>CM064884.1:16862471-17178592 GCA_003313485.2 Penstemon barbatus | reverse complement strand
GAAGTCTATTTGATTCTGTCAATTCTTCCTTAAGCTCTGTCTTCAGCTCCTCTTTGACCTTCATCAGCTGCTGTTGATGCTTCTCTTCCAGTTCCTTTATAGAATTTTCCATCAACATTTGGAAAGCTTCCATCAGTGATGAGTGTTCATCACCTGATGAAGCAGAAGCAGCAGCTTCATCCCTTTCTTCAACTTCCTGGTGGACAGGAATATCTTCCATCTTTTCGTCTTGATGATATCCAGAATCCTTAGCATTCCACTCAATAGCTAGGGGTTCATCAGCAGCCTTTTCAGCAGACTTGTCTTCAGTATGATCAGCAGACTTATCAGCAGTTTGATCAGCAGGCTTGTCAGCAGTTTGATCAGCAGGCTTGTCTTCAATCTGATCAGCAGACTTGACTTCAGGCTTGTCCGCAGCTTTAGGTTCATCAGTAACATCATCATAGACCAAGTTGGTGATAGTGCCATCATCATTGAAGCAAGTGGTTTGTCTGATCTGCCTCACAATGATCCAGGGGTTAACGAAAGCATTATTCCCTTTTGGCACTTCATAGAACGGTTGCACTTCCTTGCCAAAAATTATTTGCTGAATGCTTGGCAGCAGTGGCAAGTCACTTGAACAACCTTGCTGATATTTTGACTTTTTAGCCCATCTCTTCAGGGCAGCCATAACAGCAAATTTAATTGCCCTTTCTTCAGCATCTTCAGACTTTTTCTTCTTATCAGGCAAGGTGCTTTTAATCTTCTTGGCCTCCTCCAATGCAAAGCCTTTTGCATAACTATGCATGATATCTCTTACATAGCTGGGATCTAGGGCCTTTTGAATGGAGTTTATCTTTAGCCAAGTCAGAACCCAACGTTCTTCATCAGCCAACTCCTTCATGCTTTGAAGTTCTGTTATTGACTTATTCAACCTGTTATCTCTCCAACTGATATACCTTGGTTTCTCCTGGTTGAACAGAGTCCTCAACATGAGCTTTTGATCATAGTAGGCTAAGGACTTCTCAAATTTCTTGAAAAGCTCCTTATCAGCATACACTATCTCAAAGGCTTTTCTGACTTCAAATTTGTCCTTTGACTTGATTTTGGGGGTAGGCAGTAATATCCTTTTCTTGTCTTCTTCTTCATCCTTGCCTTCTCCAATCTTGATGCCACCTACATGGACAGGTCCATAGGCATCTGTCTTGCTCTTTTCAATAACCATAGCCAGTTCAGCATCCTCAGCAGCTTTTCTCTCTGCTTCAGACATTCTTCTCCTGGCCTCATCCTTTGCAGCTTGAGCCTTACTTAGCTCTAGGGCCTTCTTTTCTTCCAATTCATCCTGCTTCCTCTGTTCAGCTTCCTCCCTTGCTTTCTTGTCAGCTTTGGAAACCTTCTTTTTCCTTAGCACTATTTTTCTTTTGCCTTTATCAGCATGGGCTGGTCCAGCAGATGATATGGGAGCAGCAGCTATAGGATGTATGATTTGAACATCTGGATCTTCTTGAGGTTGAGCAGCCTCAGCAGTTGGTGCAGATTGAGTAATCTGTTGCTCATCAGCTTTGTCAGCAGTAGAAGCTTCAACGGCTTCAACTGGTCTTTCAGCAGATTCTGGACTTGATCTCACCAAGTCCACCAACTCAGTATCTTTCTCTATGAAGGTCATCTGCTTCCTTGCAGACTTCTTGGTTCTTCCTTCACGGTAGTTAGAAGCAGCTGTATTTCTCTGTTGGCTCCTTGTTCTTTGAGAGATACCTTCAGCAGGCTTCTCTGCTGATGGAGTTCTTGATGGTGATGCAGGGGATCCAGTCCTTACATCAGCAATTATGTTTTCAACGATTTTAGTGGCTTCAGCAGCCGAAGTCACTTTCTCCACCTTCTTAGGAACCTTTTCCTTAGGCTTATCAGCAGCCTTCTTCTTTCTGGACTCAACAGCTAAATCAGCAGTCTTGACCAGTTTCCTTTGCCTTTTGGCAGGAACCTCTTTTGGTTCCTCATCAGCTTCTTCAGGCTCATCAGCCTTCCTCTTTTGAACAGCTAGGTATTTGTTCATGGCTTTGGATTTGTGAATTTCCTTGCCATTCTTCATAGTGCATCTCAGATGAGACAAAAGGTAGCTGAGAGTTATCCTGTGGTTTGTGTGAGGTTCTTTTCCTTTCTTTACTTCAAGGAACTCAGCAAAGATGTACCAGATGATCATGGACCAGTTGACTTCCAATCCATAATAAATGGCAGTCATGATGCTGAATCTCTTCATTGTAACAGCATCAAGGGAAAAGGTGCAGTTTTCCATCAGTTTTGCCACGATATCAGCCATCCGCTGATACTCGTCCTTCAGCTGTCTCTTCCTGATATTCCCAGACATTATCTCCCCTTCCTTGGCGCAGATCGCCCAAAACTCTTGTTGTTTGGCTTCAGTTAACACAGTGACATCATGACGTCCACTGTTACGAAGCCCAAACTGTTCGTGAAGAACGGCGGGAGTGATGACAACAGATTTGTCACCTACTGTAGCAGTAATTTCCAACTTCTCGAAATTAACCTTGGCCGTACTGTAGTATTCCATAACCTGGTCAGTCCAGATTACTCCTTCATGATACTCCAAAAAGTTCACCAAGGTTGCAGACTTGAACTTCTCCAGAAGCTCCTTCATCAGTTGTGTGCCAGTTTGGTAGTAGGAATCATATACTAGGTACATGCCTTCAGCAGCCATTGTAGATCTGTGGAAATTAGAGAGAAAAACGAAGAGATTTTGCAGGAAAATTGTTTAATTCTCACAAGCACTTTTGAAGATTTTAGGGTGCGTAAAGAACGACTCGACTGATCAGATGTGAATTTATAAAGTTGGTGGTATGTCGATTTCCGTGATATCCACCAACCGTTAGATCCGTTTTTCTGTCAGTGATGATCGTGTGGCTTCAGTTACGACCTTTCAAATTCAAAAGATATTTTAATGAAGAGCGGGAATATGTACCGCCCGACAGTTACTTATAAAAGCGTGTTTTGAATAAAACGTTTTAAGTAGCTCGCTTTTATTTAAGTAATCAGATGAGTATCATAAACACTTATCTGATGGACTACTGTCCTGATGACAATGCTGTTATCAGAGAATGCCAATAGCTGATAACCTTCCTCAGCTGTTTGTCAATCCAGCCAGATAAAATACTCTTGGTCTTCGATAGTTGAGTCTTCTGTTGAAAACATAACTTCAACTAACTGTCATTAACAAATTTCATCTTTAATTCAGAAGTACCGCTAGTCTTACACGTTCCCCCTGAGTTTAAGAATTCATAAGTTAACTAGTCTGTTGAAAGTTAATCCTTGAAGATAAGAATGATGAGTAAGCTGTTGAACTCTAGTCTTCTGATGAGTTCCCCCTCAGCTTATGCATCTAATTTTAATAATCCCAGTTCAGCTCTTAGAGTTGAAAACCTTGTCTCACTTAGAGGTTTTGTGAAGATGTCAGCAATCTGATTTTCAGTAAACACATATTCTATCATGACATTTCCTTTTTCCACATGATCTCTAATAAAATGATGTTTGATCTCAATATGTTTGGTCCTTGAATGACTTGTAGTATTCTGAGTGAGACTGATGGCACTTGTATTGTCACAGTAGATTGGTATTCCACTAATTTTGATATTGTAATCTTCAAGTTGATGTTTCAACCATAAGATTTGTGCACAGCAAGCTCCAGCAGCTATATACTCAGCTTCAGCAGTAGATATGGATACTGAAGTCTGTTTCTTACTCATCCATGAGATCAGACGACTACCTAAGAACTGACAGGCACCTGTTGTGCTTTTTCTGTCAATCTTGCAGCCTGCAAGGTCAGAATCTGAATAACCAATAAGCTCAAATTCAGACTCTCTAGGGTACCATAATCCCAATTTTTGAGTGCCCTTAATATATTTCAATATTCTCTTGGCAGCTAAGATATGAGATTCTTTGGGATTTGATTGGAATCTTGCATAGACCCCAACAGAGTACATGATATCAGGTCTGCTGGCTGTTAGATATAACAGTGACCCTATAATGCCTCTGTATTTGGTTATGTCTACTGATTTGCCATCTTCATCTTTATCCAAACGAAGACTTGTAGACATTGGAATTGTAGCAATAGAGCTAGTTTCCATACCAAATTTCTTGAACAGATCCTTTGTGTATTTTGTTTGGCTGATGAAAATTCCATCAGGCAACTGTCTAACTTGCAAACCAAGAAAATAGTTAAGTTCTCCCATCATGCTCATTTCAAACTTGTTCTGCATCAGCTTTGAGAACTTATCACACATCTGTTGATTAGTTGAACCAAAAATAATATCGTCCACATAAATTTGCACAAGCAAAATATGTTCTTCCCATTCAATAGTGAACAAGGTCTTGTCAACTTTACCTTTGCGAAATCCTTTAATTAAAAGAAAGTCAGATAAGGTATCATACCATGCTCTTGGAGTCTGTTTCAGTCCATAAAGATCTTTCTTCAGACAATATACTTTGTCCTCTTCTTGATAAGCTTCAAATCCAGGAGGTTGTTCAACATAAACTTCTTCTTGCAATTCTCCATTGAGAAAAGCTGATTTCACATCCATCTGATAGACTGTGAAATTCTTGTGAGCAGCGTAGGCAAGAAAGAGTCTGATTGCCTCTAGTCTTGCTACTGGTGCAAAAGTTTCATCAAAGTCAATGCCTTCTTCTTGGCAGTAACCATTGGCCACTAATCTTGCTTTGTTTCTGGTGACTTCACCATCTTCATTCATTTTATTCCTGAATACCCACTTAGTGCCAATGACTCTTTGATGACTTGGTCTAGGAACTAAGTACCAGACTTCATTCCTTTCAAATTGATTTAGCTCCTCCTGCATAGCTTCAATCCAGTTGGAGTCACTGAGAGCTTCTTCAATCTGCTTAGGCTCAATTTGAGATAGAAAACTAGCAAACATAGCATCTTGTGCAGCAGCTCTTCTTGTTTTCACTCTGTCTAAAGGATCACCAATCACTAACTCTGGTGGGTGATTTCTGAGCCATCTGAGATCAGGTTGCAAATCATAATGTTGTCCTTTGTATTGATCTTGCAACACTACTGTTGGAGATACAGTAGTAGTCTGTTGAACATTTGTTGTCTGTTGAACAGTCTCTGGTCTATCAGCTGTTTGCAACTCGTCTGTTAGACAATCAGCTCTGTGATTTTGAACAGCACTTGAGTTATCAGCTGAGTTGAGATCAGGTAGTATGATGGGTATATATTCTTCATTCTTTCCAACATTCATCTTCTGTAAATCAGTAGACAGATCTTGATTAACATTTTGATTCTTTTCAGAAGATTGACTTGGCTCATCAAATACTACATGAATGGATTCTTCTATTAGTAATGTTCTTTTATTGAAAACTCTATAAGCCTTACTAACATATGAGTATCCTACAAAGACAGCTTCATCAGCCTTTTCTGCAAATGCAGTAAGGTAATTTTTACCATTATTTAAAACATAGCATTTACAACCAAATATCTTAAAGTAATGAATGTTTGGCTTCCTATTGTTCCAAACTTCATATGGAGTCTTGTTTTGGTGCTTGTTGATCATGCATCTGTTTTGGGTAAAACATGCTGTATTTGTTGCTTCTGCCCAAAATCTTTGTGGCAGCTTAGCTTCAGCTATCATGGTTCTGACAGCTTCCTTCAGTGTTCTGTTTCTCCTTTCAGCAACACCATTCTGTTGAGGGGTTCTAGCAGATGAATACTCATGATGTATTCCTTTGACATTACAATACTCTTCCACAGTAGAGTTTGTGAACTCTGTCCCTCTATCTGATCTGATCTTCAATATTTTGATACTCTTCTCATTTTGGATCAGTTCCATCAGATTAGTAAGATGTTCCTTGGTTTCACTTTTCTTCTTCATGAAAATCACCCAAGTATATCTTGAATAATCATCCACAACAGCTAGGCAGTATTTCTTTCCACCATTGCTGACTGGATCAATGGGTCCAAATAAGTCCATATGTAGTAGCTCCAATATCCTTCCAGAAGATTGGTGCTTCTTGCTTTTGAACGATGACTTGATTTGTTTACCCTTCTGACAGGCGTCACAGAGCTTATCTTTGCTCATGACTGTTTTAGGAATCCCTTCTACCAAATCATTCTTGATTAATCTGTTGATGGTCTTGAAGTTTAAATGATTCATTCTCTTGTGCCATAGCCAGCTAACTTCACTTGGTGCAGATGCAACCAAACAAACGTTTGAATTCTTGTCAGCAGAATCCCAGTCGACTATGTAGACATTCCCTTGTCGTCTTCCAGATAAAATTACCTTCTTTGTACCAATCTGTTCAACATAGCACTTATCTGTTGAGATGATGACTGAATATCCCTTGTCACAAAATTGACTTATGCTCAGCAGATTATATTTGAGGCCTTTGACATATGAGACGTCAGATATCTCTATGTTTCCTCTGATTAATCTTCCTTTAGCTTTAATCTTGCCTTCTTTGCTGTCCCCAAAAGTAACCTTTGGACCATCCACAGCAACTGCATCAGTCAGCTCATGTATGTTTCCACACATGTGTCTTGAACATCCACTGTCCAAGTACCAAATCTTCTCTACTTTACTCCTACTCCTAATCCTATCCTACAAAACAAAAATAAAATTGTTTTAGGTACCCTTATTGAGAGGGTCCTGAAGGATTAGTTCCACCTTTGACAACCCAAGATGTTGAAGTCTTAGGCTTCTTAGGTTTCTGAGTTTTCACAGGAGCATGAACAGTTTTATTTTCATCATAATTATCAGATAAGTCATGTTGATGATCAGTATGATAAGAATAGTGTTCATAAGCAGGGTAAGGTGCATGATAAGCAGGATATGCATGCATTGGATGAGCAGGATAAGGTGCATAGTAACTAGGAAATTGAGGTGCATGATACATAGGATGATATGCAGCAGGTTGCACATAATATGACTCATTTCCATACCAAGCATTTTGATTTTTCTTGTTCTTATGCTTCTTTGGTTTGCTAACAGTTTGCTCATTAACAGACGACTTAGTTTTCTCACTAGTCTGATTAGTCTTAACCTTATCAGAAGACTTCCTAGGACTCTTCTGTTTGGGTTTACTAGTCTGTTTTCCTACACTAGGTTCTTTGCTCTTTTTAGCCTTAGGAGTTTTCTTCTCCTTTACCACTTTCTCAGATGAGGTAGGTTTAGAAGTTTGAACATACAGAATGACCTTACTATTGTCAGCAGAAATGAATTTTTCAGTATGATTCAATTCTAATTTATCCTTTTCTAAAGGTGTCTCCTGTTTACTAGATGTAGGCATGGATGCAACAGTTGACTTATCATGAGACTCTATAATTTTCTCAAGTTCCATGATTTTTCCTTTATAGACCTCACATTCAGCTTTCAGAGATTCATGCTCTTGCTCAAGCTGTTTATACTCAGCTGATTCTTTAGGCTTTTCAGCTTTAAGTTTCAGTGAGTTATTTTGCTCTTTTAGCAAGCTCATCTCTTCCTTAAGCTTAATAAATTCTCCAGCAATAGTAGTATTATTTAACATCATTTGCTCTAGAGAATCAAATAGTTCATTATTTTGAGGAGTTACCTCATCCTCGGAGTCATCAGATTCCTTAGCCATCAGGCAAAGGAGAGCAGGTTTCTCTTCATCAGAAGATTCTTCATCAGACGTGTCTGAATCTGAATCAGATGAGTAGACAGCAGCAAGCTTTTCTGCTTCGGCTACCATTGCTTTCCCTCTTTGATGCTTTCTTTCCTTTCTGATTCTCTTCTCTTCCTCAGTGTATTTTTCTGCTTTTGGATATGGACAGTCCCTGATGAAATGTCCCAATTTCCTGCAGTTGTAACACATTAGTTTTGCTTTATAATCATCTTTCTCTTGAGAAGAAGAGTTAGGTTTAGAAGTAGAAGTAGCATGATTGTATTTGTTTTTCATCTTTCTCTTATAGAACTTCTTGAAATTGTTCATCAACAATGCTACATCTCCAGCAGTGTACTCCTTCTTATTGAGTAGAGATGCTTCATCAGATGAGTCCACATCATTGCTTTTGTGAGCTGGTCTTCTTGGATTTTCAGCAACGACAAGTGCAGCTGTGGGACTTGAAGTTGAGGTTTCTTCAACACCCATTCTAGGCAGTTTATACTCATACGCCTTGAGTACGGAGAACAGCTCTGTAAGAGAAATCTTCCCCAGATCTCTTGATTCTTCCATAGCTGTCACCTTCATATTGAACTTGGAGGGCAGGGCCTTTAGAACTCTGACGGTGATCTCCTTGTCAGTAAAGGTCTTTCCCAGCTTTAGAACTTCATTCAATGTTCTGGTAAACCTGGTATCCATCTGATCAATGGTCTCTCCAGATTTCATCTTGAAGTTGTCCAGCTTCTCCAAGGCAACACTGAGCTGATGCTCTTTGATGGCGTCGTTTCCTTCACTCATGTCACGAACCTTGTCCCACATTTCCTTTGCAGTTTTGCAGTGTTTGACCTTGTCAAACCGATCATTATCCAGGGCTTTGGTCATGATGAAACGACCAACTTTATCCAGATTGAACAGCTTTATTTCTTCGGCTGTCATTTCTGTCAGATCTTTTTCACCACCATTTCAGCTTCATCTACTATGATGGTCTTGGTGAATTTGAATGGACCTTTAATGATACATGTGTACATGTTGTCATTATAGGCTGCTAGAAAGATCTCCATTCTAATCTTCCAGTCCTCAAAGGACATACCAGCAATGTGGGGAACATGACTGATACAATCTATTTTTCAAAAAGTTTTGATTTTTTCAAAAATATGCTCTTTTGAAAAACCTTGAAAACCTTTGAAAAACACTTGGATCAAGCTCGTTGATCAGGCAGCTGATTCAAATGAACCACCTGCTCTGATACCACTTGTTGGTCCCAACTGGTCAGAAGAGGTTTAGAGGGGGGGGGGGGGGGTGAATAAACCTCTTTAAAAATTTTCTTCAATTTAACTTTAAAACTTTTACTCTTAACTGAACAGACTAAGCTGATCAGATTAGTTAGTTACAGTTCTGTTCGCGAACAAATCTTTGAACAGCCTTGTTGACCACTCGTCTGATTATTACTTAGCTGATTTTGCTAAAATCAGTTTTAATACTTAGAGTACTTGCAGCGGATTTTCAAAGTGTTTTTCACAAGTAATCTTAGTAGTTTGAAAAATGTTTCCCCAGTTTTATAAACTCCTTTTTAACTCTTTTTCAAACAGTTAACTTAATGTGTTTTTATGCAAACAGAAAATATGCAGATTGAAAAGCAATGTAAAAACACAAGTAATTTTTATAGTGGTTATATGGATTTGAATATCCTTTAGTCCACTCTTCCAAGTCACACAGATCTTGGGTTATACTATAATCACTAAGTTTACAGTATACTCTGCTTGTGTCGAACAACAAATGAAACGACCACAAGTTCGCAATAGGAAATCACACAGAAGACCTATTCTCTGAAGTTTGATCACTCACAAAGATGGATCACAACTCCGCACAACACTCTTGTTTACAAAATCACTCAGAAGATGTATTTTTCTTGATTCTTCAACTCTGCTTTCGTCAACAAATGACTCGGCTGATGAGTGAGCTGTTCTTGAGACTTAAAGAATTTTGCTTCGAAAATTTATCTCAGAAAGTGTGTTGCTTACTTCTTCTTCGTCTCTTTCAGCTATTTATACTTGAGGATTGAAAAGTGTCCGTTGAAGAGAGACAGGATTCAAATTCCTCGAGTACTGGTCCTTAAAATTCGCGAACGGCTCTTTTGCAGTCTGTCCGTACTATGAACAGTAATATTCTGCAGGCAGCATTAAATGCAGCATTAAATGCACCCAGCTGATGCGAAGCATTTCTTCAATCATTTGTCTTTAATAACCTTGTACTTCAGCATTTATTACTCCAAGGGGCATTTATTACCGTTGGGAACACTTCATGATCTTCTTCACTTGGCTGACGAAAGTACACGTCTGATGGCGAACTCGGCTGATCTCAAACTTGAACAAATCTGATTTGAGTCGGCTGATCTTCATCAGTTTGATAACTTTACTTCAGCAGATCAGAAGTCTTGGACCTTGAAATTTTGACTCTTCTGATGTCTTCATTACTTAGTCAAAAATTCTTCTAAGGGATCATCAGCTAAGTTACTCCATACTTAGCCAATCTTGAAGTTTTGGAATCCTTCAAAACCTCCCTTTACAAATTGTCTTCAGAGCCTTCATCTTCATCCTTATCCAACAAATATTATCTAGTGCATTCCATAATAGTAGTTTTCATGTCAAGTTTATCCGTTATTCACCAATGACACATGTTTCATCTGTTTCTTCATAAAATTTATCGATTTCACGAGCATTTTTTTTCTAACTGGTTTCACCAACTTCACCAGTGTTTACTAATTTCACCCGAAGCTTCATCAGTTCATATGTTTTCACTGTTTAATTTTTTTTATCTAGTTTTCCTCTTTTTAATCGATTATACATTTTTCATTGTTTTTTCGTTTTTTTTTTCGATTTTTTTCCAATTTAAACAATTTTCTTCCAATTTCACATTGTTTTTGTCGGATAAATTTTAACTCGTTTTCACCTATTTCATTAATTTCACATGCGCTTCACCTAAATTTTTCATTGATTAAACATGTTTTCACCGATTTCAAGATTTTTTAATTAATTTTATTCGTTTCTTTATAAATTTCACCCAAACTTTCATCGATTCTTATGTTCTTATTGTCTAAATTTTGTTTACCCGGTTTATTTTTTTCAGCGATTTATCCCTTATCCCCTTTTTTTTATCGGTTATAATATTTTTCATTATTTTCTCATTTTTGGCCGATTTCTTTGGTTTTTTCCTTCAGTATAAACCAACTTTCCATCGATTTCACCAATTGGACTCTTTTTTAACTGATTTCACTCGTTTTTACCGTTTTAACCTGTTTTTATCTATTTTTCATATATTTTTTTCACTAATTTCACATGTTATTCACCTGAATTTTTTATTGATTAAATATGTTCTTACCAACCTTACGTTTTGACCGATTTTATACTTTTTTAACCAGCTTTACCCAATTTTATTGGATTTCACCGATTTCATCATTTTTCTTAGAAATTTTATTATTTTCATCGATTTCACATATTTCCACCAACTTTGCCTTTATTTTAATTGATTTTATCCGTTTTCATCCATTTTTCACAAATTTTACCCCTTTTTTTTTTTTTTTTTATCGATTTCAAATATATTTAAGATTTCACATTCATTTTTTTCATTGGTCTAAGGTGCACATACGTTGTACATGTCTATTTATAATTTATGTGGTATTTTGTTGTAAATCAAAGTAAAATTAACTTCATTATGTCATAAAATAGCATATATAAATGACTGTTATTCAATATCTTAACTTGACCATGAGTATTTTCATCGATTTCTTTAGTTTTTTTCGGTTCAAACCATTTTTCAAATGGTTTGACATTTTTTTTGTTGGTTGAACTTTTTTCATTTTATTGATTTCATTTATTCTTACCAGTTTAACCAATTTTCACATGTTTTCACCGACTTTAGCATTTTTCACCTATTTTACCCTGTTTTCACATATTTCATCAATTTTTATGTAATTTCGTCGTTTCACTAATGTCATTCATTTTTTCGCGAATTTCATTTGAATTTTCATTGATTTCACAGTATTTGCCGAATTTTCAACTCAAATAATTATACATCTTCAATTTAAGTATATCTCAAATTATTTCACTTACCTTATCATTTCAAAGATATTTCTTTACCGATCTAAGCCGTTTCACTTAATATATTAATTAGTTTAATTCAATTTTCATTGATTCTTACTGGTTTTATATTTTTACTGATTTACTCGTTCTTGATTAATTATAACCTATTATCCATCGTTTTTCCTATTTTTCATCGATTTCTTTTGTTTTCTCCTATTCAAAAAAAAAAAAAAAAGATTCTACCGATTTAGTTCAAGTTGTTATTGCTAGTTAAATTTTTTTCTTCTAATTTTACTTATTTTTATCAGTTTAACTTATATTTCACATGTTTTTTTAATAATTTCACTTGAATTTTCATTGATTTCACATTATTTTACAGATTTTAACCTTTTTTCAACGATTTAATCCATTCTTCATATATTTCACCCATTATTCATTGATTTCACTGATTTGTTTCCCATTTTTTCAAAAGCGTCACCCGAAATTTCATCAATTTTACATGTATTTATCGATTTTACCGGCACTTTTATTACTGATTTCACCCAGTTTTTCACTTCCTTCACCAGTGTTCATAAATTTCATGTAGATCGATTTCGAGAGAATTGCATTTTTGGTACACAGGTATAGGTCAATTCCCACTTTTGGTACACAGCTTTATGTGTCCAACACATTTGGTACACCTCTTTAACAAAGTTCGACACATTTGGTACAACCGTTAAATAAATTGCAAAATCACCGTTAATTCGATCACGTGCCCGTTAATTCGACACATTTGGTACACCTCTTTTACAAAAAAAAATAATAATAATAAACTTGATAAACTTTTATAAAAATTATCATATTTATTTATTATATTTATCATATCATATTTATATAATGATAAAAAATATGTATTTATTATTTAAAAAAGTTTATCAAGTTTCAATTTTTAAAAATCATTAAAAAATATGTATTTATTATTTATATGACATGTAAAATATAATAAACTATATAATTGTCATTTATAGTTTAATACTGGAAGAAGAATAAAATATAATAAAAAAGTTTATCAAGTTTCAATTTTTAAAAATTATTTATAAAAATAGTTTATTATATTTATAGTTTAATATTTATAAAAATTATTAAAAAAATATGTATTTATTATTTATATGACATGTAAAATATAATAAACTATATAATGTCATTTATAGTTTAATATTGCAAGAAGAATAAAATATAATAAACAAGTTACTTTAATTTATCATATTTATAAAAATTATTAAAAAATACGTATTTATTATTTATAAAAATTATTAAAAAATACGTATTTATTATTTTTTGACAATTTTTAACTTTAAAACTTTTGTTCTAACTTAAACAGACCAAGCTGTTACCGAACAGTAATTTTTCAAGGCTGATCGCGGACAAATTTTTGAACAGCTTTGTTGACCACTAATCTGATAATCACTTAGCTGATTTTTGCTAAAATTAGTTTTAATACTAGAGTACTTGCAGCGGATTTTCAAAGTGTTTTTCATAAGTAAACTTAGTAGTTTGAAAATTTTATCCCTAGTTTTGTAAACTCCTTTAAACTCTTTTCAAACAGTTTTGAATGTGTTTTATGCAATCTGAAAATATGCAAGTTGAAAGCAATGTAAAAACACAAGTAATTTTTATAGTGGTTATATGGATTTAAATATCATTTAGTCCACTCTTCCAAGTCACAAAGATCTTGGGTTATACTAAGAACACAAAGTAATTAGTACACTCCACTTACGCCAAAACAACAAATGAATCTGGCCGTAAGCTCACAATAGGAAATCACTAAGAAAACCTATCCTCTGAAGTTAGATCACTCACAAAGATTGATCTACACTTCTCACAACACTCAAACAGTTTTTCACTCAGAAAATATGTTTATCTTTGATCTTCAACGTCGGCTTCAGTCAACAAATGACAGAGCTGATGAGTGAGTTGTTCTTGAGACTTAAGAGATTTTGCTTCGGATTTCTTCTCAGAGATTGTGTTGTTGTTCTTCTCTTTGTCTCTACAGCTATTTATACTCGTAGGTTTGAGAAATGTCCATTGAAGTGAGACAAATTTCAAATTCCTCGAGTTCTGGTCCTTAATTTCTGCGAACGGCTCTTTGCAGTCTGTCCGTATTGTCAACAGTACTTTTCTGCAGGCAGCATTAAATGCACGAAGCTGATGCGAAGCATTTCTTCAATCATTTGTCTTTAATAGCCTTGTACTTCAACATTTATTACTTCCAAGGGCATTTATTACCGTTGGGATGACTTCTTGATCTTTTCCACTTCTTGATCATCACATCAGGATCATCCTGAGGTTTAGCAAGCTCAACTGTTGGCTTTGCTTGAGTAATCTGTTGCACATCAGTCTGTTCAGCAACAGAAGCTTCTTCAGGTCCAACAGGCCTCTATGCAGTTTGAGGACGTTCTCTTACTAAGTCCACCAGCTTAGTGGGCTCTTCCACAAAAGTCATTTGCTTTCTTACTGTCTTCCTTAATCTTCTCTGAACAGGTTGGGAAGAACCAGTATCCCTTAATTGACTTCTGGTCTTGTGAGAGACATTCTCATCAGGCACTTCAGCATATGGGGTTCTAGAAGATGATGCAGGGGACATGTTCCTGACATCAGCGGTGGTTATATCAATGATTTTATCAACGTCAGCATCATCCACCTTCTTCAGCTTCTTTGGAGCTTTCTCCTTAGGCTCGTCAGTAGCCTTTTTCTTTTGAGTCTCAACAGCTAGCTGAGTTGTTTTGACTAGTCACCTTGGGCTTTTGGCAGGAGCCTCCTCTGCTTCTTCTTCTGCGCCAGCTTCGTCAGCCTTTATTTTGAGAACAGGCAAATACTTTGACATTGCCTTGCCAGAATGAATTTCCTTCCCATTTGTCACCTCACAGCCCATCTTGAACAGCAGATAGCTGAGAGTGATTCTGTGATTGGTTTGAGGAGCCTTGCTCTTGCTTTTCTTGTCCAAGAAATTAGCAAAGATATACCAGATTACTGTGGACCAGTTCACCTCCAATCCATAGTAAATAGCAGTCATTATACTGAACCTCTTCATAGTCACAGCATCCTGGGAGAAGGTGCAGTTTTCAATCAATTTGTCGACTATATCAGCCATCCTCTGATACTCGTCTGTTAGCTGCTTATTCTTGATGTTGCCAGTCAACATCTCACCCTTTTTGGCACAGATTGCCCAGAATAGTTGATGTTTCTCCTCGATCAGAGCAGTGACGTCATGACGTCCGCTATTGGATAGTCCAAACGTCTCATGAAGTAATTGAGGAGTAATGGTTATGGATTTACCTCCGACGGTGGCCTTAATCTCCAGCTTGGTGGAATCCACAGTTGCAGTGCGGTAGTACTCCAGGAATTGATCAGTCCACACCAAACCCTCATGGTATTCCATGAAATTTACCAGAGAGGCCGCTTTGAATTTCTCTAGCAGTTCTTTCATCAACGTTGCACCAGATTGGTAATAGGAATCGTACACAAGGTACATCCCCTTAGCCTTCGAATCTTGACTAGATGCCATCTCAATTCTGTTGAAAGTTAGTGAAAAAGAAGAATTTTTGCAGAAAATTGCAAGGATTTTTGCTCACAAGTGCTCTTTGAATATTTGGGTGCATAAAGATCTACTGACCTGATCAGATCTGGATTTATAGAGTTAGGGTATTTCGGTTTCCGTGATGCCAGCTAACCGTTAGATCCGTTTCTTGTCAGTTCTGATCGTGCGGCGTCAGTTACGACCTTTCAGATTCAAATCACATTAAATGAGGAGCGGGAAATATACCGATCTTTTATCACTTGTAAAAGCGTGTTTTAAAATTTTTGGATGAAGATGAAGATGAAGTGCAAAGAAATTAAGAAGTTAAGGGATGGTTTTGATGATTTCCAAAACGTCAAAATCAGCTAAGTATGGAAAGCTTAGTCCCCTTAGAAGAATTTTGAACAAGTAAAGAAGACATCAGAAGAGTTCAAAGTTCAAAGCCCAGAAGACTACTGATCTCGTGCTGAACCAGCAAACAGAAGGGTAGGTCATCAGCTGACTCAAATCAGATTAGTTCAGTATTTGATCAGCAGAGTATCTATCAGCAGAGTTGCTTCGATCATCAGAGTAGAAGAGATCAAGAGATTAGTCCAACGGTAATAAATGCACCTGGTGTAATAAATGCTGAAAGAGAAGGGTAGTAATGGCAAATGATTGAAGAAAACTCTCAGATCAGCAGAGTGCATTTAATGCTGCTACAGGAAAGTACAGCAGAAAAAGGACTGTAGCAGGTAGCCGTTCTGAAATCGGGCTAAGGCTATGGATTTGAGATTTGATTTCCTTCAACGGTCATATTTTCAAATCCAAGTATAAATAGAGCTGAGTTCGAAGAGAGACACACACAACAACATTCTGAGATTTCGTTTTTGAAGCAGAAATTTTCTAAGTCTCAAGAAGCTCGAACAGTTCACTCGTCTGGTGGAAGTCATCTGTTGACAGAAACCCAGTTGAAGAAAACAGAAAAATACAATCTGAGTGATTTTGTATTAGCTGAGTGTTGTGAGAAGTTTAAATCCGTCTTTGTGAGTGATTTAACTTCAGATGATAGGTCTTCTTTGTGATTTCTTATTGTGAGCTTATAGCCTTTTCATTTGTTGTTTAGGTATAAGTGGAGAAATATTGTAAACTGTGTGTTTATAGTATAACCCAGAATCTACGTGATCTGGAAGAGTGGACTAAAGGATTTCTATCCATATAACCACTATAAAAATTCTTGGTGTTAATCTTGCATTTAAGTTTTCTTGCATATTTTGAAATTGCATAAGTTTACACTTTGAATTATCAAAAGATTTTATAAGGAGTTTCAAAACTGGGGATAAAATCTTTTTAAGGACTTAGTCTACTTGTGAAAAACACTTTCGAACATCCGCTGCAAGTATACTCTTGATAAAAACTGATTTTTGCCGAAATCAGCTAAGTCACTGTAAGAAGAGTGGTCACTCTGCTGTTCCAGATTTGTTCACGATCAGCATAGTTATCTTATTGTTCTTCATCAGCTTAGTCTGCTGACAGAAGAGTAAAAAGTTTTTAAGTCTAAAATTTTCAGAGGTCTATTCACCCCCCCCCCCTCTAGACCTCATCTGACCACTTGGGACCAACAAGTGGTATCAGAGCAGGTGGTTCATTTGAATCAGCTGCCTGATCAACGAGGTTGATCCAAATGTTTTTCAAAGGTTTTTAAAACTTTTCAAAAGAGCATCTTTTTTAAAAACAAAAACTTTCTGAAAAATGGACTGTATCAGTCATGTTCCCCACATTGCTGGTATGTCGTTTGAAGACTGGAAAATCAGGATGGAGATTTTCCTAGCTGCTTATAATGATAACATGTATACATGTATCATTAAAGGTCCATTCAGATTCACCAAGACGATAAAGATAAATGAAGTTGATACCGTGGTGGAAAAAGATCTTCATGAGATGACTCCAGAAGAAATAAAGCTTTTCAATCTAGATAAGGTCGGATGATTCATCATGACTAAAGCCCTGGACAATGGTCGGTTTGACAAGGTTAAACATTGCAAGACTGCAAAAGAAATGTGGGATAAAGTCAGAGATATGAGCGAAGGAAACGACGCCATTAAAGAGCACCAGCTAAGTGTTGCTCTTGAAAAGTTGGACAACTTCAAAATGAAGTCTGGAGAGACCATTGATCAGATGGATGCCAGGTTCACCAGAACACTCAATGAAGTTCTAAAGTTGGGAAAAACCTTTACTGACAAAGAAATCACAGTCAGAGTACTAAAGGCCTTACCCCCCAAGTTCAACATGAAATTAACAGCCATAGAGGAGTCAAGAGATCTGGGAAAGATTTCACTCACTGAGCTGTTCAGTACTCAAGGCTTATGAGTATAAACTGCCTAGAATGGGAATTGAAGAAACCTCAACTTCAGGACCCACAGCTGCCTGATAACGCCGTGAAAATGTCGTTATTGCGTGCCTTCTTAAGCCCAAAACGTCTTGTTTTAATCCGAGTTTTGCTTGCTTTTGCGTGTTTGCGTGGTTTTTCCTTCTTTGGCCCATTCGTTTGGCCTTGGTTTGTTTTTCGTGTTTTTGGTCTCGTTTTGATCGTTTTCCCCGTGGTTTGTAGGTATTGACATCTTAGAGTGATTCGGAGTTGCGTATCATTGTTGCGAGTCGCTCTACCCACCCCGCGAGTCAAGCTTGAGCTTCAAAGAAAATAAAACCCGAAGCAAATTGTACAAGATTGTAGATAGCTGTTCACTAAAGCATGCACAACCTTATCAAGGATGATCCAAATGAGCTTAATTTTGGATATGTCATAGATGAGTGAGTTAGCTACGCTATGGACTTTACGGATCTGCATTCGGAGTTCGGAATCAAAAGATATGGTGCTCGGAAGGAAGTGCGGCAGAGCTGGAAGCTTACTGCCAGACTTACACCGCGGTGTGTGATATATACACCGCGGTGTACACCTGTTTTCACCCTTGCTCTCAGCTGATATTCATCCGCGGGAAGCAGGGGTGTATTTAGTCTTTCCCCCCTTGTTTTCCCCTGTAAATAGAACCTCATTTGGGGACTTTTTGGTCTTTGTTACCATAGATTTTGGGGTAACTTAGGCATTAGAACTTATAGTTCACTAGGTTAAAGGCTTAAGTGGTGGAAAATCATTCACAACCCCCACACCTAACTTCATCATCTCATTTTCACACACTAGCCGCCACTTTGGGGAAGAACTCTCACTTGGACTCCCCATTGAAAACAAGAAGGCTTGAGGGAGAAGTTGTTGAAGATCTCAACCACTAAGCTTACTCTAACTCTTATTACTTTGTTCCTTTACATATATGGTTTTCATTAATGTATTGGATGATTTATTTAATGTTATGAGTAGCTAATTCCTCTTTTCTTGGGTTTTATTGATCCTATGTTTGATTCTTGATTCTTGATTAAATGATGAGTTAATGGTTGTTGCTATGCTTACAATTGTTTGTTAAACTAGTTTGAGCTTTTATCAACTTGTGGTTAGGCCAACCATAGGATGAAATGAATTGATCTTTAATTGCTAGGTATAGTGGATTAAAGATTAGATTGTAAAACTAGGTTGTGATTTGATTTTAGGATAGAAATATACCTAGGTCATTTCATGTTCTAATAAGGTTTGGGAATTAATGCATCACTTAGGCTTAATCCTTTTAGACATAAATTGGATTGGTCTACTTTGGTAGGTTCGTACGCTATCGGAGGATACGTATGAATAATTTACGAAATCTTGAACAACAAACATGAGTGTGGTTGTCAATTGTTGAGTCTTTTGTCTTGAATTGAACTAGGTGACGTAAAAGCCTCGAAGCCTTTACATATTGTTAAGTCAAGTGTTAGTTTCTTAATCACCTCATTTAGTTTTAATACCAAAAATCCCATCACTCTACCCTACTCAACTTACAAATCTAGGTCAAAGTAACAAGATGTTAGTTGGTAATTAATTGAACAATTCCTCGTGGGTTCGACACTCCTTATCACTTTATTACTTGTAGACGACCGTATACTTGCGCGATTACGTACTCGTATTTGGAGCGTAACACTGCCCTGGTTGCTGCTGAAAATCCCAGAAGACCAGCACAGAAAAGTAAAGAAGTGGACTCATCTGATGAAGCCACATTACTCAATAAAAAGGAGTACACAGCTGGAGATGTTGCATTGCTGATGAACAATTTCAAGAAGTTCTACAAAAGAAAAATGAAGAACAAATACCACAATGCTTCTACTTCTAAACCTAACTTTTCTTCTCAAGATAAAGAGGATTATAAAGCCAAACTAATGTGCTATAACTGCACGAAATTGGGACACTTCATCAAAGACTGTCCATATCCAAAAGCAGAAAAATACACTGAAGAAGAAAAGAAAATCAGAAAAGAAAGAAAGCATCAGAGAGGCAAGACAATGATGGCTGAAGCAGAAAAGCTGGCTGCTGTCTACTCATCTGATTCAGATTCAGACACGTCTGATGAAGAATCCTCTGATGAAGAAAAACCTGCTCTCCTTTGCCTGATGGCCAAGGAATCTGATGACTCCGAGGATGAGGTAACTCCTCTTGACAATGAATTATTCAATTCATTTGAACAAATGATGCTTAACAATACTACTATTGCTGAAGCATATAAAAAGCTTAAGGAAGAGATGATAATGCTAAAAGAGCAAAATAGTTCACTGAAACTCACAGCTGAAAAGCCAAGAGAATCAGCTGAATATAAACAGCTTGAGCAAGAACATGAATCTCTGAAAGCTGAATGTGAAGTTTATAAAGGAAAAATCATGGAACTTGAAAAAGTCATTGAGTCTCATGAGAAATCATCTGTTGCATCCACTCATATATCTAGTAAACAGAAGATGTCCTTAGAACAGGATAAGCAAGAATTGAACCATACTGAGAAATTTATATCTGCTGACAATAGTAAGGTCATTCTGTATGTTCAAACTGCTAGACCTACTTCACCTGAGAATGTGGTAAAGGAGAAGAAATCTCATAAAGCTAAAAAGAGCAAAGAACCTAGTATAGGAAAACAAACTAGTAAGCCCAAACAGCAGAGTCCTAAGAAGTCTGCTGATAAAGCTAAACTAAATCAGACTAGTGGAAAAACTAAGTCGTATGTTAATGAGCAAGCAACTAGTAAACCAAAGAAGCATAAGAATAAGAAAAATAAAAATGCTTGGTATGGAAATGAGTCTTCTTATGTGCAACCTGCTGCATATCCTCCTATGTATCATGCACCTCAATTTCGAACTTACTATGCACCCTACCCTGCTTATCCAATGCATGCATACCCTGCTTATCATGCACCTTACCCTGCTTATGAACACTATTCTTATCATACTGATCATCAACATGACTTATCTGATAATTATGATAAAAATAAAAATGTTCATGCTCCTGTTAAAACTCAGAAGCCTAAGAAGCCTAAGACATCAACATCTTGGGTTGTCAAAGGTGGAACTAATCCTTCAGGACCCTCTCAATAAGGGTACCTAAAACAATTTTATTTTTGTTTTGTAGGTTAGGATTAGGAGTAGGAGTAAAGTAGAGAAGATTTGGTACTTGGACAGTGGTTGTTCAAGACACATGTGTGGAAGCATACATGAGTTAACTGATGTAGTTGTTGTGGATGGTCCAAAGGTTACTTTTGGAGACAGCAAAGAAGGCAAGATTAAAGCTAAAGGAAGACTGATCAGAGGAAACATAGAGATATATGACGTCTCATATGTTAAGGGCCTCAAATATAATCTGCTAAGCATAAGTCAATTTTGTGACAAAGGATATTCAGTCATCTTCTCAACAGATAAGTGCTATGTTGAACAAATTGGTACAAAGAAGGTAATTTTATCTGGAAGAAGACAAGGAAATGTCTACATAGTCGACTGGAATTTTGCTGACAAGAATTCAAGTATTTGTTTTGTGGCATCAACACCAAGTGAAGTTAGCTGGCTATGGCACAAAAGGATGAATCATTTAAACTTCAAGACCATCAACAGACTGATAAAGAATGATCTGGTAGAAGGAATTCCAAAAACAGTCATGAGCAAAGATAAGCTCTGTGACGCATGTCAGAAAGGGAAACAAATCAAGTCATCATTCAAAAGCAAGAAGCACCAATCTTCTGAAAGAATCTTGGAGCTGCTACACATGGACTTATTTGGACCCATTGATCCAGTCAGCAATAGTGGAAAGAAATACCGCCTAGCTGTTGTGGATGACTTTTCAAGATATACTTGGGTGATATTCATGAAAAAGAAGAGTGAAACCAAGGAACATCTTACCAATCTGATGGAACTGATCCAGAATGAGAAAAGTACAAAGATATTGAAGATCAGATCAGATAGAGGGACAGAGTTTACAAACTCTACTGTTGAAGAGTATTGTAATATCAAAGGAATACATCATGAGTATTCAGCTGCTAGAACCCCTCAACAAAATGGTGTTGCTGAAAGGAGAAACAGAACACTGAAAGAAGCTGTCAGGACTATGATAGCTGAAGCCAAGCTGCCACAAAGATTTTGGGCAGAAGCAACAAATACAGCCTGCTTTACCCAGAACAGATGCATGATCAACAAAAATCAGAACAAGACTCCATATGAAGTTTGGAACAACAGGAAGCCAAACATTCATTACTTTAAAATTTTTGGTTGTAAATGCTTTGTGTTAAATAATGGGAAAAATCACCTTACTGCATTTGCAGAAAAGGCTGATGAAGCTGTTTTTGTAGGATACTCTACTATTAGTAAAGCTTATAGAGTTTTTAACAAAAGAACATTGCTAATAGAAGAATCTATCCATGTAGTGTTTGATGAGCCAAGTCAATCTTCTGAAAAGAATCAAATCACTAATCAAGATCTATCTACTGATTTACAGAAGTTAGATATTGGAAAGAATGAAGAATATGTTCCCATCATACTACCTAATCTAAATTCAGCTACTAACTCAAATGCTGTTCAAAATCACAGTGCTGATTGTCTAACAGACGAGTTGCAAACAGCTGACAGACCAGAGGATGTTCAACAGACTACAACTGATCAACAGACTACTACTGGAACTCCAACAGTAGTGTTGCAAGATCAAAACAGAGGACAACATCCAGACCTGCAACCTGGTCTTAGATGGCTCAGAAATCACCCACCAGAGTTGGTGATTGGTGATCATTTAGACAGAGTGAATACAAGAAGAGCAGCTGCACAAGATGCTATGTTTGTCACCTTTCTATCTCAAATAGAGCCTAAACAAGTTGAAGAAGCTCTCAGTGATTCCTTCTGGATTGAAGCTATGCAAGAAGAGTTAAATCAATTTGAAAGGAATGAAGTCTGGTACTTAGTTCCTAGACCAAATCATCAAAGAGTAATTGGCACTAAATGGGTTTTCAGAAATAAGATGAATGAAGATGGTGTTGTTACCAGAAATAAAGCAAGATTAGTGGCCAAGGGTTATTGTCAAGAAGAAGGCATTGACTTTGATGAAACATTTGCACCAGTAGCAAGACTTGAAGCAATCAGACTGTTTCTAGCCTATGCTACTTACAAGAACTTCACTGTCTATCAGATGGATGTGAAGTCAGCATTTCTCAATGGAGAATTGCAAGACGAAGTGTATGTTGAACAACCACCTGGATTTGAAGCTTATCAACAAGAAGACAAGGTGTATCGTCCAAAGAAAGCCCTCTATGGACTGAAACAGGCTCCAAGAGCATGGTATGATACCCTATCTGACTTTCTTTTAATTAAAGGATTTCGTAAAGGTAAGGTAGACAAGACCTTGTTCACAATTGAATGGGAAAATCATATATTACTTGTGCAAATATATGTGGACGATATTATTTTTGGTTCAACTAACCAACAGATGTGTGACAAGTTCTCCAAGCTGATGCAGAACAAGTTTGAAATGAGCATGATGGGTGAACTCAATTATTTTCTTGGTTTGCAAGTGACAGTTGCCTGATGGTATATTCATCAACCAAGCAAAATACACAACAGATTTGTTCAAAAAATTTGGTATGGAAACTAGCTCTACTGCTACTGTTCCTATGTCTACTAATCTTCGTTTGGATAAAGATGAAGATGGCAAATCAGTGGACATAACCAAATACAGAGGCATTAGTGGGTCCCTGTTATATCTAACAGCAAGTAGACCTGATATCATGTACTCAGTTGGGGTTTGTGCAAGATTTCAATCAAATCCCAAGGAATCTCATCTCTTAGCTGCCAAGAGGATACTGAAATACATCAAAGGCACTCAAGAATTGGGATTGTGGTATCCTAGAGAATCTGGATTTGAGCTTATTGGATATTCAGATTCAGACCTTGCTGGCTGCAAAATTGATAGGAAAAGCACAACAGGTGCTTGTCAATTTTTGGGCAGTCGTCTAATCTCATGGATGAGTAAGAAACAGACTTCAGTCTCTATATCTACTGTTGAAGCTGAATATATAGCTGCTGGAGCTTGCTGTGCACAGATACTTTGGTTGAAGCATCAATTAGAAGACTACAATATCAAGATCAGTGGAATTCCAATCTACTGTGACAATACAAGTGCAATCTCACTTACTCAGAATACTACAAGTCATTCAAGGACTAAGCATATTGAGATCAAGCATCACTTCATTAGAGATCATGTGGAAAAAGGGAATGTAATGATTGAGTATGTTCATACTGACAATCAGATTTCTGATATTTTCACTAAACCTTTAAGTGAAGTAAGGTTCTCAACTCTAAGAGCTGAGCTGGGACTACTTAATTTGGATGCATAAGCTGAGGGGGAACTTATCAGAAGACTGAAGTTCATCAACACAGTCATTCGTTATTTATCTTCAAGGATTAACTCTCAACAGACTAGTTAACTTATAAATTCTTAAAGTCAGGGGGAACGTGTAAGACTAGCGGTACTTCTGATTAAAAGATGATATTTGTTAATGACAGTTAGTTGAAGTTATGTTTTCAACAGAAGATCAAGTTATTTGAAGATTGAAGATCTATTTATCTTGCTGGATTGACAAACAGCAGAGGAAGATTACTAACTATTGGCTTTCTCTAGTAATAACAGATAACAGATCACTCGTCTGTCAGATAAGTTAAACTCTACTCATCTGATATCTTATATAAGCATGGTTATAAATCGCATTTTTAGAAACTCGCTTTTATAAGTAACAGATAGGTGTTCCTGAATCAAAGAAGCAAAGGACTGGTAAGATTGTGATTCCTTATGTCTCTGCTGCTGCAAAGAAGAAGCAAGATGAAGCTGAAAGACAAAAGAAAGCTGCAGAAAAGGCTGAGGAGGATCGTCTGAAGAACCTTGAGCTCAAAAGGCTGGAAGAAGAAGCCAGCAAAATGACTCAAGCTCAAAGGGATGCTATAGAAGCAGCTGAGTTAGTTGCTACTATTGAGGCAAGTGCTAAGGACTCTCATGGTCCAAAGCATACTGGTGGTATAGTAATTGGTGAAGAAAGAGATCCAACCCAGCCTAAACCAGTCATGCCTACCCCTGCAATTCAACCTAAAAGAAGATTAGAAGTTAAATTGGCTTTGGAGATTGTCAGGGATGACCCTGATGCCTTTGAAGAATTTATTAAGAGGTTGGATGCTGGAAATGAAAGGATTACTCGTCTGACGATGTTTAACAAAGAAAAGATTAGATATAACAGATGGAGAGAATATCGTCTGGCAAAGAATAAAGACCAGATTGCAAACTGGAAGATCTTTGCTGATGAAGAAGCTTGGGTACTAAAGTGGCTTGAGACAGGTTCTATCACTCAAGCACTAGACTCAGAGTTCTTCTTGGACAAGTTAAGACTGAGGATCAATCATGTTGTGAAGGCAGAAGCAAAGAAAATTTATGAATCTGTTCCTGAGGAGTTTGCTGATGATGAAGACCTCAAGGAAAGATCCATTAAGTTGGCTGTTTCCCAGACAATGGAAACATGGGCCAAGAAGACTAGAAAGATGAATGGGAAACCAAGCACTATGATCCCCCTTCCTAGTCTGAAGCAAATTGTCTATGGCACTAACATTAGGCCATATGAAGAGTTACCTGAGGATCCAATCTCACCATTCATTCCACTTGATGATTTTACATGGATTTCTCACAGGTCTACTTTGGATAATGCAGGTCTGATGAAAACAGTTAAATCTATTAAGAAGGTTCAACCACCTGCTGATCAGAACAAGGACAAAGAAGGAACTTCTAATCCTGAAGATAAAACTAAGGAGAAAGAAGGAAACTCTGATCCTGCTGATCAATCCAAAGAAAAAGATAACTTGTCTGATGTTGCTGATCAAGACAAAGCAAAAGAGGGTGCTTCTGACCCTGCTGATCAGAACAAAGAGACAGGAAAGGATGATACTTCTGATCTTGTTGATCAGAACAAAGAAAAGGAGGATTCTGCTGAACAAAATGATCAGACTAAGGAGAAGGAAATCACTCCTAGTCAAGCTGATAAGACCAAGGAAGATGAGCCTGCTTCTGGTCCAGCAGATCAGACAACTAAAGAAACAACTCAAGTAGCAGATCAGATTGCTGAAAGGGCAGTTCTTGCCTTACCTCCTACTACATCCGAAGTTGCTTCTACTTCTCAGAGCTTACAACAAACATCTTTGTTGGATTCTATTCAGCAAATGATTTCAAGATCAATGAAGGAGTTAGAAGAAAAAGTGACTGCTAATCTGTTGACTGCTGTAAGTCAACCAACTCAGAAAGCTGCTGCTGTTCCAACCTATCTGATAGAAGACACTGCTCAGAATGTCAAATCTATCTGTCAAGATATGGATGTTCTCAGAAGAAGAACTCAAAGTACAGCTGCTGGTTGGAGGGAGATTACAGAAACGGTTGAGATGGCTATTCAAGCTGAAGATGAAGTCTTAATCAACATGACCAAAGACTTCAAGGCATTTCCTTCAATGGTCATATTTTCAAATCCAAGTATAAATAGAGCTGAGTTCAAAGAGAGACACACACAACAACATTCTGAGATTTCGTTTTTGAAGCAGAAATTTTCTAAGTCTCAAGAAGCTCGAACAGCTCACTCGTCTGGTGGAAGTCATCTGTTGACAGAAACCCAGTTGAAGAGAACAGAAAAATACAATCTGAGTGATTTTGTATTAGCTGAGTGTTGTGAGAAGTTTAAATCCATCTTTGTGAGTGATTTAACTTCAGAGGATAGGTCTTCTTTGTGATTTCCTATTGTGAGCTTATAGCCTTTTCATTTGTTGTTTAGGTATAAGTGGAGAAATATTGTAAACTGTGTGTTTATAGTATAACCCAGAATCTACGTGATCTAGAAGAGTGGACTAAAGGATTTCTATCCATATAACCACTATAAAAATTCTTGGTGTTAATCTTGCATTTAAGTTTTCTTGCATATTTTGAAATTGCATAAGTTTACACTTTGAATTATCAAAAGATTTTATAAGGAGTTTCAAAACTGGGGATAAAATCTTTTTAAGGACTTAGTCTACATGTGAAAAACACTTTCAAACATCCGCTGCAAGTATACTCTTGATAAAACTGATTTTTGCCGAAATCAGCTAAGTCACTGTAAGAAGAGTGGTCACTCTGTTGTTCCAGATTTGTTCACGATCAGCATAATTATCTTACTGTTCTTCATCAGCTTAGTCTGCTGACAGAAGAGTAAAAAGTTTTTAAGTCTAAAATTTTCAGAGGTCTATTCACCCCCCTCCCCCCTCTAGACCTCATCTGACCACTTGGGACCAACAAAAATAAAACGTTTTAGGCAGTAAGCTTTTACACAGGTGATCAGACGAGTAAAATAAATACTTATCTGATGGACTACTGTCCTGATAACAAAGCTGTTATCAGTGAAAGCCAATATCAGATAACCTTCCTCGGCTGTTTGTCAATCCAGCTAGATAATAAATCTTCAATCTTCAAGACTTTAATCTTCTGTTGAAAACATAACTTCAAATAACTGTCATCAACAAATTTCATCTTTTAATCAGAAGTACCGCTAGTCTTACACGTTCCCCCTGACTTTAAGAGTTCATAAGTTAACTAGTTTGTTGAGAGTTAATCCTTGAAGATAAGTGTTATGAGTAAGTTGTTGAACTTCAGTCTTCTGATGAGTTCACCCTCAGCTTATGCATCCAATTTTAATAAACCCAGTTCAGCTCTTAGAGTTGAAAACCTTGTCTCATTTAGAGGTTTTAGGAAGATGTCAGCAATCTGATTTTCAGTAAACACATATTCTATCATGACATTTCCTTTCTCCACATGATCTCTAATAAAATGATGTTTGATCTCAATATGCTTAGTCCTTGAATGACTTGTAGTATTCTGAGTAAGGCTGATTGCACTTGTATTGTCACAGTAGATAGGGATTCCACTGATTTTTATGTTGTAATCTTCTAGTTGATGCTTCAACCATAATATTTGTGCACAGCAAGCTCCAGCAGCTATGTATTCAGCTTCAGCAGTTGATATGGATACTGAAGTCTGTTTCTTACTCATCCAGGAGATCAGACGACTACCTAAGAACTGACAGGCACCTGTTGTGCTTTTTATGTCAATCTTGCAGCCAGCAAGGTCGGAATCTGAATATCCAATGAGCTCAAATCCAGATTCCCTAGGATACCATAATCCCAAATCTTCAGTACCTTTAAGATACTTGAGTATCCTTTTGGCAGCTAGGAGATGAGATTCTTTAGGATTTGATTGATACCTCGCACAAACCCCAACAGAGAACATAATATCAGGTCTGCTAGCTGTTAAGTATAACAAAGACCCAATAATTCCTCTGTACTTGGTTATGTCCACTGATTTGCCATCTTCATCTTTATCCAAACGAAGACTAGTAGACATTGGAATGTTAGCAGTAGAGCTAGTTTCCATACCAAATTTCTTGAACAGATCCTTTATGTATTTTGCTTGGCTGATGAATATTCCATCAGGCAACTGTCTTACTTGCAAGCCAAGAAAATAATTAAGTTCTCCCATCATGCTCATTTCAAACTTGTTCTGCATCATCTTTGAGAACTTATCACACATCTGTTGATTAGTTGAACCAAAAATAATATCGTCCACATAAATTTGCACAAGCAAAATATATTCTTCCCATTCAATAGTGAACAGGGTCTTGTCTACCTTACCTTTACGAAATCCTTTAATTAAAAGAAAATCAAATAGGGTATCATACCATGCTCTTGGAGCCTGTTTCAGTCCATAGAGGGCTTTCTTCAGATGATACACCTTGTCTTCTTCTGGATAGGCTTCAAATCCAGGTGGTTGTTCAACATAAACTTCCTCTTGCAATTCTCCATTGAGAAAAGATGATTTCACATCCATCTGATAGACTGTGAAATTTTTGTGAGCAGCATAAGCAAGAAAGAGTCTGATAGCCTCTAGTCTTGCTACTGGTGCAAAAGTTTCATCAAAGTCAATGTCTTCTTCTTGGCAATAACCCTTGGCCACTAATCTAGCTTTGTTTCTGGTGACAACACCATCTTCATTCATTTTGTTTCTGAATACCCATTTAGTGCCAATTACTCTTTGATGACTTGGTCTAGGAACTAAGTACCAGAATTCATTCCTTTCAAATTGATTTAGCTCTTCTTGCATAGCTTCAATCCAGTTTGAATCACTAAGAGCTTCTTCAATCTGCTTGGGCTCAATTTGAGATAGGAAGCTGACAAACATTGCTTCACTTGCACCAGCTCTCCTTGTCTTCACTCTATCCAAAGGATCACCAATCACTAGCTCTGGTGGGTGATTCTTGAGCCATCTAAGATCAGGTTGCAAATCATAATGTTGTCCTTTGTTTTGATCTTGCAACACTACTGTTGGAGTTCCAGTAGTAGTCTGTTGAACATTTGTTGTCTGTTGAACAGTCTCTGGTCTGTCAGCTGCTTGTAACTCGTCTGTTAGACAATCAGCATTGTGATTTTGAACAGCACTTGAGTTAGCAGCTGGGTTGAGATCAGGTAGTATGATGGGAACATATTCTTCATTCTTTCCAACATTCAATTTCTGTAAATCAGTAGACAGATCTTGATTAGTACTTTGATTCTTTTCAGAAGATTGATTTGGTTCATCAAATACTACGTGAATAGATTCCTCTATAAGTAAAGTTCTTTTGTTAAAGACTCTATAAGCTTTACTAACAGTAGAGTATCCTACAAAAACAGCTTCATCAGCCTTTTCTGCAAAAGCAGTAAGGTGATTTTTCCCATTATTTAAAACAAAGCATTTACAACCAAATATTTTAAAGTAATGAATGTTTGGCTTTCTGTTGTTCCAAACTTCATATGGAGTCTTGTTTTGGTGTTTGTTGATCATGCATCTGTTTTGGGTAAAGCATGCTGTGTTTATTGCTTCTGCCCAAAATCTTTGAGGCAGCTTAGCTTCAGCTATCATTGTCCTTGTAGCTTCTTTTAGAGTTCTATTTCTCCTTTCAGCAACTCCGTTCTGTTGAGGGCTTCTGGCAGCAGAGTACTCATGACTGATTCCTCTGGCATTACAATACTCTTCAACAGTAGAGTTTGTAAATTATGTCCCTCTATCTGATCTGATCTTTAGTATTTTCATACTTTTCTCATTCTGAATCTTTTCCATCAGATTTGTAAGATGCTCCTTGGTTTCACTTTTCTTCTTCATGAAAATCACCCAAGTGTAACTTGAATAATCTGTTAGGAAAAACCACAACCAGATTTAATGAAATAGCAAAAATAATGAACACAAAATTTACGTGGTTCACCCAAAATAGGCTACGTCCACGGGCTGCTGCAGATCTTTTAATAAAGGGAGATAATTACACCGTGTTTACAAACACTCACAACTCTCGACTCACCGAAGAAAATTACTCACTTAATTTTCACACAATAACTTTCACAGTTTAAGAAAACTCTCTGAAATTTTGCGCTCAAAATTTCTGCCTAAACTAAGCTTGAAAGAAATTGTTGAGGAGAGATTTTGATGGTGCTCTCGGTTGTTCTTTGGATGGTGTGTCTTTGAAATGAATTGAGCAGCCTATTTATAGGCTTCAATCTCCACAAAAACCGCTGCCCACTTGCAATTTCTTATTGCAACTTGTTGCAATTCATTTAATGAGTGGTGGCCCCCCCCCCCACTTGATCAACTTGAATTGTGCAAGTTGAAATTGCAACTAGTTCAAGCACTTGAGTAGTGTGGCCCCCACATAAGGACTTTTGAGTCCATAACTCTAACAATCTCCCACTTGAAGACCGATTTCAATCTGTCTTCACACCTGATCGATGCAACAGCCGTTCCCGATCTTGTCAGTTTTGGAGTCCAACTGAAGCTGAGCATAACTTCAGTTTATCAATAGTTACTACTTTTGTTAGCATGTCTGCTGGATTCTTACTCCCTTGGATCTTCTCAAGTATTAACACGTCATTCTCTAACAGAGATCTGATGAAGTGATAACGAAGCCCAATATGTTTTGTTCTGGAGTGAAATACAGAGTTCTTCGCCAAGTGTATTGCACTCTGACTATCACTGTATAGAACATTCTTCTCGTCTTTGAATCCCAGTTTATCTAACAAACCTTGAAGCCATATAATTTCTTTACTGGCTTCTGTCACTGCTACATACTCTGCCTCCGTCGTGGATAATGCAACAATCTTTTGTAACCGTGACATCCAACTGACTGCCGTTGATCCCACAGTGAACACATAACCTGTGGTGCTTCTTCTGTGATCAACTTCTCCGGCAAAATCTGCATCTACGTACCCCTGCACTTTAACTTGTCCTCTGCCAAAGTACAAACACTTATCTGAAGTGCTTCGTAGATACCTCAAGATCCATTTGACTGCTTCCCAATGGACCTTACCTGGGTTTGACATAAACCTGCTAACAGCTCCCACTGCATAGCCAATGTCTGGTCTAGTACAGACCATTGCGTACATCAAACTCCCAATGGCTGAGGCGTAAGGAACCTTGGCCATTAAGTCTCTCTCTTCGTCTGTCTGAGGAGACTGACTTTTGGATAGCCGAAAGTGACTAGCCAATGGTGTGTTGACTGGCTTACTGCTGCCCATCTTGAACCTTTGCAAAATACGTCTGATGTATTCTGCCTGAGATAACTGCAAAACTTCTTTTTGCTTATCTCGAGTGATTTGCATCCCAAGAATCTTCTTTGCTGGACCCAAATCTTTCATGTCAAACTCTTTTGACAATTGCTGCTTCAAGCTTTTGATCTCGTTCATATCTGAACCAGCTACTAACATATCGTCGACATAAAGTAGCAAAATAATATAACTTGAGTTATACCTCTTGAAGTAGCAACAGTGGTCAGCATTGCACTTCTGGAATCCTTCCTTGTGCATAAAATTGTCAAACTTTTTGTACCACTGTCTTGGAGCTTGTTTCAAACCATACAAGCTCTTCTTGAGTCTACACACCATATTTTCTTTCTCTGTCTCTGAGAAACCTTCTGGCTGACACATGTAAATCTCTTCATCCAAGTCTCCGTGAAGAAATGCAGTCTTCACATCTAACTGTTCTAGGAAGAGATTTTCAATAGCAACAATACTTAATACAGTTCTGATAGTATTAAGTTTCACAATAGGAGAAAGGATTTCGGTGTAGTCAATTCCTTCTTTTTGCTGGAATCCTTTGACTACTAGCCTGGCTTTGTATCGTTTCGAGCCATCCTGCTCTTCTTTCACACGATACACCCATTTGTTATGTAAGGCCTTCTTCCCTCTGGGTAACTCAACAAGTTCCCAAGTCTGGTTGGAGATCAAAGACTTCATCTCGTCTTTCATGGCTAGCTCCCACTCGCCGGCATCTCCGATTTGACAAGCCTCATCATAGCTCTCTGGTTCTCCTCCATCTGTCAGCAACACATAATCCATGTATCTCATGTTAGGTACATGTGGCCTAGAAGACCTTCTCAATACAGGAGTTGGAGAATGGGGTTGATTTGCATTCTCCTGCTCAACAAGTTCCTCTGGCTCGGGATTTTCTAAGGTTTGGTTTCTCACAGGACTGACTGGAACGTCATCCGCTTCTGCATATACTGGCTCAATCGCAGTTGGGTCAGTGGCATTTGGCAAATGCCTATCTTTGTACATAACTCTTTCATTGAAGAGTACGACTCTGCTGCGGATTATCCTTTTGTTTGCATCATCCCAGATGCGATACCCGAACTCATCATCACCATATCCAAGAAAGGTACACTTCTTGGATTTCGGATCAAGCTTATTCCTGCCATGATCACTAATATGCACATATGCAATACAACCAAAAACTTTTAAATGTGATAATTTAACATCTTTACCACTCCATACCTCTTCTGGAATTTTATGCTCCAATGGTACCGATGGACCTCGATTAATCAAATAAGCTGCTGTGTTGACTGCTTCTGCCCAGAACATCTTGGGTAGGCCTGACTGCATACGCATTGTTCTGGCTCTCTCGGTCAACGTTCGATTCATGCGTTCTGCTACACCGTTTTGTTGAGATGTACCTGCCACGGTTCTTTCCATCTTAATCCCGTGCTCATAGCAGAACTTTTTAAATATGGAGGCTTCATATTCTCCACCGTTATCGGTTCTCAGCTTTTTGATTTGGAGACCTGTCTCATTTTCTACCATTGCTTTCCATTTTCTGAATGTGTCAAATACTTCAGATTTATGTCTCAAAAAATAAACCCATACCTTTCGAGAGTGATCATCTATGAAAGTCACGAAGTATTGTTTCCCGCCAATTGATGAGACAGTCGTTGGACCCCAAACATCAGAATGAACAAGCTCCAGCTTTTCCTTCTTTGGGGTTCTGCCACTTGTCTGAAAGCTAACTCTCTTATGCTTTCCAAGTATACAGTCCTCGCACATGTCGATGTCAATCGACTGTAGATTCGGTAGCTTTCCTTTGGAGTGCATAATCTTCATTCCTTTCTCACTCATGTGACCAAGTCTTTGGTGCCACAAGTTTGGATTTTGGTTGCTTGCTGCAACTGCAATCGAACAACACCCTTTCGCTGCCATGTAAAGAGTGCCGTTTTTCTTTCCTCGTGCAACTGCCATTGCACCCTTTGAAATCTTCCAGTCATCTCCATGGAAGATTGTAGTATAGCCTTCACTGGCTAACTGGCCCACAGAAATTAAGTTTTTTCTCAGGTCGGGAATATGCCTGACATCCTTCAGCTTCCACTCAGACCCGTTCAACTTAATTTTCACTGTTCCTTTACCAACAATATCACAAGGTTGGTCATCGCCAATATATACCTTACCGAGGTTTCCAGACACGTACTCTCCAAAGAGTCTTTTCTGCGAAGTAGCGTGAAATGATGCTCCAGAGTCTAACACCCAAGACTCTTCCTTGCTCTCCAAAGAGCATATCAACACATCATCTTGTGTTGATGTCGATGCAACATTAGCTTCGATCTTCGCTGTTTGATTCTTCGGTGCACTCTTGCACTGATTTTTGTAGTGTCCGACCTTTCCACAATTCCAACACTCAACAGCCTTTGAGTTTCCGAAATTGCTGGGATTTCTCGACCTGGATCTCCCATTCTTTGATCTTCCTCGGTGGTTTGATCTTCCACGATTGTTGTTTATCGATCGGTCTCTCGACTCCGTCGATAAAGCAGAGGGGGTCGAAGTTTCGACTGACTCTCTCCGCCGGATCTCTTCGTTTAGAACGAGATCACGTACATCGTTGAATTTTAACTTATTGCTTCCCGACGAGCTACTCACAGCCGTGACCGTAGCATTCCAACTTTCAGGAAGGGAGGACAAAAGTAACAACGCCTGTACTTCATCGTCAAACTCAATCTCGACCGAACTCAACTGGGTCGTGATTGTACTGAGTTCATTGAGATGTTGGGCCACCGATGCCCCTTCGGTCATCCGCAAATTAAATAACCGCCTCATTAAATGAACTTTATTTGAGGCCGAAGGTTTCTCGTACATATTTGAGAGTGCCTTCATAAGACCTGCCGTGGTCTTTTCCTTCGCTATGTTAAAAGCGACATTGCGAGATAACGTCAACCGGATAACTCCGAGAGCTTGTCTGTCAAGGAGTTTCCACTCATCCTCCTTCATGGATTCTGGCTTATCTTCTTGGAGAGGCAAGAATAAATTTTTCTGATACAAATAGTCCTCTATTTGCATTTTCCAGAATCCGAAGTCCGCACCATCGAACTTCTCGAGTCTCACTTTCCCTTCGTCTGCCGCCATTACTCCCACTTAAATCTGGTTGGCCCGGAATAAAAATTCCTGGGCTCTGATACCAGTTGTTAGGAAAAACCACAACCAGATTTAATGAAATAGCAAAAATAATGAACACAAAATTTACGTGGTTCACCCAAAATAGGCTACGTCCACGGGCTGCTGCAAATCTTTTAATAAAGGGAGATAATTACACCGTGTTTACAAACACTCACAACTCTCGACTCACCGAAGAAAATTACTCACTTAATTTTCACACAATAACTTTCACAGTTTAAGAAAACTCTCTGAAATTTTGCGCTCAAAATTTCTGCCTAAACTAAGCTTGAAAGAAATTGTTGAGGAGAGAATTTGATGGTGCTCTCGGTTGTTCTTTGGATGGTGTGTCTTTGAAATGAATTGAGCAGCCTATTTATAGGCTTCAATCTCCACAAAAACCGCTGCCCACTTGCAATTTCTTATTGCAACTTGTTGCAATTCATTTAATGAGTGGTGCCCCCCCCCCCACTTGATCAACTTGAATTGTGCAAGTTGAAATTGCAACTAGTTCAAGCACTTGAGTAGTGTGGCCCCCACATAAGGACTTTTGAGTCCATAACTCTAACATAATCATCCACAACAGCTAGGCAGTATTTCTTTCCACCATTGCTGACAGGATCAATGGGTCCAAATAAGTCCATGTGTAGCAGCTCCAATATTCTTCCAGAAGATTGATGCTTCTTGCTTTTGAATGATGACATGATTTGTTTACCCTTCTGACAGGCGTCACAAAGCTTGTCCTTGCTCATGACTGTCTTTGAAATTTCTTCTACCAGATTGTTCTTGATAAGTCTGTTGATGGTCTTGAAATTCACATGGTTCATTCTTTTGTGCCACAGCCAACTGATTTCACTTGATGTCGATGCCACCAAACAAACACTTGAATTCTTGTCAACAGAATTCCAGTCCACTGTATAGACAATTCCTTGTCGTCTTCTAGATAAATTTACCTTCTTTGTACCTATCTGTTCAACGTAGCACTTATCTGTTGAGAAGATGACTGAATATCCTTTGTCACAAAATTGACTTATGCTCAGCAAATTGTATTTGAGGCCTTTAACATAAGAGACATCAGATATCTCAATGTTGCCTTTGATCAGCTTTCCACTTGCTACAATCTTGCCTTCCTTGCTGTCTCCAAAAGTAACTTTAGGACCATCCACAGCAACAGCATCAGTCAGCTCATGTATGTTTCCACACATGTGTCTTGAACATCCACTGTCCAAGTACCAGATTTTCTCTACTTTACTCCTACTCCTAATCCTAACCTACAAAACAAAATAAAATTGTTTTAGGTACCCTTATTGAGAGGGTCCTGAAGGATTAGTTCCACCTTTGACAACCTAAGATGATGAAGTCTTAGGTTTCTTAGGCTTCTGTTGTTTGGCAGGAGCATGAACAGTTTCATCTTAATCATGTTTATCAGATTTGCTATGTTGTTGATAATCAGCATGATAAGGATAATGCTCATAAGTAGAATAAGATGCATGATAAGGAGGATATGCATGCATTGGATGAGCAGGATATGGTGCATAGTAAGTTGGAAATTGAGGTGCATGATACATAGGAGGATATGCAGCAGGTTGCACATAATAAGACTCATTTCCATACCAAGCATTTTGATTTTTCTTGTTTTTATGCTTCCTTGGTTTACTAGATGCTTGCTCATTAACAGACGACTTAGTTTTATCACTAGTCTGATTGATTTTGATCTTATCAGAAGACTTCCTAGGACTCTTTTGTTTGGACTTACCAGTCTGTTTTCCTACACTAGGCTCTTTGCTCTTTTTAGCCTTAGGAGTTTTCGTCTCCTTTAATACTTTCTTAGGTGAAGCAGGTTTAGTAGTCTGAACATACAAAATGACCTTACTATTGTCAGCTGATATAAATTTTTCAGTATGGTTCATTTCTAACTTATCATGATCTAAAGGTGTCTTCTGTTTACTAGACATGTGAGTTGATGCAACAGATGACTTATCATGAGACTCAATGACCTTCTCAAGCTCAGTGATTTTACCCTTATAGACTTCACATTCAGCTTTCAGAGATTCATTCTCTTGCTCTAGCAGTTTGTATTCAGCTGATTCTCTTGGCTTTTCAGCTTTAAGTTTCAGTGAAGTGTTTTGCTCTTTTAGCAATATCATCTCTTCCTTAAGCTTTTTAAATGCATCAGCAATACTTGTATTGTTGAGCATCATTTGTTCAAATGAATTAAATAATTCATTATCAAGAGGAGTTACCTCATCATCCTCTGAGCCATCAGATTCCTTATCCATCAGGCAGAGAAGAGAAGGACTCTCTTCATCAGAAGACTTTTCATCAGAAGTGTCTGAATATGAATCTGACGAGTAGATGGTATCTAGTTTTTCTGCTTCTGCTACCAGCACCTTGCCTTTCTGATGCTTTCTTTCCTTTCTGATTCTCTTTACTTCCTCTGTATACTTCTCAGCTTTAGGATATGGGCAGTCTCTGATGAAATGACCCAGTTTCCTACAATTATAGCACATCATTTTGGATTTATAGTAATCCTTATCTTGAGAAGAAGAAGTAGGGTTAGAAGTAGAAGCATTGTTATATTTGTTCTTCATTTTTGTTGAGTAGTGTGGCTTCATCAGATGAATCCACATCTTTGCTTTTATGGGCTGGCCTTCTAGGATTTTCAGCAGCAACAAGTGCAGCTGTGGGACTTGAAGTAGAGGTTTCTTCAACTCCCATTCTTGGCAGTTTATACTCGTACGCCTTGAGTACTGAGAACAGCTCAGTGAGTGAAATCTTTCCCAGATCTTTGGACTCTTCCATGGCTGTCACCTTCATGTTGAACTTTGGAGGTAGAGCCTTCAGCACTCTAACGGTTATCTCCTTATCAGTGAAGGTTTTTCCAAGCTTCAAAACTTCATTCAGCGTCCTTGTAAACCTTGTATCCATCTGATCAATGGTTTCCGCAGACTTCATCTTGAAGTTGTCCAGCTTTTCCAGAGCAACACTCAGCTGATGCTCTTTGATGGCGTCGTTTCCTTCGCTCATGTCACGAACCTTATCCCACATCTCTTTGGCAGTCTTGCAGTGCTTGACTTTGTCAAATCGATCATTGTCAAGGGCCTTGGTCATGATGAAACGCCCAACTTTGTCCAGATTGAATAGCTTTATTTCTTCGGCTGTCATTTCTGTTAAGTCTTTTTCCACCACTATTTCAGCTTCATCAACCGTGATAGTCTTGGTGAATTTGAATGGACCTTTGATGATACATGTGTACATGTTATCATTGTAAGCAGCCAGGAAAATCTCCATTCTGATTTTTCAGTCTTCAAAGCTCATACCAGCTATGTGGGGAACATGGCTGATACAATCCATTTTTCAAAAATTTTAATTTTTTAAAATATGCTCTTTTGAAAAGTTTGAAAACCTTTGAAAAACACTCGGATCAAGCTCGTTGATCAGGCAGCTGATTCTAATGAACCACCTGCTCTGATACCACTTGTTGGTCCCAAGTGGTCAGGTGAGGTCTAGAGGGGGGTGAATAGACCTCTAAACTTTTTGACAATTTTTAACTTTAAAACTTTTGTTCTAACTTAAACAGACCAAGCTGTTACCGAATAGTAATTTTACAAGGCTGATCGCGAACAAATCTTTGAACAGCTTTATTGACCACTAATCTGATAATCACTTAGCTGATTTTTGCTAAAATCAGTTTTAATACTAGTGTACTTGCAGCGGATTTTCAAAGTGTTTTTCATAAGTAAACTTAATATTTGAAAATTTTATCCCCAGTTTTGTAAACTCCTTTAAACTCTTTTCAAACAGTTTTGAATGTGTTTTATGCAATCTGAAAATATATTTAAGATTTCACATTCATTTTTTTCATTGGTCTAAGGTGCACATACGTTGTACATGTCTATTTATAATTTATGTGGTATTTTGTTGTAAATCAAAGTAAAATTAACTTCATTATGTCATAAAATAGCATATATAAATGACTGTTATTCAATATCTTAACTTGACCATGAATATTTTCATCGATTTCTTTAGTTTTTTTCGGTTCAAACCATTTTTCAAATGGTTTGACATTTTTTTTGTTGGTTGAACTTTTTTCATTTTATTGATTTCATTTATTCTTACCAGTTTAACCAATTTTCACATGTTTTCACCGACTTTAGCATTTTTCACCTATTTTACCCTGTTTTCACATATTTCATCAATTTTTATGTAATTTCGTCGTTTCACTAATGTCATTCATTTTTTCGCGAATTTCATTTGAATTTTCATTGATTTCACAGTATTTGCCGAATTTTCAACTCAAATAATTATACATCTTCAATTTAAGTATATCTCAAATTATTTCACTTACCTTATCATTTCAAAGATATTTCTTTACCGATCTAAGCCGTTTCACTTAATATATTAATTAGTTTAATTCAATTTTCATTGATTCTTACTGGTTTTATATTTTTACTGATTTACTCGTTCTTGATTAATTATAACCTATTATCCATCGTTTTTCCTATTTTTCATCGATTTCTTTTGTTTTCTCCTATTCAAAAAAAAAAAAAAAAGATTCTACCGATTTAGTTCAAGTTGTTATTGCTAGTTAAATTTTTTTCTTCTAATTTTACTTATTTTTATCAGTTTAACTTATATTTCACATGTTTTTTTTAATAATTTCACTTGAATTTTCATTGATTTCACATTATTTTACAGATTTTAACCTTTTTTCAACGATTTAATCCATTCTTCATATATTTCACCCATTATTCATTGATTTCACTGATTTGTTTCCCATTTTTTCAAAAGCGTCACCCGAAATTTCATCAATTTTACATGTATTTATCGATTTTACCGGCACTTTTATTACTGATTTCACCCAGTTTTTCACTTCCTTCACCAGTGTTCATAAATTTCATGTAGATCGATTTCGAGAGAATTGCATTTTTGGTACACAGGTATAGGTCAATTCCCACTTTTGGTACACAGCTTTATGTGTCCAACACATTTGGTACACCTCTTTAACAAAGTTCGACACATTTGGTACAACTGTTAAATAAATTGCAAAATCACCGTTAATTCGATCACGTGCCCGTTAATTCGACACATTTGGTACACCTCTTTTACAAAAAAAAATAATAATAATAAACTTGATAAACTTTTATAAAAATTATCATATTTATTTATTATATTTATCATATCATATTTATATAATGATAAAAAATATGTATTTATTATTTAAAAAAGTTTATCAAGTTTCAATTTTTAAAAATTATTAAAAAATATGTATTTATTATTTATATGACATGTAAAATATAATAAACTATATAATTGTCATTTATAGTTTAATACTGGAAGAAGAATAAAATATAATAAAAAAGTTTATCAAGTTTCAATTTTTAAAAATTATTTATAAAAATAGTTTATTATATTTATAGTTTAATATTTATAAAAATTATTAAAAAAATATGTATTTATTATTTATATGACATGTAAAATATAATAAACTATATAATGTCATTTATAGTTTAATATTGCAAGAAGAATAAAATATAATAAACAAGTTACTTTAATTTATCATATTTATAAAAATTATTAAAAAATACGGATTTATTATTTATAAAAATTATTAAAAAATACGTATTTATTATTTTTTGACAATTTTTAACTTTAAAACTTTTGTTCTAACTTAAACAGACCAAGCTGTTACCGAACAGTAATTTTTCAAGGCTGATCGCGAACAAATTTTTGAACAGCTTTGTTGACCACTAATCTGATAATCACTTAGCTGATTTTTGCTAAAATTAGTTTTAATACTAGAGTACTTGCAGCGGATTTTCAAAGTGTTTTTCATAAGTAAACTTAGTAGTTTGAAAATTTTATCCCTAGTTTTGTAAACTCCTTTAAACTCTTTTCAAACAGTTTTGAATGTGTTTTATGCAATCTGAAAATATGCAAGTTGAAAGCAATGTAAAAACACAAGTAATTTTTATAGTGGTTATATGGATTTAAATATCATTTAGTCCACTCTTCCAAGTCACAAAGATCTTGGGTTATACTAAGAACACAAAGTAATTAGTACACTCCACTTACGCCAAAACAACAAATGAATCTGGCCGTAAGCTCACAATAGGAAATCACTAAGAAAACCTATCCTCTGAAGTTAGATCACTCACAAAGATTGATCTACACTTCTCACAACACTCAAACAGTTTTTCACTCAGAAAATATGTTTATCTTTGATCTTCAACGTCGGCTTCAGTCAACAAATGACAGAGCTGATGAGTGAGTTGTTCTTGAGACTTAAGAGATTTTGCTTCGGATTTCTTCTCAGAGATTGTGTTGTTGTTCTTCTCTTTGTCTCTACAGCTATTTATACTCGTAGGTTTGAGAAATGTCCATTGAAGTGAGACAAATTTCAAATTCCTCGAGTTCTGGTCCTTAATTTCTGCGAACGGCTCTTTGCAGTCTGTCCGTACTGTCAACAGTACTTTTCTGCAGGCAGCATTAAATGCACGAAGCTGATGCGAAGCATTTCTTCAATCATTTGTCTTTAATAGCCTTGTACTTCAACATTTATTACTTCCAAGGGCATTTATTACCGTTGGGATGACTTCTTGATCTTTTCCACTTGGCTGACGAAAGTACAAGTCTGATGGCGAACTAAGCTGATCTCAAACTTGAACAAATCTGTTTTGAGTAGGCTGATCTTCACCAGTCTGATTTCTTTCCTTCAGCAGATCAGTAGTCTTGGACCTTGAATTTTGACTCTTCTGATATCTTCTTTACTTAGTCAAAACTTCTTCAAAGGGATATCAGCTAAGTTAATTTATACTTAGCAGATTTGAAGTTTTGGAATTCATCAAAACCTCCCTTTACTTATTGTCTTCAGTGCTCTTCATCATTATCCAACATATTTGTTAAGATAGACTCAGAGTTTTAAACTCGTATGTAGCGGATTTGTCAACAATATTTTTGGAAACAAGTTTTATCTTCAAAAGATTTTACCCCTGATTTTATAAATCCCTTTTTTAAAAGTTTTGTCTTTTAAAAGTGTTTGTTTGCTCATCAAAATATGCAAAGTAATTAAACACAAGAATTTTTATAGTGGTTACATAGACAAGAATGTCTTTTAGTCCACTCATCTAAATCACGAAGATTTAGGTTATGCTAGAAACACAGAAGTAACCAGTACACTCAACTTAAGCTATTACAACAAATGAATAAGCCACAAGTTCACTATAGGAGATCATTAAGAAAACATATACTCTGAAGTAATATCACTCACAAATATGGATATCTACTTCTCACAACTCTCAACTTATACAGAAATCACTAGGATTTGAAAGTGTTTGTTTTTTCCTCAACTAAGCTTCATCAACAGATGACTCGGCTGGTTAGTGTTATGTTCTGGATTATTTGAGACTTAGAAATATTTGATCGTTTGTTGCTCTCAGTTGTTGTGATTAGAGTTGTTTTTTTTTTCTAACTCTTGAACCTTGAACTATTTATAATAACACGAATTTCCGACCGATTTTTCGACGGAACACAAATTTCGTCGGAAAAAGCATTAAAAATAAAATAAAAATCCGATTTTATTTTCCAACGGGTATTACCCGTCGGAAAAGGGATTAAAAATTAAAAACAAACTGGGTCATTTTTTCCCGACGGGTTCTCCCTTCGGAAAATGTACTTAAAAAATTCGAAAAAAATGCCTCTCCGTTTCCGACGAGGTGTTGCCCGTCGAATATCAAAGGTGAAAAAAAAGAAAAATGAATTATATTTTGCGACGGGATAAACCCGTCGGAAAAAATGTAAATAAAAAAAGAAATTTGCTTTGCTGATTTCCGACGGGCAACACCCCGTCGAAAATCAAATAAAAAAGGAAAAATTAGTTTGATTTTTTCCGACAGGGTATTACCCGTCGGAAATAAAATGTGAAAAAAAAATGATTTGTTATTTCCGACGGGGTAAACCCGTCGAAAAACAAATGTAAAAAGAAATTTAATTTGCTGATTTCCGACGGGAAACACCACGTCGGAAATCAAATAATAAAGGAAAAATTAATTTCTTTTTTTCCGACGGGCAGCACCCGTCGAAAATCAAATAAAAAAAAGGAAACATAATTTGTTATTTCCGACGGGCAACACCCGTCGAAAAATAAAGTAAAAAAAAAAGAAAATTAATTTGTTAAATAATTTAAAAAAAATAAAAACCATTAATTAATTGATTTTGAAAAAGGAAGAAAATTGATTTAGAATAAAGAAAAAAATTAACGTCTTACGATGAGGTGCTCCCGTCAAAAATTAAATTTAAAAAAAATTTGATTAGCTATTTCCGACGGGTACCAACCGCCTAAAATTTCTTTTTTTACAAAAATTTATAAAAAAAATTTACCTACATATATGCTTCGGAAATTATATTTAAACAATTCGAGAATATATCGACCGATCTAGTTACGAATAACCTCAGTGTACATAACCCCGAGGTCAATAGTGTTGACTTTGGTCAATTAGACTTTCATTCGAGAATCGATCTATGTAGTTACGAATAACCTCAGTGTACGTAACCCCGAGGTCAACAGTGTTGACTTTGGTCAATTAGACCTTCAATTCGAGAATATATCGACCGATCTAGTTACGAATCACCTCAGTGTACATAATCTCGAAGTCAACAGTGTTGAGTTTGGTCAATTAGACTTTCAATTCGAGAATCGATCGATCTAGTTACGAATAACCTCAGTGTAGGTAGCCCCGAGGTCAACAGTGTTGACTTTGGTCAATTAGACCTTCAATTCGAGAATATATCGACCGATCTAGTTACGCCTAAGTGTACATAATCTCGAGGTCAATAGTGTTGACCTTGGTCAATTAGACTTTCAATTCGAGAATCGATCGATCTAGTTACGAATAACCTCAGTGTACGTAACCCCGAGGTCAACAGTGTTGACTTTGGTGAATTAGACTTTCAATTCGAGAATATATCGACCGATCTAGTTACGAATAACCTCAGTGTACATAACCCCGAGGTGAATAGTGTTGACTTTGGTCAATTAGATCTTCAATTCGAGAATATATCGAGCGATCTAGTTATGAATAACCCCAGTGTACAAAACCCCGAGCTCAACAGTGTTGACTTTGGTCAATTAGACTTTCAATTCGAAAATCGATCGATCTAGTTACGAATAACATCATTATACGTAACCCCAAGGTCAACAGTGTTGACTTTGGTCAATTAGACCTTCAATTCGAGAATATATCAACCGATCTAGTTACAAGAAAATACAATTACATAGGTTATGGTATGTATCACCCACCTCCATTTAATTAACAATTAATTTGAAAAAAAAATTAAAAATTCCAACGGGAAAATTCCGTCAGAAAAAACCGACTAAGAACCCTAGATCCGCAGCCCCTTCTTCATTTCCACTTTTTCCTTTTTCCATCTCGGCCATACCAAGAACCCTAGAACCGACTACACCTGAAATCCGGTGCCACCACCGCTCCTCCACTTCCCCTTTCTCCCTCTCCCTCTCAACCCGCGGCGGCAGCTCCCAGATCCGACTCCAGGTCCCGTACCCGCGGCGGCAGCTCCCAGATCCGACTCCAGGTCCCATACCTGTGGCAGCAGCTCCCATTTCCGACTCCAGTACCCGTACCCGCGGCGGTTGCTCCTATTTCCGACTCTAGTAACCGTATCCGCGGCGGCAGCTCCCATTTCCGACTCCAGTAACCGTACCTGCGGCGACAGGTCCCATTTCCGACTCCGATACCGGTACCCGCGGCGGCAGCTCCACTTAAGGTCAGATTTTTTGCTTCTTATTATTTCACTTGTTGATGGAGATTGTGTTGACATATTTTAAAACCATATGTTAAAATATATTTTGTTAATATATGGAGATTAATTTAGGGTAGATTAAATGTATGTTAAAACCATATTTTGTTAAATTTTCTTCCCTTAATTTGTAGAAGTATCTAATTTATGAACAATAGATGGATTAACAGTGGGACAAAGTGTTGTTTCTTTGCATTTGTTTGACCTTTTAGTTATATTAGGGCACTCAGTCAGAGATTACTATGTTAAAACAAAATTACTTGCAGAAATTTATTTTCTTGCTTGACTCCATGACATCTAACAAGTTACTATTTTCTTTGCATTTATTTTGCCGAAGAAATATGGAGCAGATGCAACGTATGTTTAACTCCATGACATCTAACAAGTTACCACATAATCCGCCCCAAGATGATTAAAACTTAATTTTATATTTCGAGATATTTGGATACTTATTTTATGATAAATATTTGTAGATTGAGACTAATTTGATTTTATAAGATATTTTATGATTTTTCACGCGTTTATTGATTTATTAATTTTTGTATGATATTTGGTGATTAAATTAATATATTTATAAATTAGGAAATATAAAAAAAAATTAATTAATTATTGATTTCAATTTAATTGAATTCCGACGGAATTTCCAACGGGCATAAACCGTCGGAATTTCTTTAAAAAAAATAAAATGAAGAAATTAATTTCCGACGGGGATTCCCGTCGGAAACTGTAAAATGAAAAATAAAAAAAATACATTTCCGATGAGAACACCCGTCGGAAATATTTTTTAAAAAAATAAAAAAAGAAAAGTATTTTCGATGGGTTGTCCCGTCGGAAAAGGTAAAATACAAAATAAAAAAAATGAATTTCCGACGGGCAATCCCGTCGGAAAATAGCTAAAAAAAATCAAAAATCAAAAACCAGAAATGTTTGTGACGGAACCTCCATCAGATTACCCGTCGGAAAATTTTCCGACGGTTGTACCGACATCTTCCCCCGTCGGAGGCCACCCGTTGGAAATTCCGTAAGAAAAATTTCCTACGGTCGTTTTTCCTACGGAATTTCCGACGGGTAAAATCCGTCGGAAATTCGGTTTAATTTCCGACGGATTTTACCAAATTTTCCGTCGGAAATTCCGTGGGAAAAAGCTATTTTCCTTCTAGTGCATGCTTCCATTACATAGCTGATGACATTTGGATATCATCAAAACCTCCCTTCACTTTCTCCATCTTCATCCAAAAACACATTTAACACAACTTACCATGTTAAATTTTTTTTTTTTTTTTAAATGAGTGACATGGATATTCAAGCCTAATTTTTTTTGTTATTCTCTAATACCGGAATGGTTGATCAATCAATCTAAAGTGTTGGATAAGGATGAAGATGAAGGCACTAAAGGAAGTTTGATAAGGGAGGTTTTGATGCATTCCAAAACTTCATATTTGGCTAAGTATGGAGTAACTTAGCTGATAAACTTATCAAGGAATTTTGACTAAGTAAAGAAGACATCAGAAGAGTCAAAGTTTCAAGGTCCAAGACTTTTGATCTGCTGAAGAAAAGTTATCAGACTGATGAAGATCAGCCGACTCAAATCAGATTTGTTCAAGTTTGAGATCAGCTTTGTTCGCCATCAGACGCGTACTTTTATCAGCCAAGTAAAGAAGATCATAAAGTGTTCCCAACGGTAATAAATGCCCCTTGGAGTAATAAATGCTGAAGTACAAGGTTATTAAAGACAAATGATTGAAGAAATGCTTCGCATCAGCTGGGTGCGTTTAATGCTGCCTGCAGAATAGTACTGTTCACAGTACGGACAGACTGCAAAAGAGCCGTTCGCGAATTTTAAGGACCAGTACTCGAGGAATTTGAATCTTGTCTCTCTTCAACGGACACTTTTCAATCCTCAAGTATAAATAGCTGGAAGAGACGAAGAAGAAACAAGCAACACAATCTCTGAGAAATTTTCGAAGCAAAATTCTTTAAGTCTCAAGAACAGCTCACTCATCAGCTGAGTCATTTGTTGACAAAAGCAGAGTTGAAGAATCAAGCCAAATACATCTTCTGAGTGAATTTGTAAACATTGAGTGTTGTGAGAAGTAGATATCCGTCTTAGTGAGTGATATTACTTCAGAGAAGTAGGATCTCTTTGTGATTTCTTACTGCGAACTTACGGCCTGGTCATTTGTTGTAAGGCGTAAGCAGAGTATACTGATTACTGTGTGTTTTTAGTATAACCCAAGATTTTTGTGACTTGGAAGAGTGGACTAAAGGATATTCAAATCCATATAACCACTATAAAAATTGTTTGTGTTTTTATTTGCATTTTACCTGCATACTTTCAGGTGCATAAAACACATTAAGTTAACTGTTTGAAAAAGGATCTAAAGAGAGATTTTACAAATCTGGGGAAACATTTTTCAAACTGCTAAGTTTACTTGTGAAAAACACTTTGAAAATCCGCTGCAAGTACTCTAAGTATTAAAACTGATTTTAACAAAATCAGCTAAGTAACAATCAGACGAGTGGTCAACAAAGCTGTTCAAAGATTTGTTCGCGAACAGAATTGTAACTAACTAATCTGATCAGCTTAATCTGTTCAGTTAGAGTAAAAGTTTTAAAGTTAAATTTGAAGAAAATTTTTAAAGAGGTTTATTCACCCCCCCCCCCTCTCTAAACCTCTTCTGACCACTTGGGACCAACAAGTGGTATCAGAGCAGGTGGTTCATTAGAATCAGCTGCCTGATCAACGAGTTTGATCCGAGTGTTTTTCAAAGGTTTTAAAAACATTCAAAAGAGCATTTTTTTAAAAAATGGACTGTATCAGCCATGTTCCCCACATTGCTGGTATGTCTTTTGAAGACTGGAAGATTAGAATGGAAATCTTTCTAGCAGCTTATAATGACAACATGTACACATGTATCATTAAAGGTCCATTCAGATTCACAAAGACCATAAAAATCAATGAAGTTGATACGGTTGTGGAGAAAGACTTACACGAGATGACTGCGGAAGAAATAAAGCTGTTCAATCTCGACAAAGTCGGACGATTCATCATGACTAAAGCCCTGGACAATGATAGGTTTGACAAAGTCAAACACTGCAAAGGAGATGTGGGATAAAGTCAGAGATATGAGCGAAGGAAACGACGCCATAAAAGAGCATCAGCTGAGTGTTGCTCTAGAAAAGCTGGACAACTTCAAGATGAAGTCTGCAGAAACCATTGATCAGATGGATACAAGGTTTACAAGGACGCTGAATGAAGTTCTGAAGCTTGGAAAAACCTTCACGGACAAAGAGATAACCGTCAGAGTTCTGAAGGCGCTACCTCCCAAGTTCAACATGAAGGTGACAGCTATGGAAGAATCAAGAGATCTGGGCAAGATTTCTCTTACAGAGCTTTTCTCAGTACTCAAGGCGTATGAGTATAAACTGCCTAGGATGGGTGTTGAAGATACCTCAACTTCAAGTCCCACAGCTGCACTGGTTGCTGCTGAAAATCAAAGAAGACCAGCTCAGAAAAGTAAAGATGTGGACTCATCTGATGAAGCCACATTGCTCAACAAAAAGGAGTACACTGCTGGAGACGTTGCATTGCTAATAAACAACTTCAAGAAGTTCTACAAGAGAAAATTGAAGAACAAATATAACAATGCTTCCACTTCTAAACCTAACTTTTCTTCTCAAGATAAAGATGATTATAAAGCAAAACTAATGTGTTACAACTGCAGGAAATTGGGACACTTCATCAAAGACTGCCCATATCCAAAAGCAGAAAAGTACACTGAAGAAGAGAAGAAAATGAGAAGAGAAAGAAAACATCAGAAAGGCAAGGCCATGATAGCAGAAGCAGAAAAGATGGCTGCTGTCTACTCATCTGATTCAGATTCAGACACGTCTGATGAAGAATCTTCTGATGAAGGGAACCCTGCTCTCCTGTGCCTGATGGCAAAGGAATCTGATGATTCTGAGGATGAGGTAACTCCTCTTGACAATGAATTATTTAATTCATTTGAACAAATGATGCTTAACAATACTGGTATTGCTGAAGCATATAAAAAGCTTAAGGAAGAGATGATATTGCTAAAAGAGCAAAATAGTTCACTGAAACTTTTAGCTGAAAAGCCAAAAGAATCAGCTGAATATAAACAGCTTGAGCAAGAACATGAATATCTGAAAGCTGAATGTGAAGTCTTTAAAGGAAAAATCATGGAACTTGAACAAGTTATTAAGTCTCATGAAAAATCATCTGTTGCATCCACTCATATGTCTAGTAAACAGAAGATACCTTTAGAACAGGATAAGTTTGAACTGAATCATACTGAAAAATTTGTATCAGCTGACAACAGTAAGGTCATTCGTTATGTTCAGACATCTAAACCTGCTTCACCTGAGAAAGTAGTAAAGGAGAAGAAAACTCCTAAAGCTGAAAAGAACAAAGAGCCTAGCTTAGGTAAAAAGACTAGTAAGACCAAACAGCAGAGTCCTAAGAAGTCTGCTGATAAAGCTAAACTGAATCAAATTGTTGGTAAAACTAAGTCGTCTGTAAATGAGCAAGCAAGTAGTAAACCAAAGAAGCATAAAATCAAGAAAAATCAAAATGCTTGGTATGGAAATGAGTCTTATTATGTGCAACCTGCTGCATATCATCCTATGTATCATGCACCTCAATTTCCAGGTTACTATGCGTCTTACCCTGCTCATCCAATGCATGCATATCCTGCATATCATGCACCTTACCCTGCTTATGAACATTACTCTTATCATACTGATCATCAACATGACTTATCTGACAATTATGATGAAAATAAAACTATTCATGCTCCTGTCAAAACTCAGAAGCCTAAGAAGCCTAAGACATCAACATCTTGGGTTGTCAAAGGTGGAACTAATCCTTCAGGACCCTCTCAATAAGGGTACCTAAAACAATTTTATTTTTGTTTTGTAGGTTAGGATTAGGAGTAGGAGTAAAGTAGAGAAGATTTGGTACTTGGACAGTGGATGTTCAAGGCACATGTGTGAAAACATACATGAGTTAACTGATGCAGTTGTTGTGGATGGTCCAAGTGTTACATTTGGAGACAGCAAAGAAGGCAAGATTGTAGCTAAAGGAAGATTAATCAAAGGAAACATTGAGATATCTGACGTCTCATATGTGAAGGGCCTGAAGTACAACCTGCTGAGCATAAGTCAATTTTATGACAAAGGATATTCAGTTATATTCAGTTATGACAAAGAAGGTAATTTTATCTGGAAGACGACAAGGGAATATCTACATAGTCGACTGGAATTCTGCTGACAAGAATTCAAATGTTTGTTTGGTGGCTTCTACACCAAGTGAAGTTAGTTGGCTATGGCACAAGAGGATGAATCATTTAAACTTCAAGACCATCAACAGATTAATCAAGAATGATCTGGTAGAAGGGATTCCAAAAACAGTCATGAGCAAAGACAAGCTCTGTGACGCCTGTCAGAAGGGTAAACAAATCAAGTCATCGTTCAAGAGCAAGAAGCATCAATCTTCTGAAATAATTTTGGAGCTGTTACACATGGACTTATTTGGACCCATTGATCCAGTCAGCAATGATGGAAAGAAATACTGCCTAGCTGTGGTGGATGACTATTCAAGATATACTTGGGTGATATTCATGAAGAAGAAAAGTGAAACCAAGGAAAATCTTACTAATCTGATGGAACTAATCCAGAATGAGAAAAGCATAAAGATATTGAAGATCAGATCAGATAGAGGGACAGAGTTCACAAACTCTACTGTTGAAGAGTATTGTACCATGAAAGGAATACATCATGAGTATTCAGCCGCTAGTACCCCTCAACAGAATGGTGTTGCTGAAAGGAGAAACAGAACACTGAAGGAAGCTGTCAGAACCATGATAGCTGAAGCTAAGCTGCCACAAAGATTTTAGGCAGAAGCAACAAATACAGCCTGCTTTACCCAAAACAGATGCATGATCAACAAAAATCAAAACAAGACTCCATATGAAGTTTGGAACAACAGAAAACCAAACATTCATTACTTTAAAATTTTTGGTTGTAAATGCTTTGTATTGAATAATGAGAAAAATCACCTTACTGCTTTTGCAGAAAAGGCTGATGAAGCTGTTTTTGTAGGATACTCTACTGTTAGTAAGGCTTATAGAGTTTTTAATAAAAGAACGTTACTAGTAGAAGAATCCATTCATGTAGTATTTGATGAACCAAACCAATCTTCTGAAAAGAATCAAAGCGTTAATCAAGATCTATCTACTGATTTACAGAAGTTAAGTGTTGGAAGGAATGAAGAATACGTTCCCATCATACTACCTGATCTCAACCCAGCTGATAACTCAAGTGCTGTTCAAAATCAGATCACTGATTGTCTAACAGACGAGTTACAAACAGCTGACAGACCAGAGACTGTTCAACAGACTGCAAATGTTCAACAGACTACTACTGTAACACCAACAGTAGTGTTGCAAGATCATAACAGAGGACAACATTCAGACCTGCAACCTGATCTAAGATGGCTCATAAATCACCCACCTGAGTTAGTGATTGGTGATCCTTTAGATAGAGTGAAAACAAGAAGAGCTGCTGCACAAGATGCCATGTTTGTCACTTTCCTATCTCAAATAGAGCCTAAACAAATTGAAGAAGTTCTAAGTGATTCCTTCTGGATAGAAGCTATGCAAGAAGAGTTGAATCAATTTGAAAGGAATGAAGTCTGGTACTTAGTTCCCAGACCAAGTCATCAAAGAGTCATTGGCACTAAATGGGTATTCAGAAATAAGATGAATGAAGATGGTATTGTTACCAGAAACAAAGCAAGATTAGTGGCCAAGGGATATTGTCAAGAAGAAGGGATTGACTTTGATGAGACTTTTGCACCTGTAGCAAGACCTGAAGCAATCAGACTGTTTCTAGCCTATGCTGCTCACAAGAATTTCACAGTCTATCAGATGGATGTGAAATCAGCATTTCTCAATGGAGAATTGCAAGAAGAAGTTTATGTTGAACAACCTCCTGGATTTGAAGTCTATCAAGAAGAGGATAAGGTATATCGTCTGAAGAAAGCCCTTTATGGACTGAAACAGGCTCCAAGAGCATGGTATGACACCCTATCTGATTTTCTTTTAATTAAGGGATTTCATAAAGGTAAGGTAGATAAAACCTTGTTCACTATTGAATGGGAAAGTCATGTATTGATTGTGCAAATATATGTGGACGATATTATTTTTGGTTCAACTAACCAACAGATGTGTGACAAGTTCTCTAAGCTGATGCAGAATAAGTTTGAAATGAGCATGATGGGAGAACTTAATTATTTTCTTGGTTTACAAGTTAAACAGCTGCCTGATGGAATTTTTATAAATCAAGCTAAATACATAAGAGATCTGTTTAAAAAGTTTGGTATGGAAACTAGCTCTACTGCTAATATTCCAATGTCTACAAGTCTTCGTTTGGATAAAGATGAGGATGGCAAATCAGTAGACATAACCAAATACAGAGGCATTATTGGGTCATTGTTATATCTAACAGCAAGCAGACCTGATATAATGTACTCAGTCGGGGTTTGTGCAAGATTTCAATCAAATCCCAAAGAATCTCATCTCTTAGCTGTCAAGAGGATATTGAAATATGTTAAAGGCACTCAAGAATTGGGATTGTGGTATCCTAGAGAATCTGGATTTGAGCTTATTGGTTATTCAGATTCAGACCTTGCTGGCTGCAAGATTGACAGAAAAAGCACAACAGGTGCCTGTTAGTTCTTAGGTAGTCGTCCGATCTCATGGATGAGTAAGAAACAGACTTCAGTATCCATATCTACTGCTGAAGCTGAGTATATAGCTGCTGGAGCATGCTGTTCACAGATATTATGGTTGAAGCATCAACTAGAAGACTACAACATTAAAATCAGTGGAATTCCAATCTACTGTGACAATACAAATGCAATCTCTCTTACTCAGAATACTACAAGTCATTCAAGAACTAAGCATATTGAGATCAAGCATCACTTCATTAGAGATCATGTGGAAAAAGGCAATGTTATGATTGAGTATGTTCATACTGACAATCAGATTGCTGATATTTTCACTAAACCTTTAAGTGAAGTAAGGTTTTCAACCTTAAGAGCTGAACTAGGATTACTTAACTTGGATGCATAAGCTGAGGGGGAACTTATCAGAAGACTTAAGTTCAACAGCTTAATCATCACTGTTATCTTCAAGGATTAACTTTCAACAGACTAGTTAACTTATGAATTCTTAAACTCAGGGGGAACGTGTAAGATTAGCGGTACTTCTGAATTAAAGATGATATTTGTTAATGTCAGTTAGTTGAAGTTATATTTTCAACAGAAGACTCAACTATCGAAGAATAAAGTTATATTATCTGGCTGGATTGACAAACAGCTGAGGAAGGTTATCAGCTATTGGCATTCTCTGATAACAACTATGTCATCAGGACAGTAGTCTATCAGATAAGTGTTTATTTTACTCATCTGTTTACTGATATAAAAGCGGAACTACTTAAAACGTTTTATTCAAAAATACGCTTTTATAAGTAACTAACGGGCGGTACATATTCCCGCTCCCCATTTAAATATCTTTTGAATTTGAAAAGTCGTAACTGAAGCCGCACGATCAGCACTGACAGAAAAACGGATCTAACGGTTGGCTGGTATCACGGAATCCAAGATACCCTAACTCTATAAAATCCCAATCTGATCAGTCGTGTAGTTCTTTACGCATATAAGATTTTCAAAAGTACTTGTGAGAAATTTGAGCAATTTTTCTGCAAAAATCTCTTCGTTTTTCTCTCTAATCTCTACAGATCAACAATGACTGCTGAAGGTATGTACCTTGTGTATGATTCCTATTACAATTCTGGCACAAATCTGATGAAGGAACTTCTGGAGAAGTTCAAATCTGCAAATCTGGTAAACTTCATGGAGTACAATGAAGGAATAATCTGGACTGACCAGGTTATGGAATACTATCAGACGGCTAAAGTTGATTTCGAAAAGCTGGAGATTACTGCTACAGTCGGTGACAAATCTGCGGTCATCACTCCCGCTGTTCTTCACGAGCAGTTTGGACTCCGTAACAGTGGACGTCATGATGTCACTGTGATGACTGAAGCCAAACACCAAGAATTTTGGGCGATCTGCGCCAAGGAAGGGGAGATTCTGTCTGGAAATATCAAGAAGAGACAGCTGAAGGACGAGTATCAGCGGATGGCTGATATGGTGGCTAAGCTGATAGAAAATTGCACCTTTTCCCTTGATGCTGTTACTATGAAGAGGTTCAGTATTATGACTGCTATTTATTATGGATTGGAGGTCAACTGGTCCATGATTATCTGGTACATTTTTGCTGAATTCTTTGAGGTAAAGAAAGAAAAGAACCTCACACCAACCACAGAATTACTCTCAGCTACCTGCTATCCCATCTGGGATGCATTATGAAGAATGGCAAGGAAATTCACAAGTCCAAAGCCATGAACAAATACATGCCAGTTCAAAAGAGAAAGGCTGATGAGCCTGAGGAAGCTGATGATGAAGGAGCAAAGGAGGCTCCTGCCAAACGGCAAAAAAGATTAGTCCAAACAGCCAGCTTAGCTGTTGAGACTAAAAAGAAGAAGGCTGCTGATGAGCCTAAAAAGAAGGAATCTAAGCAGATGGAGAACGTGACTTCTGCTGCTGAAGCCACTAAAATCATTGAAAATATCACTGCTGATGTAAGGACTGGATCCCCTGCATCACCATCAAGAACTCCATCAGCAGAGAGACCTGCTGAAGGTATCTCTCAAAGAACAAGAAGTCAACAGAGAGATACAGCTACTTCTACTTACCGTGAAGGAAGAACCAAAAAGTCTGCTAGAAAGCAGATGACTTTTATAGAAGAACCCACGGAGTTAGAAAATGTAGCTAGAGAAGGCCCTGAAAATGCTGAAAAGGCTGCTGAAACTGTTGAGCCTGCTAAAGCAGTTGAGATTGCTGAAACTGACAAAGCTGATAAGCAACAGCCAAGATCAGTTACTCAATCAGTTGAGACTTCAAAGTCTCAAGAAGATCCAGATGTCCAAATCATACATCCAATTGCTGCAAATCCTATTTCATCTGCTGAACCAGCCCCTGCTGATAAAGGTAAAAGAAAGATAGTGCTGAGGAAAAAGAAAATTTCCAAGGCTGACAAGAAAGCAAGGGAGGAAGCTGAACAGAGGAAACAAGATGAAGCTGAGGAAAAGAAGGCTCTTGAGCTAAGCAAAGCTGCTATGCATCACTATGCTAGAGAATTTGCCCTTGAGGAAGCCAAGCTGATACAGAGCACCCTGCCTGCCAAAAGGAAGAAGACTGATGATGTTGAAGAAAGGGCTGTGAAGATTGCTGTTATCACTGCACTGAACAAGTGGGCAGAAAAGTCCAGATACCAGCAAGGGCATTCAAGTGAACTCCCTCAACTGCCAAGTATTCAACATGTAATTTTTGGCAGAGAAATGAAAGATTTTAGTGAAGTGCCAGAGGGTAACAACGCGTTTGTCAACCCTTGGATCATTGTGAGACAAATTCGTCAGACAACCTGCTTCAATGATGATGGCACCATCACAAATCTGGTGTATGAAGATGTCACTGATGAACAAAAGAAGACTGAAGAAAAGAAAGCTGATGAGCCTCTAGCAATAGACTGGAATGCTAAGGACTCTGAAGACCATCAGATGACAGATTTGGAAGAAGTCCCTGTTCAACAGGCGACTGAAGAGAAGGAAGCTGATGCTGCTGCTTCTGCTTCATCAGCTGATCAACATTCATCACTGATGGAAGCACTCCAGGTGTTATTGGAAGACCAACTAAGGGAACTGGAACAGAAGCATAATCAACAGCTGCTAAAGGTCAAAGAGGAGCTGAAGGATGAACTTAAAGCAGAATTGGTAGAATCCAACAGACTTCAGCTGGAAACTGTTCAAGGATCAACAGCAAAAATCATCAAGAAAGAAATTAACAGTATTCCTATTCCTCAAGACAATTCCTTGCAGTTAGTGCACAGCTTAAGAGATTTGAACAAGAATGTTGACGATGTGAAGGGTGATATGAATCACCTTCATACTATTTTAAAAACAGCTGAGCACAAGATTGCTGATCTAACTGCAACCTTCATAAAAGTCAGTGAAGAAGAGAAGGCAGTCAACTTAGGGTTCTTGCAAGAAGTATCAAATGCTACACAAGAACTACAAAATGAGATTGCAATCATAAACCTGAACATTGACTACTTCAATGACCATCTGACGCCATCAACACTGATATTCTTCATCTTACAGCTAGCCATGATGTTACAAATCAAAATTTGAAGGCTTTGTGCGCTGAATTGAAGGTTCCAACAGTTGCTCTCAACCCTGCTATTGCACCTTCTACTGTCATCAGTCCTGATGATGACAAAAAGGGGGAAGATAAACGGGAAGAAACAGCCAAGGAAACCAAAGCAAAGGAAGCTGATAAGATTGACCTTGAGAAGTTCGCAGAAACTACCAAGTACAAGAATACAGAATCAGCCAGGAAGGCAATGGAAGCTTTAAGGGAGCAGCAACTTAAAGAGAAAATGGAAGCTGCCAAAGCAAACATGGACCTGGATGATGAAGCTGATGAAGAAGAAGAAGAAGACGACGATGAGTCTTCTTATGAGTATGAAGAAGTGCCTGAAGGATCAGATGAAGAAGTTGATAGTTAAAATTGATAAAATCTTGTAATCAGTTTGCTTTTATCTATCTTTCAGACATCTCATCTGAAGAACTTGTACTTGTATTTGTAACAATCTTATCATATCAATAAAAAGTCAAGTTCACTCCAACATACTATTTTCTATCTCAGAAAATTTTTGAGGATTACATTCTTTAGTTTAGGTATTCAACAGGTACTTAGCTGAAGTTTTGTCATCATCAAAAAGGGGGAAATTGTTGGATAAGGATGAAGATGAAGGCACTAAAGGAAGTTTGATAAGGGAGGTTTTGATGCATTCCAAAACTTCATATTTGGCTAAGTATGGAGTAACTTAGCTGATAAACTTATCAAGGAATTTTGACTAAGTAAAGAAGACATCAGAAGAGTCAAAGTTTCAAGGTCCAAGACTTTTGATCTGCTGAAGAAAAGTTATCAGACTGATGAAGATCAGCCGACTCAAATCAGATTTGTTCAAGTTTGAGATCAGCTTTGTTCGCCATCAGACGCGTACTTTTATCAGCCATGTAAAGAAGATCATAAAGTGTTCCCAACGGTAATAAATGCCCCTTGGAGTAATAAATGCTGAAGTACAAGGTTATTAAAGACAAATGATTGAAGAAATGCTTCGCATCAGCTGGGTGCATTTAATGCTGCCTGCAGAATAGTACTGTTCACAGTACGGACAGACTGCAAAAGAGCCGTTCGCGAATTTTAAGGACCAGTACTCGAGGAATTTGAATCTTGTCTCTCTTCAACGGACACTTTTCAATCCTCAAGTATAAATAGCTGGAAGAGACGAAGAAGAAACAAGCAACACAATCTCTGAGAAATTTTCGAAGCAAAATTCTTTAAGTCTCAAGAACAGCTCACTCATCAGCTGAGTCATTTGTTGACAAAAGCAGAGTTGAAGAATCAAGCCAAATACATCTTCTGAGTGAATTTGTAAACATTGAGTGTTGTGAGAAGTAGATATCCGTCTTAGTTAGTGATATTACTTCAAAGAAGTAGGATCTCTTTGTGATTTCTTACTGCGAACTTACGGCCTGGTAATTTGTTGTAAGGCGTAAGCAGAGTATACTGATTACTGTGTGTTTTTAGTATAACCTAAGATCTTTGTGACTTGGAAGAGTGGACTAAAGGATATTCAAATCCATATAACCACTATAAAAATTGTTTGTGTTTTTATTTGCATTTTACCTGCATACTTTCAAGTGCATAAAACACATTAAGTTAACTGTTTGAAAAAGGATCTAAAAAGAGATTTTACAAATCTGGGGAAACATTTTTCAAACTGCTAAGTTTACTTGTGAAAAACACTTTGAAAATCCGCTGCAAGTACTCTAAGTATTAAAACTGATTTTAACAAAATCAGCTAAGTAACAATCAGACGAGTGGTCAACAAAGCTGTTCAAAGATTTGTTCGCGAACAGAATTGTAACTAACTAATCTGATCAGCTTAGTCTGTTCAGTTAGAGTAAAAGTTTTAAAGTTAAATTTGAAGAAAATTTTTAAAGAGGTTTATTCACCCCCCCCCCCCCTTTAAACCTCTTCTGACCACTTGGGACCAACATAAAGTTTGAGATGTGGACAAGGTGAGACATATGATATTTATTGTCTCTAACATGATAGCATATTTTGCTACAAATCAAATGATTATAAGATTGACTATAGAGTATAGATTCTTCAGTGCACATATATCACTGATATCAGTTCACACGAAGAATGTATACACATGTCATGCCATGTTATTCTAAAAATAGTGCCAATTAATAAAAATAAAATAATGTTTCTAAAATACTCATATTCATAATCAGATAATCAATGAATATTTGCTTTATAAATCCCTAAGAAACATCAACCCATGAGTGTTTAAGTATTTTTGAGTGGTTGTGTGTGGCAGTGCATGACATGTTCACTCATATGTAGTTTTAGTGCAAGAATTTAATCATGATATCATTATGTATTTTTTTCTTAAAAGAGACATAAACTTAATGTGGAACTATGAAAAGAGAGTAATTAAAATTTGGTCCCAAATGGTCAGATGAGGTCTAGAGGGGGGGTGAATAGACCTCTGAAAATTTTAGACTTAAAAACTTTTCAGTCTTCTGTCAGCAGACTAAGCTTATGAAGAACAGTAAGCTGACTATGCTGATCTTGAACAAATCTTGAACATCAGAGTTACCACTCTTCTTATAGTTACTTAGCTGTTTTCAGCAAGAACAGTTTTTACAAGAGTATACTTGCAGCGGATAATTTGTAAGTGTTTTTCACAAGTAGACTAAGTCTTTTAAAGATTTTATCCCCAGTTTTAAAAACTCCTTCAAAATCTTTAAAGTAATTCAAAGTGTTTATGCAATTCTCAAATATGCAAGAAAACTTAAGTGCAAAAATAACGCAAAGAATTTTTATAGTGGTTATATGGATAAAAATCCTTTAGTCCACTCTTCCAGATCACTTAGATTCTGGGTTATACTATAAACACTAAGTTTACAATATTTATCCACTTACACCTAAACAACAAATGAAAAGGCTGTAAGCTCACAATAGGAAATCACTCAGAAAACCTATCCTCTGAAGTTAGATCACTCACAAAGATGGATCTAAACTCCGCACAACACTCAGCTAACATAAATTCACTCAGAAAGTGTTTTCTATTTGGCTTCAACTTGGTTTCTGTCAACAGATGACTTCACCAGACGAGTGAGCTGTTCTTGAGCTTCTTGAGACTTAGAAAAATTTCTGCTTCGAAAACAAAATCTCAGAATGTTGTTGTGTGTCTCGCTCGTTGAAATCAGCTCTATTTATACTTGGATTTGAAAATATGACCGTTGAAGGAAATCACAATTCAAATCCATAGCCTTAGCCCAAATTCAGAACGGCTCCCTGCTACAGTCCTTTTCTGATGTACTTTCCTGTAGCAGCATTAAATGCACCCTGCTGATCCGAGAATAAATTCCAATCATTTGCCATTACTACCCTTCTCTTACAGCATTTATTACACCAAGTGCATTTATTACCGTTGGACTAACTTCTTGATCTCTTCTACTCTGCTGATCGAAGCAACCCTGCTGATAGATACTCTGCTGATCAAACTCTGAACTAATCTGATTTGAGTCAGCTGATGGTCTACCCTTCTGATTGTTGTTTCAGCATGAGATCAGTAGTCTTCTGGGCTTTGAATTTTGTACCCTTCTGATGTCTTCTTTACTTGGTCAAAATTCTTCTAAGGGAACTAAGCTTTCCATACTTAGCTGATTTTGACGTTTTGGAAATCATCAAAACTCTCCCTTATCTTCTTATCTTCATTGCACTTCATCTTCATCCAACAATTTCCCCCTTTTTGATGATGACAAAACTTCAGCTAAGTACCTGTACCTAAACTAAAGTTTTGATCCTAAAAAATTTATGAGATAGAAATAGTTTATTGGATTCAAACTTGAACTTTTATAGACTTTCAAAAGATTACAGATTACAAGTTCAATCAGATGAGATGTGCATAAAGAAAATTTACAACAGATTTCAAGCATAAGTAACCTAGACTAGACTAGTCTTCTGCTTTATCTTCTTGCTTGTCCTCTTCATCTTCTTCAGGTTTGGAAGTTTCAGCTTCTAAATCCTTGAAGAATCTTTGTTTTAACCGCTCCAACTTTTTATGCTTTACATCAGGATTAAGCTCTTCTTCAGCTGAGTCCTTAGCAGCAGCAATTTCTTTATCAGTCTTTGCTGTTTCCTTAGGATTTTCTTCAGTTTCATCAGCTTCCTCTTCTTCTTCTGCATTTGACTGATCTACTGGTCTGTTTGTGCCTTCATTTTCTTCATCAGCATCTTCATCCTTGGCAGATTCCTCCAGTATTTCAGTTCCTTCTAGATCAGCAGTCTTTGAGAAGTCTTCCTCTTCACAAGGTACCCTATCTTCCCCCTTTTTGTCATCATCAGCAGGGTTGATTGGATATTGTGGTATGACTGGTGGAACTTGAAGTGTTTCACAGAGAAGTTTGATGTTCTCTTCCATTGCATCAAGTTGAGCTTTCTGTCTGATTTGATTGGCCTCAAAAGCATCCATTCTGTTAAGGACAACTTCTCCTTGGTCACCTAGCTGAATCTGAGTTGTCAGAATCATATCAGCAGATGCCTTGAAGTCCTTCATCATATTTTCTAAGGTTTCATCCTCAGCTTGAATGGCCATTTCAACTGTTTCAGTGATCTGTCTCCAACCAGCAGCTGTACTTTGAGTCCTTGCTCTAATCACATCCATATCTTGTCTGATAGTTTCCACATTATGAGCAGTGTCTTCTATCAGCGAAGTAGGAACAGGAGCAGCTCTTTGGGTTGGTTGACTTAAAGCAGTCAATAGATTTGCAGTTATCTTCTCTTCTAACTCCTTCATTGAATTTGAAATCATCAATGAATGGAATTCAACAGAGATTGCTGTAAGCTTTGAGAAGTAGAAGTAACTTCAGTTGGAATAGGAGGTAAGGCAAGGGTTGCAGTTTATGTGTTCTGATCTGCTGAACCAGGAGTAGTCTCTTTTTCCTTGGTCTCATCAGCTTGACTAGGAGTGCTTTCCTTCTCCTTAGTCTGATCAGCTTGTTCAGAAGTACCTTCCTTTTCTTTGATCTGATCAGCTGGATTTGTTGTGCTTTCCTTCTCCTTTGTCTTATCAGCTGGTTCAGAAGTATCCTCCTTCGTTTCCTTGTTTTGATCAGCAGGATCAGAAGTACCTTCTTTCTCTTTACTCTGATCAGCATGTGGTGCTTGGACATTCTTAACATTGGCAATAGTACGCATTTTACCTGCATTATCCATAGTAGACCTATGAGTTATCCTTGTTAAATCATCAATTGGAACAAATGGGGAGATTGGATCCTCAGGCAGCTCTTCATAGGGTCTAATAGTAGGTCCATAAACAATCTGCTTCAGACTTGGAAGAGGGATCATAGAGCTTGGATGTCCCTTCATCTTCCTAGTCCTTTTGGCCCAAGTTTCCATTGTTTGGGAAACTGCCAGCTTGATTGCACGTTCCTTGAGATCTTCATTATCAGCATACTCCTCAGGAACGGAATCATACAACTTCTTTGCTTCAGCCTTTGATATATGACTGATCCTCAGTCTCAGCTTATCCAGGAAAAACTCTGAGTCCAATGCTTGAGTCAGAGAACTTGTCTCAAGCCATTTCATAACCCAGGCTTCTTCATCAGCAAAAGCCTTCCAGCTTGCAATTTGATCCTTACTCTTTGTAAGACGATATTCCCTCCATCTGTTATATCTAACCTTTTCTTTGTTGAACATCGTCAGACGAGTAATCTTGTCATTTTCTGCATCCAAACGTGCAATAAACTCATCAAAAGCAGCAGGGTCATCTCTGACAATCTCCAATGCCAGTTTTACCTCTGCTCTTCTCTTAGGTTGCACTGCTGGGGTAGGCATAACCAGCTTAGGCTTGGTGGGATCTCTTTGTTCTCCAATCACAATACCACCAGCTTGCCTTGGACCATGAGAGTCCTTTGCACTTGCTTCAATGATAGCAGCCAACTCTGCTGCTTCAATGGCATCTCTTTGAGCTTGAGTCATTTTACTGGCTTCTTCTTCCAGTCTCTTGAGCTCAAGGGCCTTTTGGCGATCTTCTTCTGCCTTTTCAGCAACTTTCCTTTGTCTCTCAGCCTCATCTAATTTCTTCTTTTCAGCAGCAGAGAGATAAGGGATTACAATCTTACCAGTCCGTAGCTTCTTTGCTTCAGGACTTTCCACAGTCTGTAGTGGAGTGGCATCAACAGGAGTAGGATGCAGAAGGAGTACATCTCCTTCACTTGTTGTGCCAGTCTGCTGTTCTTCTCTATCTTCAGCAGACACTCCAACAGTTGAGTCTCCAGCAGGCTCTTCAGTGATGATTGGTCTTTCTGCTGGTGCTGGTGTCTCTCTTACTATTTCAGATGATTCTTCAGAGAATGTAACCTTCCTTTTTGCCTTTGATTTTGTAATTCTTCCTGAAGATTTAGGTCTAGGAGGTTCTTTTGCAGAACTTCTTGTCCTCATTCTCTTTGTAGGTTGAATAGGAACAGCTTCTTCTGATTCTGTCCTTTCTGGAGATGATCCAGACTCCATTTCTTCAACTTCTTTAGTAAAGTCACTGACTACTTTGTCAGAAACTGTAATCTCTGGCTCAGCTGATCCAGCTTCAACAGTGGTGCTCACTGTTTGATCAGCAGACCCACTGGTCTGACCAGTCTTTTTGCTTTTCTTGGCAGGTGCCTTAGCAGTCTTGGCAGGAGCCTTTCTTTTAGAAGTACCTACACTTCTAACTGGCTCATACATCTTGAATTCCTTGCCACCATGGATAGGCTTTCCATTTACTACTTGACAGTTCAAGCGTAAGAACAGATTACTGAGCAGAATGCCATAGTTGGTCTTCTTGTCACTCAGCAGATCAAATACGTGAGCAGCCCAGTTAACGTTCAAACCATAGTAGATGAAAATCATAGTATAGTATCTCCTTCTGGGTAAACCATCCAGAGAACTAGTGTTGCAGTCCAACACTTTCGCAATTATGTCAGCGAACCTCTGATACTCATCCTTCAGCTGAGTCTTCATCAGAGTTCCTGTCATCTCCTCTCCCTCCTTAGCACAAATTTGCCAGAATTCCTCCTCTTTCTCAGACCCTAGGTCTGTTACATCTCCTCCTTTGTTTTTCAGCCCATACAATTCACTTAAAACAGCAGCCGATACACAAATCTTCTTTCCCCTAATAGTGGCAGTCATAGTAGTCTTATCACTGTTGAATTTCCTGGTTCTGTAGAAGTCAGCAACCTCTTCCAGATAAACATAATCTTCATGTGCTTCTAGAACAGGTACCAACGACGATTCCTTGATTTTTGTCATGATTTCCCTCATGAGATTTGTGCCTGTGGCGAAGAATTTGTCAAAGCTTAGATATCTTTCTTCAGCAATAGACATTTTTAGATTAAGTGATGTAAAACCTGTGAGAATTTGAGAGCTAAAGAAACAGAGAGCTTAGAGAGTTAGAGAATTTTGGGAATTTTATGTGCGTAAGCCGACTAATCTGTTCAGATCGGATTTTATACGTTTCTTTTGATTTTGGTTATCGTGATAAATGTGAACCGTAAGATTGATCTGACAGTTTTTAAATCGTGTGAGTGAGAATTACGGATTTCAAATTTCTTAAATTAATGTCAGATGGGCGGGAAACTCAATCGGCACTTATCTGTTACTTATAAAAGCGTGTTTCAAAAGATGTAATTTATAACCATGCTTATATAATGTATCAGATGAGTAGAGTTTAACTTATCTGACAGACGAGTGATCTGTTATCTGATATTACTAGAGAAAGCCAATAGCTAGTAATCTTCCTCTGCTGTTTGTCAATCCAGCAAGATAATTTGATCTTCAATCTTCAAGAATTAAGAACATATCTTCTGATAACATAACTTCAACTAACTGTCATTAACCAATTTCATCTCTAGAACAGAAGTACCGCTAGTCTTACACGTTCCCCCTGTCTTTAAGAATTCATAAGTTAACTAGTTTGTTGAGAGTTAATCCTTGAATATGATAATGGATGACTGTGCTGATGAACTTCAGTCTTCTGATAAGTTCCCCCTCAGCTCATGCATCCAAATTCAGTAAGCCTAGTTCAGCTCTTAGAGTTGAAAACCTTACTTCACTTAGAGGTTTGGTGAAAATATCAGCAATTTGATTGTCTGTATGAACATACTCAATCATAACATTTCCTCTCTCCACATGATCTCTAATGAAGTGATGCTTGATCTCAATATGTTTAGTCCTTGAGTGACTTGTAGTGTTCTGAGTAAGAGATATTGCACTTGTATTGTCACAGTAGATTGGAATTCCACTGATCTTGATATTGTAGTCTTCTAGTTGATGCTTCAATCAAAGTATCTGTGCACAGCATTCTCCAGCAGCTATATACTCAGCTTCAGCAGTAGATATGGATATTGAAGTCTGTTTCTTACTCATCCATGAGATCAGACGACTACCCAAAAATTGACAAGCACCTGTTGTGCTCTTCCTATCAATTTTGCAGCCAGCAAGGTCTGAATCTGAATATCCAATAAGCTCAAATCCAGATTCTCTAGGATACCACAATCCCAATTCTTGAGTGCCCTTAATACATTTAAGTATTCTCTTGAGTGACTTGTAGTGTTCTGAGTAAGAGATATTGCACTTGTATTGTCACAGTAGATTGGAATTCCACTGATCTTGATATTGTAGTCTTCTAGTTGATGCTTCAATCAAAGTATCTGTGCACAGCATTCTCCAGCAGCTATATACTCAGCTTCAGCAGTAGATATGGATATTGAAGTCTGTTTCTTACTCATCCATGAGATCAGACGACTACCCAAAAATTGACAAGCACCTGTTGTGCTCTTCCTATCAATTTTGCAGCCAGCAATGTCTGAATCTGAATATCCAATAAGCTCAAATCCAGATTCTCTAGGATACCACAATCCCAATTCTTGAGTGCCCTTAATATATTTAAGTATTCTCTTGAAAGTCACAAATTTTCTTAAAATATTTTCCTACCAAAGTTTTGATGAGAAAATTTAAGGAAAATTCATGTCTAATTATATTTTACTAATATATTTTACAACTTGAATAAGGGCATTTTTGTCTTCGCAAAAAAGAAAAAAACTTAAATTATTCACACTTTTAGTAGTAAAAATATAGATTAAATGATCATATTTAACATCATTCATAAGCAACCACTAAGTATTTCTAAAAATTGATTAAGAATATACATGCTACACAACAGCGTAGCGCCATAGCCAGAAAAAAAAAATTTAGTGGGGCCATCAACGATAATATTATATTAAATAAATCAAACACCAAACTGGAGAGTACCTATAACATTTTCACCTTTTGGTTCGAGTTTTTAATACACAGTCTTTTAGATAAAAAAAAAAATATTAAATCATTATATCACCACTAACAAATAGAAATATATATACTTCATACCTTGTTTCTTTCTTCAACAATGAATTTTGTCCTTTTAATATAAAAAATCTTAACCTAGAATATTTTCTAATTGGTTGCACTCATGGCCTTGCTTTTTGAGAGAGATTCCTTGTAAAGAGATAAAGAGGAAAGAGTTGATGTGAACTTGGAGTGATTTTTACATGAAAAAAAATCTCTCAATCCAAAAAATTGGATTTGTCTTTTATTGTTTAATAATAACTAAATTATAAATAGAGTGAATAGCAAATTAACTCTCTGTTGTTATTCTGACTAGGCAGTTTAACTCCATGTAATAAATAAAAGGGCAAAATACCTCCATATGATATCATAAATAGGTAATTTAACTCCCTGTGATAAGAAAAGGGACAAAATATCTCCCTGTGTTTTTATAAAAGAAGCACGTTGGCTCTCTCTAAATTGCTCATTTATTCATATCACAGGAAGGTAAATTGCCTATTTTTATAGCACAAGAAGGTAAACTGCTCATTATTCATTTCACAGGGAGTTAAATTACCTATTTTTATTTCACATTGAGGTAAATTATATTGCCCATTAAACATATAACTGGGAGTTAACTTGCAAAAAAACCCTAAAAGTTATTACTGTTATTTAATATAGAAGACAAATATATTTTAATAAAAATTGGCCAACTATCATGTACATTTTAGTTTATCTAGTAGGGTCCCATTCGATGCAAGTATAAGACATACAGAATTTTTACTAAGGGAAATATTTTTTTAAATTTGTATCTTCCTTTTCTCCTAAAATAAAAATTATCTTCTCGAAAATTGAATAAGTAAAACAAAAGTATAGTTAATAAGGTATAATTAGACATGGAGCCTTATTATAGTTATTTTTTATATTAACTCCAAAAATTTAGAAACTAACTCTTACATCACCTTTATAATTTCATTCTTCTTTTCCTATCCCATAAATATAAACAACACTTTTATTTTTACTGTTAAAATATATATATGTAAAATTATACAGTGTATCATCAATATGTTTGTAAGTAAAAATTATTATTTGTATCATTTGAAGATTTAGTACAATATAACACTCCTTAAAAAAATCAAGTTCTCTTAAATATCATAAAGATTGCATCCCCAAAAAAATCACATCTTACATATGAATGAACAAAAAGTTATGACTTATCTAATTAAGTAATCTTTTTTTAACCTGAGAAACAGAATATATATAAAGAATATCCAATAACATGCATTACCTCGAATTTTCATGGAAATGTTTTCTCAAAAAATGTAAAATGTATGAAATAAGCGAAAAAACGAGTGAAAATCAATAAAAATTGGTGAAATCAATAAAACAAATTTATTTTTGATGAAAACATGTTAAATTTATGAACACCGGTGAAGTTGGTGAAAATATAGATGAACATGTTAAATTTTATGCAAGTGATAAAAATGTAAACAGAGAAGAAAAATATGCTTCATATGAACAATGAAAATTTTAAAGAACGGAAAGATAAAATGATGTGAGGTGAAAATGACAATAATAATTATAATAAAAAATTTAGAAGACTCAAATTATAACATGGTCTTGAAATTATGAGATAAATTTGGAAAATGGGGTAATTTCCCTATTTTTATGCAGACAATCAACGATTACTCATTAATCACATTCCGAAATTGTATATAGGAATTTAAGAGCTAAATCTGTGTATATATTTTATTCAATAATATTTCATTTTGTCAAAATAACCCCACAATTTTAAATTTACTGATAATTTTAGTCCATATTGTTGCCCAATTTCAAAATTAACTCGAGTAAGACACGTATGGATCAATTTGAAGATTTTATTCATTATATTTACATATTTATATAACCAAATTAGTTTTATAAATAATATTAACATACCAAATAAAACTTTAATATAAATCCAATAAAATATTAAAAATAAAACATATTTTTTTAAATCTAAATTTATATATATTATCTATTAAAAAAAAGATAATTATAATTTTAAAAAAAAAAAAAAAAAAACCCATCCCTACCCCTAGACACCGCCACCATCAATTTCTATGCCGTCGAGACCGATTTGACTGAAATAGATTAGCCCAATCAAACTTCCATTAAAACTCTAAACCTGTACATTTTATACATTGAAAGCATTCTTCAAATGAGACGAACAAACCAATGAATACAAACCACAAAATCGTTGCATTTACAGGCAAAGAAAGATATCATGGAACCAAGAAACGCCCAAATGTAAGTATGAAGGAAATGTAAAAGCAAACTGAAATTGCGTTAGACTAAGAATGGTAGAATTGCAAACTTCATGCCAGTTGCCAATGTTGGTTTAAATGCGGAACACATAGAATATAGGCTAAATCATATCATTTATTACTAACATAGTGCTAATCTATCTTCATCAAATTCCTACTCCGAAGCAACAGGGGCCGGCACAAACTTGACCGAGACACTGTTAACGCAATGCCTCTCATCCGTAGGCACCGGGTGGCCCTCACCTTTGAAGACATGACCTAGGTGCCCACCACACGCAGCACACGTGATCTCGGTCCTCCTACCATCGGGATCAGGCGAGCGGTTGATGGCACCCGGGAAACCCTCGAAGAAGGCAGGCCACCCGCAACCAGAGTTGAATTTGGTTGTGGATTTATAGAGAGGGGTTCCACACCCAGCACAGTTATAGATCCCGTCATCGTAGAACTTGTCGTAGTGCCCGGTGCCACGAGGCCTGAGCAAATCACATACAAATACACATAACATTAGTTAGTTTGCTGCTAATTGAAATTTGAAACCAAAACATAAAATAGAAATAAAGTTAGTGAAAGAGGTTAATATTTGTTAATACTAAATATACTTAAGCAACAAAAAGGGTTAATGGCAATTTACCTCCCGTGATATTCATAATGTTTTAATTTAGTACCCCTTGTTAAAATTTTAAAGGAGCAATTTAGCCCCTTGACCCGGAGAGTGTAAATCGCTTGTCGAAATTGAGAGTCGACATGAAAAGTATTTTGTAACATAGGGAGTAATTTGCCATATTTATCATAACATAAGAGATATATTGTCATATTTATTATAACAAGAAGAGGTAAACTGCCACATTATCATAACATAGTGGATAAAGTGACACGTCAACGAGTTAGAACAATATTTATTTATCTAATTCTTGGTAAAATGATCTTTTTCAAATCACAATTAACTAAATGAGCTAATCCTAAAAGTGCATCACAACGGAATGAAAAACAAATCAAAATTTTAACTTAATGATGCAGTTAATTCGAACTGAATTCTAATACTAACAAATAAAATCAATCAAACTAATTTCATGTCGATCTATACTCAACGAGAAAAAAAAATTAAACTTAATTAGGATAAATACTCCTATATTCAAACCAGTTTTCAACGAGTATATCACAATTTGACCAATTGACTTTGTCTGGAAAAATTGAAGAAACGAGAAATTGAGTAGAGTACTGACTCGGTGCCCTTTTGACGGAGGATGTGAAACTGCTCGGGACTGAGAATCGCTCGCCATTCCTCCTCTGATTTCTGAACTGAAACCGGAGTCGCCGCCATTTTCTTGAAGCTTTTTTTGTTAGTAGAGAAAACTGAAGAATTAAGGATTTTTATACCGGGAAAACCACAGTGTGCGTGTGTGTGATTTCTTGACCAAAATTAAGAGAATCTTTCGAATATTATGGATCCCTAGAAAATGGATGTGGACGGATTAATGGCTTCGGGGGTGGGGGAGGGCTATTGTCGAGGAATCGAGGATCAATTATCACGATTTGAATAAGAAATAGAAATATTCTTTGAAAAGTCAAACAAATATTTAAATTATTTGGAATAAAGTTATCATATAAACCTCGAATCATTTCAATGTCTTTCTTTTACAAGATTCTTTCTATTTTCATTTTCGTTTGCCTAGGCATATTTTTAAATTAGTTTTTCATAAAAAACACTCTTAAATTTCAACCTCTTATCTTAAAATATATTAAAATATAACTAATAAATTGTATTATACAATTTCATTTTTTACTCTGCTTTCCAACAGTTAATTTAATATTTTAAGAGACTCCAACAGCTCATTTATATTTTAACTAATAACTTTATTTATTTTATATAAATAATAATGATATATTTATAATACTAATTGATTTTATTTCATAATAAAAAATAGTCTTTTTAAAAATATATTAATTTTTATTATTGACATTTAACGATTCCCCAAGAATGATAATCAAAATATTATCACTAAATCATTGTGACAACATTAATTATCGATAATATGTCGCTAAAGAGGTTTTGGAAGAATATTTAATTTATGTGCAGATAAGGTGGTTGAATTGAAGAATCGAGATTTTCGGGATTTTTGGCTAGTGAAATTTAATTTTGTTCAGGTAATTTACTCATTTGTAGAAAAAATATAGGAAAAGTTTTTGTACTTTCCTGCAACCAATTGCAAATATCAGTTTTAATTTGGCCATGGGTATTTGACAAGCCAAACTTATAAAATTTAACAGCTCCTAAATTATAAAGTTGCTCTTTAAGAGTACTTTTTATTAAAATCTTAACAAAACTCTTAAAATTTAACTTTTAAACATACTTTTGACCTTAAAGTTGAAAATGTGCTCCACTGAAAATGAAGAACTAGATATTGTAAAAGAAAGCCGTTATAATCCAGCGTGGTTGGGCCAACTTGGAGCTGAGGCTGAAAGATATGGGAGTTTATGGGCCACATTGTCCAACCTCGTATTGTTAGCCCACTCTAACACAAGGAATATTTGGATGAGTTGTGCAACTCAATGAGAAATATGTTTCATCAAAATGAAACCCGTGTACTGGAAGTTAGCTAGTAAAGCAACAAGCGTAGAACACGAAAACTTTTAGATGGAAATATTAAGAAAGAAAAAATAATTGATGTTGTCTATTTATTCAAATGGTAGTTTTAAAATAGTAATTATGCAGAAAAAATAATTGATGTTGTCTATTTATTCAAATGGTAGTTTTAAAATAGTAATTATGCAGACACGTGGTTTTATGTTAAAAATGCTTAATAGATATAGTTATTTTTTATTTTTAAATTTTGGTTTTAAATATTTATGATAACAGATATAAATTGTTGTTAAATATATAGTAATCATTAATAACTTGTTTGGTTGTCAAGAAAGTGAGGAAAAAATATAGGGAAAGGAAAAGGAAAAGAAATGAAAGGAAAAGAAAAAGAAAGTCATTTTCCTCTACATGTTTGATTGTCAGGAAAATTATTTTCTTGCAGATGTTTGGTTGTCAAGAAAATTTTGAAATATAATATTTTTGATAAATATTTTTTTTGATTATAAATACTTTCAAAATTATAAAATATATTAAAAGTGATTGCAATATATAAGTTATCAAATTAATTCCTAGAAAATAAAAAGTACAAATCGAGTAATTGAATAAAATAAAAGCTAACAATAATGAAATAAATAAACTAAAATAACTTAAAATAAATCATAAAAATCATTGCCATGGTCATCAGTGGTTTTGTTGATCGCGATGTTAAACTCCTTCTTCAAGTATTTGACGCTATTGTATATTTTTTAGTCACCGAATTTAAATCAATTTTCAAAATTAACAAGGGGTTATCGTCAATTTTTAAAGTTAATAGGGGGTTACCGATAATATTTTAGGTTAAAGGGGTGCTTTTGCATCATTTTGTGGGGGTATAATTGTTATAATGACTTGAGAGGGTATTTTTTTGCTAATAATAATAAGCACAAATGGGCTTTTGATAGGAAAAAATCACAAATGGAGAATTATGATAGTTAGACAAAGTATAAGGGGAGTTTTGCAATTTTCTAAAAAATTTTCCCAGGATTTTCCCATCAAATTGGTGGGAAAAATTTTTCTTCACAAAATTTTCCTGCAGGAAAGTTGAAGGAAAATAAAAACCTCCTTTCCTGCTATCCAAACAACAATGAGAAAAAAAAAACTTTTTTTCCCTCACTTTCCCGACAACCAAACAGTACATAAAGTAATTTAGTAAAAAAAAAAAAAAGGAATGTCATTAACACCATAATATGATGAAAAGTTATTATATGATTCAACTAACGTAGAAAATTAGTTAATCACGTACAATGCATGTGCACTTTTCTAGTACTATTAAAACGTGTCTATTAATAATTTTGTCCCTATGTTTTTTGAGAAAAATAAAAGAGAGTGCGAAGTACTGAATTGTTCATATTTCGGATATGCAAAGTGCTAAATCTATGTTTCAAGTGTGCAAAATACTTATTTTCCATGTTTCGGGAGTGTAAGTGCATAATACCTAAGGTGACAAAAGTCGAGTAGAGTCATCTCATCCTACATCTATAAGACTATTAAGTAAACCCCAAGTTAAATGAATATATTTTATATGTTACATAACGTTATACACATAACGATTATAGAAAAATAATTTCTCGTTATTTTATAAAATCATTAAAATCTAAACAAAGGATATTATTTTAAGAACTACCTCATATTTTATACCCAATGCACGTATGAAAACTCTCTGTATATTTACTTTGAGGGGAAATTCTTGGGCCCGATAAACTAGTTAGTTGTAAGTGTGTAAGTTCGTTTTATCATCAATCGAAAATATAACATAATGATAGAATTCATTATTTCACTGAAAAAACCTTTAGTGTGTACATACAATTAATAATAATAAGAAGAGGCAAATATTCCAGTTAATTTAATTTCAGGTTCATTTTTATAAGTTAAATTGAGTTTCTGTTCGGACATAAACTATTGAAGATCAACTTGAACTTTGTTGTGAATATTATTTATTTAATTTTTTATCATCATCGATTTGTATAGTCGAATGAACTAGTCACGTCAATTCAGGTCGAATTTATGTTGAAAGAAATTTTCATTTTATATTTTCGATGCACCTCGAAAGAGATTAAATCATCGGAAAATCAAAATAAAAAAATTAATTTTTAGCTTCAAATGCCCTTAATTTTGAGAGTTTATTTTCGTATCAAAGAATTAAAAAAAAAAAAAAAAAAGTCCAATTTGAATTGAACTCGCGTTAGACCAGAATGGTATTAATTTAATTTGGAATAAACCATACGACGACGTTTTATACCGTTCTTTCTTCTTCCTTCTTCAATCTCAGGGATCCTCCCCAAAAGCCAAAACCCTTGCAATCAAAATCAAAATTGCTAAACCCAAACCCAACAGGGAGATACTACCTCCAGTTTTCATTTATAGTAACATCTTCGGGGACAAAAATTATGCACACGTATATATAAAATGAAGATTTGAAATTCCCACAAAAAGAAAGAAAGAAAGAATGTCATTTGGGGGATTTGGGAAGCATTCAGGTCCAAGGAGTTCGTCTGAAGCTCAGACCCCTTTTAGTCAATTCACTCGCCCTCCTTCTCCAGTACCCTCCAGGTTTGTATATATACATACATATATCTGTATTGATGCTTATGCGCGTTCATGGTTTTAAGTTTCTGTATTAAACTTGGGAAAATATTGAGCCATTTTTGGTTACTATTTATCTATTCTAGTATTGTTGATGAATAAACCGAGATCCGAACTGACTGTTACTCTGAGTGTGTTGTAGATCAAGTTTCTAGGAGTGACAGGAATTTGGTTGTTAACATATGCTAAGTTGTTTTATATGGATAATTTCTTTGAACAAGTTTAAGAACAGTTGATTATTGATTTAAATTTGAATATTAGATTCCGGTACGTCAAATAAAGGGTGGGACTCTTTGGGATAAGGTTTCAAATTGTTAATGTTAATTGAGTATACTAAGTAGTTTTTTGCGAACGAGGCTATTCACTTAGAAATGGCATTACTTGGGTAGCTGATGGACTCAAGGTTTCTATTTTTATTATGAATATTACAAATAGAGCTATGAAGTATTATAACATGGATATAATTATATTGAAGGATAGAAAACTGCGGTGTCAATTATGAAGAATGATAAGAAAAAAAATTAATCAAATGTCTTGGAATTTTGGTCAGGTGAGTGGTGATTGTGTTGAGTTTCGGAATTTGAGATCTCTTTCAGAGAGAAGTTTCTTTCATATCGTTTACTTGGGTTATATGTTATAGAATATGACTTGTTATTACAAGGATATATTATTTCTCTAGTAAGAAGGAAACATAGAAACATATGAAAAATAAGTTCAATTACTTTACAATTATAAAGCTAGCTGACAAGGATTTGCTAAAGAGTCCAAGAAGTGATTTCTTTCTTGTTAATGTTTCTATATTTGACAAATGATTATGTTAGAGGTGCTGAAGGGAAAAAGATAGAAGCAAAATTATGTAAATGAAAACAGGGAACATTGTTGGTCACATTTGATAATAACGACAATTTTAATTTTTTTAAGTAAATAATTTTGTTTTTTAGGCTAGCATTTTTTCCAGATAGTTCAAAAAGTATATAAGAGCATGTAAACAAGGGACATGGGTGTAGTGAATTCCTATCATGTGAGATAAACACTGATTTTATTGTGTGAATTATTGATGGCTTGATTTTTCACTAGCGAGCCTCCTTTGAAATGGGGTGATATAAAGGCATCATCGTCTAGAGATTATGATACCCAAACTTATCAACGTCCTCCTGCACTTCTGCCGCTTGTTACATCAAATAATATAAGGACTGGAGACCCAGCAAAATCTGCAGAAGTACTTTACAAAGGCACCAGGTCACCTTATTCTCAGGCCCCTGATGAAATATCAAAGAACTCCAGGATTTTCCAAGATAGGTATGTACTACCATCTTTAGCCTTTTATCTCAATTCTAATGATCTATGTAAATAGCAAACTCTAGATACTTATCTGTAGCTCATACTTTTATGATGTCATAGTCTATATTTTCATTGGATAAATACTTAGTTTATTCATTTCCCAGCAGTGAACTGTTGTTGAACTTCAAAACATGGAACAGTATAATGTCAGATAACTAGTTTGATAAACGAATTCTGATGTTATCCTCAGGATACCAAAATTGTCTGGAGATGTGTCAATATTGGATACCGTAGATTTGCAGTCCTAAACGAAGAATTATCTTCTATGTCAATACATATTTCTGTGCTTTTTAACATTCGTACTGTTTTACCTTCTAGTACTCCTTCCCAAGCACGATCACGTCCATTCGCTTTCCAGAACAATTTCTATGTCGGTGGCCAGCATCCTCATGGCGAAGTTCAGCAGTAAGTTTGGCAATTATCCTTCTTTTCTCACACTTTGCGTCTGGATTTGCATGCATGCACAAAGATTTGATTGCAGCTATAAAATCTTCCCCCCCCCCCCTCCTCTTTCCTTCACATGTGCATGCATCTGTTTGTGGGAACTGGTAAAATCGTACATCTTTCCATTTAATTTCCTAATTTGGCCATAAAATACTTGTCTCGCTGTCGCTGTCTGGCTGCCTAATTGCTGAATATCTTCAGGGACAGCAGGTGCCATAATTTCTGGAGTTGTTACACCTTCTTTACCTCCCCTCACTCATTATAGTTAAATACCAACTAAGTATATCGAAATTGAGCTGAATCGGTGTCAGACAGAGAAGTAGTTTTAGACTTACTGTTGAGTGTTTGCGATAGATTCTTTGATCTCTATAGGAGGAATTTATGCAAATTAGTTTTAAGTCTTATTCGAGCTGTGCGCTTCAGTGTTTGAAGATATTATCGTTTTATGAATGCTGTTTGCTTATTAGGATCATGAATTTGGTATTTTGGATTGAGTTCTCAAACTTAAGCGCCAATGTGTTTCATCACATTCAGTTGGATATGAGCCATGTGATTCAAATATATCTAAACCTCAATGTCTAATTTTGTGGGTTTGTTATGCAGGCGCCCTACCTCTTCCCCTGTGTGGGTTAATCAATCAAATCCATTTAACAATAATAAAACTCCACCAACAGTAAGAGGCATGCCCTCAATATCGACAACAGGAGGTACTTATCAGTCTGGAAGAATGTTTCAGACCAAGAGTGCAGATGTATCCCTTCCAAAAAGAACGAGATCTCCAACATTTCCTCCTACCAGTGAAAATTCCCCTGAATATTCCTTTTCTCCTTCAGATAGACACAAAAGGTATACACAGTCTTAACTACCAACCTTATAGTTTGTCTAGAGTGATCAGTTTAAGGCAATGTGACAGTTTTTAATTTACCAACAATGTGAGTTTTGGGTATCGCATGTGATTTTCAGACTTATATTTAGAATGTTTATTAATTCTCGTTATCACTTTAAAAACAGTTGAATTAACTAAAAGGTGTCAAATAGGTCTACCTTTGTCCTTCATTCGTGCTCTAACAATAAATTAGTGAGCAACGCTCGTTTATTAATTGCTTGTTTTTACACTTGGGCTGAGATCATAGTTTATTCAGCATCTGGCAGTGGATGCTGATGTAATTCAAAAGAGATGTCTTTCTTTGTTCTGGTTGTTAATTTGTGACCTATTCTGTTTACATTTTAGTTGGGAGAGACCAAAGCAAAATATAATAAACCATGATGGTTGTTGGAGCAAAATAAAGTGTTACATTTGATATGACTCTCAGTTAAGACATGACTGTGGGTGTCATCTATACAAAGAATCGTGATGACTATATTTGATCATGGTATAGACACTTAAGTTTTTTAAGATGGCATACATCATGGATTCAAGAACACATTTTCCAGTAAACTTAATTGAACTTCTTTTTTCTGGCCATCTTGTCCTCTTTTTTGTTATTCCAGTTTCGAGAAGTAGTACTTGCAAATAGATTGAATTCCAATCAAACTGAATGGTTAAGAGTCATAATGTACACATATATGCCCTCAATCGTAGTTGACATGTTTCTGATGTTGTCAAGTAGCTCCAATTTTTATCTCTTCCCTCATCAAAGCAAGTAATATTTGTTTTCTTATTCATGTTTCTGTATATTATTTGGCATATTCTGCAGATCCACAATTGACTATAGTGACCTTGATGCTCCTGAACCAATGCCTTCACTCCCATTGGCTTTTGAGAGCAGCTTCCCTAGCAGGGATCCTTCTCAGCACTTTGCAGGAATTCAGAAGTAATTATCTGTGCAATCTTATTTGTTAGTCTTCATCCGTGTCTTTTCTAATATACTAATATCATTTCATCAGGAAAGTTTTCTCTGCTAGTGGACTATACCACTAAGTTTGTGTATATATGTATGTACATATGTACACAAAAAACCTCTAGTACACAATATGTTATTTTTTGAGATTTTTTTTCTAAGCATTGCAATTTGATGCTCGAACTTCTTCCATTTGCCTCTGCTGAAGTGTCTCTATTACAATTGATTAATAATGTCGGCTTTCAACTTGCTTTGGGAGTTGGAAGGCATTATTTGTATGCATGCTTGCTAGTATATATACATACATCCTTTCAGTGTTTACTGGTACTTGTAACTCTTAAATTTAATTCCTGAATTTGGCTTTAAACAAGATATTGATCCAGCTATTCCATCTCTGTACATGTGCCACAACTCACTCTTCAGAATATATCTTCATACTTAAACTATCTTTAGTTTCTGGATTCACTCTGTATCTCTTCTAAATTTCAAATTTTTATTCTCATGTGTAAATGAGTGCCAGACAAAGTTACAAGTTATGTTTGTAAATAAATAGCAACTTATGAGCAGATTGAAGCTTCTGTATGCCTTGATATTGAACTAGGATTGAGTTTCTGCTCGACTTTATAATCACAGTAGGCTGATTCATAAAGTAGCTCTTAGCCATACTCGAAGCTATTACGAAGTTAGTAGGAAAATTTCTTTTTGTAAATGTCAAGCTTCTGTAGTTGATAGCATTTGTCAAACAATCATTCACGAACGCATTATTTAGAATGATGTTTAAATCTCAAGGTTGTGTTCTGTCAAAACTTATTTGGCATATAGATTGATAAATATATATTTTGAACCCTAGTGTTTGTTATGCAGACCTTCTCCGTCCTCTCCCATGCGGTATCAATCATTTAGCAATAATACCATTCCACCCGTTAAAGAAGACATGTCCTCAAACTTGAAAACAGGAGTCACTTATCAGTCTGGGCGAACAATACAGACCAAGAATGGAGAAGTTCCACTTCCAAAACGAACGACGTCTCCAACCCTTCTATTCACCACTGGAGCTTTCCCGGAGAATCCTATTTTTAGTTCAGATGCTCACAAAAGGTATATAAGAGATTTTTTTACTTATGATGTCTTCATGTTTATTAGTTTAATTTTTTACATGAACCTATGCTGTCTTATGTATAGAAATTCCGTCATGGTGTCAAGTAGAAGGTTGAGTTCTGTTTTGAATGCTTACCTTATTGCATTCTTTAATCTTGTGGTTGGCCATTTGATGGTTGTACTATTGTGCCTATAACCTTCAAAAGTTTATCTGTTCATCAACCAGCTGGAATTGTGTCCGAGTCTATTATTATATCATTGTAGTTTTCTATATTTCTCTCTGTTCTTTTCCTCCAAATTACAGCATTGCAGCTCTTACTTTTCCTGCTTCATTTTCCAAAATGCCACCAAATCTGAAGGCCTTTTGCATTATACTTAGGTTTTTGTACTGCTTGTAGGTGAATCAAGATTTATGAGCCAACTCAATTGACTTGCAGCGACCTATGTTCTTGGACCAAGCATAAACTTAAAGATGAATTTTTCACTTCATTATTATGAGTTTTGATGCATAACTATGTATTCTGCCTTTTTTCATGTCATACAAAGTCCAATGCAGAGTCAATTGAGTTTATAGTCTATACTACTTATAGAGGATCCAAGAAGTAATACAATGAGAAAAGTTGCACAAGGAATTTATTTGTGTTACAAAGGCCTTTAAGATAAAAACAAATAATTTGTTTCACCCAGTGTTTTTTTCTGTATTTCTTTCTTTGTTATCTCATTACATCGCAGAAATTTTTTTCATTCCAGTGCTCCTGATTTTCAAAGTTTTAAACAATATTCAACATCTGGACAAACCAGCACTACTGAAGTTGCTGACAAGCCGATGCACTTTCCAGCTGTCAAGAAAACCAAGTTACCTCTTTTATCTTCATCTGATCAAGCTTTTCAAGAGAATTTGGATTCTGAGGAAGAGATCGATCGGTAGAAATACTTGTTCTATCTCATTGTCATGTATCCTACCTTAGTACTAAATATATAAAGTCTGGGAAGACCTTGTACTGAGCTGCATCTATGGTACAGAGAACTACGTGCCAAAGCTAAACGTTTGGCCCGGTTTAAAGATGAACTGAGCCAACCTGTGCCAAGTTATTCTTCTGTTCGAGTCCATGATGTTCCAGCTAAAAGACAACCTCAGTCTATGTCAGAGAAACAAAGATTTTCCGAGGAGGATGTAACTGGGGATCTCGCCGAGGGCAATGTTTTGCCAGACTATGAAGGCGCCACATCATCCAGTAGTATTGTTGGATTATGTTCAGATATGTGTCCAGGTAACTCATTCAAATTATCTTCATATAAATTTGGTTAAAAAAGATTAAGCCGCAATATATATCCATATCAAGTGAAACTAACATACTGTCTCCCATATAAGTGCCAAAGATAGTTGTCGAAATGCGAGAAATATAATGAACTAATATGGTGTCATTATGAGGGGGTTAGTAAGAAAAGAATTATCCTTCGCTACTCTTTGCACTCACTAACTTATCTCCCCACACCCCACCCCACCTGAAAGATGAACATGTAATGATACCAATCCATATATCAGATTTCTTGTGGAATGAATGTTCATCTGCTTGACTGGGCATCCAAACAATTTGACCTTTTATCTTATCATTGACAGAGTCTGAGAGAGCCGAACGTGAAAGAAAAGGAGATCTTGACCAATTTGAACGCTTGGATGGGGATCGAAATCAGACCAGTGAATTTCTCGCTGTTAAAAAAGTATATATTTGGTTCTTTTCTCGAATTAAGAGAAAATACTAATATTGTTTTGTTTAAATGGGGAAAAGTGTTTATATTATTAACATGCACATGCTGATGGCTTTTCTCTCCTGATTCTCCAGTACAATAGGACTGCAGAGAGGGAAGCACAGTTGATACGTCCAATGCCAATCTTGCAAAAGACTATAGATTATCTTTTAGATTTACTGGATCAGCCTTACAGTGATAGGTTTCTTGGCTTATATAACTTCTTGTGGGATAGAATGCGAGCAATTCGTATGGATCTAAGGATGCAGCATATTTTCAATCTTGAAGCCATCAATATGCTGGAGCAAATGGTATGTTTACTTTCTATTTTTCTTTCTGCTTGCTTTTTTAAAAGAAACGAGTTGGATACCGCAGGGCATCCTTTGTCAACAGATATATTGAATGTCCAACTCATCACGTGTAGGTGGTATACATTTTACTCAATCCTAACACATAGAATTTAGAATTGAGTGGCGGAGAGATTCGAACACAGGACCTCTATTGGGGCCTGAATTTGTTACCATATTGAATGTCCAACTCATCTGAAAACTTAAGCTTTTAAACTGGAGAGACATTTAATATATATACTTAAACAAAATTGATTGATTGATTAGAGACTATGATATTTTTGAGCATTATGTACAATTAAATTCCAAGCTTCTTGTTTAGCTCTCTTAACAGTTCGGGAAAATGTTGTCTTGTCAGTCCCATTTCACGCTCCTTTTTTCTCTCTGTATTAGCACCCCACCTCCTCCCTATAGTACTGATGGTATACTTTACCTTTTGAAATTTTTAAGGAAACTAATTCATGTTGCTTAATATCTATTTTGTCAGATAAGACTTCACATCATAGCCATGCATGAGTTATGTGAATACACCAGAGGAGAGGGATTCTCTGAGGGATTTGATGCTCATCTTAATATCGAGCAGATGAACAAAACTTCCGTTGAATTATTCCAGTTATACGATGATCACAGAAAAAAAGGAATACATGTGCCATCTGAAAAAGAATTTAGAGGTTATTATGCACTCCTCAAACTTGACAAGCATCCTGGCTATAAAGTAAGTCATCCAAGGTGGAAATTGGTTCTACTACTCCCATTTTAATGTTATCTGTGAAATAAAAAAATCATGCCAGGTTGAACCTGCAGAGCTGTCACTTGATCTGGCTAAGATGGCACCAGAAATGAGGCAAAGTTCTGAAATATTTTTTGCTCGTGATGTAGCCAGGTTTGTTAAAAGTCTGCTGGCTTTCTTTTCTTTGCGGTAGTAGTTTTGTGCAACACAGAATCAGAATACTATTATCTAATAATCACAGTAATTTTACTTTATTGCAGAGCCTGCAGGACTGGCAATTTTATTGCCTTCTTTAGGCTTGCTCGAAAAGCTAGTTATCTTCAAGGATGTCTAATGCATGCTCATTTCTCTAAGGTATGAGCTTAGCTGCCTATAATGGTGGTTCCAGTTAAGTCGCATTGTACTGTAGGTATTATCTCAGTTTAAGTTGGAGTACATTTGAAATTTTTTGGAGGTGAAATGTTGAAGTAAGAGTAAATTTAGAGGTTCATTACACTTAAATCTACTCAACCAATTTGGAATTTTAAAATTATATTTTATTTATTATTGAGTCTGGCCTTAATTTAAAAAATTAGTGGTGAAAATAATGGTGCCAGTCATTCTAAAATGTTTGCATGGATAAGAACTTGTATTGATGTTTAAATCCATTACTGTTTTACCAGTTACGCACCCAGGCTCTTGCTTCCTTGCATTGTGGTCTGCAGATTAACCAGGGAATTCCCGTTGCTCATGTTGCTAAATGGGTTGGGCTGGAGGTAGTTTTTTCTAATTACTGTAACTTGTAAACATCTTAAAGTTTCTTCTTCAGTGTTCTCCATAAATTTTATCTGAAGCAGGAAGAAGACATCGAAAACCTTCTGGAATACTATGGTTTCTCAGTAAAGGACTTTGAAGAACCATACATGGTAAAGGAAAGTGTATTTATTAATGCCGATAATGACTTCCCTGTGAAGCGTTCTAAACTTGTCGAGAGGAAAAGGTCAAGGATGATAGCAAATGATGTCTCAGCACCTTCACTGCCTGAATTTTGTGCTACTGGTGAAGGAAACAAAATCCGGCTAAAGAAGGATCCGGAGCCGAAACCTAGACATTCACAATTTAATTTGCCTGTAACTACTACCCCGCCTAGTGATGAAGAAATGCATGATTCTAGTACCATCTTATCCCCTAAGGCCAGTATGCAGAAGCCCATTCATGTAACATCCGAAAATGTGATGACACCAAATGAGAAAATCACTCGACGTGAGAGTCAGATGGCTCCAGCTAGTCCCTTGGTATTGGATATCTCCAAAAGTTCCTCTGAACCTCATGAAAGTAGGGTTGAACCTACTCAGAAACCGAAGTTTGATGCCATCTTTAGGAACTCATTTGGTAAAATGATCAATGATGACATGGAAGCGACCCTCCCAAGCCCACTAGAAACAAAAGAGGAGAAGCGATCTCCTGTTTTAGCTCTTGATTCAGCTGTGAATACTCCAATACAACAGCTTATGTTTGCTGAAGACTTACCAACTGATGTACAGTCAGATGCCGTGGAAGAAGATGAAGCTGATGAAGTGACTTGCTATGACAGAGAAACTACTGAGGCAAAACTTAAGTTGATGTTGAGGTTGTAGATAGCATTATACTATATTTTTTTTATTGTATTTATGATGATTCTTTTACCACATGATTTACTTATTTTTCAGGCTATGGAAGCGTCGTACAACGAAGAAAAGGGAATTGCGTGAGCACAGGCAGCTAGCAGCAAATGCTGCATTGAATTCACTTTCACTGGGCCCACCAATTTGGCAATATGAAGTTGTGAGTATTCCATTAAAGCTATATCTCTCTCTTTATATGTTGGATGATGATCTGTGTCTCCTTGCTTGCTTGTACTGTGATAGATATTCAGATACCCGACATTGTTGGCTGTAATAGTCTTAACTTTCCGAATAAAATTATAGATGGACCAGGACTTGCAAATGAGTATTTTACATTAAAGCTATATTTCTCTCTTTATATGTTGGATGATGATATATGTGTCTCCTCGCTCACTTGTACTGTGATAGATGTTTAGATTCCCGACATTGTTTGTGATTGTCTTAACTTTCTGAACGAACGTATTGATGGACCAGGACTTGCAAACAAAGCTCAATATTCTAAACAGTTATCTGACTTCCCCATAAGAGGGATGGGGAGCGTGAGAACCAATAGTTAAAGCAAATAAAAGACGAAGTTGCTTCAGCACCATTAAAAGTGCGGAAAAAATTGCAAGGCTCTGGTAAATACTACTATATGCTTATAAGAAATAATATGGATTTGGGGGGGGGGGGGTGTTGGAGGATGCAATATACACTTCACAACAAGTCAATGACGATAGTGAAATATAAAAAGCCTGCATAGAGCTTGACCAATCAGGAAATGCAGGTGCATTAGGCATATATGGAACTTCAGCTTCCTATAAACCCAATAAAAAATGAGAAGAATTAGCTTTAGTTAATACACACACAGCTAACCCGTGTAAATAGAAAAGATCCTTGTAAGGATAGTATTTTGTAATGAGGATATACAGAAAGAAGATATTACCTGCGATGAGGATGTAGGTCTGAAAGATTTTGTAGCTTTGCTTTCTTCCCCAGCCCCCATTAGAGTGCAGCAGAATGAAGATTAGATAATCTTTACCATTATTGAACTAAGCAGATATCTTATAAACTTATACTAGTATTTATCAGAGCCTTGTAATTTCCCTAACTTGGTGCCGGAGCAACTCCCACATCCCTACTTCTGGGAACTTGGTCATTCTAAGAACTATATTTTTATAGGTTACTTCCACATTCTTAGTCACATCATATATGTGGGGTTATAATTTGAGCAATTAACATATTAGTTTCCCTTCCCTAATTTTTCGAGATTTTGGCCTATTTTACTAATAATTTGTTTTATCTTCTCTTCCTCGAAAGAAATCCTGCGATCATGGCATCTTCAATATTGATCATGTCATGAGTGAGAGACATGAAATTCAAGAAAGATCTTGGTCAATGTTGAATCCTTCCGATGTGGTGGCTCCTAAACTTGCTAGAAAAAATCCAGATGCCAAATGTCTTTGCTGGAAGATGCTTTTATGTTCTCAGGAGGATACTCCGCGTGGAGACAATATAGGCCAGCAGAATGAAGCTTCCCAATCTTCTGCAGATTCATGGTTGCATTCTAAGCTTATCCCTTCAAACAATAATAATGACGGCGATCTGATAGTATCATCTCATGCCCTTGCAATTTGGAAAAGTTGGATTCCTAGCCAATATGATAATGACCCGACCTGTTGTCTCTCAGTTATCAAAAGCAGCACATTTAATAATCTAGATAAATCAATAGCTGGTACAAGTGCAGTTCTCTTCCTTTTATCTGAACATCTCCCCATAGAGCTCCAGAAGAATAGGCTACATGAACTTGTTACGTTGATACCTTCCGGTTCTCTGTTGCCCCTTCTAATCTTGAGTGACTCGAGCAACAATGAGTCCGATTTGTCTACCATAACTAAAGATTTAGAGCTCCACCTAATTGACAAATCAAGGGTAATTACGTTTTTCATTATTTTTCTAAAGGACCAGAAGATGAAAAATTTGGATGGGTTTTTCAGCAGCGAACGTTTAAGAGAAGGACTAGAATGGTTGGCAAGTGAATCACCACCGCAGATTGTTATCCGTGAGACAAGGACACGTGAATTGGTTATGTCCCACTTAAATTCTACGCTGAATGTTTTTAATGAGATGAATGATAACAGAGTTGATCCTAACTCCTGTATTTTAGCTTTCAATGGAGTATTGGATAGAATTATAGAGGATGTGGCAGCTGCTGCCCGTGCAAATCCTACTGGTTGGCCTTGTCCCGAAATTGGCTTGCTTGAGGAGTCTAGTGATGAGCAAAGAGCCGTAGCTTGGTACTTACCAACCATAGGCTGGAGCTCAGCTGCAAGAAGCGGAGCCATTTTGTCAGCATTGAATGACTCCAAACTCCCGACATTCGATGATGACTTGTCTTGGTTATCTAAAGGTCTAAATGTAGGCAACAATATTGAGAACCATAAATTACACCTAGAAGATTGCATAGTAAACTATTTAACGCATACTACTCGGATGATGGGAGTGGCCATGGCCCAAAAAGAGGCGAATATAATGCTTCAGAAGTGTTGCCGGCTAGAGCTTCACAATGCAACATTCTACGTTATACCAAAGTGGGTTACTATTTTCCGAAGGATATTCAATTGGCGATTAAGGAATCTAACTAATGGTGAAGTGTCTTCTACATATGTCTTGGTGCAAAATGACCTTTCTGCCCCAAATTCTGAAGTAATGGATAATTTGGGATTAGAAGTTAGTACGTTTTTGCCTCCGTATATTGTCCACCCCTCACTTGATGAATTGGTTGAAGTCGGCTATATGGGGTTGATTCATATGGATCATGAAGAATTTCAACCCTGGTCACCTATGGCTTCTAATGGTGCTGATGTTCCTACGTCTAATGACAGTGTCGTTTTGATGGAGGATGAAGAGAACAGTGCCCCGGGGAATGGCACATTGGTAAATTATGAGCGTTCAGCTACTGAAGTAAACGATGGAGTTCAAATGATGTATAGCACTAAAGCCAGTGGAGAAGCTGACAAATTATTAAGTGAGATGTTAGAAAAGTGTGATATTTTGCAGAACTTGATTGATAAAAAGTTATCAGTTTACTTTTGATAGTGTAATTTGTATCAAATTTTGTAGCATTTGCTACTAATCATATGAAGAACACTGCATGTTGTATTACAAGAAATAGAGTTTTGTATTATTTTTCAACAATTTTTAAAAGTTTTGCCCCTGTTCCTTGTTATCACATTTAACATATCCCTGATAAAATATAACAAATATTGAGTTTGATTTGATCAATAAATATATTGAAGTTGATAATAAATGAGTTTCAGAAAGTCTAGAACCCAATTTGTGTGAGAACTTGGACTATCACCAGTGGTGTACCAAAATATTGGACCCAAATTCTTCATTTGCACCCTGCTACAGTGTTTTATACTCTCTGAAAAAGTTTTTTTCTGCAGCAATAAACATAAAAAATGTGAACCCATTTTTAAAATCAATTTAAATTAAATTTATTTCACTAACTTAAAATTAAAGTGTATTTAAAAATACAATCAAAAGTAATTTTGGACTAAAGAAAAAATAAATAAAATTCAAAATATTTGTAATTTTTTAATAATTATTAATTGTAGACAATTAACTCATTGATGGTGTCTTTATTATTTTTTTCAAGTGCGGATTTATATTTTATGTAATCATTATTCTATCTTTGATATGCTTTTTTATTCATTTGAATCGAAATTTGATATTATATTATGAAAATTTTTGTAATAATATTTTTATCTGCGTGTCAATTTATGATTAGATACTGAGATTTTAGATAAGTTTTTTTTGTTGAAATTTCTTATCAGATTTCTTTCCCACATCGTATACGTGTCAATTTATGATTGGATGTTGAAAATGGATTCAGCAATTTTAAGGGCTCAAATTTGGGTTCGATTGGAAGTAAATGGGTTTTGGGTGCATTTTGCACTTCCCTTTAGGTCCTCCACTGTGAGGTGTTTTTTTGCAAATTTTGGACTTAAACTAATTTGGGCTCCCAGATGGTTACACCACTGTTGATGCTCTAATGTATGAGAAAGGTAAATCAGGGTCCGGGTCTGGACCCAGAACCTATTGACATGGTCTGGATCTGGACCTGGTAGATAGTATCCAATATTTTATTAGGGCTTTTTTTCGCACTCTGACTCTCGTTGTTGGGGACCGTTATGTTAGTGTCAGCTAGTATTCTTCGGAAATTAAGGGCCTATTTGGTGTTTGGGAGAGTAGTGGAAGTTTGTGAAATAATCTTAATTTACGTAATATTGTTTGTTTGGATTTTGAGGGAGTGATTGAGAAATAAAGTATGTGTAGATTTTTTTGGAAGAGTTAGGTTGTAGGTGTAAGATGTGTAAGACTTTTATGTCAAATCATATTTGTTATTGAGATAAATTGTGTAAGAGATATGTTACTCTATGTCAAATCAGAGTAGAATTTGTAAAGATTTTGTTTAGAGATAAGAAAATTATTATTTGTTTGGCTAAAAGAATAGTTTGAGAAAATTGAGAGAAAAATTTATTTCAGAAATTAGAAAATATGTTTGTTTGACATTTCCCAAATACGAAATTTTTTTGGTAACGCCAAACAAACAAGCCCTAAGTGTTTTTTTGTTTCTCAAGGGTTTAATTCATTTTGAGATACGACGTTATAATGTGGAAATCTCTCCCAAGAGATATTTGAACATAGGTAATTAAGTGTTTTTAATTGTAATAACATATTATATATTGTGATTTTGTTTAATTGTTTCATTAAAAGCTAAGACACATTAGAGTGTACGTATTAAATTGATATTAGCCAGTTTGCAATTTACATTTTAAAGTATCTCGTCAAAGTCAGAAACCAGCAATTCACTTGTTGGATAATTATATATTTTCATTTCTTGCATGTGCAAAACCTTCTTAGAAGGTGCTTCTAATATACACACAGAAACATAATTCAAGTTTATTTAATAGTTTTGATTGCTTCATTATATTGATTTATTGCCATTGTTAATAAAACTAATAGCATTTGATCAAGTCAAGTTTAATATTTTTTATACGTAAAATTTATTTTTCTATATTTTGAGAAATGAAGCAATGTAAGTTGTAAGACAAATGAAATTAAATTAAAAATTACTAAAATGAGTTGATGTTACATATTTGATCAAGCAATGTCTACGCCTCAATCTCCGCTCGTGTTTCCTGCTTTTCCTGGAATACTACTCAAAAAAAGGCCATTCAATAAAAAAATCATTTGACTGGAAAGACGTTAAACACAAACCAAATGCAAAATGTCAAGAAATTAAAAAAAATATATATATATATATATATATATATATATATATATATATATTATATTTTACTTCATTCAAGATCTCGTTTTTTACGCATATTTTCATCTAACAACACTAAATATTAATTTCAATACAATTATTTTCGAAATCGATCTGGTAAATACTTTTACCATAACAGTATACTGCTCACAATCACAGCTCTTTAAAAAGGGAACAGCTTTGATTGATAGTTCCTTATACTATTACTAAAATCATTTCATCAAATGATCTTGACACAACCATGCAAAATGCAATATTCACAAGCCAAACTATACGGCATCACAAAAACGAGACCATAACATCTGTGCTTTGACCACTGGCAAAACAGGATAAACATACATACCTCGAGGTCTTTCTTCCATCTTCAGCGCATTTAGCATTTCACCACTAGTTTCACAATAAATCGAGACTCAGTTAGTAAGAGCGATGCTTGTTAGATACATATAGCCTTCAAATGATTTCGTACAAATGGAACAAATGACTTAATCCCAATGTACATACAATCTTATGACCATAATCATCACTACTGCCACATTCTTGATGATTAAACAAAAGTAACCAAGTATTTTATACTGAAGTTAGAATCCAATGTATTAGACATTAGTCAAGTCTTTTATCTGTACAATGATGATTGTTATATCATCCGTCCGATTTTCATGCTCTAACCATAATTTGTACGATTCTCCAGTAATGGCAGAACAAGCATCCCTTGGATCACCATATTTGTTGACCTGCATTGATGGAAAAAAAATCAAGAAAATTACATAGAGGTAGAGATTGAACAAGCGATAGTCCCTTTCGTCATTTGAGCACATTTCAATATATAGTACCAAAACATTATTATGGCCTGTTAAGAAGGCAAATATATATGGAATGGAAATGCAAATTCATCAATGAGATTGTGTGTCACCACATCAACGATACCGAGAGACGAGAATTTAAAAATATAAAACAGCAAACCATTTCATCATCAACTCTAAATGGATATGAAAATCAGACAAAGAATAGAATAAAGCTCCGGAGAATAATCCTTCATAATTTTCTCAATAAGCAGAGTATGCAGGGCTCTAACTCTTCAGAGTAAAAAGATTGAAATTTGGCTGTGAATTGCCGACCAGTCATGCCAATAATTGTATCTTTTAGATAAATCACAATTATACAAAAAGTAGTCGAAAAAAGGAACTCACGTGATTACGAGCAGAAAAAACTATCAAAATATAAGACTATATGAAGCATAATCCGACTTTATTTTTCACCAATTTTTTCTAAGCATTAAAGCATAGGAAGACTAATATATAACCTACCTAAATACATGTGCCTCTGCCATATGCAATTTTACATGTATAACTAAGACTGATTATTCTCTATATCAGTCGTAATCGATAAATGTCGTCAAGGAAAAACAGGGCAGCATTGGATATTAAATCTTGGTATTAAAGCTTGCAGAAATTACCATGTCGACCACGGTTTGGCTGGATAGGAACTCAAAAACCCCATCACTTGCGACAACAAAGAAAGCATGGTTAGATTTAAGCTCCACGATTGATACCTCTGGATCAGCAACCACACCTATCTTCTCCGCTGTGCTATCCCCAACACTACGCGTAAACGCAGTTCCAGGATACATCCCGTTTTGAACCCAAAGCCTAGGAGGATCCCCACCCTCAGTTTCCTCGTCTCCCCAAAATTGTATCCCAGGATCCTTAATCCCTTCCACTTGATCAACACTCAAAACCCGAGCCCCACAAAGCTTCACCCTTTCACATTCATCTTTCCTGAATGGAGTTTGATCGTAAGACAAATCTTGAGCAAGAACTTTATTATTCCCTTCCTTAACAGCTAAAACGGCTCTCGAATCCCCAACATTTGCCACGTAAAGCTTATCCCCGATTACTAAAGCCGTAATAGCCGTAGTACCACTCATAGAATCATCTATATCACTATTGTGGAGTTCATCATTTGTTGCCAAAAATGCGGCACTAAAAGCCTTAACAGGATCATCCAATAATGCAGCATCATTAGATAAAATCTCGACAAGCCTATCTTTTACGAAAGTCGCGCATTGCGTGCCCATAAGCCCGTGCCCATCAAACACACCAAAGAAATGCACATTTGGATTACCCTGAATGTTTGTTTTAATACAGAAACTATCTTGATTCTCCTTTTCAGGGGTTTCAGGGTAATAACCACGTTGAGTAAGAAAAGAATAAGCTAGCTTGTAATTATGAGAAGGAACATCAACAATATCTACAGACCTATTTGCCAGAATATGAGTATTCTCACCGGGATATACCCCCATTTCGTCCTTGTTGTCACCATCCGAAGATGATGGATATCTGCTACAACACTTCCCATGAATACAACCCATTTTCCGATGGAATTCAAGAACACAGAGAGAATTCGAACTTGCACAATAACTGTTTGAGAAAAGTCCTAAAAGAAACCTAGGCTTAAAAGGGAGAAATGAACACACAAACGAATATGATTCTTGGGGAAAATAGCCAAAAGGGCTTCTCTAAATCCAACATTATGAATTTATCAAATGGGTTTTTCAATACTAAAAGAATAAAGAAACCGCCACGAGGTGGTTTCTTGAAATTGAATCTTGATTATCATAGGACTCGTAAGGAGGGTAATTTAAAACTTTGCAATCAAGAATGGTATAATTCAATCACCAAGAAATGATCACAGAGGAAAAGGAATTCTGAGTTGACATAAAGAGAAGTAATTACAAAACCCTAACCCTAATGGAAGTATAACAAGCAAAAGGCAGAGAACTTTCTTGGTTTTAGATTTTCTTTTTTGATCATACAATAATACAAATAGGAATGGCCTTTTGTCATATTGTCATACAAAAGAGAGAGGGGTGGGGGCCGATCTGAGAGGTCCCACAAAAGGAAAAATGTATTTAACCATAAATTTAAAAAAGAAAAATATTAAAATTATTTTAAGAGAATATATTCATTATATAAGAAAATGTAACCAAGAAAAGTTCAAATTTTGACAAGACAAATGGAGGAAGACAGAAAAGGTTGTAATTGTGAGAGTGAAAAGAGAGGTTGAGATTGTTTGTAAATTAAATGTCAATAGTTTTGGCTTTATGTGTTTTGTAGCATATGCAATTTTCTTAAATGTTATGGGCTAATGCCTAATAGACAAGAAGGCAAGACAAGAGTTTATCAGCCTTTTTAATTGTGTACGTGGATCATTTAGAGCTTTACTAGAAAGGTGTGGCAACATTCAAATCAAAATTTGATTTGATTTCGTTTATATGATATCTTATAATTAAACATTCTTTTTCTAGAAGTTATAATATTCGATCAAATAGCGAGTATATTACATATATTTTTTGACAACATTAAATGTTCAACCATTGATGCACCATGTCATCAAGTACACGTGGTATAACTTATCGATATACTTGTGACATGTGAATTAATAATTCAACTTACCTCATGTTCTAAAAATGTGAACATAATTTTTAAAATTCTATTTGTTTGGAACATGATCCTTAACATGGATTATGTGAATTATCATTTGATGCAACAATTATACTAAATAATTTCTCGAAATTCGGGGTTACGACATGAGGTAGTGCCCTCTGAAGTCAAAATTTCTGGGGGAAAACACTACCTCATGTGGTAGCCAAGAAACTTCCTCCATTTTGTGGGGTGCTGAAATGTCAAATTTAATTCTAATCATTTTGCCCGGAAAAAGCATTGATGTATAAGGTTGTCATGTTAGGTTGTGGAAATTTCCCATTAAGTTGTCTTCTTGTGCGACACAAGTGTCCTATTATGATAATCTTGTGATGTAAACTTCAACCATGCCATATATTAATCATTGTCTTTTCCATTGGAAATTTGCAAGTGATGCTATTTTCTTTCTCACTTTTATTCATTTTCACTACTACCTTTCATGTCTTTTTAGCCGCCACAAAAATCACTAGGTAAACAAACATGTAATTGAGACCATCTAATTTAGTTTTGAGCACTTAAATTCAAATAAAATCGATTTACGTGTTGAATTTCGATTGAATGATGCTCGATATTATGATATGCTCGTTTGAAATATAAATGGTATTTAAATTAATTTGAGTAGATATATTTATTTTGTATAATGAATACGAACTTTATATTATTTGTGTGATTTGAAAGATTTATGTGAGCACTCAAAATATCAATAAGCTATTCCGTTGTGGTACGTATAATTAATCAATTACATGATCTCAACCTTTTTTTTTTTTAGATGGTAAATATGTTGTTACATCAAACACTATATTGAATCGAAATTATTATAATGATATCAAAGTGAACTAATTACTAATATTAAACTAGAGAAATGCTAGTATGAAACTAGAGAAAATACCCATATTCGTGGAAGTTGAACCCATGATCTTCTGATCATGAAGCCTCATCCTTAACTACTTGACTAATGCCCCAAATCGTAGAAGTTAACCCATACATCAACAATTAAAAAAAATCTCTAAAAGACATCAAAAAATCAAGAGCCATAATGAACATGCATGGTCCAAAGACTCATTTTGGAATATAATCCCCACAAATGCACTTTTTCATTAAACATTCTTTAGATTTTAAAAAAAGTAAACTACCCGTAAACCAAATTCTCAGAATCACTTAATGTTTAATTATATTGGATTCCACCAAAAAAATGATGTGGTCTATACATCTTAAACTAGACCCGTAAACCAAATTCACTGATCAACATCAAAGATATGTACATAATTTTGGCTCAAATGAGTCCTCGTGAAAATATTTACAAAATTATTGCTGTTTTAATACGTGTTTTAACTCTCTTTAATTTGTTTAGAATCATTTATTAAATGAGGTTTAAACTCAAAGTCAGAAAAGAATACGATTGCTGGATTTTGGCCTATATTATCAATATATTATCCAATCGATATGTGTACAAAAAGCTCGATTAGCAGTCTTAAGTATACTTCACTACAATGAAAGGAAAAACAATCTTCTGAATTTGAAAGTCCATAGAAATAAGCTTGTAACAACAAAAGATACATATTAAGTCCTTTTACTTTCATCAAATTTCAATTAAATTAAAGTCTTATATATAGTCTTCTATATAACAAATTTAGTCATGTAATTTTCAATGCATTTCGGTTGTTGTACTGATAAATTTGGTCATATAATAACTACCAACAAAGTTCAATTGTTCGTCACTGATGTCATAACCTAGTTATAATCACTATCAAAGCTGAGGCCTCAGGACTAAGGGTTTCAATTCTCATTAATTTGGTTATTTGCTCTAGTTATTACCAGCATTCGATAATTGTATTTTTTTTTTTGTAATTCTTTGTATTTGAGCAGATACTGACACGATTTATGATGTAATGATATATAAATGATAAATATATTCTAAAAGAAATAGTTTAATTGTTAAAAAAGTTTGAAGTGTTAACAAGGACAATAATGGTGTTAGAATAAGAGCACTTTATATTTTTTCAGTAACGGATATTTTATCTAAAATAATTAGTATTAAGCAGAAATGAACGAATCAAAATAAGCAAGTCTAGACCTACTTATGCCCAAAAATAAATAATGACCATTCTAAACAAAACAATATCCTTAATCAAGATGCTTAAACAATCAAGAATTAGGAGATGCTACCTGTTGGATATTGCCTTATGGGTTTCTATGAATGATACATGTCCAAAGTGGACCAACTCATTCTGCTTTTATATTAAAAAAGTAGACATACTTAGGACACATGTAAACCAAAGAGAGCGGAAGGCAATACCCAACAGGTAGCATCTCCTAATTCAACAATCAAGATCATTAAACTACAAAAGCATTAATTGTTTTTGTTTATTATGCTAATTGCTAGGCTTTAAGACAATTGGGCCAATTAACAGTCTTAATTTACCCAAAATGTGTGGAACATTTAAAGTAATCGTCGATTCAAAAAATAAATAAAACATCAATTTTCTATGCTTACCCCACTTTCTGTCCCTTTCCTTTTGATAACGTACGTGTCAACGTACAATCAATGTTAGACATAAGCCTGAAATTCTTTCTCTCTTTTTTTATTTTATTTTGTAAACTAAAGATAACCCCACCATATATACGAAGATTATATTATTAAAATCTAGATTTGAAAGTTATCATTAATTAGAATAATAGCATATATTTATTTAATATATTTATTTTGGCGTATGTTTCGTGCGCATGCTTGACAGGTGCACAATTGAATTTTATCATTATTTCTATGCTCTTGTTCTTAGGAATCACCCTTTTTATCATCTAGTACATGCAGTATTATCTTTCGTGTGATATAAAATTTGTGGTGGAATAACATTATGGATAAGTATCATATAATTTTATTGAAAATAAGTTCAAGTATATGATTTATGTGGTGTGCTAAATGGCATATAATATATATTTTAAACTATTTTTCTTAAAATCAAATTTCGGATTTTATACCATATTTTATAATTTTGAATTTTCCCTTCATAAGATCGAATTCAAGCCTAATTAACTTCGGATATCCAGATGATCAGCAAGTATGTACATTCCTCAAAATGATATGCTTCATTCCTCATATTATTTTGACTCCATTAGCTACAATATTCAGTCAAAGTTTTCAATCGTTTAAATAACTCATCAAGTTCAATTATTTACAATTTTAGTATATTAAAATTTTTAAATATTAATATATATGGTGTTATATAATATTTTCAATTTATTAGTGAAATATATTAATTATATTATTTATTATAATTTTTATAAAATTAATTATGTTAATTTAACTGATCAACTGTATCAACGGATAAAAAAATGAAATGGAAGAAGGATTTCTTTAGAAACTACTAATGTGAATTAGTTAGACATGGGCCTCTTTGATAAGGACCATAAATTTGGATTTAGGTTCAAATATTTGAAACTTTAATGATAATCAAGTATTCAAAATATATCGGCCCACACACTGGCCCCATATTTACAATCACAAAAGGTGTTCATGCTAGATATTATTATTGGCCCAAATATCTCTATACGTTTGTTCTTTGCAAGTTGTGTAGGAACCAAATAAATCTAATCATGCATCATATTAGAGCATAAGGCATGTTTGTTTGACATTTTAAAAAAAAAGGCATATTTATTTGGCATTTTAAAAAAAAAAAATCGTATTTGGAAAAAGCAAGAATTTTTTTTACTTTTTAAAATAAATTATCCCTTTTCAATTTAATTATCCAAACTATTCTCCCAAAACAAATATCAATTTTCTTATCTTTATAAAAAATTTATACAAACTTTACTTTGATTTTACATAAAGTAATAAATAATTTACACAATCTATCTCACATAACAAACATGATTTGAGATTAATTCTTACGCATCTTACATATTACACATACAACATAAACTCTTACCAAAAATACTATATTCACCTTATTTGTTTCTCAAACCACTTTCACAAAATCCAAAACAACATATTACACAAATCGAGATTATTTCACAAACCTCCTTCACTTTCACAAACTACTCTCCCAAATTCCAAACATACATAAGTTTTTAATACAAAACATTGATCAAAATGCTAAAATCCTCCCAAATTTCAAGACAAAAAATATCCGTTGATACCGTATATATCAATAATATAGAAATTTGATTATTATAAAATATTTAAGTTACATATATATGTCAATTGGTACAATGTTAATTTTGTAGCCATTAAACACAATTACGAACTTTACTTTGTGTGTTGTATTCGTAGATCAAAATTTCTACACGTTTTCATCGAAAATAGTGTTTTTTTCCCTTTCTTTTCTTATGTTTTGAGTCAGCTGAAATGAAAATATAAAATAATTAATTTATGCTTCAAAATGTTTAGTTTATTTACAAATTTTCTCAATATTTTCCAAAATTTACTAAAAATACCCAAAAGTTTATAATATTTACCTAATCGAAATACGAAAAAGAAAACAAAACTTTAATCAATTATTGTACTTGTCTTGCAAATCATTTAATGTGGTTATGCGCATGGTGTTACGCCTTCATAAACATAAAATAAGAAAGGCCTCACTATTTACACCATGCTAAAGGCCCACACATTTATATATAAACCAATTCTTTTATATTCTTTAACTAATTCAAAGCTCAATACATTAATATATACATGTTTAAGCACACTTTGTCTCCAGTTGGAATGTATGCATGCTCTTATATATAATGAAAAAAAATAGGTTCATGTGAAAAAAAAATATTATCTAATGTTTTTGGCATGCTTGCTGACGTTTACTTGTAAGTAGAACCTCCTAATTTATTTAACAAAATCCGATCCTAATAGAAAAGAACAATACATATGAGATTCACTTCCATTATTTATTATTTTATGGATTAAAATTTTCATATATTTCATCGAAAATATCTAAAAATATATGTATTTGAATCAATCAAAATGAAAATAAGTTGTAATTTTTAACTCTATATTTGCCTTAAATTTTTTATTTTTAAAATTTGTAACTTCTTTTTGTAGTTTTTTCAGAACATTTTCGAAAAATTTCTTATGTTCAGCTGACCGAAACATACATAAAGGAACGAAACTTTGATCCATGATTGTTTCTTCTTTTTTAGGATAAAAAAAAAAAAAAAAAAAAAGGCAATATACAAACATTCAATCACTTAACAATACATGTTATACCTCGAATATTAATCTTTCTAGTTAATTTATAAATTGGATGCAAAAAAAAAAACAAAAAAAAGACTTTGAAGTATAATTTTCGAGAAAAAAACTATTATTTACGAGGAAATTAAATACAAGCAAGAAAATACATAAAAACAAGACTTTAGAGTTTAGAGCATGAGGAAGAGATGGTAGAAAGTTCATATAAACATCGAATTGAATACATAAATATTAGCACTTTTCATAAAAATCCCCCACTAACTATATGGTATATATAAATCCAATCTCAAAATTTTCTAGGCGTGCCATATTAAGTGGGGTGCAATATTATGATGAGCCCATACCATCTCCTCATCATCTTAATTTTATCACTATTTTCCCCATTTTAGTCTTTCTTTTTTCTCAGACAAAGTCAACCCCACATTTGATCATGATCATCATCCAATGTAATGACGTCAATTACCATGCATGATCAATATTCATATTTCCTAACAAAAGAAAAACGAAATTTAAAATAAAGAAAAATTAAATATTCCACCTAAGCCTAAACAGTTCCTTGCTAATTTGGAAATTGCACGTCATGTAGCATCTAAGTTTCGAACTTGAAAATTTGAACATCAATCTTGGCACTTCCATCACCATAGATGTGCTATTTCCGACGAGTAGTGAATGTTTGATAAACCACGCTCCCGGCAGCCGGGAACTCATCCATTGTGCAACTCCTCAACCTCATCCCAAGCGGCTCGATTGCCTTTGCTAAGCCCCTCCAAACCTCGTGTCCGCTGGGGCATGTTGTTGACACCGACATTGTCGCGGGCCCAAAAATCTTCATCACCTTCTTCAAAACCTCGGCTAATTCTTCTCTCTCATCATAAATCGAGCCAATACATTCAAAACTAGCATAACTAAATCCATCTTCGGGCGTCACATGCACCGTTGAATAACGATTTCTGTCAATCCCATTCATGGAGTACCCACAAGGATCAAAAGCATAGTCACAAATAAGAGCATTCCTATTAATGTCGTTTATCCCCGTTATCTCGGTCATCTCTAGCCCAGCCGAGTCACCGGTTTTCCCATCATTGAACCGACGGAAAAACTTTTTAGCTAAAACCCGGTCCAACTCGGTCATACAAATTTCCACCGTGTACGAATCATCTACAAGCATGTCTTCCATAACTCCCATGTGCCCCTCATCACATGCAGTAAAAACATGCCACTTGTGACAAGATTTCGAGTTCATTACACCAGCCTTTTTGTAAGAAAGATTCTTAGGCAAATCTTTTTCAAAATAAAGAACCTCTTCTTTAAAGCTTGTGTGAGGGTACGGCTGTGCATCGGGGAAAATGAAGCTACCTCTGGTGTACCTACAACCGCGGAGTGTTAGGCCCATCTTAATAGCATGATCCGCCAATAGACGGATGGATTTAAGCAACTGGATGGTCCCACAAGTCTTGATTATAATCTTTGTGGGGTACACAAAGAGGCTTGACTCGGATAAAACGTAAGAATCAAAATATTTATTCCCCACGGCTGACACTACGGTGCACTGCACCGCATGCAATACTTTCTCAAGTGAGAAGTAGTCAAGCTGCCGGAGGCCCATTTTTCCGATGGCTGGATCATCACCGGAAAAGTGAAGCTCTAGCCTCTTTTCAAATCCTTCGAATCCCGAAACCGCCATCAACTAAACAAATAAATGCAAGATAAATTAATAGAGAAGATGGATAATATTAATGTGAAATGGGATTATATGTAAAATGTGTTTTAATTTAATGAGAGTGAAGTTGAGATGTTATGGATGGTACAGGAGATTTGAGTATATATATAGGGACTATGGGGTTGGGGGGTGGGGGGAGGGGGACGGGGTGGGGTGGGGTGGGGTGGGGTGGGGGGGCATGCGGGTGAGGGCAACCAAAAAGAATGATTGTAGGCATAATGAGTACAAGATGATGGTTATTTTTGTGTATTGTGAAATCTTTTTGAAGACAATAACATGAATCTAAATTCATGGCCATGCGCATTTCTTGTCCATGTTGTGTACTTGTATACATGTAGGGTGTTAATGGGTCGGATTCTGGTAATTGGGGCTGAACCGTATTCAATTTTAATTACATCGGATAAAATTCAAGTTTGGTATGTACGTATGATATTTTTTTTCTTTGAATTTTGCCCGTATCCAATTAAATTTTGGATCTTTCGATTTCTGAATTCAATAAAGTTTTATTTTTAAGTTTTCACTAAGATATTTGTTTTACAACAGGTTATTAACATTACGTATTCATTTAACTTGTAAAATTTGTTCAAATTTTCTTGGTTATCATTTATTTCAAACATGAAATATATCAGCTTTCATTACATTTAATCATTTCAAATTTGTGTTCTTAAGTGAAAGTATGCAAAAAAATTAGATCATGAATATTTTGTTATCGCGATAACAAAACATTAACACGATGTATTATTATATTTAGTTTTTCATGGATCCGAATTAGATCGCTTAAATCTATATTTGTTGCACCCAATTCGAAATACATATCTTCTTAATATCTTCTTAATTTGATCAACTAAATCTCTTAATGATAAAAAAAAAAAAAAATCTTAATAAATTGGACTAGAATTTGGAACGGACACGGATTAAAATCCGCTCAACCTCCATTGGTAGCCGTATGTATATCTAACAATATCTAAATATAGTCCCCAGGGGCATTAGCAGACTGATAAGGATTGAGGTGATGTAAGGAATCTTTCCCCCGGTAATGCAGGTTCAAACCTTGAGTGACACAAATTTTCACTAAAATATTGTAGGGGTTTGTATATGTTGGAGTTGGTATCCTGTTAATTATCTCTCTTAGAACTTTGTCTTCCATACACATCCCTCGATTTACATTATTTCTGATTAAGAATGATAGGTTTCTCCTATCCTTTGGATTAACCTTTTGAAAAAAACAATATATAAATAGTACATGTAAAGAGGCTAGAGTTTCAACTTTTGTTTGTCAAATGTATTTATCGTGAAAAGAATTTGATGGATTAATGCAATGTCGTGAAAACAATATATAAATATATGTAAAGAGGCTAGAGTTTCAACTTTTGTTTGTCAAATGTATTTACCGTGAAAAGATTTGATGGATTAATGCAATGTCATGGAAATTTGTTTTTTTTTTTCAAATTTTGACATCATTTCTTTTTGCTCAAAAGGTGTGCCACTATATAGTGGTACACCATCTTATTGTTGTGGTGCATTTTTATATATGATCTTGTTAATGTGATAGAATTAAAGATTTCCAAGGAGTTATGATTCAAGATAGGAACACAAACTAGCTTGCAGATATGCAAATATGTTTCTTAGCAACTTAGCCATACATATATTCTCCTAATTAATTATTTAAATTGTATATGTAGGCCTTTTCTTTCTTAATTAATTTCCCTTTTGTCATATGTTTTGTGAGTATATATAGTTGATCTTTGCACATATACGAAATCATATTTAAGATTAATTTTTTTAACTATTTTTTTTTGAAAAAAAAAAGGATTAAGTAATTATGTGCTGGCAATGTATATATTATGATTGGATAGAGCAACCTAATATACATATGGTGGCTTGGAGAAGTATATTTGAGAGACATAATTATAAAGTTAGATGGTTCATTTGAAGACAATAATTATTAGAGTTGCTAAGCGGAGGCAGGCCGATTTCCTTGTTTGGGGAGCTCTCAAGTGGCCACACTCACAAGCCTACAACACTTAATTAAAAACCTTTCTCCCAAAAAAAAAAAAAAGTGCTTATGCATGCCTTTCCATATTTGTTTTCAACATTTATTTTTTTCCGATTTCAAACCAATTTTTTTTATTGGCATATATTATTAGCTAAAACTACCTTTTTTTTAAGTTAAATTTCACTACAAAATATGTCGAGGAGGTCTAGTCTAAAGTCAAAGCTGAAACTGGAAGATCTTAGAGGTTTTCGATTTGAATCCAACTAGTGATTTTTTTAAAGTTGAATATTAGTCTTATTATTTTATATTGTTTGTACTTGTCGGTTGGAGCATTATTTGTTGGGACAAATTTAATAATCACTAACAAAATGATCACAATATTTTGAATTAAAACCTACCATAATGTGTATATACATACATATATATATATAAGTTTAACATCTTGTAAAATGACATTTCAATCAGAAAGTCAATGTCAAAAATATTGGCATTACACTTGTTCAAATAATTCTGATCAGTTATGAAAATATTTATTTGAACAACTTTTCAATCAGCGTGATGGTTTTTTAAATTTTAATAATGGAATAATTCAAATTCATGGATTGAAAGGGACATTTTAAATAAGCAGGTGTGCTTAGAGAATGTTCTGCGTGCCCAAAAATCAACTCGATTGAAAATTTTAATTGATTTAAGAATATACAAATTTGATATATGATAGACAAAATAAAATATATAATCAGGCGTATCAGGCGTGGTAGCTAAAATAATTGGAAATCCATGGACCTTAGGAGGGGTAGGGGGTGAGCCGTGTGGGGGTTACATTAATTGTTGACTCTTGTGTTGTGTTCCTTATATTAATTAATTATTAATTTACAATATTTGTAAATTAATATAATTGTAAAGACAAAAATAAAAACTCACTAATTTAGTCCGGACCAAATAATGCAAAGGGTATAGGTCATTCTCAGTGTGGTGTCTCCAGTAGGATTCGAATTTGAGTTTCGCCTATGAATTTCATTCCCTCATTTTGTCTACTTTTTCTTGCATTTTTAGTCTCATAGAACAATCTTGTCTGTTACGACTGTTATTTTTTAGATTTTTTATGAAGAGAGGGGGAAGGCTGAAGTGTACAAAAAGTTTTAAAAAGTTGATGTTTAAGTGTTATTGTACTAAAATCGAGTTATCAGTCTTAGTTTCGATTAAGTATATGAATTTACACTATATGTATATAATATTATCTTAGTTCTTGTTTCCAATTGAAGGAATATAGGGTGCTAAACCAATGCCTATACTTCTACTACGTACCTATAGCCCCTTCGCTTTCAAGTTACTTTAGATCAACACCCACCACAAACAATTGGAAGCATATGAACATCTCAATTACCTTAGATCAACACCTAACACAAACACACACATACATGTGTGTGTTTGTGTGTGTTTTTGGGGGGTGGGGAGTGCTTAGGTAAAAGGGTCAACTATTAGTTCAAACTTTAATGATTAAGGCAAGCATATTTTGGAGCTCAATCTTACTTGGAAAGTATAACAAATCTCAACTTTTTACATCAAAAGGTGAATTACAAATCTTACCTTTAGATTAAAAAGGGTTTGAATTTGGATAAGTAGGAGAACAAAACCTATATAGAATGGGGAACCCTCTTGCCTAATAAATCGTGGCTTGGGCCCACTTGTTCCTCTAATTTCATTTTGGCCAATTAGTATATCAAACTATCAAAGCTATGTAACTTGTGTTTAAATATTTACTCCTTACTCCAAAATTTAAGATGTTTGATTATTTAAACCAAATTCACTTTTTATAACAACTCAAACCACGCATTGGTTACAAAATAATTATTTATGTTAATGAAAATATGGTAATGTACTTCAACATTATTTACTTCTTGCATAAATGACTAAGGTCTTTACAATTGGTATACATCGCGCGAGTAAAATAATTCTTTGATTTGTTAATAAAAACTTAATTTAGTTTTACATGTCAACATGAACTTAAATATTTTGGATTACTTAGTCAAAGTTCTTCAATATCTACATGAGCATAGATGGTTCAACATATTTACACTTTTAATCTACCAAGATTTTTTAAGCGTGTGCAAAGCAAAACGAATATCATTTTTAGATTTACAAAAAAAAAAAAAAAAAAAAAACAGATAATGTTTCGTAAATCTACAAATTATCTATTTATTCATCCGATAAATCAAACTCCCCAAAACATCTGGCGGAGATTAAAATTGCGTATTATATATCTTATATGAAATTACTCATAATTTTTTTTTTTAAATTACTTTACTCATAATTATTTTTTAAAAATTACTTTATAAGTTCTGAACAACCAATTCTGAAAATCTATTTCTAGATAAAATTACAACTTATTTATGTGCCCGACAAAGTCCCATGTAACAACATATAACCTTGTATATGTCCTACCTCAAGACAAGCTAGGCCCATTGCTAGCTAATCTAAACATGAACCTATTTCGCAAACAAGAAGTCCCCACTTAAATACACATAGGGAGACATATCCATAATTCAAGAGGATTGCAGTTGAGTTTAGCCGCCATACACGTTTGCACGCGTGTGTAGATTTATTCTTCGGGTATTTGGCAAGTTAATTATCTCTATTATAAGTTTAATAGATTTTTTACCCTCTTGTGATGTGAAAATATGCATATTATATCCACACTTTATAATGTGACTGAGAATTTAATTTGATGTGAATTATGATCACTTTAATCCTACCTTGACAAAATATTAATTTTCTTTTATCTTATGTGATTTTTTCTTTTAATTTTGTTATATTGCATAATGAATAATTTACTCCATATAAAAATGTAAAAGCCAAGAATGAGGCAATGTGTTTCTTTTACAAAATCACGAGAAAAATAGTACTTTGCTCATTTATTTATCACATGGGTAAACTGTTGTTTGTTGTCTTTTATGAATACTATAGGGGTGATTTACTATTCACTCTTTTTTTTTTCATTTTTTTTTAAAATTTTAGAATTTCATATTAATTTCCATGTCTTGTGGGAATGGGAACATGGTACGTGGATACTTCTCCCGGCAACACTTTATCCAGATATTAATTAATTTAATGATTACTCTATAAATTACTATATTTCGAACCATTTATTTTTTAAACGAATGCACAAGGAAATAGTATATGTTCCCCTTTTTCATTTTTTTTGGGGGAAGTTATTTATTAGTTTGATGTGTTATTAGTTGACCTAAAAGAGTAAAAGATCTCGTCTATTAGCATGCAAATGCATGTGAAGTTTTTCTATTTGCTAGAGGAATTTTTATGTTCAATTTTTGCACCATGCGCAGAAGTAAAAAAGATATAAAAAACTCATGAGTGGGCCCATTACTCTTACTAACTGGAGTTTTGACACCTTAATAAATCATTTAATTAACAAGTGTTTGAAGTAAAAAAAAAAAATATTACTAGTAATAATGATAATTAGAGTCCTAGTTGAAACAAGACTCTGATGTAAAGTTCGTCAATTTTGTTTGAATTTGGTTCAATCGAACTTATTATATACACTTACATTACAAGTAGGGTAAATTATGAATACCTCTCAGATAAGGCCTAATTATAAAAATCACCCTCACGTACTGAATATTACAAAAATTTCCCTTAGGTTTGTCACCTTCTTACAATTAACCCCTTACCCCTAAATTGTTCTAATTTTACCCTTGGGGGTTATTTTTATCATTTGTAATATCTATAAATGTTAAAACTTTGCATCTAATTATTATCTTATAAATTAAAAAAGAGATAATTATATATTGACTACGAGAATAATTGATACAATTTATAATTGCCCATAAGTTTTAATAAATATTACAAAAATAAAAGGTATTTATATATTTATTAGCAATTTAAATTGTTAAACAAAAGAATAAAAAGAAAGAGGAAAGAGCTTCAAATAAGAAGAAGATTGTTTGTTATAAGTGTGGCAGAATAGGCCATTACGCTAATAGGTGTAAAATGAAGAAAAAGATTAATGAATTAAAAATTGATGAGTCTTTAAAAGAAAATCTAGAAAAATTACTTATAAATTCTGAATCAGAACCTGAAGATTCTCAAGATAGTGATAATAATTCTAGTAATAATTCTTCAGAAGAAATTGAAATGTTAGAAGAAGAAGAAATAGCTTCTCAAGATTCTAGTTATTGTTGTGATTCTTGTGCACAAGGAGGAACTTGTGAAATTCATGGAGAAAAAGAAGATTATTATAAAATCTTGTCTCAATTTAAAAATATGAATTTAAATGTTTTAACTTCAGGAAATATGTTAGAATTCCTAAAGCAAATTAAAAATCCAGAATTAAGATTAAAACTGATAGATCAAATGCAAGTAGAAGATATTCCTTCGAGTAGTAACAATTAACACACAAATTTTAAAATTTATAACATATTATATACATTACAAATAACTTCTAAGGGCAAAATTGACGAGGGGTTAATTGTAAGAAGGTGATAAACATGAGAGGGATTTTTGTAATACCCAATATTTGAGGGAAATTTTTGTAATTAGGTCTTACGTGAGGGGGATATTCGTAATTTACCCTTGCAAGTATATTCATTTACTTGTTTTTTATTGATAATATTCTCATAAGCGTAATTACTTGCAAGACTTGTACAAATATATTTGTCTTTGTGTTTGAAAAAATTCTATCAAACTAGATCTGAACTAGAATTTTCTAGTTTGCAAAGAAGGGAGGTTTCATAAATGTTGTTTTTCGATCCAATATACTCATATTGCAAGTTGCTTTGTAATTGGATAATATATTAATTTTTTTTTAAATTATATATATATATATATATATATATATATATATTCTTAGAATAGTGCCTAATCATAAGTGTGAAAACTCGTTTAAGTTGTAATTCTTAGAATTGTCGAGGTCTTGGGGGTTCCTCGGCAATTCGACATCTTGGACACCATGTTCGAGATCACAACCCCCAAATAATTTTCCTATCAGAAACTAAAGCGAAGGGTAGGAAAATTGATTTGTTGAAAGCTCAATTTGATATGTACGGTGTTTATGTGGAACCTCGTGGCTGTTCCGGAGGTTTAGCTTTGTTATGGAAAAAAGATTTACAGATTGACTTGCAGAGTTTCTCTCAGAACCATATTGATGTTCACGTGTCTGAAGTAGATAATCCAACCGGTTGGCGCTTTACTGGTTTCTATGGGGAACCAGAATCTACTCTTAGACATCGTTCTTGGGACCTTCTTCGCCGTTTAGCCAACCAAAGTTCGAAACCATGGCTGTGCATAGGGGACTTTAATGCAATTGTCTCCCAATCTGAGAAGGAGGGTAGAAATATTACTGCTGGATATTTGTTGAGAGATTTTAGGATGGCTTTACAGGATTCGGGTCTTAATGATATTGGCTTCTCGGGGTATCCTTTTACCTGGTCGAACGGATGGGAATTTCCTCGTACGGTTAAAGAAAGAATTGACAGGGCTTGTGCTACGGACCTCTGGATGCAAAAATTCCCTAGCAGCAAAGTCCAACATTTATATTTTGGCGGGTCGGACCATTGTCCCATTTTGCTTCGCATTTTTGTTCAGGATATCGAGCAGCAAGGCCAAAAAAGACAGAAATTTATGTTCGAATCAATGTGGCTAGAGGATGAGGATTGCCCGAAGATTATCAAAAATTCTTGGGAAAACGTTACCCCAAATTTTGCCAACAGCGTGTGGGATAAACTTAAAGTGTGTAAGAAAAAGTTGTCTGCGTGGAGTAGCTCCTCTTTTGGGGGAATCCGGAAAAAAGTGTCAAGAATCAGAGAAAAAATACATAACCTTAAAACTGGGAAGATCTCACCTACCTCTAAAGAACAGGAAAAGAACCTTAATTTGGAATTGGAAGAACTTTTAGATAGAGAAGAGAAAATGTGGCAGCAACGAGCCAAAGCACATTGGATGCGGGATGGCGACCGGAATACCCGTTATTGTCACAGTCGTGCCTCAGGACGTAACAAGAAAAATAATATTCGGGGTATTAGAAATGCGGAGGGAACTTGGCTGACTCGGAATACTGATATCGAGACAACAATGGTGGATTACTTTAGTAAGATTTTTACCTCAAGTCGACCATCGAATGAAGAGCAAAACTTGGTCTTGAACGCTATGGGATCGAGGGTGAGTTTCGAGGATAATCAGTATTTGCTCCAGCCGTACACTGCGGAAGAGGTAAATCGAGCCCTTTTATCTATGTATCCCCTTAAATCCCTCGGCCCTGATGGTTTTCCCCCCTTGTTTTTCCAAAAATTTTGGCCCATTGTTGGTAATTATGTCACTACATGGGTTCTTGACTTTTTAAATAATGGTAATTTTGACGAGTCCTGCAATGTTACTAATATTGTCCTCATTCCCAAATGCTCTGAGCCTGAATATATGACCCAATTTCGCCCCATTAGCTTGTGCAATGTAGTCTATAAAATTGCCTCGAAAACACTTGCTAACCGACTCAAACCTCTAATGAACTCCATCATTTCAGATTATCAGTCAGCTTTCGTTCCAGGTAAACAAATTACCGATTATGTCTTAGTCGCCTTCGAAACTACCCATTACATGAAGAAACAAACTAAGAATAAGGTAGGTCAAATGGCCATTAAGTTGGATCTTAGTAAAGCCTATGATAGAGTAGAATGGAAGTTCTTAAGAGCAGTAATGATCCGCTTAGGTTTTGACACGCGTTTTGTTGATCTCATTATGATATGCGTTTCCTCTGTTTCTTACTCTTTCGTTCTTAATGGATTACAGTTTGGTTATGTTAAACCGGAAAGGGGAATCCGTCAAGGAGACCCTCTTTTCCCTTATCTCTTTCTATTCTGTGCAGAGAGTTTAAGCTCTCTCATTTTCCAAGAGGAGGATAGAAGGCACTTGCAAGGGATTTCAATTTGCAGAGGGGCGCCGAGGGTGTCCCACCTTTTGTTTGCTGATGATACTTTAATTTTATGCCAGGCTATGGAGGAAGCTGCCATACATGTTAATAATCTTCTCCTTGCTTATGGAGCTGCGTCAGGACAAAAAATAAACTTTCAAAAATCCAGTGTTGTGTTTACTAGGAGTTCGGATGAGACGGTTATTGCTTCCATTCTCCAATATCTACCGATCCGTCGAGAACTCAAACATGATAGATATCTTGGCCTCCCTTTGTCGGTTGGAAAGTCAAAGAGGGAAGTTTTTGATCACATCAGAGAGCGGGTTTGGAAAAGATTACAAACTCTGAGAACTAAGATGCTATCCAAAGCAGGTAAGGAAGTGTTAATTAAGGCTGTTATTCAGGCTATCCCCACGTATTTAATGAGTTGTTTCAAGCTCCCTTCTTATTTAATTAGAGAAATTGAATCGATGATTGCGAATTTTTGGTGGGATGAAAATGACTCAAAAAAAATTCATTGGATTATATGGAATGCACTTTGTTCAAGCAAGAGTGATGGTGGTTTGGGTTTTAGGGATCTAGATTCTTTCAATGTTTCATTACTTGCTAAACAGGTATGGCGTCTTTTATCGTCACCAAATAGCCTTCTTGGTCGCATTATGAAGGCCCGTTACTTCCCCGATTGTGACATCTTAAATGCACCATTGGGTTCGGCTCCATCAATCACCTGGCGAAGCATAAGCGAGGCTAAAAAACTAGTTGAGAGTGGTACTCGCTGGCGTGTCGGCAATGGCAATAATATCCGCATTTGGGGTTCTAATTGGCTTCCTAGGGATCATTCGTTTAAGATTATTACTCCCCCCCGCTTACTTCTGGAAGATGCTATGGTTTCGACCCTTATTGATCAAGATCGAAATATTTGGAAAAGGGATCTAATTGAAGACATTTTCATTAATGACGATGCGAAGCTCATCCTTTCTATCCCTTTGAGTCGTTTTCCTAGCCCAGATTTTCGCATTTGGAACTTTGACCGCTCGGGGTTCTTCACTGTCAAGTCGGCCTACAAACTACATCGCTATTTTAAAGAAATTGGACAGAATGGAATTTCAGGCAGCTCTTCTTGCACTCTTCAGGCCAGCTGGAACCATGTATGGAACATTTTGGCACCTCCTAAGGTCAAGCTATTTATGTGGTCTGGTTGCAGAAATATTTTACCAACTGGTGAGACTCTTAGACATAGGAAGCTCATCGATGAAGACTCTTGTATTAGGTGTGATTGTAATCTGAAACGTCCCTTCATTGTTTGCTTCATTGCTCTTTTGCTAGACAATGTTGGGCATTATCCGGTCTTGCATATTCTCGATATTTTTGTAATGCCCCGGACATGTTGGACTGGTTTTCTCATATGTATACGCACATGGATTCTTCGGAATTAGGCTTTCCCTCTACATTAGCTTGGTGGATCTGGTACGGACGCAACAAGAAGATTTGGGAGGCCTTGGTTTTTTCCCTGGCTGATGTTGTGTCTTCCGCACGCAATTTCTACCAAAGATTCACAAATTCAAAAGTTTCTTCTTCCCATCTACTTAGGACCAGACCTGCTGTTCCAAATTGGACCCCTCCACCTTTGGGGGTTGTTAAAATCAATGTAGATGCTGCTATTAACGAAAGGGATGGTAGTGTCGGTATTGGCTGCATCATTCGTGACCATCATGGTGCTTGCTTGGATTGGCAGTCGAGCATTTACGACTTTCCTCTTGATCCTACTGCTGCGGAGGCTTTAGCTATGTTGCGGGGTATCGAATTTGGTATCACTAAGGGATGTAGGCAATTAATATTGGAAGGGGACTGCTCCTCTGTTGTCAACGGCATTTTGGGTCATCAATTACATAATTCTTTTCTTCCCTTGGGGCATATTTATGAAGATATCAAGTTTCTTGCTAGGAGTTTGGATTATTTTTCTTGTGCTCTCATTTTTAGGGAAAGTAATTCCGTTGCTCATGCTTTGGCCAAATTGGCCTTTAGTATTTCCCCGTCTTCTTCTGTTATCCCTAACTTTATTCTCGATCTTGTAACTCGTGACATTGATATTTAATGCATTCCCCCTATGCGGGTTTCTCTCAAAAAAAATCAAATCAAATCAAATCAAACCTGAAGTAAAATTTAACTTGGATTGAAATTTTGGACATGAGAGATAATATATGTTTAACTCAAAATTCTATTTTGAAATTTATCTAGTTCCACCAACTATTCATGAATTTATGCCTGTTTTGATGTGTAAGTATGCACTTCGAATTTGAATTTGGGATTTTTGAATACAGGACCATACCAATAGCAATATGTGGAAGAAAGAGCTATTCAATGCAAGGATAAGGGTATACGAGTAATTTACTCAAGCAATTTTTCTTTTTCTTTTTTATCGATCTAGTATGTGTCGAAATAATATCAAGTTTTTCGGTGAAAAGAAACCTAGTGATCACATGAACTCACTGAGTCAATTTTTTTTTTTTTTTTTTGGGATGGTTAAATATATTGTTACATCAAACACTATATCGAATCGAAACTTTATAATGATATCAAAGTAAACTGATTATTAATATTAAACTAAATAAATGCTAGTATGAAATTAAAGAAAATATACACATTCGTGAGAGTTAAACCTATGACCTCCTGGTCATGGAGCCTCGTCCTTAAAACCCACTGAGTCAATTTCGGGGATGTGAATATTCTCTATGTGCTCTTTCATGAGATAATTTGGGGCTCTTTTAGATAAACCCCGGCGAATTTATAATTCGATTGAGCACAACTTTAAAGAATGGAATAATGAAATTGTTTTTGAGGTTTTTCTCATTTTGTTGGTTCATATGGTATCGCCAAATAAGCAACTTTAAGCTCAACAACTGCACGAAATCTCTTTGTCAACTAACTTATTTATTTTTTTTGACACCTCTGTGCATCGAACGCATGAGGTCCTGGGTAGGAATGACAAGATGGAGATCATCTTGAGATGAAATTTATCGGGTGAAACAAATATTTAGGTAATTTCTTTATGTCGTTGTTGTTATGGAGGAGATCAATTGCATTCAAAGTCTGACTGGTCGAACTGAATAAACCGCTAAGCGGTGGCATGATCGATTTAGAAGAGCACCAAAACCCAGTTGAAATCGGACCACTGGTGAACCAGCTAGAACCGGTCAAAAACAGGTGAGTTCGATGTTGTAATTATATGGATGTATACCTAATTAAAAGGTTGGAATCCATAGATAAATTGTTATATATATAGAGTGGGGAAAATAATATTTCAAATAAGATAATTTGTATGTGGGTTTGTCCCACATTGATCTAAGATTAATTGACAAATTATAAAAGCCTTATGATGAAGTTGAAGAGTTAAAAACTCTTCATTTGTCCCACATTAACTTTTTATACTTGTGTGTACTAGTATATAAGAACTTAAGTGTTTAGACTTGGTATAAGTCTTTACAAAGGGGGTCATATGAATACACCACACGTGCGCCGCCGCCCGTGTTTAGGCGAATTATCTCGTCTCAAACTCATCTTTTTGGAGGAATTTTGAATTAAAATTTCAATTAATTTGAAATTCAAAATTGAAACAGTCACAATATTAATTTTGCAGGTTTTAAATTGTGTAACTCCTTTCGGTTACAGAAATTAATTGATTGTGTAACTACTTTCGGATACAGAAATTAATTGAGAAAAACATTTTTTCAGTTAAAAATTTTATGTTGCAAAATTAATTGTGTAACCCACTCCCCACCTATATATATGTGTATTCTGGTTTCAAAAACCAACAGAACACAACACATTCTCTCGATTCCCTCTCTGAAAAGAAAGAAAATCTCTTTTGGTTATTTTGCTTCTGAGTGTTTTTCGAGGTGGAATTTCTGCTACTGTGCAGTGGAGGAATTCCTTTAGCCAAATTATCCTGGAAGAAGTGTTCATGATTCCCAATTGCACCGGAAGTGGGTCGATAATTTCTTCAAGGCAAGCAGAATCATTTCTGCGATTTGGTTTGGATCAATTCTGTTACTATACAGAATTATGAGATAAGTTTGTTTAAATTTATCTGTTCAATTATTTAAATTAATTGTTTTCCTTTACTGTCCAAATTGGTTTGTTTGTATTAGTTTCGATTTGTATTCACATTTTGATAATCTTAAAACCGATTCATCCGACAATCTTGAAGAAATTATATTCGTGTTTTAAAATTATCCTGTCATCTGCAGGAGGCTCCGGTACTGTGTCCATGCCAGCCACAAAAGTCGACTTATCCGGTTTACCGGAAAAGTTTTCGGGTCAATTTTTCAAACGTTGGCAACAACGTATGAAAATTTGGTTTACGATGAAGGGACTTTTGTCAGTTATTCAGGTGACTAGACCTGAACCAACTGAAACGGACCCAAAGACTGATCAAATAGCTGAATGGTCAGAACGGGACCAAATTGGTCGAGAAGTCATTCTTTCTGCTTTATCGAATGTACTCTTCGACGTGTACTGTTCTGATACATGTACAGCTAAGTCTCTTTGGGATGAATTAGACAGGAAATATAATACTGAAGAGCAAGGGCTCGAAAAGTATTATGTTTCCAAGTTTCTGAAATTTCAGATGGTTGAAGGAAAGTCTGTAACTGAACAAACGCATGAACTGATAAATCTTGAGCACGCTCTTTCTGATGCTGAAATGAAACTTCCAGATAAATTTCTGGTTATGTCAATTATTGATAAGTTTCCCAAATCTTGGGAAAACTTTGGCATGACATTAAAACATCAAAAGGGAAAGTTGACTCGTGATGATCTTATGATTGCCATAAGTATCGAAGAGGAACACAAAAACCAAACACATGGTGTTCCTGTTGAGTATCAGCTTAAGGCAAATATGATAACTGGAAAGAAAAAAAGTGAATCATGTAAACCCCAACTCGAAATCCATAAATAAATCTAAAAACAAAAAGAAACCAAAGGCAAACAAACCATGCTGGACTTGTGGACAGATGGGTCACTGGGCTAAGGAGTGTCCTACTAAAAAGTCCAAAGCCAAATCTGAGTCTACTACACCGGCACAGTTAACATGGTTGTGGGAGACATTGGTGAAACTAGAGCTCCGGCTATGGTAAACATGGTTGTGGGAGATACTAGCGAACCTAAAGCTCCAGAAAACTCTGTTGATGGGTATGTTTCCTTGAAACCTGAAATTCTTACTATTTATGAACCATATGATTGGCTAATAGACAGTGGAGCAACTGTGCATGTATGTGCTGATAAATTGCTATTTGTGTCTTATTAGCCTGTTGATGGAAAATTCGTGACGATGGGAAATTCAAGTGGTTCAAAAGTGTTAGGGATAGGACGTGTGGACTTGAAGTTTCCTTTAGGGCGCATACTATCACTACAAAGGGTGCATTATGTTCCAACGATCAGCAGAAATATAATAAGTGGTTCTGTAATAGTTACGGAGGGTTACGAAATGAACTTTAAATCCAATAAAGTCGTAATTCTGTATTATGAGACTTTTGTTGGTAAATGTTAATTAGATGATGGTTTATTTAAATTAAGAGTTGAAAATGTTGGTTCTAATAAATTTTCTGAATTTTCTGTTGTGAATGCAATTGAATCTTCTAATATTTGGCATGATAGATTAGGACATTTAAATTTTGGTTCTGTTAAACGGATGATGAATTTAAATCTAATCCCCAAACATGAAATAAACCATAAAGACAAATGTCACATTTGTGTTGAAGCAAAACAAGTAAGAAAGCCATACCAATCGGTTGAAAGGCATTCTGAAATACTTGATTTGGTTCATACGGACATTTGTAAATTCGATGGAATTTTAACTAAGGATAATAAGAAATACTTTATTACTTTTATAGATGATTGCAGTAGATACTGTTATGTTTATTTGTTAGAACATAAATCTGAAGCACTTGAAAAATTCATAACGTTTAAAAATGAAGCTGAAACTCAAACTGGTAAGAAACTTAAACGGTTAAGATCAGATAGAGGTGGAGAATATGAGTCTAATTTGTTCGAAGAATATTTCCGAAATTTTGGCATTATTCACGAAGAAACTCCTCCATATTCCCCTTCGTCGAATGGGATAGCAGAACGAAAGATTAGAACTTTTAAAGATATGATTAATAGTTTTCTTTTGAATTCTGGATTGCCTAAATATATGTGGGGAGAAGCTTTGAATACGGCTTGCCATATTCTGAATAGAGTTCCTCTAAAACATAATGAAAGCACTCCGTTTGAATTCTGGAAAGGCAGAAAACCTAGATTAAAATACTTTCGTGCGTGGGGCTGTCTTGCAAAAGTTCTAGTTCCATAACACAAAAGAAAGAAACTGGGTCCAAAGACCGTTGATGCAATCTTTTTAGGTTATGTGGAAACAAGCTATGCTATCAGGTTTCTGATTATTAAATCAGAAATTCCTGGCATAGAGGTTAACACAATAGTTGAATATCGTGATGCTACGTTCTTTGAGGACGTATTTCCCATGAAAACGGGAATGCCTAATGACAATTCTTTCTTCATCAATTCTTGAACATGTGGAAAAGATGACAAATGTGGGGGTTAATCCAAGTAATTCTGATTCAGTACCGTTTGAATCAGATGAACCTAGACGGAGTAAGAGAGCTAGAATTGCCAAGAAATTTGGAAGTGATTTTATCACTTACAACATCGAGGGTGATCTTGTAACCTTCAAAGATGCAATGGCTTCTAAAGAATCAAAGCATTGGAAGATCGCTGTCAAATGTGAGATGGACTCCATTGTCTCTAATGGGACATGGGAACTCATCGATCTCCCTCCAGGGTGTAATACGATTGGATGTAAATGGATCTTTAAAAAGAAATTTAAATCTGATGGAACCATAGATAAGTTTAAAGCCATGTTAGTTGCCAAATGGTCTAGGCAAAAAGAGGGAATCGGTTTTTTTGATACGTATTCCCCTGTTGCTCGTTTGACAACGATCCGGGTTCTGATAGCACTGGCCTCTATATATGATTTTCCGATTTACCAAATGGATGTTAAAACAACATTTCTGTATTGTGATCTCGATGAGGAAATCTATATGGATCAGCCAGAGGGATTTGTAGCTTCTGGAAATGAGCGAAAAGTTTGTAAGCTTGTTAAATCATTATATGGTTTGAAACAAGCTTCTAATCAATGGCATGAAAAATTCGATAAAACTATTTTATCTTTTGGCTTCGTTGTAAACGATAATGGAAAGTGCATCTACTGTAAAGTTAAAGGTGATAAATGTATTGTCTTATGTCTGTATGTTGATGATATTCAAGATAATAAATGAAACCAAGTCATTCTTAAAGAGTAAGTTTGAAATGACGGATATGGGTGTAGCATATGTAATTCTTGGACTCAAGCTGACTCGGTCAACTGAGGGTATAGCAGTTTCTCAATCTCACTATGTTGAGAAGATAATTGAGAAATTTGGCTATAAAGAATGTAAAATTGCCAAAACACCATATGATCCTTCAGTAGCTCTCTTTAAAAATGAAAGTGGTGTTCCTGTATCTCAATTAAGATATTCACAAATTATTGGAAGCTTGCAATATCTGGCAAATGGCACGAGACCAGACATTTCATTTGCAGTCTCGAAGTTAGCAAGATATACAAGTTGTCCAAATCGAACCCATTGGGAAGCTCTTGACTGGGTACTTAGGTATCTGAAGAGCACAATCAGGGGCGGACCCAGAAATTTTAGTCGCGGGGGGCGAGATTAAAATGGAAAGTATATAATTAAATTATATAAAATATTATGATTATCAAACTTTATTTTTAATATGTCGATAAGTCTTATGATACTTGATATTGATAATATATCTAATCAAATAAGATAATAAAAAAATATATAATATGCAAAAACAATCACTAGACATAAAGAAAAATATGAATCGACTTAAGAAGACAGTTGAATATACATTTCAATGAAAATATTAGTAACTAAAAGTTTACTTTGACATCTTAAATTGTGCTCTACGTTTTTTCATGATATCAAATTCATCTATGATAGAATTACTATCCAAACTTTGAGCAATTTCTTTCTCAATATACGTAGTCAAAAATTTGATGAAAAATCAAAACGGTAGTAAAAAATTTGATGAAAAATAAAAACGCCAAACCCAGACTAATAAATCAGTTCTAATAATTTTAGTGATGAAAAATTAAAAACTTTATAAATAAATTTAATTATTCATAAAAGTTTTTAAAAAAGTACCTTTTGATAATGGCGTTGAGTGATTCAGCCGCTTTGTGAAGAAAACCCCCTTTTTTTATATAACTATGTGAAAAAAAGTTAATTTGAGAAAAAATTGGAATTCCAAGATTCAACGTTGTTTTGTTTTTCCTTATTAATGGGACTCCATTCTCTAAGATCTGACCACATATTTAATTAAAGTAGACAAAGATATTTTATTCACAAGATTATTTCCTTTAGGAATTTAAATGTACTAATAAGAATATATAAAATACTACTATAATAATAATAATAGATATGCACTACTAGTAAAAAAAACAATTTTGCTGGGGGGGGGGGGGGGGACGGGCGCCCCCACCCGCCCCCCTATAGGTCTATCTCTGAGCACAATATCACTATCTCTTTAATATGGTAGGTTCCCTGCAGTACTTGAAGGGTATAGTGACGCTAGCTGGATAGCCAAGAACTCCGAAAGCAATGGGTGTACGGGTTACGTTTTTACCCTAGGTGGGGGCGCTGTCTCCTGGAAGTCAACCAAGCAAACCTTGGTGACTCGGTCTACATTTGAGGCCGAATTATGTGCTTTAGACACGACAGGGACTGAAGTTGAATGGCTACATGGGTTATTGATCCAATTACCCATGGTTAGCTTGCCTCTTCCAGCAGTCGTGGTGCATTGTGATTCTCAAACCACAATTGCAAAGATTAAAAGCCAAAAATATAATCAAAAGACCAAGAGACACATCCAAGTTATACTAAAGTCTATAAGGGAACTTGTGTCTGATAGGGTCATAGTCGTTGACTTTGTTGGTACTAAAGACAATGTGGCTGACCCTTTAACTAAAGGACTTGACTTGTCCTTAGTACAGAAATCCAGGCTGGGGATGAGACTGAAAACCCTAAACTGATATACAAGCAGTGGCAACCCAACCTACCAAGTGGAGATCCCACAAGGAAGGTTCAATGAGGTATAAACAAACTGTTGGGTATATAAAAGTTGCTCCTATTTAAGACTGATACTAAGTATATGAGTCTATCCCCTGATAGGGTTATTCCTTAAATAACATTCATGATACAGGATCGGGACACATGGCCTATAGTGTCAAACCTAAAGATTAACACATAGCAAGTAACGTGTTGTTACCAATAGACGCTACCACTTCAAGGTCCAAATTCAAGGCTTAGATCCATTTGTCCCTATGGCAGCATAAGTTGGATAACTTAGGCAGTGGTTCAAACTGGAAGGTACCATTGCTGAAAGCACATTACGGAACATTAATAGATTATTTTTCTATGGATTTGTGGGGGATTGTTGTAATTATATGGATGGATACCTAATTAAAATGTTGGAATCCATAGATAAATGTTTATATATATAAAGTGGGAAAAATAATATTTCAAATAAGATAATTTGTACATTGGTCTAAGATTAATTGGCAAATTATAAAAGCCTTGTGAGGAAGTTGAAGAGTTAAAAACTCTTCATTTGTCCCACATTGACTTTTTATATTTGTGTGTACTAGTATATATGAACTTAAGTGTTTAGACTTGGTATAAGTCTTTACAAAGGGGGTCATATGAATACACCACACGCGCGCCGCCGCCCGCGTTTGGGCGAATTGTCTCGTCTCGGACTTATCTTTTTGGAGGAATTTTGAATGAAAATTTCAATTAATTTGAAATTCAAAATTGAAACAGTCACAATATTAATTATGCAGGTTTTAAATTGTGTAACTCCTTTCGGTTACATAAATTAATTGATTGTGTAACTCCTTTCGATTACAGAAATTAATTGAGAAAAACGTTGTTTCAGTTACAAAAATTTAAGTTGCAGAGCTAATTGTGTAGCCCACTCCCCACCTATATATATGTGTATTCTGGTTTCAGAAACCAACAGAACACACAGTCTCTCGATTCCCTCTCTGAAAATAAAGAAAATCTCTTTTGGTTATTTTGCTTCTGAGTGTTTTTCGAGGTGGAATTTCTGCTATTGTGCAGTGGAGGAATTCCTGTAGCCAAATTATCCTGGAAGAAGTGTTCGTGATTCCCAATTGCACCGGAAGTGGGTCGATAATTTCTTCAAAGCAAGCAGAATCATTTCTGCGATTTGGTTTGGATCAATTCTGTTACTATACAGAATTATGAGATAAGTTTGTTTAAATTTATCTGTTCAATTATTTAAATTAATTGTTTTCCTTTACTGTCCAAATTGATTTGTTTGTATTAGTTTCGATTTGTATTCACATTTTGATAATCTTAAAACCGATTCATTCGACATCGGATTGGACTGCGGTTCCATTTTTTTTATTTTTCTGAAATTTAAAAATAATTTAAAAATTTGTGAAGGGAGGTATTTGAACATTTGAGGTCTTGGATGAAACATAACCATCTAGGCTACACAACTTTTGTTGATTTTTTAGCATGCAAATTTATAATTATAAATAACCTGTATCCTAATTTATTTATAAACTAGTTTATGATAATTCACTTAAAACTAACTAACATGTTACACATTATCAATGGAATATTATAATATTTAGACTTATGACACAATTTTTATTAAAAAAAATTCTTAGAATATATATATATATATATATATATATATATATATATATATATATATATATATATATATATATATATATATATATATATATATATATATATGTTGAGTATCAAATGACATTTGTTTCATTATTTTTTCCAACTAAATTCTTATGATAAAGTGGCCACATCAATATATTAGGCAAATTTTATTCTTGCATATTAGACTTTAAAATATATATATATATATATATATATATATATATATATATATATATATATATATATATATATATATATATATATATATATATATATATATATATATAATCATATTCTAAAATTATTAATCTCTTATTTTTGTTGTATTTTAAACTTACAATTTTATATTTTCAAATGAATATAATTATATCATATTTATATGGACTTATAATTACCATTATGATAAAAATAAGTTAGATAAATATTATATGATTTAATTTAAATATATCTAATTTTATTTTATTTTAATCTACTATAGGAAATTGTTAATTTTTAAGCACATAAAATATATTTTTACAATTATATATATTTATTGTGTCATTATAATGTCATATTGATTCGACCAAAAACTAGTGAACAGTTGCCTTACCAGTTCATTGTTCGATCCGATTTCAAAAACATTGACTGCATTGGAATCAACATTGTGGCGATGGATCACTTCAGGCTTTGTAGGGGGTGAAAATCTATTCGGTTCAAGTAACTTATTTAGCCAGACTGCAGTTTGGAGATGTTAGCAACTAAAAATAAAATGAAGCTTGTTCATTTTACCAATTGAAAATAGTTATTCTTGAAGCCGTTTGGTAGGGTGTATGGGATTAAGGTGGATTAGATTGGAGCCGGATTAAAGGTCATATTAAAAACATGTTTGGTAAATTTGATTGAATGCTTCCATGTTAATTGTAAACTGATATTGATTTTAATTTGTGATTTATTTATGTATAAGGTTTTTCCATTTTTAGATATTTGAGAAGAATTTATGATCTTTTATAATATGTTAAAAAGGAAATATGTAAATCTGAGGTTATTAGTGATATTTACCTAATCTATATTTACCTGGATTAACTAATCCAATCACGCCTGGGTGGATTATAATCTAGTCTTAATACCGGATCGTAAGGATTTAATCCATTTGACCCGGTATTAGAGCAATGTCACCATACATTGTATTAATCCATATTAACTCATATATGAAAAATAATGTGGTTGCTCATTCGTTAGCTAAGGAAAACTTGTATTTCTTTTGATCTTTGAGAATAGTGAGTTTTTAATGAAAGGTTATTATTTTCTTGGAAAAAAGTAACTAATTCTATTCACAAAAATTAGTTAGGATTGTTATATGGTCAATTAAAGTCTTGAGAAAATTTATGCACAATCTAAGGTAATCTCCTAGTTGATTTTTCTTTCAAATGTGGGCACCCAAAATGAAACCCAATTGGAAGAAGAAAAGATGAAAGTTATGAACTTATGATGTGTTTCAACTGAATTGACTAGCATCATTTACTATAGACACATGAATTGATTTTATCTCTTATCCCATTACTTAGGCAGTTGTCAATTCTTTAAGTCTTTATCACCATTTATTACACTCACTACTAATTGTTGCACTAGAAAGAGAAGCCAATCCTCTATATAATGTGGAGAACCCATATGCTAATCATAACTCATAGTTGCATCCAAAATTTTGAACTAAACAAGATATACATGTTAGGACAACTTTAAGTGTCTATAATAACAAGTAGTTTAATATCGCCATGAGTTTCGGAGATATTAGAATATGTTTGCGATCCATCGAGTAAATCTTGTGACGCTGATAATTTAGTGTCTAGCATTGGCATAGCTAAGATGACACGTAAAAGTAGCTAAGTCGGACAACTATAGGAAAAAAGAGAACCTATAAATGACTTGTATAAATACGATATATTGGATATAAATTAAGAAAATAAGAGATCTTTTATAACATTTACCCAAATTATATTATTATTCTCCTACTATCGAGATCCCTATGGGTTGTCTCTCGATTTTAAGCAGTAATATTCAATATTTCATCGTTCTCAAAATAAATAATCTATTCTCAACCCTTCTTTGGATGTCTTAAAGTAGGATTTCTTTTGCATTTTCATATACACTAATGTTAAATTTGACTCTATTAATTTTAAATAACCACTAGTTCTGAATGCGTCGATATAACGACATCGAAAATTTAACTTTTTTAATACTAATTTAGAACTTCGTGTTAAAACTAGAAGACACATATTTAGAAGGATGGAGTATAATAATTTTATATAGCAAGTTTATATATTTATCATGTTGTACAAACACACACATGTTTATGTGTGTTTATATATACGAATAATTATTGAATATACTATATGTTACTAGTATGGTTGTGACATTACACTACTAATCATCACTATTTGCCTCGAGCCATTCCACAAGTAAATCTCTCGAAGTTGATAAAAGAACTTACACGCTGCATCATTCTCTCGTGCCTTTTATTGCACTTAAAATGAAATGTGTTTATAGCAAGAAATTCTATTCATTGCTCCACGCAAACTACCATCATTTCTTCCCTTCTTGTGTGCTGTGATGTGAACCACTTAATATAAAATCTCTATTTCCATTCACTCTTCTTCAATTGAGATGCACAATAACCTAATTTCACATGTCAATTAATGGTAAGGGTGTAAACGAGCCGATTAGTATCGAATGATACAGTGTTTAAGTTTAGTTTGAATTTATCGAGCTTGAAATTTTGTGTTTGAGTTTGATTTTATTGTTAAATTAGCCGAGTTCAAACGAGCTGGAGCTGAATATCGAATAACTTAATATTTTACATGTATTTTATCAATTTTTAGCTGATCGAGCTCGAGCTCGAGCTCGAGCCGAGTTTTAAAAGTTATCGAACAAAAAATGATGTTCCAACTTGTTTAATAAGTGTGACGAACTATGTTTAAACGAGCTTTTATCAAACAAACTCGAGTCGAGTATCGAGTAGCTTAGTTTAATTTTCAGCCCTAATTAATGTGACAAATTAATTACTCCTATATATCAAAATGGGAATAGAGTAAATTTTGTCGAATCACAACTATTATTCCGATAAGAGTAACAATTTGTCACCCTATAATTACAACATAAAGGAGATTTTATATGATCACCTCAAAAAAAAATTAAGAAGAAGAGCAAAACTAACTAAAATAATGAGTAAAAGTTCTAGGTACACTATAATTGCCATTAACAACTTGATGTTTGGCATGCCGATTTCTTCAATTTCAAAATTACATACATTTATATATAAAAATATTGATTGTTTTTCAAAAGCTATATATGAACTCACCTAACGAATATTTGATATATAGTACATTCATTGTGGCTGACATAAACATGCTGTCATTCCTAGTAATCTAATTTGGTGCTAATTAAGTAAATAATTTTCTTTGGAATTCGATTTTTTTTTAATTAAAATGTGATATTCAAAAAGTATTATTCAATACAAGATAAACCTAAAATAATTTAACTAAGATGATCTGATACTCCCTCCCGTTTTCTTATTTGTCGTTTTAGCAAAAAAATTGTTTTTACTTTTGTTAATCGTTTTAGGAGCTCAATGCAAAATTCATTATTTTCTACCAATTTTATACTTCATGTTAATGGTTGTAATTAATGCTAAGTAATATTATGATGTTTTTGAGTTTTTTCTTGAAAAAATTGACTATTTATTACATTTCTTAATCTGTACACAATTTTATAAAGCGACAAATACAAAAATCGAGAGAAGTGAATCAACAATTTCATAATACAAAATTTAATTCTAAAAAAAAATACAAATTTTAATGAATTAAAGGAGAGAGTATATATGAAAGATTTGCATTAGGGAGAGTTCCAAGAGATTTTGAGTTACTTTTTGAAGAATTTGATAATGTCAGGACCTAAGGCATGGAAGATATGTAAGCATGGAGGCCATCATGTTCCCTCTGCTCCAAACCCTCTGCCCTCTTTCAAAAGTTATAATTATTTTTATACCCAAAATTTTAAAAGTTCTGACTCAAATAATCCATTCACCCCAGCCATCAAGATTTATTGCGTCAAGTATAGGGAGTATTTATCCAGTGCCAACTCTAGGGCCAAACAACCTAGGTGCCCCCATCTAGGACCCCGACTATAAAAGGGTTCTGGAATATTTTACTCATCATGTAACTTACTTGTATTATTATATTAATAAAATATACGAAAAATTGTAAAAAATGTTATGTAATTAAGGCTCGTTGGCAAAAAAAGGTTTTTTGAAGATTCAAGCTAACATTAATTTGATAATTTCAATCATATTTCATCACGAAATTCTTAATTTTCGTATGGGGTCATGTGACTCAATTAATTGGAGATATTGATTATGGAGAATAATGGAGGACAATAACTTCAATTATAGGTTGAGGAATTAGGATGGTATTCCCTCCATTTCTTTCCTTCTATTTTTCCTTCCAATTTTGTCCTAGTTGGCGTCGACATTAACATGCAGGTTTGTCGTGTGGAATGAAGGGACGATAGAATGATACGCTATGAAAGTCTCAATCAATTAGTCACATGGCGTACAAGAGACTTAATTTGAAAAAATTAAGAATTTTGAACGAAATAGGACTCAAATTGTCAAAATATTTATTTACGAGAATTAATTGCCAGACCGAATCTTAAATGTTCTTTTTTTTTTTTCTTTGTGTGGTTTTTTTAGGATAACAACAAGGGTATAATTTATTCATACTCAATATTGTCGACTACACGTCCTCAATAAATTAGGGTAAAATAGAAATAGGATGAGAAGAACTAAGTGTCAACGTTAGAGGTGTAAACGAGTCGAGCAGTATCGAACGGGACATTGTTCAAGCTTGGTTTGAATTTTATCGAGCATGAAATTTTTTATTTGAGCTAGGTTTGATTTCTTAACGAACCAAGCTCAAATGAGCTTTTATCGAACGAGCTTGAGCCGAATATCGAGTAGCTTGATATTTTACATGTACATTTTTTTTTATATTTAGCTTATCGAGTCAAGCTCGAGCTGAGCATCAAAACTTACTTGTTTGATTTATTTGATGAACCGAGTTCAAACAAATTTTTATTGAACGAATTTCCGAATAACTTGATTTGATTTTCAGCCCTAGTCACCTTGTCACATTTGCTATGAAGAATACATATGAGCACGTAAAACATCTAAACCGCTAGCCATACTCTTGATGTCTTCAAATATATGTTTTTTGCTAGCGAGTTTTGGTTACAACTTTTTGTAATATGAAGAATTTTAAGTGGAAATAGGTCTATTATTGCTAAATTAATTTATACAAGACTTAATTGTCAGCTCGAATTTTGAAAGGATTTTTTTGACAATGAGCATTAGTTTACCGGACCATTTTAGCAATTTTCCCCCAAGTATATACATAAGTTATTTTCATACATAGATGATATAATACAAGATTAAATACGTAGATGAGTCGAATCGAACGACACATTATCAAGTTTGGTTTAGTTTTCTTATCAAAGTTGAAATATTGAGATTAAACTTGCTATGTAAACGGACATATCAGTTTAAATGGGTTTTAATTGAGGCGAACACGAACACGAGCTCGAGTAAATTAATGTTCTTAGACAATTTTTTGCTCATGATCGGAGCCGACCTTGAATCGAGTTTCAAAGGCTATTAATAAATGAGGTTTTTTTTTTTTTTTTTTTTTTGTTAAATTTTGATTAGAGATGTATATCAAACATAAGTTAAATTGTTTTTATTGATCGAATTCGAGTCGAATATCAACAATATTTTTAATTTGTAAACGAAAAAAAATATATGTGCAATCATTATTTAAAATATGATCCTAGGCCTGTATTCGAATTCGGGCAAAAATATATTTATCTTTGATGTGCAATTCTGGAGCAACTGATTCAGTGTTTAAGAAGAAGAATTTTTTTTCTAACAAATATTCTATTGCTAAAATAATGCTTTAATTCAAAAAACTATCATTTTATACAAATATTACAATTTAACATTACTAATGACCTTATAGTTTATAGCGCAAAAATATAAAGTATCTATGAAAAAAGTTCTGCTGGACGCCAAAGTTAAAATAATGCAAAATATTGGACCACATTGTATAAGTCCGAGAAACTTAGAGGGGCCAAATCAAAATGTTGTAAAGTTCATGTGGACCAACTAAGTAGTCATTTGCGCATGTAGTTTATGTCAACCAATAATTTGCTCTGATCTAAGATGTGTCCATAAGTTATATAATATTATAAATCTCACCCACCTTATTTTATAAAATATACAATTCAATCAGATTAAGATTCAATAATTAATCTATGCAACAGGCAAAATGATTAAGGTCTTTAGGCTTAGAACTCCTCAAAGATTTGCATGCATGAATTACTAATGGGTGCAATTATTACAATTTTATTCTAATTAGGGTTATATTTGTGCTTTCAATTATAAGTTGGATGATGCACATCACATACTTCGTAGTGTACTACTTTAGTACAAAACATTATATTATTTTACTATACGTACAAATCTTTATCGATATCATAAAGTCAGATTTTTTTTTTCTTTTTAAGCTTATGAGTGATTAGTCTAAGAATACATTTTATTTCAAAATCATTAAATATTTAAGGTATTGGTACAGATAACTTATCTTCTTCAATGTGCAAAGTTTTAAGAAGAGTTAGAGAATTGTGTTATCAATTTACGATATATTTTTCTGCAAACTTGATATTACAAAACTTTGGAGTCAAGTTTAATTTCTTTAAATAATTAGTAATTTATGTTTGAATAGCTAAATTGTTAGATATTGCATTCACACACGAGCAGAAATCAAATTGATTGCCAACAACAACTTGTAATTTTAATTAACTTCAGTGGGATAAATGTGAATGTGAAGAGCCTATACTATTTGGGCCTGATCAAGAGCCCATTGATTATCACTGGACTATTCTGCCCATGTATATGGGTCATCTAATAATGCACAATGAAATGAAAACCATTTTGAAGGTTAAGGCCCACTACATATTGTGACTTATAATCTAATTAAAGGAACTGCCATACTACATATAATTTTAAGGGATTTTTGCACGTCACCCCCCAGTTTTTTTCAATTTTTGCACTTTCCCCCCCGAAACACATTAAATGTGACCATGCCCCCTACTTTTATGTATTTTGTGCACTTACCCCCCCCGAAACGTCTTAAATGTGACCGTGCCCCCTGCTTTTATGTATGTTTGTGCACTTACCCCCCCGAAACTCTTAAATGTGACTGTGCCCCCTGCTTTTATGTATGTTTGTGCACTTGTCCCCCCCCCCCCACCCCCTCATACCAAATTCTGACCAGATTCTTCGCCGGAACTAAAGTACTTGCAAAGCACACAAAATTAAAGAGGGCAAAAGGGTAAAATTATCCTTATTTTCCACAAAACCTAAACATCAGTTAAAAACGTGAATTAAAATTGAGAAAAAAATTACGGTTTATCTCAGTTAGGCTCAATTTCTCCTCCATTTACTGAAATTGAGTGAATCATGAACAATTTTACAAATTCATATCGTCTCTCTCTCACGCAAAACTCATGATTTAGAGAAATCAATATCAACATTTCTTGTTGTTTTCTTATTCATTTTATTATGGAGACCCCTTCATTACATATATACACCGAAAAATAAAGTCACCTAGGAATTGGAACTGGATATGGAACGTTGCCGCACCGCTGGTAATATTATCCTTTTGCCCTCTTAAATTTTGTGTGCTTTGCAGGTGCTTTAGTTCCGGTGAAAAATCTGACCGGAATTTGGTATGGGGGTTTTGGGGGGGGGGGGGGGGGGAATAAGTGCACAAACATACATAAAAGCAGGGGGCACAATCACATTTAATACGTTTCGGGGGGCTAAGTGCACAAACATACATAAAAGCAGGGGGCACTGTCACATTTAAGATGTTTCGGGGGGGTAAGTGCACAAAATACATAAAAGCAGGGGGTATGGTCACATTTAATGTGTTTTGGGGGGGAAAGTGCAAAAATTGAAAAAAACTGGGGGGTGATGTGCAAAAATCCCTAATTTTAATATTGTCACTCACATACGGAGTACAGTATAAAATCAGTGGTCAAACTTTCGAGAAAAGACTTGAATAATGTGAAGAATGATGTTTAAATTTTTCATTTAAAATTATTTTAAAAGAAAAGATTTTGTTTAAGAAAATATTTACTCAATAATATATAATATATGTAAAAACTGAAAGTAAAGTACATCGTTTTATAGTGGTTCAACAAACTTCTACTCCACTTCTAAAATAGTTCTTAGTCTTCTCTATATTATGGTCGTGCTTACAAAATATGCCGTCCTTTTGTAATTATTAAACGATGTAATAAAAATTTAAGACTGAAAGTAAATATTATTTTAATACAAGGAATTAATTTCAATTCATATGTTAAGGATTTTGATTTCAAAAATATTTTTCCTTGGAGGACAACTCAACAAAATCTAATAGAAGGGTTAAAAAGATTTTTCTTTTATAATTAAAGAATTTAGGGCTCTGCTCTTTAACCTTTAATTTCAAGAGATAAAAGACTTGAAGTATATTGGACTTGATCTTGAGTTTGAGCCATAATTTCCCTTCTTTAATAGAAATTATGTGACGGCCCGAGCCCCCGGGTCGGGTCCTACGTGGATCCACTCCCGGGTCCGTGTCCGAATTCGGTGAACACAACCAAATTTTGAGTAATTTATTTGAAATTTTAACAACAAACAACAACACAATAATTCACATTCTTCGAATCATAGTTCATACACGAGAGCATAAAAACCCGAAACACTGCTATGTGCAGGAGCGGACACAACATTTAAAACAAGCGCAAACCGCATGATAACAAGTTTCCTAAATAATCACTCTTAAGTACTAATCATGCCAGATACATAAAGGACACAAAACATAACAACATAATAAAAACAAAAGATAACAACGAGGATGACCCTCAACGATCGACACACAGGATCTCGGAGACGGACAACACCAACGCTAGACATCAGACCATAGGATACCTGTATCTGAAAAAGAAGTAATCACGAATGCGTAAGTTGTTCGTCCAACTTAGTGAGGCTGTAGTGCACATGTGCGTGTGATGCATGGATGCAACATATTGTACATGAACATATATAACATTATAGTAAATAACACATGCGATAACAATTTAAGCAAATTAAACAAGTAACCAACAGTTGATGATGCCGTCCTCCTCTTACCCTCCAGTCCATATTATGACGCCCACACCGAACACTCCAAGTAAGGAGCTACCTTACTAACTGTGCGCATAGACATCTAATGCCAGGAGTTTGACATTCACTCCCCAAGTGTAACCTCCACACTTGGCTCGTGAAGTGGGTCTACGGTGGATCGAGGTAACCCTTCGGCTCTAACCTTCCGGGTTATCCACGATTTCGCACACCAAAATAGGGCCCACACAATAATAACAAACAATACAGTACAGTAACAATCCAGTAACAGGAAATCAGTAAACAACTCAATAAAAATAATCATAACAATTTGGTATACAATATCAAGTACTTATAAGCACATAAATATTAGCATAATAATTCATCAAGAATAGTTCGTCCTAGCAGTCGAGTTATTCATTGTATCATACATTGCATGCTCGTTCGTTTAGGGACTAAGTTACAGCTCTGACTCAACCTACTAGCACATTCATACATACACACAAGTAACATACAACACTCACCTGTGTAACTTACCATTCTCGAGGAATTGCGAAAAAGTAGCGTCTTCGATTCCTGTACACGTTTATGTAACGATCTTAGAATCTAATTACACCACAAGGATTCTAGATTGACTAAAGCAATGCTTTAGTCGAGCAAACAATTGAATCGTGGTTGTTCAATATCGAAACCACGATAAAACTTGGACATATACGTCCGACCTAAAGGTTCTATGGTCGGTTCGTAATGCGTGGTAAATATAGCCACAAGAAAGTTAAACTAGAACAAAACCATTCTAATTGAGCTTTAAAATATTTAATTAAAGGTTTTAAGTTAAGTTATTACCTTCAAATAACTTTATGTTTCAAAAGTATTCAAACAATTACTTATTTTAAAATTTATTATTTTAATTTTATTAGAAACATTTTATTTTCAAAAATTAAACTTTATTTATATTATCTTTTCAAAAATATTAATTAATTTATCAATTTATTTAAAAAATAATTGATTATTGTTTATCATTTTTTAAATAATTAAATTCCTTCTCCTTGATTATGCATTTTTTAAAACACTTTTATTGTTATTTTCAAACTTATTTAAATTCAAAAAATTATTATTCGGAATAATTATAATTTATTTTTGAAATAACTTAATTCAGAAAAATAATTATCCAAATTATTTTAATTTATTTTTAAATTATTTATTTCCAGAATATATTAATCAAATTATTTACTAATTTTCTTTATGGAAATTGATATTCAAGATTAATTAAAATTATATTCTATGTATAAAAATTTTTTTTTTGAATTTATTAAATTCAGAAAATTATTTAATCAAAAAAAATTATTTTTGTAAAGATTATGAGGTAATGGTAATTTCATTAATTTATTATAATTACAATATGTATAGTATATATATAGATATAATTATCAACAAGCTATTAAGATTACAATTGTTAACAAACTATGAAGATAAGGCCTAAGTTGTTGGAGCGATAAGTTCTGAGTTGTTAAGAGGTTAAGGGATATCAATATCTCTAACACGCCCCCGCAAGACGGTGCTCCCATTGGAGATACCGATCTTAGATCTAATCTGACCAAATAACGAGGAAAATAACAGTTTCATGAGAGCATATGCTAGCTGATCTTTGGACGCAACGTGAGACACTTTGAAGGAGCCTTTTGCAACATGATCCCGAACAAAGTGATAGTCAATGGCAATATGCTTCATACGGGAGTGAAACACTGGATTAACATATAGATAATTAGATATGTTGCTCCAATATTATCGCAAAAGATAGTGGGAGTTGAAGCACATTTTATATTGAGCTCGCTGATCAGATTTTGAAGCCAAAGAACTTCAGCAGCACATGAGGCCAAGGCTCGGTATTCGGCTTCTGTGGATGAGCGGGCAACTGCCTTTTGCTTTTTGGAACACCAGGAGACAACATTACCTCCTAAATACACAATATAAGTCGAGGTTGACGTACAATCATCTCGATTACCTGCCCAATCGGCATCAGTAAAAGCAGTGATCGTAAGTTGCTAATCTTTTTTTAGGAACAGCCCATGATGCATAGTGAATTTAAGATAGCGTAGCAGTCTAATGTGCTTCGGAGGGGGACTACATGAACTGAGCTAATTTGTTCACCGCAAAAGAGATGTCGGGTCTTGTTAAGGACAAATATTGAAGGGCACCAATTGACTTGGCGATAATTTGTGGCATCAGCGGGTGGGAATCCATCATGGAGGTGAAGAGGTTGGGTAGATGACATAGGTGTCGTGCATTCCTTGGCACCGGTCATGTCAGTGCGATGAAGGAGATCACGAATATATTTATGTTGAGTGAGCAGATTACCGGAAGGAGTCCAAAGCACTTCAACTCCGAGAAAGAAATGTAGATCCCCAAGGTCTTTTATAGAGAAACGGGTGCCAAGAGCTGAGAGAAATGTGTGCAGGAACTTAGTGCAGTTGCTAGTCACAATTAAATCATCAACATAGACCAGAAAGTAGCATGTTATAGGACCTTTTTGATAGACAAAGAGAGAAGCATCACTGTGTGAGTTAACAAACCCAAATGAAAGTAAGAACTTTTTTAATTCATTACACCAGGCCCGTGGTGCTTGTTTGAGGCCGTATATGGCCTTGCGTAGTTTGCAAACAAAATCTGGATTAGATTGATCAATGAAGCCCGGAGGTTGTTGCATATAAACATTTTCAGATAGTGTGCCATGTAAAAAGGCATTACTAACATCTAATTGACGAAGTGGCCAACCATTGGAGAGTGCAATGGAGATAATTACCCGAACAGTAGTAGGCTTAACAGCCAGGCTGAATGTTTCACGGAAATCAAGGCCTGGACATTGATGAAAACCCTTAGCCACAAGTCGGGCTTTGTATCTAGAAATTGAGCCATCCGAATTTCTTTTGATTCGATAAACCCATTTGCAGCCAACAGTATTTTTGGATGATAATGGGGGCACGAGCTCCCATGTTCCATTTCGAAGAAGAACATTCAACTCATCAGACATAGCCTGCAGCCATTCCACTTGTTTGAGAGCTTGTGTTACACAAGAGGGTTCAACTGATTCAGGTAGAGGATGTTTGGTAGAGGTTTGGTAAATTTGTTTCGGTTTGAATATGTTATTTTTAGATCGAGTTACCATGGGATGAGCTCTTGGTTGAGTTGAAGGGGCATGAGACGAAGGATATGGTGATTGTGGTTGTATAGAAGGAGATGTAGAGGATGAAGACAAAGAGTTACCTGAACCCACAGAAAGAGACGGCATGATGTTTAAGATAGGCCCAACTCCAAGATCTGTCGTGGCTTGTTGTACTGCTGGTATTGGCATGATAATGGACGGCCAAGAGGTGGAAGACACAGGAAAATCAGATGTATATGATTCTGGAGTTTTGGAGAAGGGAAAGTCAGACTCAACGAACCTAACATGATGACGGGAAGTGTAGACTTTATGGGTCTTAATGTCTAAACAATAGTAGGCGCTTTGAGTAGGAGAGTATCCAAGAAACGTGCAAGGAGATGATGATGGTTCGAGTTTGTTAGAAGTGTAGGGTTTTAACCAAGAGAAGCACAAACAACCAAATACCTTTAGTTTGTTGTAGTTTGGTTTTTGTGAGAACAATTTTTCATATGGTGAGAAGAAATTCAGAATAGGTGTGGGAAGTCGATTAATTAGATAAACAGTTGTTTGAAAAGCATAAGACCAATATTTTGTGGAAGATTTGCTTGGTGGAGAAGGGTTCGACCAGTATGTACAATGTGTTTGTGTCGTCGTTCAGATATCCCATTATGTTGAAGGGTGTATGGTGGTGTTTTAAGATGTTGAATTCCCTCACTAGACAAAAATGTTTTTAATGCTGTGTATTCGCCACCACCATCAGAATAAATGGAAATAATGGACCGTTTAAAGAATTTTTCGACTAAAGTTTTGTATTGACGAAAGACAGAAAAAACATCAGATTTAAGGCGTAAATATAGCCAAACATACTTGGTAAGATGATCAACAAAAATAACATAATAATAAAATCCATCAGCAGAGGGAACAAGAGATTGCCCCCATACATCTCTATAAACTAGATCAAGTGGACCACTACTAGTTAAAGTTGAATCACCAAAAGGTATACGCTGACTCTTATTTCAAAGACAAGATTCACAATAAGTGGCAGACACAGCAGGGGAGACGGAGATAAGACCAGAATCAACTAGAGACTTCATTATTTTGGATGAAGGATGGCCAAGGCGTCCATGCCAGACCGTTGGAGATATAGGTGAAACGAGACCAGTGGACAAAGCTATTGGTGGACTTGGTGATGCATTATTTGATATTGGCTTGTTTGATGAAGATGAAGATAGAGTGTATTAAAAATAAAGAAGTTAAGGGAGATTTTGATGATTTCCAAAACATCAAGATCAACTAAGTATGGAAAACTTAGTTAAAACCCTTAGAAGAATTTTGACCAAATAAGAAGACAAATCAGAAGGGTCAAAGATTCAAGGTCCAGAAGACTACTGAATGAAGAAATCAGACTGGTGAAGATCAGCCGACTCAAACCAGATTTGTTCATGTTTGGGATCAGCTCTGCTCACCATCAGACTTGTGTTCTCATCAGCCTAGTGAAAAGGATCAGAAAGTCTCCCCAACGATAATAAATGCCCTTAGAGTAATAAATGCTGAAGATCGAGGATATTAATGGCAAATTATTGAAGAAATACCTCGTATCAGCTAGGTGCATTAAATGCTGCCTGACAGAAAGTGCAGTTTGCAGTACTGTCACTGTGCAGAGAGCCGTTCGCGGAAATTAAGGACCAGTACCCGAGGAATTTGAATTGTGTCTCTCTTCAACAGACATATTTCAAATATGTGAGTATAAATAGTTCAAGAGACGAAGAGAAGAAAGAACAATACAATCTCTGAGAGAAATTACAAGCAGAATCTTCAAGTCTCAAGAACAGCTCACTCGCCTGCTGAAGTCATTTGTTGACAGAAGCTTGTTGAAGCAAAACGAATACATTTTCTGAATGAATCTGTGTTAAGAGAGTGTTGTGAGGAGTTCTTATCCGTCTTTGTGAGTGATAAGAATCTGTAGAATAGGTCTTCTTTGTGATTTCCTATTGCGCACTTGTGGCCTTTTCATTTGTTGATTGGCGCAAGCAGAGTATACTGTAAACTTTGTGATTATAGTATAACTCAAGATCTAAGTGACTTGGAAGAGTGGACTAAATGATTTAAATCCATATAACCACTATAAAAATTCTGTGTGTTCAAACTTGCATTATTTTCTAGCATATTTACTAAACTGCATAAGAACACTTGAAAAACTGTTCGAAAAGATTTTTAAAGGAGTTTGGTAAAACTGGGGATAAAATCTTTCAATCTACCAAGCTTACTTGTGAAAAACACTTAAAATATCCGCTGCAAGTATTCTGGTGTTAAAACTGATTTTGACTAAATCAGCTAAGTAATTATCAGATTAGTGCTCAACTGTGCTGTTCAAAGATTTGTTCGCGATCAGCTTAGTCAGCTTACTGTTCTATAACAGCTTAGTCTGCTGACAGTCGAGTAAAAAGTTTTAAAGTTAAAATTTGAAGAGGTCTATTCACCCCCCCCCCCTAGACCTCATCTGACCACTTGGGACCAACAAGTGGTATCAGAGCGGGTGGTTCATTAGAATCAGTTGCCTGATCAACGAGCTTGATCCGAGTGTTTTTTAAAGGTTTTCAAACTTTTTCAAAAGAGCATATTTTTTAAAAATCAAAACTTTTTGAAAATGGATTGTATCAGCCATGTTCCCCACATTGCTTGTATGAGTTTGAGGATTGGAAGATCAGAATGGAGATCTTCTTAGCTGCCTACAATGATAACATGTACACATGTATCATCAAAGGTCCATTCAAATTCACCAAGACTATAAATGTTGATGAAGTCGACATAGTGGTGGAAAAAGATTTGCACGAGATGACAGCTGAAGAAATCAAGCTGTTCAATCTAGACAAAGTTAGCCGTTTCATCATGACCAAAGCCCTGGACTATGACAGATTTGATAAAGTCAAGCATTGCAAGACTGCCAAATAAATGTGGGATAAGGTTCGTGACATGAGCGAAGGAAATGACGCCATCAAAGAGCATTAGCTGAGTGTTGCTCTAGAAAAGTTGGACAACTTCAAAATGAAGTCTGCGGAAACCATTGACCAGATGGATACAAGGTTTACAAGGACATTAAATGAAGTTCTCAAGCTTGGAAAAACCTTCACAGACAAGGAGATAACCGTCAGAGTATTGAAGGCTCTACCTCCAAAGTTCAACATGAATGTAACAACCATGGAAGAGTCAAGAGATTTGGGAAAGATCTCTCTCACCGAGCTGTTCTCAGTACTCAAGGTGTATGAGTATAAACTGCCAAGAATGGGTTTTGAAGAAACCTCAACTTCAAGTCCCACATCTGCCTTGGTTGCTGCTGAAAATCCAAGAAGACCAGCATACAAAAGCAAAGATGTGGACGCATCTGATGACTCATCTGATGAAACCACAATACTCAACAAAAAGGAGTACACAGCTGGAGACGTTGCATTGCTGATGATGATAGAAATAGTGTCCTGCAAGCCAGTTGTATGGCTTTATTGTAATAAATGCGGAACTATTCAATTTCGATTAATAAATGCACTTTATTAAATGGTCATCTTTATCTTATATAATAATTATCTACGCATAAGGATAGAAGTCCTTAGATCACAGGGCTATGGGACAACCCGTGGACTGATCTCCAAGGCCGTGATCTAGAACATATTCAAGAGTCGTAGAATCCAATCGAGATAGGACATCGTTGGATTCGGTTAGACTCTCACTATTGTGTATACTCCGATGAACTGGAGAACGCTGGGGTCCACGAGCGTGACTGGGATGGTCGATACACATAAGTGGGTGGCTTGCTGGGATGGCAAGCGCACTGAATACCCCAATTAGGAAATAACTCACCATGGAAGCGGTAGTCGCGTATCGGGGTTGAAGTTATTCCAAATTTATAATAGTATACGAGGAACGATCCCTAACTACTTGAGGTGATAGGGTTTATCTGGTGCGAGAACGTCTATGCTTTGATATGAGTTCCGACTCAGAAAGTCTATGTGGACTCATATTGGGTATAGAGGAACTCGTATGCAGATTCATATCATCAACAAAGGATCCATTGACCCGACTTGATAGGTTGAGAAATTCTCCTACGGATTTCTGTGAGAAATTATTTCTGGTAAAATCCTTGGCCATGGTATCTGACGACTTTATGTAAGTAGCTCATAAAGATCAAGTCAAAGAGAATTTATTTCGAGATCGGAGTACATAAGGTCAAGACAAAAGAAAAGGGAATCCGATGAAAGACCATACCCTTAAGTCTCGACTGGGAGATTGATCGATGGAGAGATTATGTCGTATATGAAAATTATAAATGATAAAAGGTTCACTTAATTAATTCACCAGTGATTGGGCTCCATGGGCTTGTGGCTGGACATCGACCGTGGAGTGTCAGAGAATTCCCAAATTGATAGGGGTGCTAATTTTGGAATGGTCAATCGACAGAGTGTTCGATTGATTTAGATTAAGTCTTACTCGAATAATTAAATAATATTTAATTATAACCCACGGCCAATTATGTGGTGAACCTACGGAGGCATACACAATACACATGAAGAGAAAACGAGGAAATAAGAACAACCGAGTCGACTGGGTCGACTGGGTGAATAATCGACTTGGTCGATTATTATGGGTGGGTCGACCCAATTTGAACAAAATGGGATCCAATTGGAATTGGATCAGGATCATAAATTAAATTGAAATTTAATTTGTGGATTAATTAATTAAGTTGGATTTAATTAATTAGAAGAGATTTTAATTAAATGGGCTTAGAGTCTGATTTAATTAAATGGGAGATTAAGTTAATTAATTGGGCTATTTAATTGGAAGATTAAATAAAGCCTGGTCAAATTAATTAACTGGGCCATGAATTAATTAGAAGACTTGGTCTTCTAATTAAAGAGGGCCATGGCCCATGTAGGAGAGAGGAAACCTAGTCCTATTAGGACTAGGTTAGGGAGATAACTATAAGTAGCTATCTTGTAGTTATTTTTCACACAACTCAACAAGCAAAATTTGAGCAAGAGCAAAAATTCTCTCCCTCTCCCTGTGTGATCGGCCGAACCCATTCCTGTGCTTGGAAGAATTTTTCGTTTTTCGATCTTGATCCAAATCGTTCCTAATTCCTAGATCTTAATATATCTTGTGTTCTAGTCAATCAAGATATATCATCTTCGTGATATTGTGGTGTATCAATTCGTAGAGGCGCAACACGTGGGGCGCTAGTGCAGAGCTTGGATCGATTTTGCTGGAGCAGAAATCAGAGTTCGTTTTTCCTGACTGCCAACTTGGATTTACAAGGAGATAGGTATAACGTGTAAACTTATACTATCGTTTTAATTAATATTTATATATATACACCTAGAGTAGTATCCTGGCTAGATTCCGTAAGAGGTCCTAAAATTTTTATATTCCGCTGTGCCTAGGGCTATTTATCTTACCGAATCCCAACAGTGGTATCAGAGCCAACTCTAGGCTTTGTATATATATAAATTTGCAAATTCTGTGTTATAATTCATATGTTTGATTTATGTGTGGCTAGTTCTTTAACTTTGCATGTTTTAGGACGTTTGTTATTTAACTTGGAGTTAATGGATACTTTTAGATTCGAAATTTTTTATCATGTTGATGTTATTTTGGATTGGGATTTAATTAACTGGGTTTGTTGAATTAAATCTGTGAGTAATCAAAAACAAAAAAAAATTTAATTGGATCCAACCGCGGTGGCACGCGGCGGTGCGCGGCATCGCACCGCGGCTGGGCGGCCACCGCGTTCTGCTGCCCACGGCAGCGTTCGAACAGCACGCTGGCCGCGCGAGCAGTGCACGGCAGCAGCCTACGGGCTACCAGCCGTGTGCTATCATGCGCAGCCGCGCGCTGCCGCACGCTGTCACGCGCAGCAGCGGCTGCCGCGAACAGCCACGCACGGACTTCGTGTCCGCGCGTGTGTTGTCCACGTGGCAGTCTTCGATTAGCCTCGACTGGTTGATTTTTGGTTGGACTCTAATTCTGCCTATTTTGGAAGTCCTGAAAATCTTGGAGAATTTTGGAAGATTAGGAAACTTGGAGTTTTTGGATAAGGTAGTTATCTTGTTAGATGTGAACACTACCTTAATTAAACTAATCTAGACAAAATAGGATTATCTTGAAAATCTTGGAGATTTGGGAATATTTGGAAAACTTAGAGTTTTGGATAAGGTAAGAATCTTAGAGATTTAGATTACCTTAATTAACCAATTTAATCAAGATAAGGTTTGTAGATTACTTAGAGCTCAAGTAAGAGCTAATTAATCTTAGAGATTAATTATTAATTCAAAATTAAATTAACTTGGATAATTTTTTAGAATTAAAATTATAGGAGCCGGTAAATTTACATTTATGCCCTTATGTGAATTTATGCATGTTCTTGAGTGAATATGTGGATTTGTCGATTTTGCCCTTAAGCCCTGTGTAGTTTTGGTTTATTTATTTTATGGGTTGTAATTAAATGGGCATGATTGGTGCCCTTGCTTGCGCAAACAATTGTAATAGAATAGGGCCTTTATTTTTATAAGCTAGGCTTAGATTAGGCATGGAGCCAAGAAGACCTCATGAAGACTTGGAGATCCGCATGGAGGCCCATTTACCTTGGAGGACATGGAGGCCCAATTCATTACATGGAGGCCCAATCAAGCTGGATATTACAAGAAGGCCCATGATGTATGGGTTTGAAAATTGTAATAGTTAGGACATTTAATTTCCACCCTAGACTGACCAATTGATTCATCACTTGGCTCGTGATGAATCGCATAGGATGGGCATTCGATCAATCATATACTGCTAGGTGTTGTATGTTTACTTATATTCTTTGATGTATGTCATGCATGCTTAGAATAGAACACGTAAACAAGATAAAACATAATCTGATGAGACCTCGCACAAGAAAACTTAAAACCTCCAATTGAACTTAAAATTCAATTAGAATATTAAATCGAACCTAAGGGCGCATATGAATAGTCTCTATGGTCCGAGCCTATCCAATTACTAGGTCTTAGGCATATTGTACGAATATATCTCGATGTCTCACGAGTCGTGGGTCGAGCTATAGGAAGATGATATGTCTATTGCCTCGATGCACGAGTTTAGTGCCAAGGGAGGGGATAACAAGGTTTTAGGCGCTGTCTCACGAGTCGTGGGCTGTCTAGGATTGAACTATTTCTCTCCACGAGTATTGGACATCATTTAACGCTAGTAAGTATGGATGTCTCACGAGTCGTGGGTCCATATCGAAAAACGAGGCTAAATGAACTTAAGGGTTAGCTGCGATGGTTAACCGTCGACGTAATCGACCACCAAGTGAATCAAATAGTATGGCCAACGAGTCGTGGGTACTAGGAGATTGCATTTGGGCCTTAAGCCCGCTAGGATATTTTAAATTCCCAAAACTTATGTGGGGGCATATGATTTTGATTAAAATAGTGGGAGTAATTTACAAATAAAAACCATGTTTGTAAATTGTGCATTTTAAATTAATCTTTCGCGTATTTATTTCTTCTCTCGTCATTTTGTAGATATAATGTCTAAGAGTCCAATTTCCATCATACTTGAACAAAACAAATTGACTGGACCCAACTTCCATGACTGGGTCAGGAACCTCAAGATCATTCTCGCTTCTGAAAAGCGAGGTTTTGTCCTTGATGGGCCCCCTCCCGAACTTGCTAAGGATGCCGATGATACTGAGAAAGAAGCCGTGGATTTGTGGCTTGACGATGACTTGCAGTCATGTTGTCTCATGTTGGCATCCATGTCGAATGAGCTTCAAAAGCAGCACGAGCATATGAAGTACTTCTTTTGAAATCTACACGCACCTGAATGGTCTATTTGGGGTGCAAAGTAGATACGAGCGGTATGAAACTGCTAAGACTTTGCAACAAACGAGGATGGCTGAAGGTGCTGATGTTCGATCTAACTGCATCAAGATGATTGGGCTTATTGAAAAGCTTGGTCATCTTGACGTAAAGATGGACAAAACCTACTGCCAAGATATAATCCTCCAGTCGTTGCCAAGATTATTCGAGCAATTCGTTGTGAACTACAACATGCACAAGATGAATGTTGAACTTCACGAGTTGGCTAATATGCTCGCCACTGCCGAGGCTTCCATGAAAAAGGAGAAGCCGGTGATGGTTGCTACCTCGATCCAATCCAAGTCCAAAAGGACAAAGAAAGGGAAAGGGAAAGGAAATGCTTCTTCAAGCAAAGGCAAAGGACCATCTGGGCCCATAGGGAAGGGAAAGATTCGTAAAGCTTCGTCTGGTGAACATAAATGTTTCTACTGCAAGAAACCTGTACACTGGAAGAGGAACTGCAAAGAGTTCTTGGAGAGATCGAAAGGTATATTCCTTGTTGAAGTTAATTTATCAATTAATTGTGCATATTAGTTGCTAGACACTGCTTGTGGTTCTCATCTTTGTAATGATTTACAGGTGATGGGAGCAACAAGGCCACTTAGGCTAGGGGATTGGATCCTAAGATTTCGCAATGGAGCTAGAGCTGCTGCCGAGGCCATAGGCGAAGTGGAGTTAGATTTAGGTGGTAATAAATTAGTCCTTAGGAACGTTCTTTATGTACCTGGTTTGGTGAAAAACATTATTTCAATTCCTGTTTTGGATAATGAAGGTTTTAATTTTACTATTAATAAAGGTTCCTTTTCGTTATTCATGAATGATAATATGTTTTTCACTGGTACATTAAAAGATGGACTATATACCATTGAACCACCTAAGTTAGTGATGCATGTACAACAAAACAAAAGAAAACAAGATAATGAAATATCTGCCCAATTATGGCACGCTCGACTTGGACATATATCTAAGTCAAGGATTCAAAAGTTAGCATCATCTGGCGCGATTGAAATCAATCGCATTGATGAAATGCCAACATGTGAACCATGTCTAAAGGGTAAAATGGCTAAGTTGCCATTTAAGGGAAACCCTGAGCGAGCCAAGCAAACATTGGACTTAATACATACTGACGTATGTGGACCACTAAGAAAAAGCGCCCGAGGTGGCTATGACTACTTCATCACTTTCACTGACGACTTTAGTCGTCATGGATATGTGTTCTTGTTGAAACACAAGTCTGAAGCCTTTGAGCGATTCAAAGAATTCAAGATGGAAGTAGAGAATCTACTTGGTCATAGGATAAAGGCTCTTCGTTCCGACCGAGGTGGAGAATTTATTAGTAACGAATTTCTGAATTATCTTGTAGAGCATGGAATATTATCGCAGTGGACTCCTCCTGCAACACCCCAATTAAATGGAGTAGCAGAGAGAATGAATCGAACTTTGATGGACATGGTTCGATCCATGATGAGTGCCACTGACCTTCCTCTTTCATTTTGGGGACATGCCCTCCTCACGGCAACAAAGATACTGAACATGGTACCTTCTAAATCCGTAGAAAAGACACCATACGAATTATGATTTGGCAAGGCACCCTCATACGCATTCATGCGCATATGGGGATCTCCCGCTTACGTTAAAAAGCTAATGGGAGATAAATTGGAAACTAAATCCACTTTGTGCAAATTCGTGGGGTATCCAGAAAACTCGATAGGATACGAGTTCTACGATCCTACAAGACAAACTACGTTTGTCTCGAGGAACGCTTACTTCTTGGAGAAGGATTTCTTGGTTGACAAGAAGGAAAATAACGTAGAACTGGATGAGGTCACTGAAGCTGAAAAGGCCGAAGAGGTCAATCAAGCTGACCCGTCGCCACAGGCAGTGGGAGAACATGAGCATGAAAGTGCACCAGAAGGTACATCGATTCTTCGTAGGTCAGAAAGACAACGTAGAGAACCTGAAAGGTACTACGGTCTGCTGCATGAGACTGGACAGTCTCTAACCGACCCAAGGACTTACGAAGAGGCTATGCTAGACATAGACTCGGGAAAGTGGCACGAAGCCATGGAATCCGAATTGGACTCCATGCACTCAAACAAGGTCTGGGCCTTGGTAGATCCACCAGTGGGAGTGGCTCCCGTGGGTTGCAAGTGGATCTATAAGCGAAAGCTTGGAGTGAACGGAGAGGTAATAACCTACAAGGCGCGATTAGTGGCAAAAGGATAGACTCAAAGACCTGGAATTGACTTTGAGGAGACCTTCTCGCCCGTCGCAATGCCTAAATCCATTCGAATCTTGCTGGCCATAGCTGCGTGGTATAACTACGAGATATGGCAGATGGATGTAAAGACTGCCTTTCTCAATGGGGACATTGATAAGGAGATCTACATGGAGCAACCAAAAGGATATGCATCCAAAGGAGATGAACACAAGGTGTGCAAACTCCAGAGGTCCATTTATGGACTGAAGCAAGCTTCCCGAAGTTGGAATATTCGTTTCGATGAGACAATCCAAACTTTTGGATTCATCAAAAATATGTTCGAACCTTGCGTGTACAAGAAGATCAGTGGGAGTACAATTGAATTTTTGGTGCTTTACGTTGACGACATTCTTCTCATTGGAAACAATGTGAAAACGTTGTCCGAAACTAAAGCATGGTTATCTACACAATTCTCAATGAAGGATATGGGAGAAGCATCCTTTGTACTAGGTATAAGGATCTACCGAGATAGATCAAAAGGACTGCTGGGCCTCTCCCAATCCCAGTACATAGATAAAATCTTGAAAAGATTTAGTATGGAAGAATCCAAGAAAGGATTGCTTCCAATGAGACATGGGATTGCACTCTCTAAGTCTATGGCCCCAAAGACGCCAGAAGAGAGAAGCAATATGTCTCGAGTACCATATGCATCCGCGATAGGAAGCATAATGTATGGTATGTTATGTACGAGACCAGACGTAGCGTACGCTCTAAGCGTTACAAGTCGCTACCAGTCTGATCCAGGTGAGCAGCACTGGATAGCCGTAAAGGCAATTCTGAAGTACCTGAGAAGGACTAAAGAATTGTTCTTGGTGTACGGTAGAGGAGAATTGAAATTGGAAGGCTATACAGACTCGAGCTTCCAATGTGATGTAGACGACTTCAAGTCGACATCAGGATACGTATTCTGCCTCAATGGTGGTGCGGTTAGCTGGAAAAGCTCCAATCAAGAAACAACCGCGGATTCAACCACCGAAGCTGAATACATTGCTGCGAGTGATGCAGCAAATGAAGGTGTTTGGATGAGGAACTTCATCCAGGAATTGGATGTGATACCTAGCATCGCTGAGCCCATTACTATCTTCTGTGATAACAATGGGGCAATAGCCAGGGCCGGCCCTGAGCGTAAGCCGCACATGCGGTCGCTTAGGGCCACCGATGATCGAGGGCCTCCAATTACGAAATATTTGTATCTTCAAATTGCCTTTAATTTTTGTTATTTTTGTATGTGGAGCTAAAATTCTAATATGAAAAGTCCAAATGCATAGCTAGAAAAATCAGGCCCAACATATTGACAATTAAATAAACCCCATTAATTAAGATAGACATTGTCTAAATCAAAAAGTAAGAAAATGAATCTTTGTATTGCAATTTTCAAATTTTGGAGTTGTGATTCATGTGACCAAGAGATCCATATTAATATATCAAAAAAAAAAAATCGACTTGATAATGTTAAAATTTATTGATGATAGCTTTTAAGTATTTATTGTTTCAAACTTTGAATATTATTTGAATGAATCTTATGATATAGATGAGATTGACTTAATTATTTGAGTTGAGAGTCTTAAGATATATTTTACAAAAATAACTAAAAAACTTGAATTATTTGCAAACTATATAATATTGATTTCTCATATAGATAGATTGCTTATAGAATATTGTTAAGTATTCTCATTACAGTTGCAATTGTAGAGAAATATTTTCGAAGCTATAGTTGATTAAGTCTTACTTCTGATAAACCATTGTCACTAAATAAATCGAATCGGTTAGCCATATTGTTGATTGAAAAATATTTGTTATGCAAGTTTAATTAGTGATTATGCTACAAAAAATGCTAGTACAAGAATATTTAAGTAATATTTTACTAAGATTTTATGTGTTTATATATGTTATCATTTTCTTATTAAATAGAAGTGTGTCTCATATTACCGATATTTTTTACAAATCGATATTATATTTTATTCACATTATTATTGTTTCTTATTTTTCTAATTAATAGTTTTATTTTTACAAAAAATTATATTAGTTATTAACACAATTTAATTGCACATGAAAACTTAAGGGCCACAATTTTAGAGTTGGCTTAGGGCCACAAAAAACTCAGGACCGGCCCTGGCAATAGCGCAAGCAAAAGAGCCAAGATCTCATCAGAAATCCAAGCACGTACAAAGACGATACCACGTGATAAGAGATATCATTGGTAGATGAGACATTAAGATGGAACGTGTCGACTCAGAAGATAATACGGCGGACCCGCTAACGAAGCCTCTGCCTCAAAAGGCATTTGAGAAACATCTGCAAAAGATGGGACTCAAGAACATAAAAGACTGGCTTTAGGACAAGTGGGAGATTGATAGAAATAGTGTCCTGCAAGCCAGCTGTATGGCTAGTATTTATTGTAATAAATGCGGAACTATTCAATTTCGATTTATAAATGCACTTTATTAAATGGTCATCTTTATCTTATGTAATAATTATCTACGCATAAGGATAGAAGTCCTTAGATCACAGGGCTATGGGACAACCCGTGGACTGATCTCCAAGGCCGTGATCTAGAACATATTCAAGAGTCGTAGAATCCAATCGAGATAGGACATCGTTGGATTCGGTTAGACTCTCACTATTGTGTATACTCCGATGAACTGGAGAACGCTGGGGTCCACGAGCGTGACTGGGATGGTCGATACACATAAGTGGGTGGCTTGCTGGGATGGCAAGCGCACTGAATACCACAATTAGGAAATAACTCACCATGGAAGCGGTAGTCGCATATCGGGGTTGAAGTTATTCCAAATTTATAATAGTATACGAGGAACGATCCCTAACTACTTGAGGTGATAGGGTTTATCTGGTGCGAGAACGTCTATGCTTTGATATGAGTTCCGACTGACTGGGGATCGCCAGAAAGTCTCTGTGGACTCATATTGGGTATAGAGGAACTCGTATGCAGATTCATATCATCAACAAATGATCCATTGACCCGACTTGATAGGTTGGGAAATTCTCCTATGAATTTCTGTGAGAAATTAATTCTGGTAAAATCCTTGGCCAAGGTATCTGACGACTTTATGTAAGTAGCTTATAAAAATTAAGTTAATTTATTTCGAGATCAGAGTACATAAGGTCAAGACAAAAGAAAAGGGAATCTGATGAAAGACCATACCCTTAAGTCTCGACTGGGAGATTGATCGATGGAGAGATTATGTCGTATATGGAAATTATAAATGATAAAAGGTTCACTGAATTAATTCACCAGTGATTGGGCTCCATGGGCTTGTGGCTGGACATCGACCGTGGAGTGTGGGAGGATTCCCAAATTGGCAGGGGTGCTAATTTTGGAATGGTCAATCGACAGAGTGTTCGATTGATTTATAGTAAGTCTTACTCGAATAATTAAATAATATTTAATTATAAGCCACGACCAATTATGTGGTGAACCTACGGGGGCATACACAATACACATGAAGCGAAAGCGAGGAAATAAGAACAACCGAGTCGACTGGGTCGACTGGGTGAATAATCGACTGGGTCGATTATTATGGGTGGGTCAACTGGGTCGACCCAATTGGAACAAAATGGGATCCAATTGGAATTGGATCAGGATCATAAATTAAATTGGAATTTAATTTGTGGATTAATTAATTAAGTTGGATTTAATTAATTAGAAGGGATTTTAATTAAATGGGCTTAGAGTCTGATTTAATTAAATGGGAGATTAAGTTAATTAATTGGGCTATTTAATTGGAAGATTAAATAAAGCCTGGTCAAATTAATTAACTGGGCCATGAATTAATTAGAAGACTTGGTCTTCTAATTAAAGAGGGCCATGGCCCATGTAGGAGAGAGGAAACCTAGTCCTATTAGGACTAGGTTAGGGAGATAACTATAAGTAGCTATCTTGTAGTTATTTTTCACACAACTCAACAAGCAAAATTTGAGCAAGAGCAAAAATTCTCTCCCTCTCCCTGTGTGATCGGCCGAACCCATTCCTGTGCTTGGAAGAATTTTTCGTTTTTCGATCTTGTTCCAAATCGTTCCTAATTCCTAGATCTTAATAGATCTTGTGTTCTAGTCGATCAAGATATATTATTTTCGTGATATTGTGGTGTATCAACTCGTAGAGGCGCAACACGTGGGGCGCTAGTTCAGAGCTTGGATCGATTTTGCTGAAGCAGAAATCAGAGTTCGTTTTTGCTGACTGCCAACTTGGATTTACAAGGAGATATGTATAACGTGTAAGCTTATACTATCGTTTTAATTAATATTTATATATATACACCTAGAGTAGTATCCTGGCAAGATTCCGTAAGAGGTCCTAAAATTTTTATATTCCGCTGTGCCTAGGGCTGGTTATCTTACCGAATCCCAACAGATGAACAACTTCAAGAAGTTCTACAAAAGAAAAATGAAGAACAAATACGACAATGCTTCTACTTCTAACCCTACTTCTTCTTCTCAAGATAAGGATTCATATAAATCCAAAATGATGTGCTATAATTGCAGGAAATTGGGTCACTTCATCAGAGACTGCCCATATCCTAAAGCTGAGAAGTATACAGAAGAGGAAAAGAGAATCAGAAAAGAAAGAAAGCATCAGAAAGGCAAGGTGTTGTTAGCAAAGGCTGAAAAGATGGCTGCTATCTACTCATCAGATTCAGATTCAGACACTTCTGATGAAGAGTCTTATGAAGAAGAGAGTCCTGCTCTTATCTGCTTGATGGCCAACGAATCTGATAACTCTGAGGATGATGAGGTAAATCCTCTTGACATTGAATTGTTTAATTCATTTGAACAAATGATGCTTAACAATACCGGTATTGCTGAAGCATTTAGTAAGCTTAAGGAAGAGATGATATTGCTAAGAGAACAAAACAGTTCACTGAAACTTAAACCTGAAAAGCCAAAAAAATCAGCTGAATATAAACTGCTTGAGCAAGAGAATGAATCTCTGAAAGCTGAATGTGAAGTTTATAAAGGAAAAATCATGGAACTTGAAAAGATAATTGAGTCTCATGAAAAATCATCTGTTGCATCAACTCACATGTCTAGTAAACATAGAATACCTTTAGAACAGGATAAGTTAGAACTGAACCATACTGAAAAATTTGTATCAGCTGACAAAAGTAAGGTCATTCTGTATGTTCAGACTACTAGACCTGCTTCACCTGAGAAAGAATTAAAGGAGAAGAAATATCCTAAGGCTAAAAAGAGCAAAGAGCCTAGTATAAGAAAACAGACTGGTAAGACTAGACAGCAGAATCCTAAGAAGTTTGCTGATAAAGTTACAACCACTCAGACTAGTGGTAAAACTAAGTCGTATGTTATGAGCAAGCATCTAGTAAACCAAAGAAGCATAAGAACAAGAAAAATCAAAATGCTTGGTATGGAAATGAGTCTTATTATGTGCAACCTGCTGCATATCCTCCTATGTATCATGCACCTCAATTCCCAACTTACTATGCACCATATCCTGCTCATCCAATGCATGCATATCCTGCTTATCATGCATCTTATTCTGCTTATGAACATTATCCTTATCATGCTGAATATCAACAACATAGCAAATCTGATGAACATGATGAAGATAAAATTGTTCATGCTCCTGTCAAAACTCAGAAGCCTAAGAAGCCTAAGACTTCAACATCTTGGGTTGTCAAAGGTGGAACTAATCCTTCAAGACCCTCTCAATAAGGGTACGTAAAACAATTTTTATTTTGTTTTGTAGGTTAGGATTAGGAGTAGGAGTAAAGAAGAGAAAATCTGGTACTTGGACAGTGGATGTTCAAGACACATGTGTGTAAACATACATGAGTTGACTGATGATGTTGTTGTGGATCCTAAAGTTACTTTTGGAGACAGCAAGGAAGGCAAGATTGTAGCATATGGAAAGCTGATCAAAGACAACATTGAGATATCTGACGTCTCTTATGTTAAAGGCCTCAAATACAATTTGTTGAGCATAAGTCAATTTTGTGACAAGGGATTTTCGGTCATCTTCTCATCAGATAAGTGTTACGTTGAACATATTGGTACAAAGAAGGTAATTTTATCCAGAAGACGACAGGAAAATGTCTACATGGTGGACTAGAATTCTGTTGACAAGAGTTCAAGTATTTGTTTGGTGGCATCAACACAAAGTGAAGTCAGTTGGCTGTGGCACAAAAGAATGAATCATGTGAATTTCAAGACCATAAACAGACTTATCAAGAATGATCTGGTAGAAGGAATTCCAAAAACAGTCATGAGCAAAGATAAGCTTTGTGACGCCTGTCAGAAGGGTAAACAAATCAAGTCATCTTTTAAGAGCAAGAAGCACCAATCATCTGGAATGATCTTGGATCTGCTACATATGGACTTATTTGGACCCATTGATCCAATCAGCAATGGTGGAAAGAAATTCCCTAGCTATTGTGGACGATTATTCAAGATACACTTGGGTGATTTTCATGAAACCAAGGAGCATCTTACAAATCTGATGGAGCTGATCCAGAATGAAAAGAACATGAAGATATTGAAGATTAGATCAGATAGAGGGACTGAACTTACAAACTCTACTGTTGAAGAGTATTGTAATGCCAGAGGAATCAACCATGAATACTCTGCTGCCAGAACCCCTCAACAAAATGGAGTTGCTGAAAGGAGAAACATAACTCTAAAATAAGCTACCAGAACTATGATAGCTGAAGCAAAACTGCCTCAAAGATTTTGGGCAGAAGCAACAAATACAGCATGCTTTACCCAAAACAGATGCATGATCAACAAACCCCAAAACAAGACTCCATATGAAGTTTGGAACAACAGGAAACCAAACATTCATTACTTTAGAATTTTTGGTTGTAAATGTTTTGTTTTAAATAATGGGAAAAATCACCTTACTGCTTTTGCAGAGAAGACTGATGAAGCTGTTTTTGTAGGATACTCTACAGTCAGTAAAGCTTATAGAGTCTTTAACAAAAGAACTTTACCTGTAGAAGAATCTATTCATGTAGTATCTGATGAACCAAATCAATCTTCTGAAAAGAATCAACGTACTGATCAAAATCTGTCTACTGATTTTCATAAATTGAGTGTTGAGATAAATGAAGAATATATACCCATCATACTACCTGATCTCAACTCAGCTGCTAACTCAAGTGTTGTTCAAAATCACAATGCTGATTGTCTAACAGAAGAGTTGCAAACAGCTGACAGACCAGAGACTGTTCAACAGACAACTAATGTTCAATAGACTACTACTGGAACTCCAACAGTAGTGTTGCAAGATCAAAACAGAGGACAACATTCAGATTTGCAACCTGGTCTCAGATGGCTCAAGAATCACCCACCAGAGCTGGTGATAGGTGATCATTTGGATAGAGTAAAGACAATGAGAGCTGCTGCAAATGATGCTATGTTTGTCAGCTTCCTATCTCAAATAGAGCCTAAACAAATTGAAGAAGCTCTTAGTGATTCAAATTGGATTGAAGCTATGCAAGAAAAGTTAAATCAATTTGAAAGGAATGAAGTCTGGTACTTAGTTCCTAGACCAAGTCATCAAAGGGTAATTGGCACTAAATGGGTATTCATGAATAAAATGAATGAAGATGGTATTGTCACCAGAAATAAAGCAAGATTAGTGGCCAAGGGTTATTGCCAAGAAGGAGGTATTGACTTTGATGAAACTTTTGCACCAGTAGCAAGACTAGTGGCAATCAGACTATTACTCGCCTATGCTACTCAAGAATCACCCACCAGAGCTGGTGATAGGTGATCCTTTGGATAGAGTAAAGACAAGGAGAGCTGCTGCAAATGACGCTATGTTTATCATCTTCCTATCTCAAATAGAGCCTAAGAAAATTGAAGAAGCTCTTAGTGATTCAAATTAGATTGAAGCTATGCAAGAAGAGTTAAATCAATTTGAAAGGAATGAAGTCTGGTACTTAGTTCCTATACCAAGTCATCAAAGGGTAATTGGCACTAAATGTGTATTCAGGAATAAAATGAATGAAGATGGTATTGTCACCAGAAATAAATCAAGATTAGTAGCCAAGGGTTATTGCCAAGAAGAAGGTATTGACTTTGATGAAACTTTTGCACCAATAGCAAGACTAGAGGCAATCAGACTATTTCTTGCCTATGCTACTCATAAAAATTTAACATTCTATCATATGGATGTGAAATCTACTTTTCTCAATGGAGAACTGCAAGAAGAAGTTTATGTTGAACAACCACCTGGATTTGAAGCATATAAAGAAGAAGACAAGGTATATCGTCTGAAGAAAGCCCTCTATGGACTGAAACAAGCTCCAAGAGCATGGTATGATACCCTATCTGATTTTCTTTTAATTAAAGGATTTCGTAAAGGTAAGGTAGATAAGACCTTGTTTACTGTTGAATGGGAAGATTATATATTGCTTGTGCAAATATATGTGGACGATATTATTTTCGTTCAATAAATCAACAGATGTGTGATAAGTTCTCCAAGCTGATGCAAAATAAGTTTGATATGAGCATGACGGGTGAACTAAATTATTTTCTTGGTTTGCAAGTAAGACAGTTGCCTGATGGAATATTCATTAACCATGCAAAATACACAAAGGATCTGTTCAAGAAATTTGGTATGGAAACTAGCTCTACTGTTATTGTTCCAATGTCTACTGGACTTCATCTGGATAAAGATGAAGATGGCAAATCAGTTGATATAACCAAGTACAGAGGCATCATTGGGTCACTGTTATACTTAACAGCTAGCAGACCTGATATCATGTACTCTGTTGGGGTTTGTGCGAAATATCAATCAAATCCTAAGGAATCTCATCTCCTAGCTGCCAAAAGGATACTTAGATATCTTAAAGGCACTCAAGATTTGGGATTATGGTACCCTAGAGAATCTGGCTTTGAACTTATTGGTTACTCAGATTCTGACCTTGCTGGCTGCAAGATTGATAGGAAGAGCACAACAGGTGTCTGTCAATTCTTAGGTAGTCGTCTGATCTCATGGATGAGTAAGAAACAGACTTCAGTATCCATATCTACTGCTGAAGCTGAGTACATAGCTGCTGGAGCTTGCTGTGCACAAATACTTTGGTTGAAGCATCAACTAGAAGATTACAACATTAGAATCAGTGGAATATCTATCTATTGTGATAATACAAGTACAATCTCCCTTACTCAAAACACTACAAGTCATTCAAGGACTAAACATATAGAGATCAAACATCACTTCATAAGAGATCATGTGGAAAAAGGAAATGTCATGATAGAATATGTTCATACTGAAAATCAGATCTCTGACATCTTCACAAAACCTCTAAGTTATGCAAGGTTTTCAACTTTAAGAACTAAACTAGGTCTACTGAATTTAGATGCATAAGCTGAAGGGGAACTCATCAGAAGACTGAAGTTTATCAGCCTACTCATCTTATTATCTTCAAGATTAACTCTCAACAGACTAGTTAACTTATGAATTCTTAAAGTCAGGGGGAACGTGTAAGAGTAGCGGTACTTCTGATTAAAAGATGAAATTAGTTGATGAAAGTTAGTTGAAGTTATATTTTCATCAGAAGATCTTAATTCTTGAAGACTGAAAACTAATTATCTAGCTGGACTGACAAATAGCCGAGGAAAATTACTAGTTATTGGCTTTCACTAGTAATAATCTGTCATCAGGACACTAGTCCCATCAGATAAGTATTTAAAATTACTCGTCTGATCAACTATGTAAAAGCTCTGTTGTTTTAAAAACATTTTATCTAAAGCGCGCTTTTACAAGTAAACTAAGGCGGTTCATATTCCCGCCTGACACAAAATGCTTTTTGAATTTTGAATTGCGTAACTGACGCCCCACGATCAAAGCTGACACAAAATGGTTCAAACGGTTAGCGTGTAACATGGAAAACGACACACCCTAACCTCTTTAAAAAACCAGATCTGATCAGCTCAGTAACTCTTTACGTACCTAAATACTTTCAAAAGCAATCTACGAATTCTTGCTTCCAGTTTCTGCAAAATTCTCTTGTTTTTCTTCTCTAACCTTTCACAGAATCATCATGACTCCTCAACAAGAAGCTAAGGCAGAGGGTATGTATCTTGTCTATGATACATATCACCACTCTGGCACTGCCGTAATGAAAGAAATCCTCGAAAAATTCAAAGCTGCAACCCTAGTTAACTTCATGGAAGCTCACGAAGAAATGGTATGGAAAGACCAAGTGATGGAGTATTATAACAACAAGGACGCTGTTGATTTCGAAAAGCTTGCAATCAAGGCCACCGTCGGAGGAGAAACAATAGTCATCACCCCTGCCCTGTTACATGAGAAATTTGGGCTGTCAAAACAAGGAAGAACTGATGTCACTTCTATGGCAGAAGACAAAATCCATGAATTCTGGGCTATCTGTGCCAAAAAGGGAGAAGTTATGTCGGGTAACATCAAGAAGAAACAGCTCAAGGATGAATATCAGCGCATGGCTGATATGGTATCGAAGCTGATAGAAAACTGCACCTTTTCCTTAGACAGTGTCACCATGAAAAGACATTGCATAATGATGGCTGTTTATTATGGCTATGAGGTGAACTGGTCTATTGTCATTTGGTATATTCTGGCGAATTTTCATCAGAAGAAGCAAACCAACCACATGATTACTCTAAGTTACCTGTTCTATAATCTGGGTTGTGGAATGACTGGAGGGAAAGAGATTCACAATACCAAGGCTATGGCAACCTATCAGACTGTTAAGGCAGGAAAGAAGTGAAATAATGATGAGGAAGAAGAAGAGGCTGAGGAACCTAAGGAAAAGGTTCCTGCAAAGAAACAAAAGAAATCTATTCAAACAGCTAAGCCAGTTGTTGAAGCCAGAACAGAAAAGAAGAAGCAAGCTACTGCTGAGCCAAAGGAAATGGCTCCCATTAAGAAGAAGAAGGCATCTGTTCAAACAATCGAGCCAGATGTTGAAGCCAGAACAGATGAACCTGCTACGAAGACCGTTGCTGATGACATCATCAATCAGACAACAAAGGAGATAGAGAATATGTCTCCTGCTTCACCTTCAAGAACCATATCTGCTGAACCTGCCGAGAATGTTGCTCACCGAACAAGAAGTCAAGTGAAGGACACAACAACATCCCAACCTGCTCAAATGGGAAGGAAAAGAAGCAGAGTTAGGAAGAGGATAACCTTCGTGTCATCTCCTACTGAACTTTCTGACTTTGTCAGGAAAAGTCCTCAATCAACATAGAGGCCTGCTGGAGCTGAAGAAGAGTCTGCTGCTGATCATGCTGCCCAACAGACTACTTCCACCGCACCAACAGCTGAGGTAGTTCAACCTCAAGATGATCCTGACGTTCAGATCATCAATCATGTTGCAGTTGCACCACTTGCATCTGCTGCCCCTGAACCTGCTAAAGAAGCACAGACAACTGATAAAAAGAAAGGAAAAAGAAAAATACTTATAAGGAGAAAGAAGGTGTCTACTGCTGACAAGAAAAAGAGAGAAGAAGCAGAGCAAAGGAAAAGGGACGAACAGAAAAATTGCAGCTAAAAAAGATGAACAAAGGATAAAAATGATTGTTGCTGAGCTTAAAGCTGCTGAAGATGCAGAATTGGCACTTGCTCTTGAGCTAAGCAAGAAGGACTCTCATGGTCCAAACATAGCTGGTGGCATCAAGATTGGTGAATCAATGAACGCCAAGCTGAAAATGCCTTCTGGCATAAGACTATAAAAGAAAAGATTTGTGGTAAAAAGAGCCTTTGAAATTGTCAATTCTGACACTTCTGTTTTCAACAGATTTGAAGCTGCCCTGGCTCATATTGATGAGAAGCTGCAGCGTAAAACCTTGTTCATCTAAGAGAAGGAGAGATACATAAGATGGAGAGATTACAGGATGAACAAATCTTTTGAAGAGATCCAGAGCTGGAAGGAGTTTGCAAGTGAGCAAAAATGGGTCCTCAGCTGGTTGCAGACTACTTCAGTCCACAAAGCACTGGATGCTGATTATGTTAGAGATGTTATGCATGAATATGCACAAGAGTTTGCTGCTGCATAGGCCAAAATTATCTCTGATGCATTGCCAGCCAGGAGAAGAAAGCAAGATGATCCTATCAAGAAGGTTGTGCAAATTGTTGTTCACACTGCCTTGGAGAGATGGGCTGAACGTTCAAGATATGAACAAGGATCTCCAAGTGATCTGCCTACTCTACCTAGTGTACAGCAGATTACATTTGGCAAAGAAATGAAGAAGTACCAAAAGTTGCCTGGAGTGAAGACACCTGCTGCAAGTAGTCTACCTGTTATAAAGAAAATCCGCCAGACTGCTGTTTTCACTGAAGATGGGACTGTTGTTACCAAGATCTTTGAAGATGTCAAAGAACAGACTGCTGCTGCAAATGAGTCTTTGGCTATTGAGTGGAAAGCTAAGGAAAAGACTGAAGAAGAAACTGTTCTAGAAGACACTCCTGTCCACCAGGAAGAAGATCATACTGCATCACCCTCTATTCCAACAGCTGATATGCACTCATCACTGATGGAATCTTTCCAGCTGATGCTTGAAAGTTCACTCAAAGAAATGGAAGAGAAGAATAGGATGCTGATGAAGCAAATGCATAAGGAAAATGCAAAAATGGTCAAGGATGCCATTGACAACTTCCCACTGCCATAAGACAATACTCTGAGGATGACAAATAGTATTCTGGATATGAATAGAAGTATTGAAGATGTCAAAGCTGATGTTGGTCATCTTCATGCTATTTTTAAGAGAAGTGAAGATACTATTGCTCATCTGACTGACACATTCATCAAAGTTAGTAATGAAGAGACTGCAAAGAATCTGTTATTGATTGCAGAAGTTCAAAACTCTGCCAATAAAGTCCATCAAGAAATCTCTACTTTACAACTTAATGTTGACTGCGTCAATGATCAATCTGGAACCATCAATTCTAGTCTAAATCATCTAAGTGCAAGACAGGACTTAATGGATCAGAACATCAGAAACTTATGTTCTGCTGCCTAAATCCAAGCTGTTGAGCTCAACCTGTTGTTAACCCTGCTGATGATGACAAAAAGGGGGAAGAGAAAAGGGAAGAGACAAATGTTCAAAGTACTCAAGAAGACTCTGTTGCTGCTCAAGAGGAATCAAAAGAGCCAGAGGAACAAGTACTTGAAGAAAAAGCTGAAGGAGATGGAGAAGCTGATAACAAGGAAACTGATGAACAAGCTACTGAAGAAGAAGAAGAACCTAAGGAACCAGTCAAGTCTGACAAAGAAGTGGCTGCAACTAAGGACACACCTGAAGAGCAACTTGATCCATTTGTCAAGTACAAAAATTTAGAACGCATGAAAAAGAGGATTGAGGATGCTGAAGCAGCTGAGAAGGAAAGACTTAGAAAAATGGAAGCTGCTCAGAAAAATCTTCTATCTGATGAAGCTGATGATGCAAATGATGAAGAGGAAGATGATGATGAATCTGAATATGAGTATGAGGAAGTTGAAGAAGAAGAAAGTGAAGAAGCTGGTGATTAGTATAGATTGTTTTAAACATTGTATCAGTTCACTTTACCTTTTCAGTTATCTCATCTGATAAAAGCTTGTAACTTGTAATCATTTTCAATCATATATAAAAGTTCAAGTTTTTATTCCAAAATACAATTTCTATCTCAGAAATTTTGAGGATTAAAACTTTAGTATAGGTAACAGCTACTTAGCTGAAGTTTTGTCATCATCAAAAATGGGGAAATTGTTGGATGAAGATAGAGTGTATTAAAAATAAAGAAATTAAGGGAGGTTTTGATGATTTCCAAAACATCAAGATCAGCTAAGTATGGAAAACTTAGTTAAAACCCTTAGAAGAATTTTGACCAAATAAGAAGACAAATCAGAAGGGTCAAAGATTTAAGGTCCAAAAGACTACTGATCTGCTGAAGGAAGAAATCAGACTGGTAAAGATCAGCCGACTCAAACCATATTTGTTCAAGTTTGGGATCAGCTCTGCTCACCATCAGACTTGTGTTCTCATCAGCCTAGTGGAAAGGATCAGGAAGTCTCCCCAACGATAATAAATGCCCTTAGAGTAATAAATGCTGAAGACCGAGGATATTAATGGCAAATTATTGAAGAAATACCTCGTATCAGCTAGGTGCATTAAATGCTGCCTGACAGAAAGTGCAGTTTGCAGTACTGTCACTGTGCAGAGAGCCGTTCGAGGAAATTAAAGACCAGTACCCGAGGAATTTGAATTGTGTCTCTCTTCAACAGACATATTTCAAATCTGTGAGTATAAATAGTTCAAGAGACGAAGAGAAGAAAGAACAATACAATCTCTGAGAGAAATTACAAGCAGAATCTTCAAGTCTCAAGAACAGCTCACTCGCCTGCTGAAGTCATTTGTTGACAGAAGCTTGTTGAAGCAAAACGAATACATTTTCTGAGTGAATCTGTGTTAAGAGAGTGTTGTGAGGAGTTCTTATCCGTCTTTGTGAGTGATAAGACTCTGTAGAATAGGTCTTCTTTGTGATTTCCTATTGCACACTTGTGGCCTTTTCATTTGTTGATTGGCGCAAGCAAAGTATACTGTAAACTTTGTGATTATAGTATAACTCAAGATCTAAGTGACTTGGAAGAGTGGAGTAAAGGATTTAAATCCATATAACCACTATAAAAATTCTGTGTGTTCAAACTTGCATTATTTTCTAGCATATTTACTAAACTGCATAAGAACACTTAAAAACTGTTCGAAAATATTTTTAAAGGAGTTTGATAAAACTGGGGATAAAATCTTTCAATCTACCAAGCTTACTTGTGATAAACACTTAAAATATCCGCTGCAAGTATTCTGGTGTTAAAACTGATTTTGACTAAATCAGCTAAGTAATTATCAGATTAGTGGTCAACTGTGTTGTTCAAAGATTTGTTTGCGATCAGCTTAGTCAGCTTACTGTTCTATAACAGCTTAGTCTGATGACAGTCGAGTAAAAAGTTTAAAGTTAAAATTTGAAGAGGTCTATTCACCCCTCCCTCTAGACCTCGTCTGACCACTTGGGACCAACATGGCCACTCATAGAGATCATGTCGATTCTTTCCGTGGTGTAGAGACGCCCCCGTACGTAAATCCTTAACAACAAAATGAGAAGGAAAAAATTCAATAGAGGTGTTATTAGAGCGACAAAATTTAGCAACAGAAATTAGATTTTGCTTAATAGATGGGACGCGTAGAACATTAGATAAAGTAAAGGAGGGTGAAATAGAAGTAGAACCCGTATGAGTAATAGGTAAATCTGAACCATCACCAATGTGGATATCCTCTGGTCCCTCATAAGGTTGATGAAGTGAAAGATTGGATAACTCGGACGTGACATGATGAGAAACACCCGAGTCTACAATACAAGGAGCATTATTTGGTGATGCAACAGTGGTATGATTTACGAAGGCCGATTAGTCGAAGATGAGGAAATAGTTTGTAGCAATGCTTGGCATCATTTCATCGTTTGTCACAATATTGACAGAATATCGGAGATGCTCGAGTGGAGAAAGAGGGCGAGGCTTTTGTTTGGGCAGCATTGAGGGTAGGGGTGGGAAGGAGGCCTGAGTTAAGTGAGGTAGAATGTTTTGGCTGACGGAAGGGAGGTGAGTGATTAGTTATATGAGCAGTGGGTGGGGTGGATTCAGAGAAGGTTTTATCACTATGCAGCATGAATGTTTCATGATCAATGATTTTATCAAAAAGTTCTTCAAAAGGAACTATATATAGAGTCTCGAGTTCGTAGAGCCGTGATAAGTTCTTTGTAGGCTGGTCCGAGCCCACGAGTTGTGTAGATAAGTAAATCCGCATCATTAGGGGAATCACCAAGGATCATTAGTTCATCGGCAATCTGCTTGATAGAAACAAGAAATTTCGTTACGGATGAGGAGCCCCGAGTCATCATAGAGAGTTTATCTTTAAGATGAATGATATGGGAAGTTGATCGTTTGGCATAGATGTGACGCCCCGCTTCCCAGGGTTGGGTCCCACATGGCCCATCCCCGAGTTTGGGATCGCCCGGCGCGGGATAACCCATCAGAGTTGCTGAAATTTTTTTTTTTGAAACATGATGACAAAAATAAAGCATGCGACAAATCCAAATTTAAAATTTAAAAGGCCCACTAGCTCCGTTATATAAGGAGAAGGCAAAATATACGTTCATACGAGTAACCCCGCAAGCCTATGGAAAACATAAATACAATATTCAAAATACATCATTCAACAAGGTGACAACAAAAATAGTAGAGTTGTGAAAGCAAGTAAAACGAAAGGGAGGACAATCCCTCAACGACCGACTGGATCCCGGAAACTGACTCATCGACTCAACCATCATAACTCGAGACTCCTGCATCTGAAAAGAATGATAAAAGGGAACGCATAAGTTGATTGTCCAACTTAGTGAGACTGTGGTGCATTGTGCGTGTGACACATGGATGCAACATAATATATATCGTGAGCGTATAAACGAATTAAGCATAAAGCACATTCTTAAAATCAAAGCATAGAGTTCAAACAACCAAGAGTTGTTGATGTCGTTCTCCACTTACCCTCCATCCTCATTCTGATGTCCATCCAAACTCACCGAGTAAGGAGCGACCTTACTATCTGAAATGTATCGACATGTCTTTTCCGGAGTTCGTCCTTACTCCCCAAGTGTTCCTCCTCACTTGGGTTGTAAGGCCAGGCCTACGGGTAACCGTAACAATCCTGCCGGCCCTTGCCGGCCAGGTTGCCATCGGGTCCATATACCAAACAAATAGGGCCCACACAAAATCGAAAACAAACGGAAACACATAATCAGAGACAAACGGAAACATAACATATCAAACATATTTAACAACTTATAATATGAAATTTTAGGTGTCATGATAGTTTAGTAAAATGTATTTGCAACTAAGTAGGTTTTTATATAGCATTTATTAGGACAATCAAGTTGTTATGCTAAGTGATTCATACAAGTCAACCTATTTGCAATATTTACTAGGTGAGAACCATAGCACATGTTCGGATCATTCATAGCTTATGTACATGCTTAGACTCGACCTACTAGCATATTAGACTGACACGCAAATGAACAAACAGCGCTCACCTGTTCTGCTTATGGTTCTTGAAAGTTTCTCGGTAGAACGGCGATTCCAGATCCTGTACATATTTACGTAACGTTTAAAGATCTAAACTCGAACAAGAACTTATGATTGACTAAAGAAATACTTTAGTCGCAATTATAGTTGGGTCATGGACGAAATGAGACCATGATCCAACTTAAACTAATTAACCCGATTTAGGGGTTCATAGAACTACGTTGTATGGAAAGCCACGAATAAGGATTTATAAAAATCAAAGAAAATTCTTTAATAATAGGCATTCATTTAATTTGAGTAAATCAAAGTTTATTTTAAAATTACTTATTTTTCTAATTTTGAAAACTTTATTTATTTATTAATTTTATTTTTGGATTAATTAAATTTAAAAAATCATTTAATCAAAACTATTTTATTTTATTTTCAAATTATTTATTTCCCGAAAATTATTATTCAAAATTATTTTATTTTATTTTCCCAAATTATGGATTATTTTTAATTAAGAATTAAAGTTCCCTTGAAATTATTTCATTTTATTTAACCCTCTTTTATTTTCAAAATTATCCAAGTAATATATTTATTTTCGAAAATATATTTACTAATTAAATTAAATAAATATTTATTTTCCAAAAAAATTTATCTATTATTTATATCTTAGAAAATAATAATTAAAATTATTTAATTTTATTTTCAAAATTATTTATTATTTTTATTTTTCAAAATTTAATGTTAAATAATTATTAAAAATTATTTTCAGTATTTACAAATTTATTTTCAAATTTAGTTATTAATTTTCAAAGTTATTTCTAAGTTTATTTTATTATCTAGAATTTTATTCTATTTAATTTTCAGTAATACATATTTCTAATTACTTATTATTAAATATATTTCAAACCATTTTCATTGTAAAATAATTCTTCTTATTAAAAAAAAAAATTAATATTTTCAGAATATATACTTAAAAATCATTTCAATAATTTCTAGATTTATTTTATAATTCTATTATGTAGTATTACTATTATTTTAAAATTAAATGTTAAATCATTATTAAATTATTTTTAATAATTATAAATTTTATTTTCAGAATTCCTTTATAAATTTACAAAATCATTTTTAGATTTATTAAATTCTTATTTTCTCAAATTTATTCTATTTTCTTTTAAGAATTTAGTATTTAGAGATAGGTTTCAAACTATTTTATTTATGTAAATAACTTTTCTATTTTTCAATTCATAATAATGATTATTTAAGAAAGTATTAAAACTACGTTTTCAATTTATGGATTTATTTTCGGAATTTAATTATGTATTAAAAATATATTTTCTTTCCTTTTCTTTTTCTTTTTCTTTTTTTTTTTAAAGATATGGGCAGGCCAGCCCACAAACAGGCCCTAATAAAGCAACAGGCCCAAAATATGTTGCACAAGCAACATACCCGGCAGCAAGTGTGCTGTCGGAGGTGGGGTGGCTCCGGCCACCTCCCCTAATGTCATCAAAACACCCCCAATTTTCCAAATTTGCACAAATAACCCTAAACAAACAATCAAACCATTTTAACACCCAAAATTTTCATAAATGTTAAATATTTCACAAATATCTTGTAGATCTATAATATGACATATATTGGATAAATTTACACAAGTAAATCTTTGAGAAAAATACACTTTTTATTTAAGAAAATTCCAACAAACTCCAAAAATATCATTTTATGGAGAAAAACATAGATCTTTTAAATATTCAACAAAATCAACTATCAATAAGAAATATTCATGTATAATCATATTTGACATTACACACAAAATAGAGACTTAAATAATTTGATCTAAGGTGTTTTAAAGATACTAAAATATGTTTAAGAGCAAAAGCTAGGATTTCTAAGGTTGGGTAAAAATAAATCATCAAAGAAAAAACATAAGGAGGAGTTACCGAAACTTGAACTCCTCCAAACACGGTGGTAGCACGGCGGCGTACTGGTGGCGGTCCGGCAGTGGGCTGGTGGCACGGCAGTGGTGGTGGTGGGGGTTCTCCGGCGGCTTCACGGCGGTGGTGGTGGTGGCCCCTACTTTTCCTACACTTTCTCACACTTTCACCTTTTTTTACACACTCTCTTTCTCTCTAAATCTTATCTATGTGGATACTAAAATGAGATAAATAAAATCTGAAAAATGTGTAGAAAGGTGTTTAAATACACCTTGGGAAGGTGGGAGATATGATTACTCCCCAAGAAACAAGTCAATGCATGTTCATCTTGGATAGAGAAATTCATCTAACCAAGAGGCATGTTTGGCCACTCCCTAGGGCTGGCTAGGAGAGCTATAAAGGCTCTCCTATCAGCTGAAATCAAGTAGGGGCGGAATTTGCACTTTGCCCCCTGAAGTTTTGGTAAAGTGCATTTTGCCCCAAAATTTATTTATCTTGCACAATTAAGTCCAAATATTTTTCAAAAGAGGTATACTATTGTTTTAAAGTATTTTTGTGTTTCTAAATCATTTCAAAGTTAATAAGAACGTAGGAGATAAATTAATTGTACATTTTGACCTAGGATAACACTTATTTGATAAAAATATAAGATATAACACATGAAATTGAATTAAAAAAAAATCCAATAGATTACAATTAAAGGTCCGAAATTTACGGGGCGTTACAATAGAGACGGTTTAATCGATTCCAGGCGTCCTGACTAGTGGTGGCAGATGAGACCAGTGGAATGACAGCCTCACTCAGAGAGGAAAAAATAGCATGAAGAATCAATTGATCTTGACGACGCCAAGTGATGTGATCCGGGTTGGGGATCTGAGAGCCATTGGAGGAGATCATAGCCGATGGACAAGGTAGAGATCCGTCAAGATAGCCAAGAAGATCCAGACCGTAAAACAGAGCAGGAATTGAGCTTTCCATGAAAAATAGTTATGGGAGGTGAGTTTCAATGGCAGTTGAGCAGCGACATTAATGGTGACTAGGGAAGAAGCAACTTGTGGTATTATTGGGGATGTGGAAGACGTGTTGGTAGATGAGGTGGAGGCCATTGAAGGAAAAAAAAATACAGGACCAGATTCTCGATAGAGTAGAGCTCTGATTACCATGTAAAGACTATGAGGTAATGGTAATTTCATTAATTTATTATAATTACAATATATATAGTATATTTACAGATTTAATTATCAACAAGCTATTAAGATTACAATTGTTAACAAACTATGAAGATAAGGCCTAAGTTGTTGGAGCGATAAGTTCTGAGTTGTTAAGAGGATGAGGGATATCAATATCTCTAACAATTTTTAAATTATTTATTTTCCGAATAAATATTATTCAAAGTTATTTTATTTTATTTTTCCAAAATTATGAATTATTTTATTTTATTTAATTAAGAATTAATGTACCCTTGAAATTATTATCGTTTTGATAAATATTATTTAATCATGATCTTATTCGGAAAATAATTTATTATTATTTATCGTTTCGAAAAATATTATTTAATCATAAAAAAATGCTTAATTCTATGATACAAATATGTAAATAAATATTATTTAATCATAAATATGTAAATAAGATTTTATTTTTGTATTTTATAATAAAATATTATTTAATTGTATTGTATTTAAGTAAGATATAAATTTATGATTTTATTGTTGAAAATATTAAACACTTATATATATATATATTAAGTTTAAAATTGAAATAACCCATAAATTTAATTATTTACAAATACCTCATAGATAATTATTTTATAAAAGGGTATTTGAATTAGTATCTTTAAATTTTGTGAAAAAAATATTTATTGATTTTTTTAGTTAAATTTTTATAAAATGCATATTTCAATACTGTATAATTTATCAATAGCGTAAAAAATAATTTATTAATTATGTAAACAAGATTTATTTTACTATTTTATAGTAAATATTATTTAATAGTATTGGGTTTAAGTTATCAATAAATAAATTAATAATTCTTATTTTATTAAATGTGTATTTGAATGAGTACTATTTAATTTTTTTTAAAATAATTAATTTTCTTAATTATTAATATTTTAGCATTTTTATAATGCTTGTTCTGTTCAAAATTTTCCTTATTAATCATAATTTTTAATTATTATCCTTGGTGTTAAATTTTTTTAGAATTATGAAAAGAAATTGATATTATCGAAATTACGGTTTGGATATGGATAAATCTTAATATTTTTGCATTTTCATAATGATCATTTTATTTATCTTTAATTTTTCTTATGATTAACAATAATTTATTCACTCTTCTTTGTACTTCAATTTTAAAAACATTATGAAAAAAGATTGAAATTAATATCTACACATTATTGTTAATTTATTCATTTTACATTTTAAATTACAAATTATATAAATTTTATATGCCTTCCTTGAAATAATTTGTTATATAAGAGTTAGTGTATTTCTCTTTGCATATATTTTACAATAAGTAAGAAAATACTTTAGAAATATTTAAAATGTTATTTTAAATATGAATATACATTAATAAAGTCATTACCCATTATATATAAATTTAACAACATTTTAATCCACAAATGTCATTTGACATTGCTATTAGATCATTTCTCATGCAACAACGTAACATTTGCTGAGAGGGGTAATATAGTCCATACAAATTTGCTACAGTAAGCCTGGGGCAAAATTGGCAATCGACCAAAAAATTTATGATGACGTAAGCAAAAATTAACGGAACCCTAACGGTTGTAAGGTTTTGCAAACATCAGGGGAGGTCTGATTAATTAGCATTCTTGGACGGGAATGAACACGAGTTTGACTAAACCTCAGAGGAGGTACCTGTAATTAACCCTATATAAAATGTGACCTTAGGGCCAACATAATGCTACAATAGTAATTATAATATTCCCTTTTCTTGTATCAAGTAAAATAAAACCATTTCTTTTTGACTAAATACAATAGTAATTTTCTTAATTATTAATATTTTACAATCTACGGGAATGAACGCGAGTTTGACTAAACCTCAGGGGAGGTCCCTATGATTAACCCTTTTCTTTTTTCAAATACAATCAAATAATTGTGTTAAACATGTATTTTCACTGCAAAAGCCCCGTGGATTGTAAATAAATTATTGCATGTTTACTTCCAAAAACTATAAATTGGACAACCTTACTAAATTTAAAAATTATTTACCCCCAAAATATAATACAATATAACCATAACTGGTCGCAGTTCTTCGACCACTGACGCCTGGGAGAGGGAGGGGGGAGGGGCAAGGGGAGACAGACTTGGAAAGAATGTGGGCGTATGGGGGAGGGTTTTTTTTTTTTTTTTTTTTTGCTTTCTAAATATTCTAATTTTGGGTAATACTGAAAACAATTAATGGTATTTCATAAATTTCACAACTTTCGTTATAATGTTTACTAATATCTGTCAAGTCAAGGGGGTGTGTTTATAATTTTTCAAACAACGTTGAATTTTTTTGTAATTAGGCCATTTGTCAATTGTTTTACATGTAAAATTTTCCATTTTTAATTGTGGATTACAATTACCGACTCAAAAACATGTGAGGTAAACTTGGGAGCTCGTTTTAGTTAATTAGACCATTTTTACCCTTTTTTTCTCCGAATTGAGAGGATCACAATTAAAATTTCAAATTCCAACAAATTTTACTTAGGTGTTTATCAAACACTTTTTAATTCAAAAGAAAGTGACTGAATTTGTTTTTTATATTTACTCTTTTCAAAAGAAACACTCGTGTGCAATTTTTATTTCAAACCTCTTTTTGGACAATTTTTCTCAATTATCTTGAAGTTTAGTTTAACTACATTGACCATTCTTCATTGGTTTCAACTGTTGCAGCTTTTAGTACTTAACAAAATTGCAGTGCAATACTATCACCTCGTCCATGTACATAGAATTAGAAGAGGTGATGTTACTGCACTTTATTACAAATCGATTGAACCTTTTTCCTTCCCCTAAAGATGACTTTCGGATTTGCGAACGTCATGTAATATATTCAGAGTTTTACTAAACGAACCCAAGGAGAAGTGGAATTTTACCGTTTAGATAGGGCTGTCAATTGGGCAAATTTTAATACGAATTTGATTTGATTTATTAGGAAATTTATTTCTATTAGGGATTTGATGGATCTGATTCGATTATTAATATTTATAATTTTCGAAATAAGTGGAACGAATATAGATATAGTATAATTCGATAAAGATTCGTATTCGATGATATTATGTTAAATAAATAATGTTTTATTTATATATACATTATTTAAACCCCTTAAACAAACATAAAAGTAACTTCACTAGATAAGTAACCCAAATTGCATAAAAAATGTGAATTATGAATTTACCACCCATTAATTTACGAAAAAAAATAAAAAGCAACCCATTATGATGTCATCGTTCAACTTTACCTTCTTGCTCTTATTCTCTTTATTCCAAATTAAGAAAGAGAAGTATTCCAAATAAAAAGCAACCCATTATTTTGATTGCAATTTTAAAGTATCCTAATGGATTCGGACTGGATCCGATTAGGACAAATAGAAAACGAATTCGAAGCCGGATCGATCCCAATTCAATATGTGCTTGACCCATTTACAGCTCTATGTTTAAAATTGGAAGACAATATTTTAGAAATTAAAATACCAATAATGAAAAATCGTGGGAATAAAAAAAAACAATCCAACCACAATCAATCAATAATTGTTTTTATAAAACGTAGTTGCGCACACAAATCTTACATAATATCCAGATGGATTACATTATTAATACCCTTATTTATTCTTCAACAATTATACTCACACTGACACAAGCTATTTGGTGATCGAGGAATCGGTACACAATAGCCTTCTTGATGTCTTCCGCCGTGGTCTTCATTGCATTTTGCAATACAATCTTGTAGACTGAAACATAAGTCAAGACCATCTGTACATCTATCATCTGCTTGAACTATATAAGTTGTAAGAAACAATAAAACTCATCAATCGCTTAGTAAAACCCAGCTATATATATTATCTGATGAATAAAAAATGCATTAATTCAAATTCTTACCTGAGGCTGAGGCCAAAATGATGGCAAAGAGAAAGTAGAAGATTGTACGAGAAATTGAGGCCATTTATTTATGATTGTAGTTTTCGAGTAAAATAAGATATAAAATTCAAAAGTAACAAGTCTTATAAATATACTGTATATTTTAGATTAATGTAATATTATTTTGAGAATACCGTAATGAAATTCCAAAAATGCATGAAATTAAGTAAATTTTATACATATTATACTAACAATATTTCATTAATCCAATTGTAATAGGCAACTACATTTATGTAACCAAGAAAAAATTGATAAAATAAATTAATTATAGTCTCAATATTCATTAAAATATTGGAATTTCAAATTCATATACATTTATAGTGATTTCGAGATTAAGCTAATTACATTGGAAAAATTATGAATTAAAGTAATCTTATAATATATAGTTAGAATACGAGGAAGATTTCATCAATCTAATTGTGTTAAATAAGCAACTACATTTTTGTGACCAAGAAAATAAGGCAACTAGACTTTGTTTAGGAAAAATTGTGAAAATGATTGATTTGAGCTGCTGGTTCTTTTTTTCTTTTGGGTTAATTACAGGGACCTTCCCTGAGGTTTGGTCAAACTCGCGCCCATTCCCCTCCAAGAATGCTAATTACTCAGACCTCCCTTGAGGTTTGCAAAACCCTAATGGAAACTAACGGAGGTGGATGGAATGCGTGAAATTACCCGCTTGTCCTTATCAATTTTAATTCCTTCGACCTCCCCTAAGGTTTACAAAACCTTACAAAAATTTACATTTGCCTGTTAGTCCCCAAACTTTAATAAAATTAAATTTACACATAAAAAGAAAAGAAAAACTAACCCCACCCCAATTTATATCACATAAAAAAGAAAAAAAAATAGTTTATTAGTTATGCAATTAATAGTACCTATAAATATGTAAATAAGATTTTATTTTTGTATTTTATAATAAAATATTATTTAATTGTATTGTATTGTATTTAAGTAAGATATAAATTTATATATATATATATATATATATATATATATATATATATATATATATATATATATATATATATATTTAAGTTTAAAATTGAAATAACCCATAAATTTAATTATTTACAAATACCTCATAGATAATTATTTTATGAAAGGGTATTTGAATTAGTATCTTTAAATTTTGTGACAAAAATATTTGTTGATTTTTTTAGTTAAATTTTTATAAAATGCATATTTCAATACTGTATAATTTATCAATAGCGTAAAAATAATTTATTAATTATGTAAACAAGATTTATTTTAGTATTTTATAGTAAATATTATTTAATAGTATTGGGTTTAAGTTATCAATAAATAAATTAATAATTCTTATTTTATTAAATGTGTATTTGAATGAGTATTATTTAATTTTTTTTTTAAAATAATTGATTTTCTTAATTATTAATATTTTAGCATTTTTATAATGCTTTTTCTGTTCAAATTTTTCCTTATTAATCATAATTTTTATTTATTATCCTTGTTGTTAAATTTTTTTAGAATTATGAAAAGAAATTGATATTATTGAAATTACGGTTTGGATATGGATAAATCTTAATATTTTTGCATTTTCATAATGATCTTTTTATTTATCTTTAATTTTTCTTATGATTAACAATAATTTATTCACTCTTCTTTGTACTTCAATTTTAAAAACATTATGAAAAAAGATTGAAATTAATATCTACACATTATTGTTAATTTATTCATTTTACATTTTAAATTACAAATTATATAAATTTTACATGCCTTCATTGAAATAATTTGTTATATAAGAGTTACTAGTGTATTTTTCTTTGCATATATTTTACAATAAGTAAGAAAATACTTTAGAAATATTTAAAATGTTATTTTAAATATGAATATACATTAATAAAGTCATTACCCATTATATATAAATTTAACAACATTTTAATCCACAAATGTCATTTGACATTGCTATTAGATCCTTTCTCATGCAACAACGTAACATTTGCTGAGAGGGGTAATATAGTCCATACAAATTTGCTACAGTAAGTCTGGGGCAAAATTGGCAATCGACCAAAAAATTTATGATGACGTAAGCAAAAATTAACGGAACCCTAACGGTTGTAAAGTTTTGCAAACATCAGGGGAGGTCTGATTAATTAGCATTCTTGGACGGGAATGAACGCGAGTTTGACTAAACCTCAGAGGAGATCCCTGTAATTAACCCTATATAAAATGTGACCTTAGGGCCAACATAATGCTACAATAGTAATTATAATATTCCCTTTTCTTGTATCAAGTAAAATAAAACCATTTCTTATTTTTTTTTCTCACATTAAAATCAAGAAAATGTAAACCAGTCTTCTTTTAGTCAAATCAAATGTCCGACTTTCCTTCATTGCCTCCAAAACTTTTCTACACAGTCCTATTTCATTGGTCACAAATTGAACATAAAGCTCTATCTTTTCAACCTCTTAACGGTTGTTAAAGACAACATAGTTTCCTCCTAATAAATCCTTCAACATTAAAAGAGATCAAAAAACCAAAAAAAAAAAAAAACTATAATTTCAACTAGACAGGATGGCCTTATCTTCTAATTTCCCTCTCCTAGGCCTCCTGTCTCTCCTCCTCCTCTATCCCACCACAAGGTCCACAACCACCACCGCTGCTATCCGCCTCCACGTAACCCAAAATCCGGCAGCTTCCTCCACCACCATCCCCTCGTTCCGTGAAGCCCCCGCCTTTCGCAATGGCAACACATGCAACAAAAAAGACACCATCCACATTGTCATGCCCCTTGATGCAAACTACATTAGAGGCACAATGGCAGCCGTGTTGTCCATCTTGCAACATTCTACGTGCCCCGAAAGCGTGTCCTTCCATTTCCTATCTGTCCATTTAGAACCGGAAATACATTCCTTGATAAAATCCACCTTCCCTTACCTCTCATTCAGAATGTACCATTTTGATTCTAATAGGGTACGTGGAAAGATATCGAAGTCCATCAGGCAAGCATTGGATCAACCCTTAAATTATGCGCGAATCTACATGTCTGACATTCTTCCATTAGACGTAGGACGTGTGATATATTTGGATTCGGACGTCATAGTTGTGGATGATATTGCAAAACTTTGGGGAGTGGATTTAGGTGATAAGGTGTTGGCTGCACCTGAATATTGCCATGCAAACATCACAAATTATTTTACGGACACGTTTTGGTCGGACGTGAACCTGTCGAGGACGTTCGAGGGGAGGCAACCGTGTTATTTCAACACGGGCGTTATGGTGGTGGACGTTGATCAATGGAGGAAAGGGGGGTACACACAGAAGGTGGAGGAATGGATGGCAATACAAAAGCAGAAAAGAATTTACCATTTAGGCTCATTGCCTCCTGTTTTGCTTGTTTTTGCAGGAAATATAAAGGCAGTTCACCATAGGTGGAATCAACATGGCTTAGGAGGTGACAACCTTGAAGGAAGATGTAGAGGGCTTCACCCTGGTCCAATTAGCCTCCTACATTGGAGTGGAAAGGGTAAACCATGGTTGAGGTTGGACTCGAGAAAGCCCTGCACTGTGGATTACTTGTGGGCCCCATACGATCTCTACCGCTCCTCTCGAGTCGCATTGGAAGAATGAAACTAGGGTATCATTTCTATTACACCCAACAACGGTGTTTTAAACCCATGCCTCATTAGATAGATGTGTGTATCAAGGAAGCCAAAGTAAAATGTGCCTGCATATGAAGCACATGTTTCTACTCTATATGTGTTTGTTTGATGCACAAATTTTAGACATCTAGGAATTAATTTACCTAGTTTCCTTGTATAGATAAGATAGGTTGATGACAATGAATTAATGTGAAGGAAGAACATACTTCGATATCCGACAATGAAGTTGTATGAAGCCAAGGCTCGAGATATTCAAGATAGGATAGGTTTTAATTTCTTCTTTTTCTTAGGATATTATATTAGTTGTTAGAAATATTCAAGTGTGAAACAAACTACTCTTTGTTGCATGTAGATTCCTACCATAATGATTGAAGTGTTGTTAACCAAATTTTAAATAACTCAAGTTCAAATATCAGGTTTCGTAGCTATATTGAACCCGACTCATTGGTTAAACTCAAGTCATGTACTTTTTCGGACTTCGAATTTATATTAGGATTGTTCATATTATTAAATTTTACTCGGAGGAATAAAAAACTCAGGATTATCAAAACACATGTGAATATACTAATGTTACTTAATACAAGAGAATATACAAATTTCATATCTTGTACTCCATAATATAAAACATTAAATATCATGTTTGAGGCTATAAGAACCTTTAATTTATGTTTTGTTACATGAAAAGACTACAATTTGTAAAAATTCAAACTGTTAGTGTTATGTTATATGAAAAGACAAACACAGACAGGATGTAAATTTTTTCTTTCAATTTATATTTGTTTTTACTTTTTGTTAATTTTTTCCCTTTTTTTTTAAGACGCAAACCACTGTCTCGTTATCAGATAATTAATGTTAGTGCATTAGTAACTTCAGTTCCAATAGCTTGTAGTATTTAAAATTATTTGTTTATTCAGGCTAATCTTAATCAAGCTTAAACTCAGTTCATAAATTAATCGGATTTCATATAAGGATTCAAACTCAACCCGACTCACAACTATTCGCGTTTAGTTCAAATTTATCCGTGTCGAGCCATCGGATTTGCGATGGACCCGACTCCATTGTCAGTCGACTCATTCATATTTGGATCTCGGCATGGGTGAAAGTCTGACCATTGACTATAGTTCGAATATTTAAATATTTGTTGGACTTAATTCGTTGTACATATCAAAGCAACATATATCGTTTAATAGCTTTTGAAGTTTCATTCGAGTTTGATTCGATAAACTAAGAAAATATAAAATCTCTACTATTATAAAATCATTAATATTTATTATAAAATGATATTTAATTCAATGATAAATTTAATTGAAGAAGTATAATTAGACATGAAATCTTATTATATTTATCTCCTACATAAACTTCTAAAATTTATAAATTCTTTCTTACATCAATTTTTGTAATTTTAATCTTCTTCTCTTATAATAGATAAAAACGAACCATAAAAAATACTACTATTTTAAATAGTCCCTAATATATATATATATATATATATATATAAATTATATCATATTTTAGCATCAATATTTATTTAAGTATAAAAAATGTTAATTTGATGATTTAGTACAATATTAGTCATAAACACTCTAAATATAAAAATTTAAAATGAAATTCTCTTAAATATCATGCTATTACCAAAAAAAAAAAGTAAATCGCATCTTAATATAAAAGAATAAAAAATACAAAGAATATTCAATAATATCATGCATAACTTCGAATTTTCTTGTAATTATTTTCATGAAAAACGGTGAAATCAATAAAAAAAAATCTATAAAATCGTTGAAAACATGTAAAATCGATGAAAATTCATGTAAAATTAGTGAATACTAACAAAGTTGGTAAAAATTTGGTGAAACCAGTCAAAGGTGCCATGAAATCAATGAATAAATGTGAAATCTATGAAAATTTAGGTGAAAATCGAGAAAAAATGATGAAACTGATGAAACAACATCAATGAAAAGCAGGTGAATCGGTGAAAAATTTAATGAAGTCGGTGAAATCGTAAAAATAACATGTGAAATCAGTGAAAAAAATGTGAAAAGGTTAAAACGGATTAATATGATAAAACGTGTTAAATCAATTAAAAAAAGAGTTTAACCGATAATATAAAGTGAAATCGATAGAAAAATAATTTAAAATAGAAAGAAAAAAAAAAGAAAAAAGTGTAAAAACAGCGAAAATACTCTTATTTATGACATCTCTAATTATTAAAAATACCCATGAAATTAACTAGACACGTACAACGCACGTGCACTTTCCTAGTATATGTAAATTTATCAAATTATTTAATTTCAACTCGTGTTGAGCTCGGATAAAGCTTGTTTGAGCATAGTTTGTTAATTTGTTTCAAATCAAACAAAGTCCACACACCAACAGGTCACAGGTGATTGGTCTAGTGAAAGGGATTAGTCACTATAAAGTAACGAACTCAAGTTCGAATCCCTGCTAAGAGAGGTTCCCACTTATTGGGTCTGACGCGCCTCGAAAGGGATTAAACCATGGAAAACCAAAAAAAGATAATTAAATTATACGTGAGAAGTGTTTTGTGTTATTCAGACTCTAGTTGACATATTTACACCCTAGTTAGAGAAAGAAGAATTTGTAAGAACTGAATGGCCAGAACAACAACATACAATAAAAAGATTCTCAGGTAGATCAATTCAGCCAATAAATATTGAACTCAGCAACAGATTAAGAGAGACAAAGCTAAGAACACAATTATTTGTTAACAAAATGTTTATAAAACTTATCCAAATTTTAATGAGCCAAAGCAACATACTCAACCATGTCGATTACCAAGTACTCAAGTTACGGAGCTCACCTTATCTCGTTTCTTCTTCATAGCTTCACCGTATGGCTCGACGAAGCAAATAACGAGATAATTGTCTGGTGCCAAATGAAAGACAATATAAATCACACCTGGTCAAAAAGAACGGTAATTTGATGCCACAAAACTCCACAGAGCAAACATTGTGTGATTCATGTCAAATTGCAATGTGCTTTGAGAATTTCCCATTTCCCATTTCCCATTTAAGCTTTTGGTGTAGCTGTGACAGGACACTTTCCCAATGTATTCCACAAAATATAATCCCCAGATGTAACCTATAGTTCAATCATACCATGAATAGGAAAAACATTTAGAAGTTGACCATTATGCACCTAAAGTCTAATAAAACAACTGTCATCTTTATTTCTTCTAGGAATTTGAGAATGTATAGGCAAATTGAAATAAAGACAGTGTATACCTGACTGGAGAATTCCACAGGTGCCTTAACCGTTGGAAATACACTTACCTGCATAAAGTACTTTTTAAGTGTAAATATTAAATTTAAAATAATTGATCTGACAGATAAGCTAAAAGAAATTCAAACTTGAGAAACTGCTCGACAAATAAAGTCGATTAAAAGGACAGAAAGAAAATCACAATGCAAAAAAAGAGGTAGCTTTAGCATGTGGTTAGACGGTAATGATTAATGAAGTGTAAAAGAGTGTTTGTTCATGAAGATAAACACTTTGTAGTGCTTTAGCATCCTAAAACTCTTATGCAATTTCGATTCATAAAGAGATTCCGGTTAGAAATTGACAGAACTGGCAAACTAGCTCCACTCTTTCTATGAGGTCATGCATGAACTTCATAGGAGATCAATGATTAAACGAAGTCCCACATGCCAATGGGGCTGCATAACCTCCATAATAGCCTGAAAATATCTATTGCGTGGAGATCCAGAGAAAAATTATATTAGACAACTGTAATGGATAACTTCAAATCAGGCATACAAGATAAGGGGCTGGAGTTATAATGCTCATGCATAGATGAATTATAGAAAAGCATGCATTACCTAAAAATTCAGAAAAATAAATTGTACTTTTATCTTCAAAATTAATCAAAACATACTCCCACCATTTCATTGGACATTACTTTTTGTGGAGCAGATTTCATTTGCACGGTATAATGTGTAGTGGTTATTATGTTTTCACTTATCAATTTTCATTTCTAACGTTCAAAGGAAACACTTATTACTGAAAAAGATGCCGAAAAAAAAAGAAATAAGTGCCGTTCTGATTACAGTAATAGACCTGAAGTAAGATAACATGCAATGGGTTATTGAAGACAATGGTGAAAATTACAAACTAATTTTGAACTAGAACAATGAATTTTTCAGTACATCAAATGCTAAATAGAGGCATATTCATGTGCAATGTCTATTTCTAGAATGATATTGCATTTCACGGGAAAATATTACTAGAAGCACGTACAGATTTAGGATCAATATGCATTCCTGATAAGGAAGGTCCTATCATCTTGAAAGACACCTGCATTCACAAAAAAATGTATCTTAGTTGAGAATATTAAATCAAGGTTTTTGTACAAACAAAATGTAGAGGCTGCAAACAAGAACATTAGTGAACAATTTCTACCATCTCTGTGACATGTCTCCATTAAAGAAAACAAATTTAAGTGTCAGAAGAAATTTTGGCCAGAAATACTGATTTTTGCCTCAGACGTATGATCAATGGAAAACAAGTAACTATTTTAGAAACATAAGAAAACAAACAAAGATTTTTCTTTCAATATTATTTTCCTAAAGAAAATTATATATGCAAGCACAAGCAATAATGAAAAAACATACTTTCGCATAATTGTAAGCTTGCCAGCAAAAAGGCTCCTCAAGATCAACTGCTTGAAGATCCCTACTCATTTTCTCCATTATGTAATCCTCAACATTAACCATGCTACTGGACTCTGTTTCAAGATCACTGTCTTCATCAGCCATACTTCCAAGTGCTGATCCAGATAGCCTCTGTGGTTGCCATGGAGCAAATCTAACCGTCCCAGGAAAAGTTGCTTCAATGCTCTTCCCAGAAACACTTCGGGTGTTTGTTATTATCTTCCAGTCAACTGAGTGGTCGGTATGCGTAACTGTTCCAGTTGAAGGCGTCCCCTCAAAAGAAACCACTCTTCTCCTCGGAAAAGGCATGGTCACTGTACAGAACTCTATTGCTAGAGGAGCTTTATAACCTTCCATGAGGCTTAACCTAAACAAAAATGCCCCTTCATTTTCCGAGACCATAGACAGCTGGTAAAACCCTTTTATTGGAGGTCCAACAGAACAAGATGCCTGGTAATGTATCAAGACAAAATTACCTAATGGTGGTGAAAACGTCACAGCCTGTTTATCACCACCATGCTCTGGAACTTGCGCACAAGGGTGGAAGGATAATGATTCAACACGAGCAGAGTCCAACCCGGTCAATGGGAAAGAAACATCAGGCAGTCCTTCTAACTCTGCTCTACAATTCACTTGACCAGAAATCAATATGCTGTCTGGAATCTCATCCCGGTCATACATTGCTGCATGGACTGTCTCATGGATTGTAAACAGAATTCGTTGCTTCCCTCTGTAAAGATAAGGCTTCCAAGCTGGTTGCTTACGCTCTGCAGGAGGCAGATCTGCTGACGAAAATCCAGTAGTTTTGATTGCTGTAATATTTGAGTAGCTGATATCCAGTGGAGTACCTACACCAAATGAGTAAGAAAAAGTTTCAATAATGAAAATAAATATCACCACATCAAAGATTGCATACTATTTTTGAGATGAAAAAAGACCATGATAAAAATTACCAACCAAAGGGCATTGCACTACTGATAAATGAACGAATTACATCCTTGTCCAAGGGTCTGGAACCCATCTTTGGAGCATCAGACATTACGGTTCCACTCAGAGCAGTCCCGGAAGAATTGGATGCCGCAACAGGTGCAGCTATAGGTTTTGCTCTAGCTGAGATACCTGTAATTCCTATACTACCAGTGAGGGAATCCAGCAACCCACCGACTGAGGGAGGCGCAGCCACAAGTACTTCAGGCTCCATGGTTTCACCAACTAAAATGTCTCCAATTGTATGTGCCACAATGAACGCCCTAGTTTTGCAAATACATGAAGGGCTTGAGTTGGAACAATTCCAAAAGGCCTCAACAAGGAACAAGATCACTCTTCATTGAAATCAGTTAGATTAACAGCAGCAAACAAATACATCATATCTGGAAGGTGATTTGGATGCAATAATGCATACATCATCTCGAAGAAGCTGATATGATAACGCACGCACATACACATACATTTACATATGGAGAAGTGAAAAGGGCTGGGGCGGGGGGGGGGGGGGGGGGGGGGGGGGGCATTCCCCCATCTTTGTAGGCATGGATCAAAATTTCCATCTTTTCCGTCGAAAAAACCGAAAAGTTTCCGTTTTTTAATCAAGCGAAACGAAAACAAGATGTAATATCGAAACTATTTGTTTACCTTAAACTCCGTTATTTTTCTAAATTTAGTAACTTTTTTTACAATTTTTCCGAAACATTTTCGAAAAATCTCGAAAAGTTTCCAATATTTGGTTGACCGAAACATACAATCGAAACAAAATTTTGATCCATGTTTGTAGGTTAGATGAACGCGAGTTTACAACTGGACTCACATTCATAAAACCAAATAGACATGGTGTTCAATCATGTCAAACCTCAAAAAGTCGCAGACCATATTCAACAGCAAAATATATTGTGCTTATAGGTTGTCCGGTGAATACCTAGTCAAAGATAATATGTAGAGACTCTACTTCATAGAGAAGGAAAAACATATACATATAGGTCCATATGTTCGTGCACAACTATTCAAGGAAGAGCTACAGAATTTCAAATCCATAGCTGCTGAAATGGAAGGTTCGCAAGCATAAAAAAGCACAACTTACCATACCCTGTGATGGATGGAAGATCGAGAAGGAGTGAAGACAAATTTTCATCCGCACCTATAGCACTCCCGCAGTCTGATCTATTGCACATCCTTGAATAGGATTTCAAATGATGAGGTTCAACCAAAGGCAAAACGAGGATAGAATAAGGACCCTTTATGTGTAAGACTAGAGGCCACAATAAATTAGTATCCTCTTTCTCTTCTTTATTGATGTATACGCTAATTACATGACGAGTAACTGGATCATCAACCCAAGAATCTGACCCTTTAATAGACTGACTTGTGCGTAGGCCATATCCACGAACAGACCCCTCCCTACATTGTTCAGTCAACAAGATACAATCATCAATATAAATGCTAAAATATGAATACTTCCAGATAAATGATCATAGAATGAACTGAAGAAATACTGACTACATATATAATATATCCAGCCCCACCACACTCACTCAGAGAGAAACCGAGATAAATCTTCTTCTAACATGAGATAAAACTAAATAAGTTCAATGCAAAAATTCGTGAAACGTCAATCAAGAAAATGAATGAACGGTCAATGTTATCGGAGTTTGGTCCAAATTAATATGAATAACTCTCAACACATATGAAATCAGTCTGTCAGTCTAACACATTAAACAATCTATTTCAATTTGTTAGAGTTACAGGCTGATGTGAGTGCCCCTAAGTTACGCTATCTTCCTCTCAAATTTGATGGGGATTGTCGGGAAATTACGCGAAGTTCCCAGTAAACCAAATTTCTCGAAGAATAAAAACTAATAAACACAATAAAGAGTACGTCCATGGGCTGCCGCAAACTTTTACAAAAGGGGGAAAATTACATAGTGTTCACAAAACACTCACAACTCACCCAAAAAAGAAATTGCTGACTCAATTTATTACCAACACTTATCACCAAGACATATGCTGAAAATACTGATGTGACGGTTTCATGGTGGATGTTCAAACATTAGGTAATGGGCTTTATAGGCCCCCAAATGCAAACTAGCAAACCAATGATTTTTTTACCAACTTGACTGAGCAGTACCAATTCGCAAGAAAGCAGCGCATGATTTTTTGCTGTATAAAATGCAACTTGAAGTAGCAAGTTGCAATTTGAGCTTGGGTAGTGCCTAGAGTGAGAACTTGTGCCCTGTCCAACCTACTAACAATCTCCCACTTAAAGACTAATATCAATCTATCTTCACATATGATCTTTCTCCCTTGTCCTTGTCTTGTGATCTTAGGAGCCAGGCCAACTGAAGCCGAGTACAGCTTATCAACGGTCACTATCTTTCTTATCCAGGACTAAGTACATTGAAATTTCTTATCACTTCATTAGATCTTTGTTCGAATGTTGATACTTGAAAAATCCATGGACAGAAATCAAGTAGACATGCTAACGAAGATAGTCACTAAGTTGTGTTCATCGTCAGTTGGTCCTCCTAGAATGACAAGACAGGGGAAAGTTGTTTTATTGATCATATATGAAGACAAATTTGATATCAATCTTGAAGTTGGAGATTGTTAGTATATCGAGTGTTGTAGGCACTAAGCACCACCAAAACTCTAGTTTTAATTTAACTTGCAACTTCAAGTTGCATTTCCCGCAGCAAGAAATCAGTCTTGAAACCACCCAATATGTTTTTTTTATGTTGGGGGGGGGGGGGGGGGGGGGGGGGGGGGTGTTTAGTTTCTATATATTCCAATTGTTTGTAGTGCCACAAATAAACAATGCGAACAATATTTTGGGCTATCGGCCCTCTCAACATTGTTGGGTTCTAACCAACTAACCAAAGCCATAATGATAAGTGGAGTGAACCAGGTCAGTTACAAAGCATTCTCAAACAACCAGCATGGGGGGTATTACAATAATACAATCTTCCCAACTCAAATCAAGGCCATAACCATGGCCCAAGAGCGAACCCCCGTATAACACCATGAATTGGCTCTGATAACAGTTGCTAGGAAATAACTCCAACTTCCCAATTAACCAGATTTAGCGAAAGAGCAAAAACTGAACACACATAATTTACTTAGTTCACCCAAATAAGTTGTCCACATGCTGCTGTAAAGATTTTACTAGAGGGAGAAAATTACGCAGTGTTTACATTACGCATAACTCACAACTCACGTATGCCCAAGAAAGTGTTCACCCAATTTTCTCATAATAATTCTCAACTGCAAATATCTTACAACCTTGCATTCTTAATTTATGACCAAGACTTGCGCTAAATTTTAATAGCTCTGGTCGTCTTTTGTGGTGGTTCAAAAGTCGGAGAAAGTTGTTTTTTACTCAAAAGCAAGCAATGTGTTTTACCAACTTGATTGGGTGGGTGGTACACCAATTTGCAAGAAATTGCCTGGTTTCTTGTTGCAAGTATAATTAAAACTCGAGTTCAGGCAGTGTCCAAAATGATAATTTGTGCTCTGCCCACCTGTTAGTAAGTTGTTAACATAAAACTTGTTCTTCCCAATATGCTAAATTGTCCTACTGACAAGGTAATTCCAATACAACGACCACCCTAGTATGAATTTCCTACTAATTTGTATAACTTCCCAATCACCAAGTAAAGCTATATTTCATCTAAACAAAAACTTAAAATATAATTGTACAACACTTCTGCAAACCAATGCAGTGTTGTTGAAATTGACTATCCTTTCGAAAGCAATTACTGATCAGTTCACTCATTAATTAGAAGTTAAAACATATAAATTTTCAATTAAGCTAATAAAACAAAAGAAATTTAATCAAGTAATGAGTTAACCTTTTTTTGCGGTCAGTGAAAGCAGCAGCTAACTCCGATTCATTAGGCAACGGCGCATATTTAAAATTATCGTCATTTTCCTTCGCACACGCCACGCGCCACCGCTTCTCTACCACCGGAAACTTCCTGATAATTTTATTCAAAACAATATTAAATTAATTTCTTCAAATGGTCAGACATTGAAAAGATTTTCAACTGAAATTACCTCGAGAATATCACATAATCTTGATTGTTTAGAATCCACAGAGCTCTAATGCTGCATCCACTCGGCATTTTAAATTTCTAATTTTTTTGTGATTGTGTGTGTGTGGAGAGATGGAGAATTGGAGCGAGCGAGGTCAAAAGCAGTATAGCACGTTCAGCCCCACTATTTTAATATATATATATATAATTATATTTTGACCCCCCTTCTTTTTCTTTCTCTCTCTTTTTTTTTTTTTTTAAAGAATATTATCTTGATGAAATTGAGTCTCGGAATTTTAGAATTTTCCTAATTTGAAAAGTTCAATAATTAAATATCATTACTATGAATTCTTGAATTGAAGTCAACTAAATGGGTACAATTAACCTTGAACCTCATGTATTTGGACAACTAAATGGGTACAATTAACCTTGAACCTCATGTATTTGGAAACTCTAGTAGAAAAATTGTAATTGGAGATTGTGAGTCAAATTCAATATAATTATAAGCACATCAAGAGAAAGCTTCCAACTTTTTAGCTAAGAACAATCTATTTTAAGATAAGTTATTTTTTCAGACATTGAATTGATATGTTCGATGTAAGAAAAGCTCATAATCTATTTGCAAAAGAGTTTGCAAACACATTTTAATATCAATTTCCACGAGCGATATGGGGAAGTAAAATATACAATTTTATGTTTATTTATGTCTGCCTTGTGACCGGTTCTAGAATCTATAACGGAAGAACTAGTAGGTTGAATCTAATTCTTAATAAGAAAAAAGAAATGAAAATGTATACTACCTTGCAAAACCTTTAGTTAGAAGTAGAGGGTTCGACAAACCTTATTACAAACCGTACACACTACACAACTTCATGTATACTAGTAATAATAATTTACAAGATAAGAACACCAATAAGAGTCTGACAAACTAAGATAGTTTGAAAATAGGTCACACTTTATTTTGAACTTGCCATTTGAATTTAGTCTTCTTTCTCTGATTGTAGCTTCTTGAACTTGAAATTATTGAGTTAAAGTTCGACGCATAGGTAGTTGATGATGGACCCAGCTCGTCTTTTGGTTCTTGAACTTACCTTATACTTTTCAACTAAAACCTTCTTTATCCTCGTACAACTTGTAACCACGGTGGCAACTCCAGCTGATGTAATCCCGGGACAATAAACCATGTGGCATGACTCAAGCAATGTGCATTTCCTGGCAAGATAGCCAAGACCAATGTCTGTGATTTTTCGACAATGTGATATCACTACATCCTTTAGTAATGGGCAACCTTCACCTAGCTCCATCATTGCCCTGTCCCCCAGGTGCTGTAACACAGAGGTATTACTCAGTCTGTTCATATGAAACGGTAATGCTACATCATAGTGATAATTTTCCATCAAATTCGCAAGTGAAATCAATACATATATGTTTGTGCACATAATTTTTTTGTTCTTTTTGCATCTGAAGAAAATGAAGCATGTTCTTCGTTGGTATATTAATAGCTTGCCTAACTTTGAAGTGTGCTACAAATATCGGAGAAAATTCATTTTAACCATCAGGGCAAGTCATGACCTCATTGAATATGACATGTGATGAGCTCTGAAGTTTCTGCCATTGACAGCTTCTACAAAGATGAAGCGTTTTATTTGGTTTTGTACTTCTATAATCTACATTATTATCAAGATTCCAGCATTATTATCAAGATACCAGCTTATTTGAATTTGTACTTTTATAATCCACGGTATTATCAAGATTCCAGCATTGGAATCTCTCTCTGGCTTTGTGTCATAGCTGTATTACTTCACATTAATAATGAAATTATTAATCCTAAAGGATCTTTTTTGTTATACAAGTAATTTACTTCACTCTTTCTACATACTGTTGGGACATTGGAGTTCAAGAATAATACATTGATCAATGAATGACTGTGTTTTCTGTACTAGCCTACTTTCTACAGCAGTACCAGATTAATCAGGCGTGTAAGAGTGTGTGTGTGTGTGTGTGTTGTGTTTTTTTTTTTTTTGTGTGTGTGTGTGTGTGTGAGAGAGAGAGAGAAAGAGAGAGCACCTGAAGAACGCTCACGTCCAGAGAGGTGAGCTGAGGGCAGCCTCTAGCAATAGCTATTATTCCAGCATCCCCAATTTGGTGGCAGCCACTTACATTCAAAATATGTAAGGAGCAACCTTGACCTATTGCGATCAGTGCTTCATCTCCAACCCTGGTAATATGCAGAAAGAAATGTAAGAAGTCACAATGAATATGGAAAATAACCATAAAAGAAGAATACATATTAGTCATTATTATTAATTTGCTTTACAGTTTACAAGATTAGAACTCTGAGGGAGAGGAATACGGGGATCCGAACCTATCACAGAATCGGATACTGAGGTCTGTAAGAGATTTACAGTTCTGACCAACAGCAATTATCCCTTTATTACCCACCTGTAGATAATGAAGATGGACTATAATGTTAACAAATAACAAGAAAGTTTTGTAAAAAGACTTCCACAATGGAAAATTTGAAGTTAACTAGAGACTATGTTTCAATAACATGGCATTTACTACAAATCACGAAGCTTTTTGACAAAAATACAGGCTATTTAAAATGTCCATAGTTGATAAAAACTTGAAAAAAACCCCAAGTACTCAACCAAGATGGATTTAGAAATATTGATTTCTGAGACAGATACAAATATGTTAGTACCAAACACTTAAGACTTAAGAGTTAAGATCCACATACTTTAAATTGCAATATAAACTCGGGGAGAGAGAGAGAGAGAGAGAGAGAGAGAGAGAGAGAGAGAGAGAATTGCAGTATAAATGTCTACTAGGGTGTTTTATAACATCGTATTTAGACAAGCAGAGATACGCTTGGTAATATTTGTTCCATTTCCTTTTAATTGCCCTGCTTGACCAAATACTTCCCAAGAAATGGTCAAAGTTTACAGATTCCAATCACATAAACTTTACAAACAAGTGAGAAATGAAGTCTTCAGACGATGCTAACATAATCATTTTATATGAAAGTTCGACAAGTCTCACCAGATTGCATCAGCAAAATGCACATATATGTTTTGAATTTTTATTTGGGTGATTTACGACCAGACCCCCTGAGGTTTAGTCACTTTACAAGGAACCCCTTGACATCTGGTTTGGACTATGCACCAGAACACCCCTTACAACTTCAACAAACCTTTCAACAACCCCATCGAAAATGTTTACAAAAACCCCTTAAGGGGTTCCTTGTAAATTTTGAAACCACCAGGGTTTTTCCGTAATTACAGTATATCTCAGGGGGTGCAAGTGTAAATCATGCATCATAAATATTGATACTAGTTTATTAAGATTACAGAAACAAAGACTAACACGGTTCAGGGAGACTTATATCATGCACAGTAGACACGCAAGAACAGATTTAATTCGGTGGAAGATAAAGAGTAAAAGAAGAATACCTCATAACATCGACGTATATGGAGCGTCTTTAAGTACTTACACCCTTTAGCTATACTACATATGGAGTCATCTCCAATGCCTAAGCAATCTACCAAGTGAAGAGCTTGCAAGAACTTGCACCCTTCACCAATTTCACTTAGTGCATTACTTTCTATCTTTTGACAATACAGCAAGGCTAATTCAGAAAGACGGCTGCGATGTATAATCCAAGACCAAGAATCAGAATCAATGTGAAAATTAATTCTAAAATGGAAAAGCAAGCAGAAGATGGGGGTAAAATGATTACGTGCAAAACTTTCCAATAGACATCAGTCCATCTGTTCCAATACTGTGGCAACCATTCACTTCAATATGCATAAGCTCTGGGCAACCAGCAGCTACATAATCTAAACTCTTGTTACTTAATAAATAGCAGTCGCTCAACGTAAGGTTTTTCAACCTTTTACATCCATTCCCAATGGCATACAGGCTCCTGCGACGAAAAGACTATAAGTGAGCTAGAAATGAATATTCATCTCCATTTAGTTTTCTACCATCCCCATTCTGGGACAAAGAAGAGAGTGGAAAAGAAAAGAAAGAAAGCTAGAAGGTTCTAGAACAACAATGTCAATGCTACAGATAAATTAAGATAAAAGAAGATCAATTTAGACCCGTATTCTTTGATTTTGCAATGCATAGCACATTAAATTACATACAACACACATCACATACAATAACGGTACAGAATCAGGATAACATCGTGCCAGCACTGAATTAACACTTGAAGATTTGAAAAAATGAAAAATCAATCAAAACATACCAATGTTTTTGGAGTTAAAAATCAAGTATCTGGAAGCTTAGCAGTCTTGAACTGACAGTATAGTAGAATCACTAATGAAAAATGAAACATATGTTTACTTAGCAGATCAAACAAACATTATACAAGAAAATTACGCAAGTTATAGTTTCATGGAGCAGTGATTATAAAAATCAGAAAGTTTCAATAACGGGAGGGAAGCCTATCTATATACCCAAAGCTCGTGATTGTAGAAGTAAAAAATATTCCAAGCTTATTATCAACTAACTCCCAATTAAGATTTTTTTACCAGAATTGTATACATTTAAAGTCCCAGTATGTCATGGGAAAACCATTGACAGTATACTGAATGTGAAAAGTTTATCTGAAGTGAAAATACAACTATCATTTAGTAAATAATAAAAACAAGGAATCCAGATAGGAAAACTGACCTGTCAGTAAATTTCTGGAAGCTATACAAAGCCAACAACTCCAACGATAAACAGAAAAGACCAACAGCTTCCAAAGCCTCATCTGTTATATTTACACACTGTAGTTTCAGAACTTTCAGCAGACGGCATCCCTTGGCCAAGGCAAGCATGCCTTTGTTGTTGATGACATCCGAGTCCAAAGAAAGAGTTTCAAGAGATCTGCAGTGAGATCCCACAGCTTCTAAGGAGACATCAGTAACCTTTACACAAGCAGCAAGCCCAAGTGACTTCAAAGTCCTTCCACAACCAAGGGCCAATTGAACCAGTCCAATGTCAGTCAAACCTTCACAAAACCTTAAATTCAAATCCTCAAGACGGTTACAGTATTCTCCTACAGCAGCTAAACCTTCATCTCCAATGTAACAGCCCTTCAATAGGAAAATGCAACAAAATATTCAGGCCTGGACGCATAGTATTTAATACTAGTGAAATAACTTAAAACACAATTAGATGTAAAGTATAGTCCATGTGACCAACAAACCTAAGGCTACGTCTCTTTGCAGGGTTTAGAGGAAGAAAAATAGAAACAAAAGTGGCTTACAGGCTCTTCGTGAACTTATTTGACAAGTTAATTTGAGGTGAAGAATTTCCCTTAAACCGGACAAGATCCCTCTAATATTTTACTCCCCTATCTCATTCCACAACTTACGCTCATACTTCGAACCAGAACCAAAAAAGGAGGCACGCTCTCGCCATTGACCAGCTATAACCACAGATTTATTAGACTGAGTGTTAAAATGCTGATCTATTATGGGGTACAGCCGACACAAATGAGATTCAGACAACAAAGAAATGTGAATGTAAAACTATGGTAATCACCTGTAAATCTAATGATTTGAGTGATTTACATTTCGCAGCAAAAGATCTTAGTCCTACATCGGTTACACTAGAGCACCATATAAGGCTCAATTTTTCAAGTTTTACAAAGCCATCTCCGACTGCTGCCATACCAGAGTCTGATAAACAGCTTGTTCCCATACCATTGTCTCCAGATACACTTTGATCAGACTCGTGGAGAGAACTAGTTGTCGAAGGAGTAGGACGACGAACACGGCGTCTTTTTACCTACATAATGAGAAGAAGAAAAATGACCTTAGAAGATAATTCCAGAAGAATGAAACAAACAGGTCAATAAGAATGGAGCTCACATTGCAGTTTTAATTCAAGTTGCATATGACACTGACACCACTACCCCGAACTAAGACTTATTTCAATTTGTATATTCAAAATTGTCACCACAAATAAAATAATAGATAATTGAAACATTTCATAAATACGTGAAACTCCTTAACGTTGTGTATTATGCAGAACCATAATGTCACCAAATCCAGACAACTTTTCAATCTACAATTTCACAGATTATATATTTGCGGAAATGTATGTTAACCCAACCACAGACGTTATCACGAAATATCCCAAGAAAAAATCTTCAAAGATATCGGCAGTAATTCGCAAGGTTTATCAATATGAATTTCAAATTGGAATCAGTGTAAAAAATCAGAATATCAATTTAGAATGCAATAAGTAATGCAAAGTTCCTAGAGTTCGCAGAAAAGAACCACGAGATGACGTTATCAATCACACAGTTATGATCTCAGTTCCTCTCAGGCATAATCAACACTCTATCGCCTGGTTCATAAATCTGCTCCCAGATCTATCATTAGATCATCTGCTAATTTGGAGTTTATCAGATATTCCATCATTTTCTCGTTTCTATTGAAACATACTTATTTCTAAGGTCAAATGTATTAGATATATAAGTGAGGAAACACCCACTCATGTGTAGATGGCCTTAATGACGAGTAAATTTTTAACGTACATTAGGAGGATATTTTGGCTTTTAGTTTTGAAAAGGTGGAAAAGGAACACTTTTTCTAAGTAATGGAAGAGGAATGTAGCATTTAATTCTGGAAAAAGCAGCACGTAGATGTTGAGAGCCACTAACTCAAAACATACACTGCCTTGATGATAAGAAGAATTTTAATGTATGTCAGAAGGACATTTAGGCCTTTAGTTAGCATTTATTCTGGAGAAAACAGCCTGCATATATATTGAGAGATCATTTCAGTTCATCATTAATCAGAACCAGAAATTGATTCGTATATGGAGGATATTTTCAAGTTTTGATTCTCAAGAGGGAAAGCTTTCTGATAGAGCACATATCCCAGTAATCATGAAGAGAGGCATACATAATTTAATTCCACAAAAAATGTCATGTCGATGTTGGGATCTCTCTCTAGCCTGTTGGAATTACCTAACCAAAACTTACCTCATATCTCAACGGTAACTGGTAAACCAAGCAATTTGAGCATCATAGTCCATGGATAGATCTTACTTCACTAGAACAAAAATAATTGCCAATTTTAAGGCCATTCTGCAAGTGCACTGGTAACTTGTACTAGGAGGGATGTTTTGGAGTTTTAGTTCTCTGAAGGGGGGAATTCTGAAAAATCAGTTCCATCAAATGGATGTTGCATGCTCCATTTAAAAGTTAAAAACAACCCATAGATACCAAGGGTTCTCTTTAGTCAATTGGCTTTTCATTAATCAGACTTTGAGCGGATTTCCGCTTCTAGATTCATGGTTAACTTATAAACCCTATAGCCTAGCATCACTAATAGATCTTTGCATACTACAAGCAAAAGGTTGAAACTTTTCTAATGCCATTTAAGGATAGGTTTTTGGTGAGGGGAGACGGCAGCAAAACATGAATTCAGAGCATGTGTCAAATAATGTAAGGACCGAGAATAAATGATTTTGACATAAATATGACAAGTGCACTCATATATTAAAAAACTGAAGCCTGTGCTTGTTTATCCAGCGTGTTACAGTATATGGCATCATTAAAGTAATTGTTTTGATAAGATAACACAGAAACAGGGCAGATGAGATAAAACATGACAAGAATAACTTGGATTTAATAACACACACAATAAATAACACACATTTAAAACTTAAAATCTCATCAATTCACATTTTTCAATGTGACATGCTTATCAACTTCCACGTTCAAGCAAACCACTTAAGAGGACTAATTTAAATCCTGAATCATACAAGATCTGGAGTTATTTAAATCATCAAAGCCATAACAAGCATTCCAGCATCCTTATCTCACCTGAAATATAGAACTATTATAAAACTTCTACGAGTCTGAATCAGCTAACATGTTTCTCAGTTAAATGAACCCACATGCCATGAAAGGGAAGATAAAGACTGATTTGACAGCTCATCAAAATTTATATTCAAACTCTTCATTTCAAATAGATCGCAGTACCATGTCAAAGGAATCCATACACTTGCAAGAGGGAACTCTAATAACATCAAATCTTTCGAAGAAAACAGCATTTTTACCCTACGAACAAAAGCAATTAATTTAATCAATTAGTCACCCGCATACTTTGTAATATCATTTAATCCATCAGATATTACAATTTCTGTACCCAAAACTTAGAAGACCTAGAACAATTAAATTCTGATTAATGTCGGCACAGATCAAAAAACTTAAGCAGCATAATCTCATCAGCTAATTGTGTTATTAACACGAGCATTTCCACAAAGTTGAATAGTCAAATAACATTCCAATCATCTCCTCAACTACAAAAAATAAAAACAAAAGTCCACAACATAGACTTCCAAACTAAAGCAAAAACAGTTGCACCAAACCAGACACACACCCAAAAAAGAAAGTGCTCTACAAAGCGTAATTGAACCCTCCATTCTTTTCCAAATTCAAGACAAAATAGGTCAAATTTTGAGTTCATTTATCAGGGAAACAACATAATCAAGTAAAAAAGTGGACAGCTCAAGCATTTGCACAAAATTCAAGTCCTGCTCAGTCAAAAACATCATCCAATACCTACTCCAGAGTTCGGAATCAGGAATCAATCTATGATTCTAAATCAATCTAATAAAAACTCAATTGAATTAATCCACGTTCAGCATAATCGCACTTACATAATGAACAGGCAGTGATATGGAGAGGCGTTCATCAAGAAATACGCATCGAATATTAACGAAGCAACGGCTAAGCAGCCTGACGAGGTTGTCCGGAGAAGCAGAGGCGCCGATCCGGATGGTTTCGCGGCTAAGCCGCTCGAGGCTGAGCCACCGCTTGCAAACCAGAGCGCAGGTATCGCGGTTCGGCTTCGAGTCCACGTGACGGAATATTTCCAGAAGCAATTCGTCAGGTAGAATCGTGTTTATCCGATCATAACCTCTCATTTTCGTTTACTGGGGCATTTTTTTCCAAGTTTGTTCAATTTGGGTGGAAAATATCTACATGATTCATGATTGTGTAGAGTAATTATACAGATAGAATTTCACAGAGTGCGTGTTTGATTAAAAGAAAGAAAGAATTACTGCGAATTTCAGGTGAGCGGTGAAGCAGATTTATAATCGATCCCCATTGGATTATTGGTGATAACTTTCTATTCTCGGAAACTGTTCTGTCTGTCTACCAAATTTTGGGTTAATTGACTTAAACCTAGTTTTACATAATTTTAAATTATTAAAATCTATATTCTATCTGTCTTTCAACCCAAAATGGACAAATGATTTGATCCTAATTTAATTTTTACAATATTTCGAATTATTCTAAATTTACTAAAATATTCGTCAAAATTGTGTAAATTGACTTCATCCGATAATAATAAAATTTTGAAATAATTTAGATTACAAAAATATAATTGTTATTAATTATTTAAAGAAAAGTAACTTTAAATCTCTTTGAGAAATAAAGTAAATGTAGGTTTTTTTTTTTTTTTTTTTTGACGAATTAGGTTTGTAGGTGTAAAATGTGTAAGACTTTATGTCAAATTATGTTTGTTGTGAGATAAATTGTGTAAGAGATATGTTACTTTATATCAAATCAGAGTAGAGTTTATATAGGTTTTGTTTAGAGATAAGAAAATTGTTGTTTATTTGAGTTTTGAGAAAATAGTTTGAGAAAATTGAGAAATGAAAAATTTATTTCGAAAAATAGAAAACATGTTTGTTTGGCATTTTTCAAATACGAATTTTTTTTGGGAAACGCCAAACAAACAGGTCCAATATATTCTCCACATTAAACCAATGTTATTAAAACCGGACTGGACCGGTCAGTCCGATCGGTTCGACCACGAACCGGAAGCTGGTCCGATCCGGTTAATTCCCTAAAACCAACGGTTCGACCAGCGGTTCGCTCGGTTCGACCAGTAAAACGCTAACTAGTCGGCTCACCGGTTCGCTCTCCAATCCGGTTTTAAAAACATTGCATCAAACATGACCTTAAATGTCTAATCAGTATTAACATTCGTTATCTATTGTTTCTTGACCCATGCTTTCTTCTTCTTCAAAACAATCAACAATCATTTTTCTTTCACTGTCTCAAACGCAATTGAACATATGTTTGATTAACAATAACAACATGTCGCCTCTTGGCCCATCAAACGCTGGACCTCTTGCACTTTTGTGCCGCGTCTCCACCTTGATTTGTCACTTGAATTTCTTAATTTTTGCATAATTGTTTTGGACTAAGTTTGGAGAACCGGTGTTGTAAGCTGGGTATCGAGCACGTCTTTGCCCAATCCAGAAAGTTTTTGCCTACAAAATCCCCTCCTCTCAATGTAGTTTGGAAACCTCCACCAAATTAGTTCCTCAAAATCAGCATTGATGTTGCTTTCAATGAAGGTGAAGGTTTCTTAGCAATCCTTATCCGTAAATTTCTAGGTGCAATTTTGTTTGCTGCCATCAAAACTGAACTCCACTCGACGCTACATGTGTCGAAACATCTGCAATTAAAGAAGTCATATTTATCCTTGATCAAGCTAAATGTAAACATGCACTGTTTGAAAGTGATTCTTTCAACTATGTGCTTATCACAAGTCACTGTCTGGTTTTCCTTTAATTGGTCATGTAAAACTGATGCTGAAGCTGCTCGCTGCCTACTACGAAAATGGTTTGTTTGGAGTTTAAAAATAAACCCCAAGACTTAATAACAAAGCGGCCCACAACTAAGTAAAATGGGAAAAGTCTTGTAATTGGAGTGATTAATGGTCTTTTTGGAGTGTTAAAAAAATCCTAAGAATTAGTAACAAAGCGGCTCATAACTTAGGAAAAACGGGAAATGCATTATAATTGGAGAGATTATATCCTTCTCACCCTCATTCCCCCTTTTTTTTTTTTTTTTTTTTTTGGTGAATAGGATTCTCCGAATTGTAACAAACTTATTTTCTTCGTACAATGCATGATTAATACTTATAATAAGGGTAAAATATGGAATTGTAACAAACTTATTTTCTTCGTTCAATGCATGATTAATACTTATAAAAAAGGGTAAAATATGAATACCTCCCTGAAGTTAGATCTAATTATAAAAAATTTCCTCATGTATTGGGTATTATAAAAGTCTTCATCGGGTTTATCACTTTTTAACAATTAATCCTTTACTCCTAAAATATTCCAATTTTAACCCTATGTGTTATTTATAATGTTTACGATCCTATAAATTTAATGTTTAGGTGTAAATTGTTATATTTTATAAATTATAAAAGTGATAATTATATTCTTATTACCGAAATAATTGATAAAATTTGTAAATGACCACAAGTTTGTATACATGAAATCCCGTATTTTTTTCTTATTTGTCCATTATGGTATTGTTTGTGACGTTAAAGTATAGATTTAGCACATGTATGGTGAACATTTTCATGACAGCGGAACTAGGTTGCACGGATACTCCAAAATAATACACCGTATAGTATTGTATGCGTATCGGATATTCAGATACTCGTACGATACTTGTAAAATACTCCACCGTGTCGATTTCAATAATAAGAAAATAAAAAATTAAAAAGATACCTATCGGATACAAAGGAAGGCATATCGGAAATATCCAGAATACTTTAGAGCATGTATTTCTACAAATAATTCTTAGATTATGTATATTATCAAAGTTAATCTACATAAAACACTTGAAAATATGTATAGGCCAAAGACTTTGCCTATGATATTAATACTATGGTTTTACTTGAACACTTATATAAGAGGTAGATATCAATATTTATTTTAATATGGAATAAAAAGTGAACTAAATATATTTTACATAATTTTTTTAATATATTTTTAAATATACAGACACGTATTTTTGCTGTATAGAATCCTATAAATTTTAAAAATTCATATTACCGTACTCATATCATATTATACCGTATTGACGTATCCATATTCGTATCCGTGCAATCTAGCAGCGGAATGAAATTTTGTAAATTATTATTATAAAAAAATAATTTGGGATAAATTTCGCGATTCTGCACTTTTGAGTAAAACGTGTTAAAAAAAAACTTGTAGGAGCAACCAATCAATCAAATTATAATCAAAGGGTTCTTCCCCAAAAATCGCCAAGCTTCAGACTCACACCACCAATACCGCAAATCGATTTATCGAATTCAATCATAATTAAACAGTGAAGAAAATTGAAATGTCGTTCTCATTTTTCAAGCAATCAAGACCTAAAACCCCACTGGAATTGGCGAAGGCGATCAAGGATAGCCTCGTGGCACTCGACTCCAAAACCGTAGCTGAAGTCAAAGCCCTAGAAAAGGTTAGTTTTTTTCTCCTGGTCGTGTTGTATATTGTTAAAATTGTGATTATATTTGTTGGTGTTTTATTGTAGTGTAATGTGTAGCTTAGGCGTTATGAAATAGTTACTGTTTTTCTTGGATCATATGCTATATTGATTTCATATGCATTTGTCCGATTAAAAACGATAGGTGACATGCTATTGAATATCTAAGTGTATAATTGCTTGTAATGTCAGTGATCAATTTAGCTCATTCAAGCTTGATAATTAGCTCATTTACTTATTGGTTGCATGAAAAGATGCATTCTTTGAACGTAAAGAATGATTGGTATGATATGGCATTTTTGAAGCATATGTTATCGTGCTCGTATGTCATGATTCTAAATTATATTTGTCTCGGTGGTTACGTGTTGCCCTTAGCTTGGATGGGATAGTGGTGTAGTCAGAAAATTTGCAAGTTGCCGAAAATAAAAAAGCTATATTTGCATGTAGAAGACTCATGTAATGTTATGGGGAAGTGTACTTCTGTCTTTGTTATTCCAATTTTTATGTACAGATCTATAGGTTTATTCATTTTTATCTTACTCTTGCAACAGGCTTTGGAGGAAGTTGAGAAGAACATAGTGACAATGAAAACTATGTTGTCTGGAGATGGTGAAGTTGAGCCAAGTGCTGACCAAATTACTCAGCTGACACTTGAAATCTGTAATGAGGATGTTATTTCTCTTCTTATTCACAAGTTACCCATTCTGGGATGGGAAGTAAGTAAATTGTGATTTTATTCACCATTAAATCAGTCAAATGGTGTAGATTTATATAGATCTGTAATTTATACTTCTGTGCTTGACAAATTATACCATATCCGTACATAGACCAGGAAAAATGTAGTTCACTGTTGGTCCATAATGCTAAAACAAAAGGTTGATTCGGTATTTTGCTGTGCAAAATACATGGAGAATCATCTAGAGTTGCTCGACTTCCTTGTTGTTTGGTAAGAGCCTATATATAAATTATACACACACACACAAAGTTGTTCAATTTGCTTTTGCTTTTCATATGTGCTGATGGCATGTAGAATATATTCAAGATAAGACCCTTAAAGGTAGTTTACATATATTGTATAAACATGAGACTTGTAGTAGTGGTGTTCCAACCAGAAATTATATTAATAATTGGCTCCTCAATTTTGATTATATCAGATTTGTGAAGTCGCAAAGATTGTTTTGCTTAACCATAAACTATAGCTAATAACAAGTTAGCTCAATGAATATATGATTCTTAAGCATGTATCCTTCTCTGTTTTGTAGTATAAATCAAGTATTTTTTTAACATTACGTGTTACCTTTTTCTTTTGTGTGTAAAAAGTAATACAACTCAAGATATGATTGTCAAAAAAATCTTTACCCTACAAGAATACTAGTAGAATGAGGATGATGCACGGTCAATCGCACATTAATATGTGTCTTATTGTTACTGTTGCATTTGTCTCTTCCATTTTCCTGTCCATTCTTAGCTCTGATACAAAACACAACTTGGTTTTGTCTTGAGTTTGAATGATATTATGTCACATGATATCTATCGATCTGTTTGACAAGCAGCTATGATAATAAAGAAATTGCTCTGAATTGTGGTCATATGCTGAGGGAGTGCATCAAGTTACCAACTCTTGCAAAGTAAGATATGATTTTCACTTGTCTCCTTTTGTATCCCAGTAGAATATTCCCTCTGTTGTCTAGCATGAATAGGAATCTTGCTCAAGCATATATAAGTATAGGATTTGAAGAACGCATGGTTTTTGTGTCACGTCTCTTTCATAAAAAAAATCCAATTTCTTATTTCAGATACATATTGGAATCTCCCAGCTTTGAGTTATTCTTCAAATTCGTTGAGCTACCTAATTTTGACGTTTCCTCTGATGCTTTTTCTACATTTAAGGTCAGATCTCGATTTTACTAATTATTTATATGTATTGATCATCATCTTAAAATACTCGAGTGCTATTATTTACCATGTAAAAATAAAAATTTCCAGGATCTGCTCACTAAGCATGCACCTGCAGTTTCTGAATACCTGAATACTCACTACAATGAGGTTTTGCCCAATCTCTCTCAGTATTACACTAAAAGTAGTTTATGAGGAACTCATTATTTTAAGTCTTTCATCATGAAAAAGTTTTGTTCGATTCATGTCTCTCTATTCCAATAAGATATATGTCCATTGTTTGCTGTTTGATTTCAGCTCTAAAAATGTCTGCTTATCTTACTAAATGATATTTTGTCTATTGTTTTTCCAGTTTTTTGAGCAATATGAAAAGCTTTTGACATCTGCTAACTATGTGACTAGAAGGCAATCCTTGAAGGTAAGTTCTTCTGTAAGCTGGCGTGTATTTATCATATCATCTCTTGTATCATAACAATTTAATTTGATGGACTTTAGCTTCTCTCCGATTTTCTTTTGGAATCTCCAAATTCTCATATAATGAAACGCTACATTGCGGAGGTTCGCCACTTAAAAGTCATGATGATGTTGCTAAAGGTACTATTTCGTACTTCCTCTCCCTTATCTCAGATGGTTTAGAATTTTGTGATTATACGACCAATGGGCCAATCTTGTAGATGGATGAAACACATCAGGCTATTCATTTTTCTCAATATTCTAAAAGCTTTTCAGAACTTAAGACCATGACAGTTACCCCACTGCTTAATGCACTGAGTTTAACCTACTGGTACATATATGTACCATTGTGTTTGACATTGTGAAATTTTCCAAGCTTACTGCCATTCTGGGTTATTTAAAGCCTACATGCCACTAACTTTTGATATGGGTATGTAATTTGCTTTGTCATAAATAACATTTCTATTTACTTGAATGTAATAAAACATGCGAACTCGCTATTTTATTTCTGGTACTTCAAAATACTATTATGGTATGCATATTTTTTAAGTACATGAAAAATCTTACTTATGCTATACAAATTGCAATTTTGTATGCTAAGTATTATGTGTAGTTGCCTAACAACTCAAACTTAAGAAGATTAACATCATACCTCATTCTTCTTGATGAATTTGTTCATTCTGAAATTGGATATAATGATGCAATTCTGAAACAGAAAATTTGCTATAAATTTAATCCTTATTGCTGTTGTGTTGGTTGTTAGAGCATCATTTTCTGTTATTCCATCTTTCTGTACAGGATTCAAGCAAAAATATCCAACTTTCTGCCTTTCATATTTTCAAGGTATTAATTCTTAGTGTTCTCCCGTTAATTTGCTCCTTTTGTCAGATTGAAATGATTAATTTTCTATTTGTTATTTATATTTGGTACATTCTAGATGCTACTTCGGTTTAATTTTCTTACCTGCAGGTTTTTGTGGCTAACCCGAATAAACCTCGAGATATAAAAGTTATCCTGGCCAAGAACCATGAAAGGCTTTTAGCACTGCTTCACAATCTATCTGCTGCTTGCAAAGGTTTAAGCGTATTTCTGCCGGAACCTCCATTCGACTCTATGGAGTTACATATTGATACTGCCATAAAGGCCTTAGTCAAAATTCTGTTCTTGGTTTAAAAGTCAGCTTTTCTGATTAAAGTCATGTATAATGAGAGCCAACTAATCTATTTCGCTATTTCAGGTGGTGAAGATGATCAATTTGAAGAGGAAAAGGAACTAATAATCAAAGAAATAGAGAGAGTATCTCGGCTTCCAAACCTTGATTCTTAGGTACACTTACATGTCGTTATTATCTTCATATATTCGATCTGGAATTGCTATCTTATTGCTATTTTTACAGCTAATCATGTTTTCAAGCTGGCATATCCTACATCAAAAAATGTGAAGTAAATTAACATGCACCAACAGACTTATAAGAATCAAAGGAACTCAGGGACCCTTTGAGACAAGTCTGTCATGTAAAAACAACAGAGGTAGGTGTTTGAATGTTGTGTGACTGGCCAAAGAGCCATCTTTGTTTTGGGGAAAATGGCAATGACCTAGCTAAATATGTTGTATTATGGACAATAAAAAATTGTCCTTTTATGCGTATACAAGTGTGCTTAGTTGATGTAATATCAAATCAAGTTATTTGTATCCGTGAAGAGTTCACAAAGTCGTTTGAGTTCAGTTTAGTATACATAACAAAACTTGAACAACATTGATGTTTTGAGCTCGTTTCGATAAACTAAAAATGAAAAAGTATATATAATAATATTAATTTATTTGAGCTGACGCTTATACTTAAAATCTAATTCAAATGTTCAAGTTGACGCTCATAATTAGTCTAAAAATCAAATCAAATTGAAATATAATTTGAAACTCGATGGCCAGAAACACACCACATGGTTTACAAGTGGAACTCTGAAGTTGATGTTTGTAAGGCGAGGAATCTTCTCAAATAAATTTTTTTTTGGGGTCTAACCTCCTATATTATATCTTAATTTTTATTATGACACTGTCTAATCTATAAGTCAATAGTTACAAAAGGTCAAAGTTGATTCATAAAACTGTGTAATCCCACATCTTTAGCCTTGGTGCAATGTGTAAAATCACTGTTACTAGCAGTTCTTACAAATTTGTAAATTGTTAGCCATGAAGTTGTACAAGTAATGTGTTCATCGACGACACCAAAAGAACACGAATTGCTATGATGGCAGTAACAACATTATGGTTGTAGTAAAATCGCTTATTTGATTGTAGCAAGAACATGAACCGATGAGATTTCTATAAACTATTTATTTGCGTAAAGTAACTAAAAACATGTTCATGACAAAACTTCATACGAGTATGCGACCCAACAGAGTAGCTATCACATATTCATAAGTGTAGGGATGTACAATTTCTACCCAGCTATCTCTATACTTGCTTGAAACTAATAGTTGAAACAAAATCATATCCAAAACGAACCACAATGCAGACAGCGATATTCATATACTTAGTTGTCCTGTTTCAGCATCCGCAGAATGGTAAGGAACAGATTGAGAACGTCCAGATAAAGAGTGACAGATGCCCAGATATACTCATCATATGTGAAGCGCTTGATCAGGTTGTCGGTATCATAGACTATGTATCCTGAGAAAATTATGGCACTGATTGCACTGTAGATGGCAACAGAGGTGGATCCAAAGGGGAAGAAAATCTGCACCACCAATGCAAAGTAAGTTTATCAGATGATATGATGGTGAATATATTTACGATACCTAGAGAGGGGGAGAGAGAGAGAGAGAGTGGAAGACCTGAATAAAACCAGTCAAAAGCAAGACAAAAAGGCTAGTAAACAAGATTGGTCCCAGATAGCTAAAGTCTTTCCCCTTCTTAGCAGCCCAGAACGTATACCCAGTCAGAGCTGAAACTACAGCTGATGTTAAGATTAAGGCTTCGAGCACGATTGTTCCTGCAAATCAAAATGGAAGAAGTTAAGGGAGAACAAGTACCCAAACGATAGAGTATCTTGATACTTGTACAACTACAAACCTTCAGTATTGGCACAGCTCACACCAACGGTGAGACTTAGGGAGGCAGTGAATAGCGCAAGGAAAATGAAGTTCAGTGGGTGCCTTTGTTGATACACGTGCAAGGGCCACAACACTATTCAAGATTTAATATTTCATCAGGAAGATGTGCAAAGTAAAAAGGAAAACAAACAGATGAACCATGGATGTCATAAAGATAAAGTCTTGAAACTGGAATTTATATTATTTAATGAATATCTCATCTCTTTCTTCTCTCTAAATAATTTCCAAATATAGTTTTTGTTGAAAGCAAATACAATCTGGCATTCCTGTAGACCATCATGCTATAGAGGTAGATAAAAGTACGTGGGTAGAACTCAATGATGATCTCATAGAGGTAGATTAAATTCACAACTTGCAAATAGCATACTACACAGCTGACAAGACAACCAAAATTATTGCTAAGATAACAATCTAAGGCTAATTATAATAGTTTTAGATAATAGAGCTTCATTAAGATAGAGTCTAGTACCATATTGACCATCTTCACTCAGAATGTCATATAAATGATGGTAGTACAGAAGTACTCAAACATTACTGGAACGCTTTCGTAATAAGAAAGAAAAATATCAAAGTATCAATAGGAAATAAACATTCACGAACTAATGGGTCATAATAAGTTAGAGAATGCAAACCTGTGAAACAAAATTCTGAGTACCCATCAGAAAATATTTATAACATTATCATGGAAGTATGCTTTATTAGAGTACCATATCATGAAAATCCCATAGTATAACATTAACCTGCTCCCATACATCCTTTAGTCTTTACCAAGAATCAGCAAGTTTCTCCCAAATATAAAGCAGAATTCTAAAACCACTAACCCTCATATGCATTTTCCTGAAATTCTTGTGTAACCCCAGTTTGGCCACAATCACATAGCGACTAAAAGTGCCCTTGCCACATGGGTAGTTACACAACTACCAAGTACAACGCGAATTCACAAATATCATTTTCTAGAACAATAACCCAAAACTATTCAGTAGTTAAGCTCAAATCCATAAGTCATGCAAAGACCTCTATGTTATCAATACCGTGGAATAAAATTTTGTTTTCTTGGTATGCTTTGGCAAGATAATATTAGAAATTTTCCAATAGCTTTTTTAGAAATTTTTCAGAAACACCTGGAAGAAAATATTAAATGAAAGAAAATATGTTTGACTAAAAACTAATCGTAGTTTCATTTCGATTGACCCTGAAATACAGAACTTAAGGTGAGAAAGTATGAGAATCTTGATTCATGATTCATACAGAGCAATGGCAGCAGTAGATGATACATAATTTTAAAACCACGGAATTGCTTGAAGGTTAACTACAAAGTTATTAAAGAAAACCTAGGAATGCACTCACAGATCATCAATACACAAATCCCTAAAGTTGACATCATAATTATCATCAATTAAGGGAAAAATAAATAAAGAACTGCGCATAAAGAAGAAGTAGACGGTAGATCAAAAATTTGCTTTCACAAATAATATTACTAAACAAAAAAAATCAAAATGCTTACATATGAAGGGGGTGAAAATGAGGAAAAGCAGTAAGCCGGAGTTTCCACGAAGGAGATCATTGATCGGAGCGTAGAGAACAGTGACGGCTGAGATGGCGGTCGTGAGGAGGATCTGCGCAGACAATATGCCGTAAACTTTGCGTATGAAACCCCATCGCAGCTGATTCTCGCCGCAACCGATGCCAGGATACAGAACATCTCCAGACTCGAGGTCTATGTCGCCGCTTTTCATGGAAGCTGCGTCGCTGCTGCTTATTCCGGTGAAGCCGTACATGACTCGTAATTATATGAATTTGGTTCTCAGGCGGTGCTTTTTTTCTCTAGAATTCTCTCACTCTCTCTCTCTTCACAATTGCTTTTTTGTTTTTCCTGTATTTCTTCGCAAATGCTATTTCTTATATAGTGGGAGTATATATTTTAATATAAATTATCACGTTTTAAATTTCAAATTTAAGAGTGAATATTGGCATTAGTTGGTGCTTTAAAATTATAAGGTGACGTTTGTTTGGTGTTTGGAAAAGTAATCTGAGAGAGTAGTGAATATTTGTGAAATAATCTCGATTTGCGTAAGGTTGTTTGTTTGAGTTTTGAAAGAGTGATTTGAGAAATAAAGTAGGTATCGATTTTTTTGGAATAGTTAGTTTGTAGGTATAAGATGTATAAGACTTTATGTCAATCATGTTTGTTGTGAGAAAAATTGTTTAAGAGATATGTTATTTTATGTCAAATCAAAGTAGAGTTTGTAGAGGTTTTGTTTAAAGATAAAAAAAATTGTTGTTTGTCTAGCTTTTGAGAGAATAGTTTGAGAAAATTGTGAGATGAAAAATTTATTTCAGAAAGTAGAAAATATTTTGTTTTGCATTTTCCGAACACGAAATTTTTTTGAAAAATGCCAAACAAACCGGCCCTAAGATTTTGAATTTTATTAAAATTATAAATTTTTTTTTCAAATAATTTGAAACCACGATAACGAGTACCTCTAGGATGGTCAATCGAGTTGGACCAGTTCGATGCATGAAATTATAAGGCCATCTCCAGTTGTTGGGGGCAAAAAAGCCCCCTTACCCTCTCCCTCTCCCCGTTCCCCTCTCATTTCCCCTCCATAATCATCTTCAACAGCTAGGGATATATAATAATAATAATAATAATAACAATAAAAATAAAAATAAATAATAACAATTATAATAACAAAAATAAAAATAACCTGTATTATAAGTGAGTGTCAATTTGACCTAATTCAGATGATGGGTGAATATTTTTATTTTATTTTTATCATGCTTTACAAACATTTTCGATATTGACAAGTGATATTATCTTTAGGGATTGAACTTTTTTTTTTTAATTAGGAACATTATTTAATTTTATTCTAAGATTTTAGTATGAAATTTTAATATTCTTCGTACAATAATACTCCACTCATTCTACTCAATTAGTTATATTATCAGGTCAATTTTTTTTTTAATTTTTTAAATGACTTATCATGTTAAATTATTTACATATATGGTAGATTAATTTTTTTAAATATTAATATTTATAGTAATATATAATATTATCAAATTAATAGGCAAATTTATGAAATTATTCATTAAATTTTTTATAAATTTTGTTAAGTTGATCGAATATAAAGATTAATGAGACGAAAGAGATACATATGTTGAATTTGAGCCGAACAAAGTAAACTATTTACCTGAATTTGAGACGGTAGGCGTGAAAACCGATGTTATTGAAATTTAAAGGGATAATTATATATATACCACCTAATCTTTGATGAAACTCATATACACCCCTTAAAGTTATAATAAATTACATACACCTTTCATACTTTAATTTCATCTCACGTACTCATATTGTTAATTTCCATTAAAAAAAATGTCTATTGTAGCCCTAATGAGTTATGGTCAACTTTGAACTCACGTTTAATAAGACAAAATTGAATATAAACTCTCACTTCATATTAAGCATGTGGCTTGCATTTGAGCAAAGGATGTGTTATTTTTTCCTTATTGGATAATTGAGAATTGAAATTAAATTAAGAAGTAATTGAAATCTAACTCAAATACTAAGCAGAATCAAATACTGACCTGTCATAAGAAAATTAAGACCAAGTAGTTGAATTCTTGCACAGAGCTTAATTCCTATAAGTATATGAACCTAAAAATACAACAAAAACTAAGACAAAAACATATTCTCGATAAATTTCGTCATAATCATTCGACAATAAGTACCAAAAATGTGAAAACTTCCCGAACTACATCTTCGACCAAGAATTTCCCCTAGCCATTCTTGACGCTGATCGAATTATCTAGGCTAAGTTCAAACTCCAACAAATCGCGTATACTTTCCCTTTGAACAAATCCCACCTTCGTCATATACCCTAAAACAGATAAGGCATCATTCATCCTATTAACTTCAGATAAGCATTTAACAAGTCTCTTAGAAACCAACTTCTTTGGATTAGCTCCCTTCGTTCTCATATAAGCGTAATATTCCATCGCGTTTGCAGCATGCCCTTGATTGGTATGCCAAAATATGATTTGGTTCAATAATTTAATTGCAGGATCAAAGCCTCGGTTTTGCATATCTAGCCACAATGTTTCAGCTTCATTCACTTGACCTGCCTCACAAAGTTTTCTAATTAAAATGCTAAACGAGGGAACTGAAGGCCTCAAGCCTTGCTTTAAAAGTTCGGTAAAAAAGTACATAGCTTGTGTTATTTTCCCTTCTCTCAAATACCTTTCCATTAGAGAAGTAAGAATATCAGAAATTCCGGGTATGCCCTTCTCATTCATCTTTCCAAACAATAGTGCCGCTTCCTCAACTTTATCATTCAAGCAGAAGCCGTTTATCATGATGGTATACATTACACTCGTTTCTCCGTAACCTTTGTCGAGCATTTCTTTATAAAGTTCCTTAGCTTCATGAACATGACCAGTATTCATTAAACCGTCTATATAAACGCCATACGAGTGCTCATTTGGAACAATTCCCTTTTGAATCATTTCCAACCATAATTTTCTTGCTTCTCTTACGTCATTTCCTTGACAAAAACTCTGAATCATGGTTGTATACATGACTATGTCTGGAGAATACCCTCTATCCTTTAATTCATTAAAGACTCGGAAAGCTTCTTCTCTCACTCCTCCTTTGCACAAACCATTAATGACCGCTTGATATGTGCATAGATCAGGAGAACAATTCTTTTCGATCATGTAGTGAAGAATAGCAGAGGCTGTTCCAAATTTACCATACATGAACAATAACGATATCAAGTCATTGAAAACCACATTGTCCGGAACATGACCAGCTTGCAAAACTTGTTGAAGAAGGTCGTGACCTTTCTCGAAATCGTTCTCCAAACAAAAAGCTCTAATCAAGTGTCCCATGGTATTTAAATCTGTTACAACACCAAACTCTGTCATTTCTTCGTATAACCTCCATACAACGTCCACTCTTTTAGTTCTCACTGAATGGGAAAAAGCCCAATTCCAAGTTTGCAGAGAAGCACAATGACCAATCATTTTCAAATGCTCAAATATGATAACTGCTTCATCTATCAACCCATTTTCACAGAGGCACCTTATATATAATTCTAAATACGAAGGTTCTGGCTCAAAGGTTGTATCTTCGAGAAAACTCTTTGCGGAGTTTGCATCTCCAGCCTCCACAAGCCTTCCAAAAATCACATTGCACAATTCCTGGTCGGATAATGACCCGTTGAGGGACTTAAGCCAGAGATAAAACCTAAGCGATAAAAACGCATCATTCTGATGTTTTAAGACCTCATTGTAAACGGTTGGTTCCGCAAAATTAACACTCGGAAAATCACTTAAAAGGGTATGTTCCCATCTTGGCCGGGATCGAATAATATTAGAAATCTCTTCCGCAATCTCACTAATACTAGATATTTGATTTTGACCAAGAACCCCAACTGAGTTTTGAGGATTTTGCTGTAATTCTTCAGAAGCTAAGTGATTGGTCTCAATAAGACTAAAATTAGCATCTGGGTTTTGAGGGTTTAGCATTAATTCTTCAGAATTCCCAATTTGTTCAATACTGAGGTTTCGATTTCGGATTTGAATACCGGTACCTTGGACGGATTTAGGGTTTTGGCGGAGTAATAAATTGGCGATAAATGATGGAGGCCTAACCATTTCAAATCCAATTCTCTTCGCTGATTTTTCATCAACTCGTAAATGATTACTCAGAAAATGTAAGAAAGATTTTTAGTGCAAAAATGTAAGATTTCTGAACATAGTAAAGAATTTTATGTATGTCTTAATATATCAACGAAAGAACAAGAAAATTTTGAGAGAGACTTACTGATGGGTGTAGCTGTGGAGAATGGAGGAGGAGTGAAACCCAAAAAATTAATCAGGAATTCAGGAGATTTAGGAATATGTAAAGGAGTGGACTTCTAATTATCATATTTCACATTGAGCCCCTGAAATTTTGGATTATTCATTTTGTTTCCATTACACTTCAATACTTCAATCCTTTTATGTCCGTAATTAAGTAGTTAATAGCATATTAACTCTCAAGTTATTTTAAAAAGATACTCTACCCCTCTATGATTAATCAAATTACAATATAACCCCATATGATTTAATTAAAAAACTCATTGCATCCCTCATATACGAAAATGTTTTAGTTTATATAAATTTCATCGTGAATATCAAATGAAGTAAATTACTCATTTAAAATATTATAGAGGGTAAACTGTTAATTAAGAATAAAAGTATAAAGTGCTCTTAATTTAGTAACGATTTATGGTGTCGAAAAATATTACTACGCCTCATGGTTCAAAATGCATCACATTATTGTTTATGGTGATGTCGGTGCATTTAAAATTACATGATCTAAGAAAATTTTCTAGACATGATCTAATAAAGAATGTCTCAGGATAAGGATCACAGTGATTATATATTTCATAATAAATTTTATCTTTTTTAGAAATATTGAATTCAATTGATAAAAGGATAATTCATTTTGTGAAAGAAAGTTGTCGCGTTTTATGAAAAGTCAACCAACCCGTCATAATATTTGTGGTGAGATTTTGATGAATTTGTTTTTCCTTGTCATGATATACTCTCTCACTTTCATATTAATTGTCACGTTTTTTGTTTTTACATAGATTAAGAAATCTCATTATCACATACTTTTTTATGGTAAAATGTCTCAAATGCTCTATATAATGATGATTACTTTTTAAATTTTTTATTAATGAGTGATGATCATTGAGTTTCCCAACTTAAATGTAAGAAAGTGGCAAAATTGAAAAAAAATGCTTTAAAAACTCTAACATGCTTATTATTTGAAAAAAAAATTGATAAATGTGCCAATTAATATGAAACGGATATAGTAGAATGATAGTACTTACTATTTCTTCAAAAGACTAATCCCACAGTACCCAATAAAAAATTCAAATGGGTTCAAATGAAAATTTCAACAAATTACTCCCGTATTATAAATTTTGGAAAAAAAAAAATCTAGGTTATAGTCCTTGAGCATTATTATTTTTTTTTTGGAGAAACCCAAAGGTAATAAAATTAATCAGGCGAATCAGAGTTTACGATATCAAGGATAAAATTATGAAGAACAACTCCAAAAGAATTCGAACTTAAGTCTAACTTAGCAATGAGGTGGGCAGCTTTATTTCCTTCGCGCATAGTATGTCGGGCTTGGAAATAACCAAAGTAAGAAACCAAGAGTTGAATCTCTTCAAGTAAATGTCCAATGTTGCAAAATGGTTCGGTGTGTGATGTGATTCCATCTATGACCAACTTACAATCGCCTTCAAGTATCACTTCATTTCAACCTTTTAGAAGACAAAATTCCACAGCGAAACGAGCTGCAAAAGCTTTGGCAGTTTCTGGATCAAATGGTAGAGAAATGTGATGAGCAACCCAACCAAGGCAAGTACCTGTGCAATCACGAGCCAAAAAACCAACTCCAAAAATTTTTCGTTCTTATCAAGGGAGGCGTCGAAGTTTATCTTAATAACCGTACATGATGGCCAATCCAGCGCACTAGAGACCTAGGATGAGGTGCAGATTTCGGAGTAGAGAAGACAGATGTGAATCTTTGAAAAAAGGCTTGAGCATAATATGGACATCATGAGGTCGGTTGTCTCTTTTTTCGGAAATACAAAAGAAACCAACTGAAAATAGAAACAAAACTCACCAGAACAGTATATCAGCATTGCAATTCCACATGACTACGTAAGCTCCTGACAAGGAGAAGAATACGCTCACTTACATTTTGGTGCAGTCCGTCTAGTTCTTTCATACCAAGAAAGAAGTTATTTTATACAGAGGAAGAAAAATTAAGCATAAATAAATACTCAACACACTTATTACTAAAAAAAAATACGATTAATGAAAAAGATCCACCTTTGTGATGGCCCCACCAATAAACACGACGTACCAAATTTTCCCTAGACCTCCATCATCTGATTAAATCTCTCTCACCCCCATTGTAAATCACCGTCAGAAAGCGCACCGTACTGAGAATCCACCTCAGCTTCACCCTCCTCAGCCGAAACAGCGACTGACAAAACAAAATCCACAATTCTTATGATTACCTAATTTTCTATTTCGATCCATTTTCACATCCACTTGTGATTTTTTTCCGATTTTATTTCAGTTTGAAGGTGTAATTTTTTTATTTCTCGCGAATCAGTGGATTTGGCGTTACAATGCGAGCTAGTTCTGATTGAATGCTTCTAAGGTTGCATAAACCCTAGGTTTTCAGAATTTCATCTTTGCTTCAGTGGACATGCGAAAGGTAAAAACCCTAACTCTCTCTAAAAATTCCCAACTTTTTTATTATGCTTGAATTTGTTAGCTTTGTTGCGGTTGAAATAAGAAGCAGACGTTTATTTTGATATCATACGGTTGTTTTTATTTTGTGAAAAATTATTTATATTATTGACTGGTGTTTTGACATTGGTTAGTGAGGAATAAGGTTGATTGTGGTGTATGGTGTGCCTAATTACGAGTTGATGCTTTTCCAACTGCATTGACGTTTATAAACTGAGTTTACATGGAGAAAAGAAGAAAGTGAAATTTGTGCTTTGATAGTATAATAAGTAAATGGAAATGATTACGAGTTCGTGTGCTTTCTCTATTTCGGGAAGTGAGCAACTTTACTTGAGGTTTCTGTGTAATAGCTAAAAAGATTTCGTCATACCTGACGAATGCAATTCCAACTGCAATGATGTTCATAAACTGAGTTTACATGGGAGAAAAGAAGAAAGTGAAATTTGTGCTTTGATAATATATTAAGTAAATGGGAAGGATTACGAGTTCGTGTGCTTTCTCTATTTCGGGAAGTGAGCAACTTTACTTGAGGTTTCTGTGTAATAGCTAAAAAGATTACGTCAGGTAATAGGTGGAAACTTTATCTAAAAGGAACATAATAATTTGCGATGTGTATGAGATTGGAATTCCTCCACAAATTTTAGTTACGTCACCCTCTTAAAAACTTAATGCAACAAACCCAATATTGGGCACATTCTATTTTCCCAAGTTGGGCTTGATCAGCCATGTTTGCCTTATGTCCAGAGCATGAGCATGATCATCGAGGATACGTGATACTGGTCAGTTTTGTGTCAACATTTGCTTGCAGTGTCCAAATCTGCAGATAGTTTGGAGTACTTAATAACTGATAAGGTTAAAAACTGCAGTTGAGAACTGACTAGGTAAACGTAATCAGGTGCAATGTATTTATCCTTCAAGTCATGGACCATCAAATGTGTCAAAGTCCGTGTGGCTTAACATGTGTTTTAAGTTAATCTTACTTATGAAGTTTTCCTATCATGAGCGATGAACTTTTAGACTAGGTGCTAGCTTAGTTCAAATTGTAAGTTTAATACTTGAGATTACTCTATCTTCCATAACCTTTAAGCATGTTCTTTCTTTTCTTAGCCAGTTAGCTTCTACAGACACAGTATGGGTGAGTTTGGCCCAGCGTTGGGAGCACTTCTAGACCTCTATAGTGATTTTTAAAATGTTTGACCTCAATTATAACAATTTCATGGTGTTTGGCCCCAATGCCATAATCACTTTTGGGATCTCCATAAGCTAAAAATCAACAAATTTTGGAAGCTCCTAAAGTGTTATTTCTGCAAAAGCAATTATTCCATAATTAATTTTTATTATAATCAATTATTGTCAAAATCCATTTTAGCAAAATTAATTCTCCTATAATTTCTTTTCGAACCTCACCATATCACTCATTTTATCTATTGTTCTTAGAGGATAAAATGCTTGCATTTCATAAATGCCTAACATTACTCTGTGTTATATCATAAGGCACGTTTATGGAATTTAGTAAGGATTACTTGGTTTTAAGCTGTATTATGTCCTTTATCTACTAATTTTATGGCCTGTATTTTTTTTTAGCTTCAACGTGTTAACCTTTTGAGTTGGTAATCCTGCTCTTAATCAGGTTTGTCCATGTTTGAGCTGTCTAAAATGGGTAATACAGAGCATAATACCCACTTTTGTTGGTTCTTGTAGTAATTTTTTTTTTTCGATGGCTGCAGATACTGATATGAATAGGGAAGATTTGGGACCTTTAATGACTGTCAGGACAAAACCAATAGATCTGGTTGTTGGCAAAAGCAATGGCCATCGGGATGATGAAGGAAACTCTAAGATGGAACCACAAGTTGGGTTAGAGTTTGATTCTGCTGAAGATGCACAAGAGTTTTACAATGGCTATGCAACACAAGTGGGGTTCAAAATAAGGATTGGTCAGCTATATAGGTCCAGAGTTGACGGTTCTGTTATTTCTCGGAGGTTTGTGTGTTCGAAAGAGGGATTTCAGACTAACTCAAGAACGGGGTGTCCTGCTTTCATAAGAGTGCAAAAAATTGATTCGGGAAAGTGGGTTTTAGCCAATATAAAGAAGGAACATAATCACGAATTTGAAGCCACTGGAGAAATTTGTTCACCTCAGATACAGCGGAAAAGTTTTCCAACTCCAAGATCATCGTCTGGTGGGGCTAGTCGGACTGGAATCAGATCACACGAGGATGATAGTCCATCTGGTGTTGTTGATATTAAACGTCTCAAAAAGGAAGAGATGGATGCATTTGGTGCCATAGGTGAACCTCAGAAAGGTCTTGAATTCAACACTGCCAACGAAGCATACAAATACTACTACTCATATGCAGCTACTATAGGATTCAGAATTAGGATAGGCCAGTTATTCCGTTCTAAACATGATGGATCAATTACATCTCGAAGATTTGTGTGCTCTAAGGAAGGGCATCAGCACCCTTCAAGAGTTGGTTGTGGAGCATATATGAGAATACAAAGGCAAGAATCAGGAAGATGGGTTGTAGATCGTCTTCAAAAGGAACACAATCACGACTTCGACTCTCCAACAGATCCTTCTAGAGCAGTGACTGTTGCGTCGAGGGGTTATCGAGATGAAGGGAGTAGTATGCTTGAAAATCTGGACTTAGTCGAAACAAATGGAGGCCTCAGCCTTGTCAAACGAGTCCGAGAAAGTAGCATAGGAAGTAACTGGTACAGTGTGCTGCTTGAGTACTTCCAATCTCGGCAAGCAGAAGATACAGGATTCTTTTATGCCTTGGACATGCGTGAGGGTAAAGGCATGAACATTTTCTGGGCTGATGCACGTGCTAGATTTTCTTGCGCGCAATTTGGAGATGCCGTTGTCTTTGATACAACATACAGGAGAGGTAGTCATTTAGTCCCATTCGCTTCATTTGTTGGGGTCAATCATCATAGGCAACCAGCACTTCTTGGTTGTGCTTTAATTGCAGATGAATCTGAGGAGTCATTTACTTGGATCTTTCAAGCTTGGGTTAGGGCAATGTCAGGGTGCCGTCCCGTGTCTATAATAGCTGACCAGGACAGGGCAATTCAACATTCAATTTCACAGGTTTTCCCTGGGACACACCATCGATTTTCTGCCTGGCAAATTCTTGAATTAGAACAGGAGAACTTAGGTACGTTACTTTCCATGGATACTGAGTTCAAATATGAATACGAAACTTGCATTTTTCAAAGCCAGACGGCAAGTGAATTTGATTCTGCTTGGAATATGCTTATGAGCAAATATAACCTTAGAGAGAATGCTTGGTTTAAGGAGATGTATAGAATGCGTAAAAGTTGGGTCCCCTTTCACATAAAGGGGACATTCTTTGCTGGAATACCTGTAGATGGAAGTTTAAAATCATATTTCACTACAATTTTGACTGCCCACACACCTCTCGATGAATTTGTAATCCGATACGAAAAAGCTATAGAACAGCGCCGTGAAGAGGAAAGAAAGGAGGACTTTAACTCATTCAATTTGCAATCTGTTTTACACACGAAAGACCCCATAGAAGAACAATGTAGAAGGCTTTACACTATGACAATGTTTAAAGTGTTTCAGAAAGAGCTTTTGGAATGTTATAGTTACGTTGGCTTAAAGATAAACGTTGAAGGGGCCATCAGTAGATATCTGGTGCAAAAATGTGGAAATGGAGACGAGAGGAATACAGTTGCCTTTAACGCATCTAATCTGAATATCAGTTGTAGTTGTAAAATGTTTGAATTTGAAGGTGTCCTTTGCAGACATGCTTTAAAAGTGTTCCAAATAATGAACGTAAGAGAGCTTCCATCTCGCTATATCTTGCACCGATGGACTAAAAGTGCGAAATACGGTATACTTCGAGATATCGATTCAGGAGGCGGGTCCCAAGATTTTAAGGCGTTGATGCTATGGAGTTTAAGAGAAGAAGCCCGTAATTATATTGAGGCTGGAGCAGCATCCTTGGAAAGGTACAAACTCGCTTTCGAAATAATGCAGGAGGGTAGAAGGAATTTGTGTTGGCAAAATTAGGACATATCTCAGACATAGGTTAGAGGTTAAATTTCTCATGATTTGAGGTCATATAATCTGAATATGTAACTTTAATCTGACTGGTCTTTGGCCAGTTTCAGCCATGTAAGTAAAAAGAGTCCCTTCTTCTTCTTCTCCTTTTTTCCTTCCCCCTTTAAACAAGTAGCTGATTTAAAATATGAATTTGTAGTTATAACTATTTCTCATGTATCTGATCAGTCAATGTTTTGTACTATAGCTATCTTTAGTGCTGTTTTACATAATTGGTGTGTTTTATTAATGTTTTGTGTTTCACTCTTTTAACTGTACTGTCTTTGCACTTGTCTTATATATTTGAAGTTGTAGTTTTTGGTCATTTGACGGGCTCAAGATCCTCTGTACCACAATTTTGTGTACCAAAATTGTGCCACAAATGAGTAATTGCCACATGTATTTATGATAATTATTATAATTGTCATAAATACATGTGGCAATTACTCATTTGTGGCACAATTGTGGTACAGAGGATCTATTGCCCATTTGACGGTAGTTAAAAAGTTAGAGAGGAAAATGTGGGGCCTATTTGGTAAGGTTTTGATTAGGTTTTGTTGAGTTTTTGTTTTAAAAAATTGATTTTTGGGTGGTTTTAATAAATCTTTGAAATTCCGTTCGTAAATTTGGATGTTGGAGTTTTGAGGAAAAAAAAGATGATAAGTGTCAAATCAATGTTTTTATAAAGAAAAAATAAGTGATATTTATCAAATCATTGTCTTTTATCGGTTCGACGAAATTGTACTAGAATCTAGCCAAATAGGCCTAGATGTTTTTTCTGCATAGTTGGTACTATTCGAAGGGTGTAGATCTTCTGTACCATTTAAATGTATCACCATTAATTAATTGATACTTGCACATATGACAATTATAATAATTCTCACATATGCATGTGTCAATCAATACACTTAAGTGGTACACCAAAAGTGGTACAGAGGATCTTGAGCCCTATTCGAATATCATCACCACAGAATATGTCCATAGCTAAACGTTCACACGTGATTATCATAAAAGAATGTACCATTGCCAATGTCCAAATGGTCAAATGTAATGAACTGCAATAGGCTCAAGATCCTCTGTACCACTTTTGGTGTACCAGTGTATCACCACTAATTGATTGACACATGCATATGTGATAATTATTATAATTGTCATATGTGCAAGTGTCAATTAATTAATGGTGATACACTTAAGTAGTACAGAGGATCTACACCCACTGCAATATATCTAAAACATAGGAAACAATTTCATGACATGAAATTGCGGGACATTCTTACTTAATGATGTCCACAATTAATATCACATCTTCACAATTAATAATATGGTGTATTTTCAACCACAAGGTCTAGAAAATATCTTTTAGGACATATCTAAGTAAGAATTTTCCTAAAATTGCAAATGCACTAAAATGATGAAGTAAAGAATAGTGTGCTAAAGTTGGAAAACTAACTAAATTGAGAGGAAAAAGGTATGATTTTCACTATGGTTTTGAGAAGTTTTATTCGAGATTTGTTCAATGTCTACACCTAAATTGTTCACAAAAAGTGAAATGTGTATAATATTCTCAGAAAATGAGAAATCACATGAGATGTGTTAATTATTTTGTGATTAAATGAAAGTAACTAAGTTGAATTTATCATAAAAATTTCAAATTTTGATTTTTATGACTACAAGTGCGAAAGAGCAAAGTAAATTTGGACCCCCGCGGCCATAAATAATAAATTACAGTTGCGTTTTAAAATATTAAATAAATTTTATAATTTCATCTATTTTTTCTATTGTGTAGATTATTTATGACATCCTATATATTTTAAAATTATTTATTATGTTATTATAATGTCATATTGTTTCCCTCCACTTTTCAAAGGGGCTCAAAAAGCTCCTATACCTCCACGAGCACTCCTGGTCTGTATCACTGTATGCGAACAATGTTTGCATAAATTTGCTAAACAAATGGTGTTACAGAATCACCCTCTTTACATATATTTGCTGAACAAATGTAATTCTTTGTCACAGTTGAAACAAATCCATGCCCGTTTAGCAACCTCGGGCCTCTCCAGAAACGACCCATTCGCCTGGAAAATTCTCTCGTGCGCCGCAACTTCTTCCTTCTTCAACATCGAGTACGCTCATCGCTTTTTTCTTCAGATACCGAACCCTACCCTCTTTCATTACAATGCTATCATAAGGGGTTTCTCCAACAGCAAAAACCCAATTAAATGCATTCATTTATACAATCAAATGTTGATAAATGGCGTTCTACCTGATTATCTGACATACCCTTTTCTTGTTAAGGCTTCGGCGCGGCTTTCGGACTCGAAACTAGGAGGGTGTGTCCATGGTCAAGTTTGGAGAAATGGGTATGCGTTGGACTTGTATATTTCGAATTCTTTGATCCATATGTATGGTTCTTTTGGTGAAGTAGGAAGTGCGAGGAAGGTGTTTGATGAAATGTTCATTAGGAATTCGATTTCTTGGAATTCGATGTTGGATGGGTATGCAAAGTGTGGGGATGTGAAGCTCATGAGGGAAATGTTTGATGTTATGCCAAAGAGAGATGTCATTTCGTGGAGTGCTTTAGTCGATGGCTATGTCAAGGATGGTAATTACATGGAGGCGTTAGCGGTTTTTGGGAAAATGAGACAAGAGGGACCTAAAGCAAATGAAGTCACTATGGTTAGTGTTTTATGTGCTTGTTCCCACTTAGGTGCACTCGAGCAAGGAAAAGAAATGCACCGATATATAGTAGATTACGATTTGCCATTAACTCTTATCTTGAGGACGTCACTCGTGGACATGTATGCCAAATGTGGCGCGATTGAGGAAGCCTTGGTTGTGTTTCGTGGGGGTTCAATGAAAAAAACCGATGTTTTGATTTGGAACACTATAATCGGAGGACTTGCTACACATGGCTTTACCTTAGAGGCACTGGAAATTTTCCTAGAAATGCGAAATTCGGGAATTAAACCGGATGAGATCACTTACTTATGCCTATTGAGTGCTTTTGCACACGGAGGACTAGTAAACGAGGCATGGAGTTATTTTCACGCTATCACTAAGGATGGCATGGTGCCGAAAATCGAGCATTATGCTTGCATGATCGATGTTCTAGCTCGTGGGGGCCGTTTAACCGAAGCATACAACTTTCTTTGTGAAATGCCAGTAGAACCGAGTGCTTCGATGTTGGGTGCATTGTTTAGTGGTTGTATAAATCATAGGAGACTAGATCTTGCAGAAATAGTGGGGAAAAGGCTTCTTGAATTGCAACCTGATAATGATGGTAGATATGTTGGATTATCAAATGTTTATGCAGTTATAAGGCGTTGGGATGATGCAAGAAGCACAAGAGAGGCTATGGAGTTAAGAGGAGTGAAGAAGATTCCTGGATATAGTAATGTTGAGGTGTTTGGATCACTTCATGGATTTATTGCTCATGATAAGGTACATCCGGAATCTGAAGAAATTTACTTGATGTTGAATGTGCTTATAGAACATATGAAATTGAGAGAAAACCGGAAAAATCATATGTAATTGATACTGCTATAGAGGATGAGACATGAAGTATTCACACTACTTCGATTGGAGTTGGAAGCATTGGGAGATTGGCTTTACACATCTCCAAATAAATCTAAGTTCGATTTGTTTATTAAGGAGGTTCACAGGTAAAAAAGAGGCAGCAAACTGAAAAAGAGGTTCTAGAAAATCTAGATATTTACCCTAACTGTGATTTTCAATTAAGCCTGAAATAGGCTCGGCTCCTTTTTTAACTTGAAGGTGATTGGAAATCGGTGGGTGAAGGCATTTGTGACAGTTCCATATCCTTTAGTTCTGTTGCGTTATTTCTGGGGGATGTCAAGTTTTTGTCTACAAAGTTTGAGAGTATTCATTAACTTCACATCTACCGGGAGGGAAATCTAGCGGCTCATTGTTTAGCTAGGTTTGGTTTAGTCTCTGATTTGGTTCATGGTTTTATTCATTGTAACGCTGATTTCAATGGTTAATGATAATTTCATTGGTTCTCTGAAAAAAAATCTGAAAAATGAGAAACCTTGATCTCTTGTAGACTTTACAGAACTTGAGACTTCCAGCCTAGCTATGTTGGCAAAATACTTCAAGTCGTGTGAGTTTTTGGATGCTCAGTAGGGGTCAAAAACGTCCTTTCACATAGAAATCAATGGATTCTCGGTCTATCATAAAAATGGAAAATCTGTTTGAATATGGCAAGACAAATGACTACCATGGCCAACTACCTTTTGGGTGCTCTCTCTTCCAATTAGCTTGGACAGATCTTTACTTGTTACTGCACTAATACCACGAGCAATTTCTGGGCTCGTACGGGAACATCATTGAAGACATCAAGAACTTATCCTTTGGCTTTGTTTCTTTCAGAGTCCGACACTCCCAAAGGCAAGGCGCGTACTTTAGCAAAACTAGCTAACTCGGATTTTGTTTCTGTAATTTCTTTCAAGTCTTTAACTGCATAAACAAGATTCAGTGCAATAAATCAGAAAGAACTCATGATGATTATTAGTTATGATTAGAATAATTTGATCAGCATCACGGCTAGAGGAGTATTGGTAGGTTCCGTGAGGTTCATTGGGAGGAAGTGTTGAACATTGTACGCTGGCTGCTGCTGGTACTGATCGGATGATCGTGCAGGCGGCATTAAGTTCATTTCTTGTTGTGCAGTGCTCTCTTACTCTCAGATATCTGCAATCATACATATAAATCAAATCATTTTTTCAATATATATGTAATTCTAGTATATCTTTAACTTCAGAAAGTATGGACGACATGTGTTAAAGTAAATATTATGTGACATTAGGATTTTGAAGGGTAAAGATTTTTTCAAATTTGAAACTTTATCCGAAATTCTACCAATATTCTATGTATACTAAGATGTTTGGGTTTTTGGCATTTTACACCCGGAAAATATAGGGTTTTGGAACTTTGCATTTGACTTCAATTTTTTGGCATTTTGTACCATGAAAATACAATTTATTTGGTACTTTGTATGTGATAATATTTGTTAGTGGAAGGGTACCAGTCATTTTAAAATATTTTTTTGACACTTCGCACCATGGATAATTTTTGATACTTTGCATCCTACAAATATAAAATATTGGCATTTTGATCCTTGAGAAATAATTTTTTATGGCACATTACACCCCGATTAAAAAAATTGAAACTTTGCACCTTAAAAATATATTTTTTTGACATTTTGTACCCTAATATTTTCCTCTGAAGAAAGCCCATAAAACTATCATTTTCAATGTACAACAATCAAACATAAGGAAAAAGCATTTTTATTTCGAGCTAAATCACAAAAATAAGCATATTTTTTTTTTTTTGCAAATTATATGTATCTTAAATAGACATTGAATTGCATCCGTTGTGATATTCAATACAAAATTATACAACTTTTTCAGTTTCCAAAAAAAGTATACACCTTATACTCAACAAATCTATAATTATTATTTACTAGCATGTCAAATTTAGAAACTGCATAAAAGAAAGTGTTCTTACCAAATTATTGATAGCTTAGTAATTTGGTTAAAATAAAAAATGTACCAAAATTTTAAGTCGGGGTGTTCGCACTTACCGCCCTAAAAATATAAAAAAAAATTTATAAGAGGCCATGTTAATTTATGAAACCCTGGTCTTTATTTTTTTTTTAAGGTGAAATATGCTTTTATTTCTGCAAGTGAGTTTAATGCTCTTACAGTAACAAGTCAAATTGTTGCATTTTGGATCAAGGTCATGACTCATGAGTATACTTATATAGGGGCCTCATCTTATTTTCAGTCATAATAAACTTTCAATTAAAAAAAAAAAAAGGAACTCAATGAAACATCAAATGATACATACAAATGCCAGATGGATTGAAGAAATTCTAAATCCAATTTAGTACTTGGTATTATTTATTTCATGAATCACCAGTTGAAGCTGATTGACTCAAAATACAGGTTTTTGGCCAGACCAGATGCACATATTTTGGCTACTTCATGGCGCATACTTTTAGTTTTAGGGCCACATACTAGAACTCTTAACATCTGATCCTTGGCAATCAAATAGTATTCCTGTCATTTAATCAGTAATTAATTTAGCCTCCCACTCAAAATCAGATCATATCAAATTACTCTGAGATTTAACCTAACTATTCAAATCTGGTCTTACACCAAAGTGCACGAATGAAGAATGAACAAGAAGTCTGATGAGGAAGGCTCTCGAGTTCTCTATCTGTACCACAAAACGAAGAAGCTGGTGACATTGTTGGTGTTGGCATATCCACATTCTGAATTTGCTTCCCTTCCTTCAAAAACTTTCTCTTTTGCCACATAAGAATGGGACTGGTTGCAATAAAGATACTAACACATACAAGAAACATGTCCCAAATAATCTTGGAGCTGTAATGATAATTCTCACCTCTTTTTTCGACATGATGTATATGATAACGAGTTATAACTCCCAAAAGAAGCAAGACAAAAGAAGATGAGATTATAGCTCCGAGCATAGCCAGCTATTTTCACCTAGAGCTGCAGATATGGGTGAATCTGATGGATTTGGTTTGAATAATCTCGTCTGAATTTGCTTTTTGGCATCATCAAGGGACCTTTTATCGTGTACTTGAGTAACATAGGCTTCAATCTGTAGTTCAAGTTTGCAGATGTCTAAAGTAGTGCTTGATGAAGGAAGCAAGAGATCTAGCATTGTGAGATCAGTTGTGTTCTTGAAGGCTGCAATTAGTAGAACTATGGGGACTTTTTTGTCGGATTCTGTACTTGCGAATATGATTTCTCGTATTATGGAGATGATAGAGCAATCCCACTTCCTCCACTTATCATAACCAAAGATTCATGACTGCAAACAGATATTTAAACTTTGTTTACATGATGAAAATATTAAAATATAGAGTATGTACTTAGAAGGCAGGCCTGAAATAATTCACGATTCTTACCTTAAAAAATCGGATGATGCAGGTCCATAAGGTCCTTCAGTGGATACATTTAGATGGTCTAAAGAACTAAGCTGTACATAAAGCTTTTAAGTCCAACTTCCTTGCATTTTGATTGCAACACTGAGCTTTTCCGGCTCCAAATTACTGTTGGAAATAATCGTAAGGGATGCCACTGTAGCTTGCATATGCTTGGAACATGAACAAACAAGATACTCGTGGGACAGTAACTCAACCCTGAAAGTGATTAGTAGATTATTTAAATGGCTTATAAGTTATGTATTATGTAATAATCTATATTTCTAGGGTGCAAAGTCCCAAAAAATATAAAAAATGACTATCTACCCTTCCTGCAACTAAAATTCGTCATCAAAACACACATTAGGGTATAAAATGTCAAATAAATTATATTTCCATGGTACAAAGTGCCAAAAAATTTAAGTCAAGGTACAAAGTGCCAAAACTCCATATTTCCAGGGTGCAAAGTGATAAATTGAGTGCGCGTGAAGTTGAAAATTGGTTGTAGACATTAATAGTTACAAGAGATTTTGAGGGGTAAAGTTTTTTATGAAATTCGAAACTTTATCTGAAAATCGAACAAAATACAATTGCCCAATATATAATTTTGGCGCAGTTGTATATACTTGCTCGAATATTAGCATAAAGGAGATCAAAAGCAGAAGTGTTTAGACAGAGCGACAGCACTTATGAGACCAACTCCGAAACAACATTTGCTATTGTTGTAGATGACCCTGCTGACAACAATACTTTGTAAGAATTGCAGTCTCCTCTTCTAACAATCATTGCCTGCAAAACATATACTAAGAAAGAAACAACCTTAAGAAGATATTATAAGGCTAAAGCTAAACTGCTAAAGACAATATTACCTATGAGGTTCTACTTTTCGAAAGAATAATCTAAAAAAAAGGGCTCTTAAAAAATTCAATAATAAGATCTGCTGTGTAAGAAATAGTGATTTCCAACACACAATTTATCAATAAAGCAGTCCATCCAGATCTAATGTACACTCATTGTAAAGCCAAATACTGGTCTATAGGGAGCTTGTCTAAAAAACCAAACTCCAGCAGGTGTTTGTCCCATTGATCAAATTCAGCCCCTCTAATTAAACACCAAGGTACCAATTCTAAAAGCTGGTAATGTAAATTGAATTTTGAATTCCAGACCTCAGCATGGATAACATTGGCAATGGCTAGCAAATCTCCGGCAAGCTTAAAGAAGAAGACATCGGATTAACCCTTGCTAAAAAAAGACAGAATTGCATTTTTAGTCAAGATTGGACCATCGGTACTTTTAGTCCCATTGACCCTCTCCATCTAACTTTTGCACCTTTGGTCCCATACAATAATCTCGGTTTTGCACTTTTGGTAGTACAAAACTGTCCTTTTGCACTTTTGGTCCCAAATTGAGTAGAAAAGGGGTGACAAGACCAAAAGTACAAAATATTTCAAAAAATAAGGACTACAAAGGGTCTAGTTCTGAGAGTCTAAAAATACAATTTTGCCAGAGAAAGAAGTCCCCTTTCCAGTGCAGTTCGAACAAGTATTTGCTCAATTCTAAACATTTTTCAAAGTACTTAACACAACAGCTGAGTTGCGTTTCCAGAAACCGACAAATCTTGAAGGCAAGATTCACCAATCCTACAAATTACAAGTGAAGAGCTTAAAAACATTTTAACTTGGAAGGAAAATTCAATACATAGCATCAACACATGGTCCCTGGACTTTCAAATTAGCCTCTTCCCAACATTTGTTTACGATTTGATTAAAAAGCGAAAGTAGAAATGGCAAGAAGATAGTAAGAACACTCCCAATAGATGTTAAGAATTAAAAAAAAAAAACAAATGTAACTTCGTACCACAACCAATAATTTAATAATACCAACAACAAAAATGCAAAATCATGTAGAAAGGACAATAAAGATATAATATGCAAGCCCCATGTCACACGAAATACAAATCTTTCGTATAATGTTCTTCTCTTAAACTTTATGTCTGGAACTTTATATCATATGTACCCCATCATCTGGAACTTTTTGCACTTCTCTCAGAACTTGAAATCTAATCAACATAAAATCATGGTAGTAATTCAAGAAACCTTTCTGGTCCCTTATATTTTAATAAGACAATATTTATGTCACTCATGAATGTTAACTTATCTGAGCGAAATATTTCAAAGGCATAAAAGCACACCCAAAGTAATACAAACATATAGATAACAATTAATTGTATTTCCTAAATAAATATTTAAATGACAGAACTTAGACTACTTGTTCATGTATCTAAAATGATGTAAGCAAGTCCATGTCAAGTGAATACCTCAAGAAGACAGTGTAACAGCTATGGATGGTCAACTTCCTATCAATGTCAATTTTCAGATCATAACTTTTTCAATCAACAGATCACCAGTAATCACCACAAGAACAATATCCATCTTTGAAATGATGAAACCGGTTAGAATCTCTTACAACAATATCTCTTTCTGTAAGTTTTGATATGAATTTTGTAATATTATGACAATCCCCACACACCCGCAAGTTCTTGTATATCCTAATCGAAGTTTTGGGGGAAGTATTAAGAATCCCGTACACAATAGCCAATCTCTCACTATGACTATTAAGTATATTTTCTTTCTCATCATCCTCAACATCCTGCAGCACAAAACTATAGTCCGGAATATAACCAATTCCTTTTATTTTAGCATTTATTATTGCTAGCTCCTTATGTATCTGTTTCCACTGTGGGTGAGATTGATTGCCTGTATAGAAGACTTCAATCGTATTATTCAACTCAATCGAGCTCCAACCAGGAGTCTTCCGTAAGCCTTTATCCCTGGCCAATGATCTCACTTCATCTACACCTTCCCATCTCCCGGAATTTGCATAAATATTTGACAACAAGACATAGTATCCAGCATCTTCTGAATCAAGTCCAAATAAGTGACTAGATGCCATTTTACTCATTTCAACATTCCCATGAATTCTACAAGCACCAAGAAGAGCACCCCATATTGAAGAATCGGGTCTCATAGGCATGCTCTCTATGATATTATAAGCTTTTTCCAATAGCCCTGCCCTACCATACAAGTCCACCATGCAGCCATAGTGCTGCAAAGTAGGCTTGATTCCGTACTTTTGCTGCATCAAGTCAAAACACCATTTTCCTTGATCAACCAAACCTGAATGGCTACATGCAGACAACAATGATAGAAATGTAACCTTATCTGGCTTAACCCCCCCATCTAACATATCAGTGAAGATTTTTAAAGATGTCCCCCCATGTCCGTGAAGTCCATGACATGATATCATAGCATTCCAAGGGACAGAGGTATCTTTAGGCACCTCGTGGAATAAAGTCAATGTTTCACTTAGCATCCCACATTTTCCATACAAATCAATAAGACATGTAGCCACAAAGACATCCAAGTTGATACCTTTTTTCAGCACATGACCATGAATTCTCATCCCATCTCTCAAGGCTCCTAGATGAGCATAAGCGGGCAAAATGCACACCCATGTCCCTTCGTTAGGCGTTAGATTGTCACACTCCTTCATTATATTATAAACATCAATGGCCTCGCTTGCAAAACCATTTTGAGCATAACCTCCTATCATTGTGTTCCATGAAATTAAATCTTTATGAGGAAGCTCTTCGAAAACCTCGCGTGCATACTCGATAATACCCAGTTTTGCATACATGTCGACAACTGCATTTCCGATCACAATGTCTTTTGTAATCCAACATCTTCTAATGATGTATCCATGAACAGATTTGCCCCCCAAACAATCCTTCGTCTGAGCAATACTGGAAGATAAGCTGACAAGTGTCAGCAAATCCGGATGAAATTTATCCAATGTCATCTGATGGAAGAATCCAAGTGCATTATGTGGACAGTCATTTTGCTCATATGCTGCAACTATGGAGTTCCACGACACCAAATCTCTAACCTTCATATTGTCGAATATTCTCTGTGCACATGCTAATTTTCCAAATTTGGCGTACATGTTAATCAAGGCATTGGAAACAAACACTCCCGACTCCAATCCATGTTTTATGACATACAAATGGATCATCATCCCATTCAATATATCATTCATCTGTGCACAAATTGGAAGAATAGTTGCCACAGTCACCGAATCCATCTTTACCCCCTCCAATCTCATCTCATCCAAGATGCTCAGAGCGTCTTTCGCGTTATCATTTTGGCAAAACCCTGATATGACAGAATTCCAACAGCCCATATCACGGAATGGCATAGCTTTAAAGATTTTATGGCCGATCCACGAAAATCCAAAACGGCAGTACATATGCACCAAGGAAGCAGATACAAACACATCCCAATCAAATCCCAGTTTTGAAATCCAGCAATGTAACCTTGTACCATCAAGTATAGAATTACAAGCTTTCAATACAGGGGGGAAAGTATAGTGATCAGGCCTGACATCAGGGATCGACAGCATTTCATAGACACATTTCACTGCTTCACTAAAATGGCCATTTCGGACATATGCTGAGACCATTGAGTTCCAAGTATATGCATCTTTTCTTGGAACATGATCAAATGTGTTTCTAGACAAGGAAATATCACCAAGATGGGCGTAAATATTGACAAGCCTCGTGGCAACATAAACACTTTGGGCTTTCCCCGACACAATAAGAAGGGCATGAACCCGTTTGGCAATCTTGGGTTTGGTGCAAGAACTAAATAAAAGCTCAAAATCAATATTTTTGTTCTTTTTAGTAGTGCCATTTGAAAAAATGTCTATGCAGCTCACAATATGACGGAGTAGGAAATAATTGGTTGAGGGTGGCAGAGACTTCAACAAACGCCTACCTCTGGAGGTGGGCAGCAATCTGAGTAGGAAAAAAAAAATTTAACATCCATAGACATATATAGGAACACACTGGTAATTTTCACAACTAAAGAGTGCATGATAACTTATCTAAATTAACTGCCACAAAGAAAGAGTATCTGAAACAAGAATTCAGAAGATTTGTCGAATTAAATATCTCAACACCATTAAATGTTGAACTAAAAAACCGAACCTGAAAATTTGTCTCCTAAAATTTAATGATGAAACATTTAAACAAATAAAAAAAAGTGACTAGTTACCTAAAGAAATGTAAAATGTCTGCACAGAGAAAAACGAGTTTCGTTTAAAAGATCAAGAACTTAAGATGATAACTCTAAACATACCTGAACATACATGTAATTTTGACCACATAATCATAAAATTATTAATTTGCCACGAAATTTGGGGTGATAGATTATGATTGGGTTTTAGGAGAGTGTGTGAAAGAACGTTGCTGCAGGAATCACTAACATGTATCGGCCCGAGCTATTGGGACCTGATTGGGTACAAAAAAGATTTGTCAGATTTGCGGATTACCCTTTTGGGCATTTCAAATGAAGGCCCAGTTTTGTTTAATGGAAAAAAGTTAAAAAGGATAAAAAAAATTATATTTTACTACTGATTAAATTATTTTATGTTGGTACATTCCAGTGTTATGTGGGCCTAATATGTTAATTTAATGTGTATTGCTATTATAAAGGAAGTCCATAATTATTGTTGTCTACTGACGGTATTTTTCGTAAATTTTCCTAAAAAAGGGAGGACAATTGTGTTATCTTGCAATTACAGCAGTCCCGAGGGGGATTGGGCAGCCATGGCCTACTTATCCCAGGTTAACCTGTTTCTTGTTAGTAGAACCAAAATAAACTACAGCTCATCGTTTTGTTTATGAAGCCTAATTAGGCTAACCAAAAGCTGCCTAGGGATTAGGAAATTATTTTTTCAGAAAATATAGTTATAACAAGAAATTGATCAAGGAATGTGAAAATAATAAGAACAATCAGTTTTACAGAGCACAAAAGGAAATTCTCTCCTGGATATCCTAACCATAAAAACTAAGAGGTCATGCATGCACCAGAATTTTGACATTCGTGCTACCTATAAAAGGACAACTAACACACAAAGTTGAGCTCTTCTGGGATAAACAAAACATATAAAAAAAAAAAAAAATGAAGCAACAGCATAGGACATGATCAGGGCGGATATTTTGATTATGAAAGCCTGCGCCTTTGAGCTCTGGCGCCTAACAATATGGGTAACGGTTCGACATTTTTTTTTTTTTTGTTCTGTAAATATTCAGACAATTGTCACTAAATTATACTCCACTTAAATAACATTTGCAAAGTTATGTATCACTGGCAGTCATAATATTCTTTTATATTACATTCCAATTTTCATCTGAATTACACATCAAAAGCCAACAAAAATTGCATAGGTTGCTAAACCATATAAGCACGAACCACAATAAGCACATCCGCAGTAAGTACATATGATCCGGAGCATGAGTTGGTAGCCATGCTTTTATTTTCTCTACATGATCAACTGAAAGATTATTAAATTAAGGCCCCACTTGGTTATCATGACTAGATAAGACTTGATTGGGTCCAATTATCTCATCTGGACTGACTGAACATGGTTAATTTAATTTGGCTGCATCTTTTATGAGGTGTTTAGTTATAATTTTGGCCCATAACTAGATAAGGCTATAACAAAATATAAGGGCCTAATCAGACATAAATAAGAAAAAGGCTTTCATTTATTTATTTTCCTCTCTACTCCTGTTGCGGCTTCCTCTATTCCATGGGGTTGAAACCCTAATTCATTTTCTTACTGCATTCAGACTAAAGAAAGTAAGATTCCAAAAAATATGCCTTGTTATTTTCTCATTATATTCAAACCTAATTCATGTTAATTCTGAAAATAAATTCCAAAACCTGCAAATTAAAACTGAAGCATTCTATAGCAAAACAAATAAAGAAGGAACAAATAAATCAATATCCATACCTAGGAACAATTATTTTGAAGGGGTAGGTACAGGAGAGGGTTTGCATTTGTTAGCTTTAAGCAATTATCATGATTCAACACAAACTCCGTTTGTTTTGTTTCTGCAAAAGAGAAGACCAAAGTATGATTTAGTAATGCAAATATTAAAATACTTGCCTTCATTATTAAATTTGTTATTCAATTTAAAGTTTGATAATGTAAATTAAAGATTTAAATGAATTCTTGAAATTAGCATGAAGGAAAAAGTTCTGCAAAAGAGAAGACCAAAGTATGATTTAGTAATGCAAATATTAACATACTTGCCTTCATTATTAAATTTGTTATTCAATTTAAAGTTTGATAATGTAAATTAAAGATTTAAATGAATTCTTGAAATTAGCATGAAGGAAAAAGTAATTAAGGTTTTCTTCCCACAAAAATATCCTACTCAATAAATATCATACTCCATGTATTAAAATAGTAAAAGACATGAGAGAAAAGGAGATAAGGATGAATTGAATCTGCTTTTCATTCTGTGAATATTGTACAGTGTATGTCCCTATTTAAAGGGGAAGCAACAAACAAATAGGCATTTTTGTTAACCTATGCTACAACATACAATGAGAATAGAACATTATAGAAAAATGTTCTCTCTTGAAGTGGCACTGCAGTAGAGGTACTACTTGTTGAAGGGGATCAAAGGAATTAGATAACAAAAAATTAAGGGAAAATTATAAAAGTAGTTCTGTAACTATCACTTTCGTTCTATAGAGAGTCGGGCTTTCAATTACATCCTACAATTGATTTTTTCAGACAATTTTTGTAATGGAGAAGTCATGGCCCACACGACATTATCCGCTCAAATTAAAAGTTGGCGGCCAGATATGACTAAAATTGTTAGAAAATGTTAATTACGTATGTGACGTAAATAAAAATTCGCTAAAGGACTTCGATCCATGTCGTTCTCTTTTTATCAACAAAGGATGGGTGATCTTGCACTAAAAACACTTTAAGACGCCCACTTCTAAGATAATTTTGATTCACATTCATGGTTTTGAATAAGTGAATATTTTATCTCCTTTCAATGTAATATCACAAAAATTAATGAAAATCAACCACTTAATTAAATAATTAGAATTGAATTTAACAAACCATGAAAGCCCAACACCTTTCATGTTCTAGCACCAACATCGTATGCATATCAGCTTCTAATTCATGCCACACCTTGAGATTTAACAGAGTTACCTTCTTTTCATTTTGCTGGGAAAAAAGTTTACTGCTTGTGTTTGAGGGAAAATACACAATACTTCCCTCTCTAAGAATGATTCAAAAACAGAGTACTAATAACACATTGAAACATCAACCAAGAATGTAAAGATGCATAATTATCATCATCTAAGACTAAATATACTCAATAATTCTAGGAAAAAACATTTCTTCAAAAGTTGCCACAAGCAAACTACACTCATTGAACATCAAAAGAACAAGAATAATTTGTAGATATTGATTCAGAAAAATGAAAAAACGGAATTACCTCTAAAATTAGAGAAAATTTCGGCCAGGGACAGGCCGGGAGTCTCTTTTTTGGGGCAGCAGCAGGGCCGGCGGGTTGAGCTGAGCAGGAGCAGGGTCTGGGTTGGGCGGGTGCCTCGTTTTTACGGGCGGTGGTGGGTGGGTTGTGCAAGCAAATGGTGAAGAGTGGCGCTTTGAAGGAGTGAGGAACAGGAAGAATTAAATTAGGGCTTGTTAGTTAATTTTAAAAATATACATTAAAGTAACAAAAAAATTGTATTTTCAATGTATAAAGCATTAAGGGGCAGTTTGTTTGGTGTTTTTAAAAAAATTATGTTTGGGAAATTAAGATTATTTTACAAACCCCGCTATTCTCCTAAACTATTTTTTCAAACATCAAATAAGCATGTCCTAAAACTTTAAGTCTGGATATAAAATATCAAAATCCAATAATTTATGGGTGAAAAATGCCAAAAATACTAGAAAACGTAAATAAATGCAATTCCAGTACAATTCGTGGATCAATAATCTTATTTATTTGAAAGAATTATAAGCAATTTTCAAGTAAGCCTGAATTCTTAAATTAATTTTTCTTTGTGAGATGCGTGCTAGATAAATATGAAATTCATTCCACAAACTATGATAGCTTCTGTATGAAATCATCAATGTTCTTCAGTTCCTTTTAATTCGTGGGTATAAGCATGTTCTAAGGTTTTAAGAATTTATATATTCCTGCGGTATGAAATTTAGACTCATAATTTAATACTACTAGGGGTCGTTCGGTAGGATTTAATATATGTGTTAATATGGGTTGATATTACGTTTTGGTGAAAATGTTTTATTATCGGGTTGAGTGGATTAAATCATTACGACTCGGAATTGAGACTAGATTACAATTCACCCATACATGGATAGATTAGTTGATCCAGGTGAATATGAATTCGGTAAAATATCCAATAACCATTTACATATTACCTATTTTAATATATCATAAATTCTTTTTAAATATTTGAAAATGAAAACACATTCTACATAAATAAATCACAAATTAAAATCTATATCAATTTACAATTAATATGAAAGCATTCGAACTAAAACTTTGAATAAGCCTTAATCAACTCATACTTTTATACGTATTAGACAAATGGCTTCGATGAATTGATATATCTTAACTAACTTAATATGTTCAATTAAGTAGTGAAAATATATTAATATATTAATTAATCAGCTCATACTCTTATATTATCATCATCCTGACAATTTAAATATGCAAAGTTTTTCTAGGTTATGTTTGATTCTCGAATATTAGGGCAATGTTTGGTTCATGTATTTCAGCGAGAACCGAAAAAAGAAAAAAAAGTGAGCAACAAACAAAGCTCAATATTCAATCATCTGATGCAAGAAAGACATATTCATTAGCAATTTACTCAAAGAAATCTAGAAACCAAACATAGTTTGAATATTATGAAATTCGAAACTTTATCCGAAAAATACAATTGCCTAACATACAATTTTAGCGCAATTGTATATACTTAGCTCGAATATTAACATAAAGGAGATCACAAGTAGAAATATCTAGACCAAGTGACTAAACTTATGAGACCAACAAGACAAGAAAAAGAAACAACATTTGCTATTGTTGTAGATGAACCTGCTGATAATAATACTTTGTAAGAATTGCAGTCTCCTCGAAAACCTCTAACAATCATTGCCTGCAAACCGAGAAAAAACATATACGGAGAAAGAAACAACCTTAAGAAGACGATATTATAAAGCTAAAAGACCAAAACCAAAAGTTCATATATCAAGGGAAAAATTAAATACCTGAGATATTTGCTCAGCATGGTTATTGATATTTTTGAATATCCGACGAATATATGTGAAGAAAACTGCAAGTACAATTATAAACCAAAAAAGTTCAAAACTTTTATAAGTTCTTTGGCAATTCAAAATTGAGAAAACGTAAGATGACAATACCATCAATCGTCTCGAGGGTTGTCAATTGATGCCAATTAATTCTACGAGATACGATTCCTAGGGCCACATTGCGAACCTACATAAGACAAAAAATTATTAACATTATCGAACACTTTTAATAGACAAATACTTGAAATCGACTATGAACCTTTTATAGTCCACCAACTTATTATAGCCTATCTAACCTCATCAAACACCAGACTGATAAATCGTAATGAAAGTAGGAGAGTAAGGATGACTTCAGCCACTGGAACGCCAAGACTCGAGAAAGGGAGTATAAACCATCGTAAGGCAAATGCTAGTTGCTCGGATGTTGTGGTTGTTAAGCAAAGGCTAGCACTTTGAAAGATCTTTCACAAGAAACGAGGCTTAATTAGATATAGTGCACAAAACTGAAGCAAGAAAAAAATAAAAAATAAGTTCTTTCCTAATCGAATGAGCACCAAATGAAATGGTTTTAGATTACATAACTCCATGTATTATATGACAGAACATTGGGCTTTATTGTTTCTTCATTTTTTAATTTTCTTTGAAATCCAAGTCAAAACTTAGCCTATATAACAAGTAGAGCAGACTTACGGTGAATGTTAAACAGGCTGCAGTACTAGCGGTTGATAACCCTTTTCGGGTTAGTTGTAAGGGTCCCAACTTCATTATTACGTATCTATAACCTTCAAAAGATGCAGGAAGAGTCGATAATCCTGTCAGTAAAGAAGGAGGGCTTCTTGAACTTAAAAGGGAAGGTGCACTATCAGTACTCAGCCCCAACAATACAAATAAGACACCACAGAGCAAAAACACTCTTCCCAATTGATCCTACAACAATATCGGAGATTTAATAAGGTTTCCCAGCATAAAAACAATTGTACAATTACTAGAAAACTTCCTGTAAGAATTGGAAATTTTATCCATCATGTTAAAATGCTACCTTACCTTCCAAACCTCTGTAGGCTGAATACAAATAGATACTAAGGAAAGATAGATTACTATTCCCACACGTATTCCTATATTTGATTTTGCCGGTAAAATACATAAGGCAAGCAGCCACGCCTGCATTTTTAAAGTCACAAAGATTAATAAATTTAAATACAAAGTAATAAATTAATATTTGCCTGAGCCCTGATTGTTCTTGGCAATAAAAAAACTATTAAACAAAATAAGTTGTGACATGGAGGAATGAGATAATCATAGTATAACAAAAGATAAACTACACGTATATTATTGAACGAATCACGTGGAATAACTGGTGTACCAGCTTACACAAGGGCAAAAAATTTAGAAAAACAAGTGCTGAACTGTTGAAATGTGAGATATTTTGCCTAAGTTTCTAGAAAGTTCTACATGTATCAAGAAATATCAAAATATCACATGTAGATTCAAAACAAGCACTTGGTAGGAGAATCTAGATATATCTCAAGAAATCCTAGGATAGTCAGTGGTTGAATACTCTAGAATAATGAATATCCTAGAAAGTCTAGATAGTTCTATGGTAACTATAAATATGTATGTACTACCACATTGTAAGACAAGCAATTGAATGAAAAAAAGAATTCTCTCAAAAAAAAAAAAAAAAAAAAAAATCATTCTCCTCCAACTAATCACAAATAATTAACAAACAAATCATCAAGTTGATATCAATTTTACAATTGATTCAACCTCAAAAAACCCAACATGAATAAAATGGCTAAGCTCTTGAAGAGATTGAAGTGAAGAACAAACACGATGGAACATGATAAATGATTACCGTGTTTGTGTTTCTACAAAACATTAACAAAAACTTAACCAAATTAGTCATCTTGGGGACAATGAGAGCTCATATATTAACATCATTACAATGCACAATTCAAGAAATCTAACCATCATAAGAATGATTGAATGTACGATTTTCCTTCTCTTCTGTAACTACATAATTGCCTTTTCACTAAGAATTAAAGTTGCAAGAACCCCCAAAAGCATAAATAAACCTAACCGTATAACTAATGAGATTTCTATTGATTTCTATGGATTGGATTAGAAGCAATTCTAGGTGAGGCTAGGGATGAATCGAGAAAGAAATCTTTATTGGTTCCTTCTATCTTCTATGAATCTCTTTCTCAAATTAACAACAAATAATAGATGGTATACAATAGTGCAAACCAAGTAGCATAATTGGTGCCAGCAAAAATGCCATAAGACCCATAAAACAAGCAAGAAAACCATGATAAACTACTACTAATCATATCATTAAAGCTTCACAAAATGCCAAGTACGTCATCGGACACACTTATCAAGTAACACATGAACAAGGATAAGAACCCCGTCCTCCCTTCCAACAAGAAAGACATAAGCTCTACATTAAACACCCCCTAATAAACATCAAATCTTGGAAAAGAAAAGATTAAATAAATAGAAATAAATATACCATTTTGATTCGGGGGTCCACAGCGTGCAAGAAAGTGGTGGGAGAAGATATGTACTGAGCAATGGGGCTAGAAGTTGCCCCAGAAATTGTTCCAAACACTTTCTCTGCAGCAAATAGATTTTTGGGCATCCATTTTTCCCAATTTTTAGTGCTCCCATCTGCTTCATTATTACTGTTTGTTGTACAACTGATTTGGGATTTTAACTTTCTCAAGGAGTTGAGTTGTAATCGTAAGCTCAAAATTTCTGGGGGAGTTCTGAAGGTATAGGGTGAAGGGGGAGAAGGAAATATGACTAGTAATTTTGGATGGCTGCTGAGGAGCTTCGGGTACATGAGTAACCGAAGGGTGGAGTGGTGGGTGGGGGAGGTTTTTTATTAGGTTTCCCTGCACAAACACAATTGTAAAATTACTATAAAAGATTCTAATAAGAATCGGAAATTCCATCCACCGAGTTCATAGGCTACCTTACCTTCCAAACCTTTGTAGGATGAACACAAATAGAATAAGGAAAGATAGATTAATATTCCTGCACGTATTGTTATATTTGATTTTGCCGGTAAAATACATAAAGCAAGCAGCCACGCCTGCATTTTTGAAGTCACAAAGATTAATAAATTTAAATACAAAGGAATAAACTGATATTCACCTGATTGTTATTGGCAATCAAAAAACTATTGAACAAAATAAGTTGGGACACGAAGGAATGAGATAATCATAGCATAGCAAAAGATAATCCACACATATATTATTGAATGAATCATGTGGAATAACTGGTGTACCAGCTTACACAAGGGCAAAAAAATTAGAAAAACATGTGCTGAATAAAAATGGCTAAGCCTCTTTAAGAAATTGAAGTGAAGAACGAACACTATGGAACAGGATAAATGGTTACAGTGTTTCCAACAGCGACCTAGAATTTTAGTACAGTGGAGGCTAAACTTCTACGATAAACTCAATAATCAAATACAAAAAAAAAAAATTCCAATCAAGTAATCAAAAAAAAATCATATATATGAGGAGACACGAAAAAAATGAGGTGAAGTTCGACAAACCACAAGTTATTTTAATTACATATGATACCCCGTTATAACTCCAAAAGAACCCAAAACATCTACATATCTTAATTACAATTTCAAAAGACACCAATTACAACGACAATTGACCGCAACGTTTTTTCATTTTCTGAAATCAATGAATAAGAGCATCATCTAAGATACCACCAAGTATGTCTCTCTATATAAAGACAACTAGACTATCATTAGCCATTGATCGCTCGTTCTGTTACGAAGTTGATTCTTCACTATCTTCAAAACTGAAAAAACTCTCTCTACTGATGCAGTTGCAAAGGGTATCTATATGTGTGTTTTCAGTTATACTGAAACAAGCTCACATATGTTCTGTCCCATAATCCACAATATAAATGGACTCAAACATACTCGTAATAGCAGGAAGTTTATAGCAACTTTGAGAGCTTTCCCTATATCAATCTGAAAGCTTTCCCTTAAGCAGATGTTCAAGGATATTGTTTTTTTCTCTGCTCATTCGTTTGATTTGAAATCTTGTAAAGTTAGTTTTATGTTAAGTCGGTATAGAGAGGTTATTTGTACTTTGTAGTCTTCTCCGTACCAAATTTTTTTGTTTAAAATCTTGATGTAAAATTAAGTTGGTTCGTGCCATGTAGAAATCACTGAAAGAAAGAATTTCACATCTTACTACATTTCTTTTTCATTAGGCTGTCAAAGAAAAAGAAATAGGTGCACTATGTAAAACTTTGTTGGACCAATTCTCTTCTTTCTATTAGAGGTAATTTTGACAATAAACCAAACACAAAAGTGGACTAATTTATTGTCCTTTGTTAGACCAAAAGTGCAAAATATGAATTCAATAAAAAGTGCTAAATTATATCACTCAAGAAAATTGTTTTTGAATTTTGATGTGACCCTACAATAAAAAATTATTTCTTTTGCTTGGATTTTAGTTTTTATGCCTAGTAAATTTCTTCAATACTTGCAGCATATAAGGTTGCATGTTTTGGTGCGAGTTCTATAGACAAGGATCCTACTATTTTTAATCCCAGAATTCGACAGTAGTTTGTTCGTAGAAATTAGATGCTTATGTAACTTAATTTCCTCGATTTTCTGCAGCTTATCTATTTTTTGGACTGTGCGACCAATACCTGGTGAGAAGTTTAATGAAAATAATGTTGCTTTGTTCATTTGAATCAAGGAAGAAATTAATATAAATGGAGCAGATTTAAAAAACACAGTCCACAAAGTTAACCTTAAATATCAATTTACTTAGATGAAAACTACAATAAACAAATTAACAACATAAACATCAACAATGATTCAAGAACAGAGTATTAATAACACATTGAAACATCAAACAATAATGCAAAGATGTATAATTACATCATCTAATCACTCAATAAATCTAGGAAAAAACATCTCTTCAAAAGTTGCCACAAGCAAACTACACTCATTGAACATCAAAAGAAAAAGAATAATTTGTAGATATTGATTCAGAAATAAAGAACAAAGGGAATTACCTCTACAATCAGAGAAAATTCGGGCAGGGTTGCAGGGACAGGCCTGGAGTCTCGTTTTTTGGGGCAGCAGCAGGGCCGGCGGGTTGGACTGAGCAGGAGCAGGGGCTGGGCTGGGCGGGTGTCTCGTTTTTTGGGCGGTGGTGGGTGGGATAGGAGAGAGAGAGAGATGAAGAATGGCGCTTTGATGGAGTGAGGAAAAGGAAGGATAAAATCAGGGATTTATTAAGTAAGTTATTTTTTTTAAAAAATTATTTTTGTTGTAAATATTACTTCCTTTTTTTTTTTTTTATTAATTAAACTTCCATAAATTACTAATAAAACATAGCTATTACAAATACAAGAACAACTGAAAGGAGAAAAAAGCCAAGAGTTAAGCTAGCATACAGATCGGACCAAGTTTTGGGAACAAGAAACAGAAAAAAAAAAACAAAGGAAGAAAATGAGCTATTGCACACAGGTGTGCGATAGCATGAAATCCTGACGGAGAGGAAGTCCAAACCATTTTTTCCACCTGAGCCCGCACGGGACTAAGAAGTGCTGCAAAAACAATCTCCGTAGACAGAGATCTTGAACCAACATCCCAAAACTTGAACTTCGCTGCAATGCAAATAAAAATCAAAGCTATTTGCAACCAACAGAAGTAAAACAAGACCAACCTAAAACAACACAACAAACAAAGACCAACAACAAGAAAATAAAAAACACGAAAACGAAATAACTGAAAGCAAAAAACAGCTGAGCCACCATCACAGGTGTGATGCTCTGAAGAATCACAGTCTTGTCTAGCAAAACAAAATGGTTCAAAAGCCTCTGCCGGACAGAAGATGAGAGGAGCGAACAAAAGGCAAGATCCGCTGGTGAAGGACGGAGATCTGGTGGTATCGGTTGCAGATTTGGAGGCTTCGGCGTCATATCTGGTTTATTCTTTTACTTACTAAATAAACTCAATTTTAGGGAAAAAATAATTAAAATACTTTTATTCTTTATTTATCTCATTATTTGTTATTTACACGTTATTCAAGTTTTACATTCTATCTTTTACTTTTCCTTTTACATATTTAAAATATATAATTAATAATGTATTAGAATCCTAAAGTGATAACTAATTTTGGACAATTTTTTTCTCTATAACAACAAATAATTTAGATCAGAGGAAGTATATAACTATATATTTAGTGGGTGTAACTTCCCCAAATAGATCTTCCAATTTACTCTACCTATTTTTTTTCTTTCTCTTTTTCTATATTCTTATCTCTCTCCATTATACATAACTATATTGCTAATCAATCTCTTTACATCGATTACTAAATTTAGGAGCTTTGAAAAAATAATTTACAACTCCTTATCAGCATGATAGTCTCTTGTCGGTCGTGAAAGTAGATTGTTGAAGGAATTTTTCATTTAGAAAAAAATACGTGTGAACAAGAAAATGTAAAGAATTACAAATCGAATGCAGGTCAATGATCTTATTTTATTCGAAGAATTATTAATCATTTTTTTAATAAGCCTGAATTCATAAATTAATTTTGCTCTACGAGATACATGTTAGATAAATATGAATTTCATTCCGCAAATCATGATAGCTTCTATATGAAATCATTATTGTTCTTTAATTCCTTTTGATTTGTGGGTATAATTTAATATTACTTGTGAACTGTTATGGAATTGAAAAATATTTGGAAAGAAAAAAAAAAATATGGCGTGCCTTACATGTTTAGGTTAAAAAATTTGAATGTCATCATACGGAACTAGAGGGTTTTGATTGGGGGGGGAGATTTTTTTAATAGCAAACTCATTATCATTTTTATGTCGTGATAAAATGAAATAAAGTAATGATGTCTTTTATTCAATAAAAGGTGAAAAAATATAGTGCTAATTTTTTTTAAGAATCCATTTAACAAATGATTTAAGGAATTAATCAAACATAGAAATATTTTATAACATAAATTCATTTTCTGTGAAAAAAAATGCTATAAAAGTACCAAAATTAACACTAAAATTCCTCTTTTTTTGTATTGTTTTTAATGTTCTTGAGTGCATTTATGAAAATTAAATATTTTTATCATAATATATTTACATTTCCAATTCAAGGTAATATGTTAGTCTAGCTAAAAAACATTTATAAGAAAGAAACAGTTAAAAGAATGAAAAATTAATCTGAACCTGAACCAACTTGGTACTACTGCAATACATTAGCCACTTGACCATAATCTCTTCTTTATCTATATTTACAATAATATTATATATATAAACTTAGTTCGGATTATTCTTGGGGGGGCCGACCGCCCCCCCCCCCCCCCCCCCCCCCAGCCCCTAAGACGGTCCGCCCCTGAATGTCATGAATATGGATTATCATTATCCTCTGTTTTATTTTTTTTGAACATTCGTTCTGTCATATTATTACATATGAAATTGTATGGGGGAATAAGCATTAGTAAATGGGATTATGTTCCATCAACCACCATAACTACTCATCTGCAGTCTAGAATAAGAATACGAATACGAATGAAGATGCCAGCGTCTCTTAATTAAATCATCCTCTGCCTTTGAGAATAAGGACATTCTTTTCTAAGCGGGATTTTAATGTAGGTGTCAGGCTGAACCTTTTCAAAACCCCAAACTTATTCAATGATGAATCATTATTTTCGAATGGGACTTTCTCGGAGGCAAAAGACGATATAAAGGCACTAACATCTTCATTCGTATTCTTACTCCTAGACTGCAAGGGAAAATTCTTATCCAGACCGGGCTTGGCTGAACCCAAAGTAACTACATGACAAGTGTAATACACTTGCTTTGAGATTGGATGTAACTTTCAGGAAAGTGATCAATCACAAAGCAAATGCAATACACTTGTTTGGTGGTTGGATGGGTTTGGCCAAGCCAAGCTTGGACAAGAATTTTCCGAATGGAAGAATCTTTTGAAGGAGGCAATTATATGGCATGAAGATGTCAAATTAATAGGTTTGTATCTCATAGATAGACAAACTTTCTATTAAGGATAATGAAAAGTTTCAAGAATTCCTTCACCAAATTATTAGTTTTCCAATTCAAATAGATAGACACTTCGAAAAAGTTCTTTTAACACATCAAAATAAATTTTTCTTTATTTTATTAAAAAATACATGAAACTAGAGTACTAAACAGTAAGTGATCCAATGGTGCTAAATTCTTAGATCTACTCATATAACTAATGTCATATAACTTTTTAAATAAGAAATAAAATTAGTCTATTTAATTTTATTATTAAAAAATAATTTCGTTTTAAATGAGTATCATAAAAAACTCCTAAATAACCAAAACAAAATTATGGCTTACTTGATTCAAGAGCTTCCTGTCCACCCTTAATTTGCTTCCATTAAAAAATAAAAATTGTTATAGAGGTGAATATTTCAGGCTGCTTCTACAAAAGCAAAGAAAGATGGGAGAAGAAGTGATTAATTCAGAATTCATAACTTCAATCCTCTTGACCTAATTCACAAAGAAAAAAAGAAGAAATTAGGCAAAGATATAAATAGGCAAATAATATTTAAAAAAAAAAAATCTCATTTCATATCATTGGGATTAGATATACCTAATCGTAATTAGATTACACAATTCACATTACAGATTTCAAATTTAATGTACATTACTATAATGTGATATAAAAATCGTAAGGAAGGTTATAGAGATATTTTTTTTCTTTGATAATAATACAATTCATACATCCATTAAAGATTAAGCAGAGAAGATGATGAATTGGAATAGAAATCTTGAAGAGAAGATACTGGAGAAAAAAATGCTGAAAATTATTCAAAGTGTAAAATATAAAAATTGTATGTATATTGTTCCAAACAGGGATAGAACCTTACACCTATTTATACTTACAAACTAACCGACCTATACTAACAAACTAAAATATAAAACACGCTTTATTAATTATAAAGCCGCTTTAACTTAAACAAATAAAATAAACTTTACAATTTACAATCGGCATAACCTAATCCCAAATTTAAAACTAATTTGTTCTTCTTCTTTGTTCGCAGGTTGCAGAAGCTGATATAGGATGAAATCCTCCATTACACCCCCCTCAAGATGTGCCCTAGATATTGATCAGGGACAGCTTGGAGAGCAGCTGCAAGAATTGAGGTGAGTATAATGGCTTTGTAAATATGTCTGCAATTTGTTCCTCTGTGCGTACTGGCATAAGTCGAATTAGACCTTTAGAAATCTGCTCCCTTGTAAAATGGCAGTCTATTTCTATGTGTTTAGTTCGTTCGTGAAATATAGGATTGGTTGCAATGTGTCTCGCTGACTGATTATCACAGAACAGTAGAGTTGAATTTTTAGATGAAATCCCAAAATTTAGTAGTAATTGATGTAACCAAACCACTTCACTGGATACTGCAGCCAACCCTCTATACTCTGCCTCAGCAGAGGACTTGGATACAGTTATCTGTTTCTTGGATTTCCAAGAGATTAGTGAGTCTCCCATGAAAATGCAGAACCCTGTGATGGACCTCCTTGTGCCCTTGCAAGCAGCCCAATCTGCATCTGCATAGGCCTTCAATTGAAGGTCATTATTAGCTGAGTAGAATAATCCTTTCCCAGGACAAGACTTCAAGTACCTGAGAATGTGATGAGCAGCCTGTAAGTGAGGTGTTCTAGGCTGAGAAACAAATTGACTAAGCCTATGGACTGCATAGCTTAAGTCAGGTCTTGTAATAGTAAGGTAGAGTAGTCTGCCTATTAACCTCCTATAAGAAGTAATATCAGTAAGCAGTTCACCATCATTAGAGTTAAGTTTGACCTTTGGATTCATAGGTAATGACAAGGGCTTAGAAGCTAAGTAGCCAGTGTCATTTAATATTTGTAAGACATATTGTCTTTGGGACAAAACAATTCCTTTAGAAGACCTTGTAACCTCAAGACCCAAAAAATACTTTAAAGTTCCTAAGTCTTTCAACTTAAATTTAGAACTAAGATAAATCTTTAAATCAGCAATAATAACTGAAGAAGATCCTGAAATTACAATATCATCAACATAAAGTAAGAGTGCAAGAAAGGTATCACCTGAGCCTTTAGTAAATAAGGAATAGTCTGATTTAGACTGTTTGAAACCATAGTCCAGTAGACAGTCTTTGAACTTGTCATTCCATTGCCTTGAGGCTTGTTTTAACCTATATAATGACTTATTGAGTTTGCATACCAGTTTAGGAGTAGTGTTGGATCTTGGATATCCTAATGGAAGATCCATATACACCTCCTCATGTAGGTCACCATTTAAGAAGGCATTGTCAATGTCCAATTGACAAAGTTCCCAACCTTTAGAAGCAGCTAATGCAAGTAGTAGCTTTACTGTCACCATCTTAGCAACAGGTGAAAAAGTCTCAACATAGTCAATACCTGCTTGTTGAGTGAATCCTTTGGCCATTAACCTGGCCTTATGTCTATGCTGCCATCTGGATTCCTTTTTATCTTATAGACCCATTTGCATCCAATAGACTTTTTATTAGGGGGTAGGTGGACAACAGTCCATGTATTGGTGTCTTCCAATGCTTTAATCTCTGCATCCATAGCAGTTCTCCACTTCTGATTACTAACAGCCTGATGATAGTAATCAGGTTCACTTTCAATTGAAATGTTACAAATAAAATTTTTAAAAGTAGAAGACAGCTAATCATAATTCAAAACACTAGAAAGAGGATAATTTGTGGAAAAAGAGTTATGGGAAAGAAGATTATTGCAATGAAAATCAGTAAGATAGCTAGGTTTATGAGAAACCCTTGAGGATCTCCTAAGAGGTTGTGAAGGTTGATCAGGAACCAAACTTGTAGAAGGATTGAAATCTGGATCCAAGGAAGAGTCTCCTGTATCTAAAGTCTCATCAGAAATATGTATGTCAGAAATAGGATCAAAATTAGAAAAATCAGATGTAGGGAATAAACCAACAGTGTCATGAAAATCAGTTTTAATAGTGTGAAAGGGAAATGTTTCTTCATGGAAGATAACATCCCTTGAAATAAAAACCTCATTAGATGTAAGATCATAAAGCTTATAACCCTTGACACCCATTGGACAACCAATGAAGGCACAAGGTCTTGCTTTAGGATCAAATTTGTTCCTACCCTGCTTTAAAGTAGATGCAAAAACAAGGCAACCAAAGGTTTTAAGACAAGTATAATCTACAGGCATATTATAAAGTAAATCAAAAGGAGTTTTGTAATTCAAAATTTTGGAAGGAGTCCTGTTAATTAAGTATGCAGCAGTAGATACACAGTCACCCCAAAAAGAAATAGGAACTTTAGATTCCAGAAATAAAGCTCCTGCAATGTTCAAAAGATGTTGGTGTTTTCTCTCCACAACAGAATTCTGTTGTGGAGTTTCAACACAAGAATATTGGTGCAAAATCCTTAGTTTATTAAACAAGGCAGTAAAAGATAATTCAGGAGCATTATCACTCCTAAAAATTTTAACAGTTTGATTAAATTGATTTGGAATCATAGATAAAAAACTAGGAATAACAGTTGTAACATCAGACTTCTTATGTATTAAGCAAATCCAGGTAAATCTAGAAAAGTCATCTACAATGGTGACAAAGTATTTTTGTCCAGAGTAAGTGGGAGCATGAAAGGGTCCCCAAACATCACAATGTATTAGTTCAAATATTCTAGAAGTAGTAGAACTAGAAACATGAAAAGACAGCCTATTTTGTTTAGCAAGAGGACAAATAAAGCAAGGATCAGTTTTGTTGTTATTACAATAAAAAACAGAATGAATTCCTAGACTATCTTTAATTCTATTCATGGCTTTATAAGGTAAATGGCCCAGTCTCCTATGCCAGATCACACTAGTCACTTTGTTGCATATAGCTTGAATAGGTTCATTCTTGTTGATATGTAACACATAAAGACCTTCAATCTTGTTACCCCCTCCAATCATCCTCTTTTGGGGATCCTGAATACAAAAAGAATTTTTATCAAAGTGAACATAAACACTAGAATTAAGAAGAAGTTCACTTACTGAGATCAAGTTAAACTTGAAGTTTGGTACATAAAAAACATTATGAAGTTTTAAAGGAGGAGTTAATATAATATCTCCAATTTTAGAAACAATGAATGAACTATTGTCAGGAAGGATAACCTAAGCATCATGAACAGTTAGTAATGTAGAAAAAAGAGATATATTTGAACATATATGCTTAGTAGCACCATAGTCAATGATCTAATCATGAGGATTGGTGACTCTGTGTAGGAAAGATGTAGAACAAATACCTGACACACAGGATATGTGTGCTGAGTCAAGTGAGGAGTCTGATGGTTTGAAATTCAAATGAGTGCTGAACAAATTCATTAAGTGTTGGCATTGTTCACTGTTCAAACTTTGCAGAAGAGGAGTGAGGGGATTCTGAGAATCCTGTGTAGGCTGAGGGGACTGAAATTGGACAGATTGAGGGGCTTGTGAGTGGTAAAGATTATGAGGGGATCTGGAAGTAGTGAAAGAATTGATAGGATTTGTGGTTTTAGGTTTTGAAGGAGGTTTGTATCCTACAGGATACCCATGGAGCTTATAGCATTTGTCAATGACATGACCCTTCATGTTGCAATGTGAGCAAACAGGTATTTCCTTCTTTTTGAAGGTAGGATTGAAAACATGAGGTGTTTGAAGAATGGGTTATTGCTGGAATTGATTGTAGGGCCTCTTTTGTGCCTGTGTGTTGGTTGCAAAAGCCATAGATGAGGACATATCAAAAGGATTAGTAGTATTTCCAATTTGCTTCTGCCTTTCTTCTTGTGTAGCAAGTTGAAAGACCCTGTCTATGTCAGGGATGGGATCCATGAGAATAATTTGACTTCTCAAGTTATCAAAGGAGTCATTGAGTCCAAGGAGAAATGTAAGAACAAAATCTTCTTGATGTTGGTCATGAATTTTCTGTGAACCAGTACAGTGAGTGCAAGGATTAAGGACTAGCCTGTAATTAGTAAGTTTATCCCAAACAACTTTGAGTTTTGTGAAAAACATATTGACTGTGAGAGAATCTTGATGAAGATTTGCTAATTCCCTTCGGAGTTGAAGCTTTCTTGGGCCATTACTGTGTTGGAATCTTGTTCTAAGTTGATTCCAAATGTCTTTTGCGCAATTTGTGTACATAATACTTGAGTAGATATCTGGTGAGACTGAATTGAGGATCCATGAGACAACCACGTCGTTGCATATGGACCTTGCAATTTGCAAATTAGGGTCAGATTCTCCAGGATCTGGTAGGGTTCCATTTATGAAACCAAGCTTGTGTTTGACATTGAGCGCAAGACGCATGGATCTTTCCCATATAGGGTAGTTATCCCCCTTAAGAGGTTGCTGCACCAAGATTAATCTAGGGTTGTCAGCCGGGTGAAGAAAGTAAGGATGAGAAGGATTTTCTATGGGAGGCCGTGAACGTGAAGAATCAGAGGATGTGGTGATGGTAGAACTGGAAGTATCCATGGAAGGCAGAAAGAAAGAAAATCAAGAAAACAGAAGAAAACAGAGGCAGAATAGAGAAGAAATTATGTAGAAGAAAGTACGATTAAGGGTGACAAATTCGTGCGGAAAACGTGTTTAGAGTTTACACAACTGATACCATAATACAATTCATACATCCATTAAAGATTAAGCAGAGAAGATGATGAATTGGAATAGAAATCTTGAAGAGAAGATACTGGAGAAAAATTGCTAAATATTATTCAAAGTGTAAAATATAAAAATTGTATGTATATTGTTCCAAACAGGGATAGAACCTTACACCTATTTATACTTACAAACTAACCGACCTATACTATCAAACTAAAATATAAAACACACTTTATTAATTATAAAGCCGCTTTAACTTAAACAAATAAAATAAACTTTAAAATTTACAATCGGCATAACCTAATCCCAAATTTAAAACTAATTTGTTCTTCTTCTTTGTTCGCAGGTTGCAGAAGCTGATATAGGATGAAATCCTCCATTAGATAATAAGAAGGTTATACATATTTGTCTAGAAATCTAGTTTTGCGAATTTGCAAATCCTATTTAATGATTTTTAAAAAATTCCTCTTATGCTATAAATATTTAATCCATGACAGATATTATCATAATAAGCATCCAATTTGTAATGACAAATTACAATTATTTCTCTTCTCCTAAATATACTCCTCTGATTTCAACACAAAGAAAATTTGATTAATTTTTGTAATAGATTTATATGAAAAACTATTTGTGTTCCAAATCTTGACTTTATGCACGTTTTAATTATGCCCCCAAACAAATAATAATAAAATCTCAATGGGTTGACAAACAGCAAAGGAAATTTGTTGCTGAAAGTTAGTTGAAGTTAAGTTGTCATCAGAGATGTTCTTAATTCTTGAAGATTGAAGATTAATTATCTTGCTGGATTGACAAACAACAAAGGAAGATTACTAGTTATTGGCTTTCACTAGTAATACCTGTTATCAGAACACTCGTCTGATCAGATAAGTATTAAGTTTACTCGTCCGATTATTTATATAAAAGTATTGTTATTTAAAACGTTATATCTGAAAACACGCTTTCATAAGTCGACTGAGGCGGTTCGCATTCCCGCCAGTCACTTATAGTTTTTTGAATTTTGAAACCCGTAATTGTCGCCCCACGATTAAAGCTGACACTAAATGATCTAACGGTTCGCGTTAATCACGGAAACCGACGCACTCTCAACTCTTTAAAATCAGATATGATCAGCTCGCTGATCCTTTACGCACCCAAATATTTTCTAAGGCATTCAAAAGATTTCTGCTCTCGTTCTTTCTGCAAAAATACACTTGTTCTACTAATCTCTTTTCAGAATCAACCATGACTTCATCTCAAGAATCCAAAGCAGAGGGTATGTATTTTATATACGATACATATCACAAGACTGGAACCGCCGTGATGAAGGCGATTCTGGAAAAGTTTAAGGCTGCAACACTAGTGGATTTCATGGAAGCACATGATGAAATGGTTTACAAAGATCAAGTACTAGAGTACTATGGAACAAAGGATGTTGTTGACTTTAATGCGCTGGAGATTAAGGCAACAGTTGGAGGGAAAGAAATTTGCATCACTCCTGCTCTGTTGAGTGAGAAGTACAGATTGTCAAACAAAGGAAGAACAGACGTGTCAACTATGGTTGCAGATAAGGAACATGAATTTTGGAGCATCTGTGCTCATGAAGGGGAAATACTATCAGGTAACATAAAGAAGAAGCAATTGAAAGATGAATATCAGCACATAGCTGATATGGTGGCCAAAGTTATAGAAAATTGCACATTTTGTTGCCTTATTCCACTATGGATTTGAAGTTAATTGGGCAGTGATTGTTTGGTACATTCTGGCAAACTTTAATAAGAAGGCACATACAAATCATAGAATCTTTCTAAGTCATCTGTTCACGGTGTTGGGATGTGATCTGACAAATGGAAAGGTTGTTCACAATGCTAAGGCGATGCTCTCATATTAGACTGTGAAGGAAGGAAATACCAAAAGAAAGACAGCTGATGAGTCGCCTGTTGAGCCTAAGACGAAGGCTCCCAGTAAGAAAATGAAAGTATCTGTTCAAACAGCTAAGCCAGCTGTTCAAGCCAGAACAGATAAGGAGAAGGTAGTTGTAGCTGATGCGATCATCCTTCAGACAACTAAGGAAGTATTGGAGATGTCTACTGGTTCACCTTCTAGAACCATATCAGAAGAAAAACCGGCCGAAAATGTTGCAAAGAGGACAAAAGTCTGTTAAGGAGAAGTTGGTTCCTAAGAAGTCTGCCAAAAGAAAGATCGTTTTTGAACCATCTCCCACTAAGTCTGCTGATTTAGTAAGGGAAGGCCTGTTGAAGCTGAAGAGACTACAAATCCTGCTAAGGAGTCAACTGCTGCTGCTGCAACAGCTCCCCAACAGCCAGCTTCAAATGCTGATGTTTCTAAACCTCAAGATGATCCTGAAGTGCAGATCATCGAACCTAAAACAGCTATTCCTCTATCATCTGCTGCACCAGAACCTGATGCTACTGCTGCTAAGCCTAAGAGAACAAAAATTGTTAAGATCAGAATCTCTGCAGCTAAAAAGAAGATAAGGGAGGAAGCCCTTGCAGAGAAAAAGGCTAAGGAAGATCTTGCAAAAGCTATAAGGCTGAGCAAGATTCAAGCAGAGAAGGAAGAAAAGAAAAGAAAAATGACAGCTGTTGAACTACAAGCCGCAGAGGATGCTGAATTGGCTTTAGTTCTAGAGATGAGCAAGAAAGATGCTCATGGGCCTCAACGGGCTGGTGGGATAAAGATAGGTAAATCATTAAAAGCTAGACAGATTCTACCCCCAGGCCAAAGGGTTAAAAAGTGCCCGTTTGCTGTTAAGTGGGCTTTAGATATTGTAAAAGGTCTTCCAATAGCCTTTGCAAGATTTGAAGCTGCACTGGCAGAGTTTGATAGACAATTCCAACAGGCTACTCTATTTGTTCAGGAGAAGATAAGATACAATAAGTGGAGGAACTATAGAGTAAACAAATTTGTTGCGGAGATAAGAGCTTGGAAGGAGTTTGAAGCTGAACAAGAGTGGGTACTATCATTCTTTCAAACTTCATCCATCACAACAGCTCTGGACCCTGATCACATAAGGGATGTCTTTCATAACTATGCAAGGAGCATAGTGGCTAATGAAGCCAAAAAGATAAAGGATTCACTGCCTGTCAAGAGGAAGAGGAGTGAAGACCCTGTTCAAAGGGCAGTAAAGATTGCTGTTTATCAGGCCTTGGAGAAATGGTCGGAACGCTCAAGGTATTACAAAGGATCTCCAAGTGATTTGCCATCATTGCCAAGTGTGCAACAGATTGCTTTTGGTCCTGAAATCAGCACTTATCAGGAGAAAGTGATCAAAGCACCTGTTCAAGGATCAATGCCTAAGATTACTAAAGTCATCCATCAGACCACAAAGATATCATATGATGGAACTCCTGAATTGATAAAGGTGGAAAAATTGTCTGCTGTTCAACAAGAGGTTGCCCAGCCTGATGAAGCAGAAACTCAAGAAAATGTCCAAGTAAATGCTGGAGAGCTTGTTGTTCATGAAGCTGTTTAGGAGACTGCTGAGCCTGAGCAGAATGAAGAAGAAAAAGAATAAGACTTAGAAGATATTCCAGTTCACCAGACAGAACCATCATCTTCCACTTCCATTCCAATAGCTGACAAGCACTCTGATCTGATGGAATCTATTCAGTTGCTGCTGGATCAACTCTTGGAAGAAAAGAACAAAAAGCTGATGAAGGAAATACAAGAGGAAAACAGAAGACTGCAGGAGGAAAACAGAAGGCTAATCAAGGATGCAATTGATAACTTTCCTCTGCCGCCTGATAATTCTCTTCCATTCACTCAAAGTCTGATCAGCATGAACAAAAACATTGAAGATGTGAAGTCTGATGTAAATCATCTTCACACAGCTCTCAAAAGACATGAAGGAGATATTGCTGATGTCCTAGGCTTTATCACCAAGCTAGCTCATGCTAAAACAGAAAAGAGCATTGGGTTTGTAATAGATATAGATGAAACTGCAACAAAAGTTCATAATGAAGTGGCTACCTTACAACTCAACATGGACTATCTCAATGATCAGACTGGTACTCTACGCTCAACACTTAACCATCATACATCCCATCTGACCACACTGGATGAAAACATCAGAAGGATCTGCACTGCTATCAATATCCCAGCTGCTGATCTCCTCCCTGCTGATGATGACAAAAAGGGGGAAGAGAAGTCAGTATCTGATGAAGGAAAATCAGCTCCAGTGACTGAAACTGTTCAAGTACCTGAAACAAAGAACTCTGCTGATGATGAGAAGAAAGTTGAGGCTGCTGATGCTAAGGAAGCAGATGCTGATGAAAAAGAAGAAGTTGATGATCAAGAAAAAGAATCCAAGGAACCAGTCAAGACTAATAAAGAACTGGCTGCAACCAAGGATACATCAGAAGAGCAATTAGATACAGAGGTGAAGAAACAGAACTTAGAACGCATCAAGAGAAGACTTGAGGAAGCTGAAGCAGAACGACTAAAGAAAATGGAAGCTGCTCAGAAAAATCTTCTTGTTGATGATACTAATGATGATGATGATGATGATGAGATTGATGATGAAGATGCAGAGGAGTACGTTGAAATTGAAGAAGAAGTGACTGATGAAGAATCAGATCACTAGTACCTTAAGTTTTCTTGTATCAGTTTATTTTACTTGTAATTTTCATCTTTGAAAAACTTGTACTTTGTGATCAAATTCTAAATCAATGAAAGTTCAAGTTTTTAATCCAATAAATTATTTCTAACTCAGAAATCTTTGAGGATAAAACTTCTAGGTATAGGTACTTAGCTGATAAGTTTTGTCATCATCAAAAAGGGGGAAATTGTTGGATGAAGATGAAGATTAGAAGATAAGAAATTTAGAAGTTAAAGGGAGGTTTTGATGATTTCAAAAACATCTTAATCAGCTAAGTTAGGAAAGCTTAGTAAAAATCCCTTAGAAGAATTTTGATCAAAGCTAAAAGACATATCAGTCAAGTCAAAGTTCACTTGGTCCAAGAGACTACTGATCTGCTGCTGAAGGAAGAAATCAGATTGGTGAGGAACAACCGACTCAAATCAGATTTGTTCAAGTTTGGGATCAGCTCCGTTCATCATCAGATTAGTGATGCTCATCAGCCAAGTGAAGATGATCAGGAAGTCTCTCCAACGGTAATAAATGCACCTGGAGTAATTAATGCTGAAGACTGAGGGTATTAATGACAAATGATTGAAGGAAAACCTCGTATCAGCTAAGTGCATTAAATGTTGTCCGACAAAAAGTACTGTTGACAGTACTGCTGTAGAGCAGAGAGCCGTTCGCAGAAAGAAATTAAGGACCAGTACCCGAGGAATTTGAATTCTGTCTTTCTTCAACGGACATTTTTCAAACCTGGAGTATAAATAGTTCGTGAGACTGAAGAAGGAGAAAACAACACAACTCCGAGCAAATTTCTGAAGCAAAATCTCTCTAAGTCTCAAGAACAGCTCACTCACCTGGCGAAGTCCTTTGTTGACAGAACCAAGTTGAAGATTCAAGCTTAATCATTTTTTCTGAGTGAAAATCTGTAAAGGAGTGTTGTGAGAAGTGTAGATCCATCTTTGTGAGTGATCTAACTTCAGAGGATAGGTTTTCTTTGTGATCTCCTATTGTGAGCTTACGGCCACATTCATTTGTTGTTTTGGCGTAAGTAGAGTATACTGTAAACTAAGTGCTTATAGTATAACCCAAGATCTAAGTGATTTGGAAGAGTGGACTAAAGGATTTTTATCCATGTAACCACTATAAAAATTCTTTGTGTTTTAATCTGCATTATTTCCTTGCATATTTTCAAAGTTGCATAAAACACTTTAGATAAACTGTTGAAAGATTCTTTGAAAGGAGTTAGCTAAAACTGGAGACAAATCCTTCAAAAGACTAGAAGTTTACTTGTGAAAACAACTTACAAAATATCCGCTGCAAGTATTCTGTTTTTAAAGCTAAGTTTGCTGGAATCAGTTAAGTAGTAATCAGAGAAGTGGTTAACTGGGCTGTTCAAACATTTTTTCACGATCAGCGTTGGCAGCTTACTGACCTATATCAGCAGAGTCTGCTGACAGACGACTGAAAAGTTTTAAAGTCTAAAATTTTCAGAGGTCTATTCACCCCCCCCCCCTCTAGACCTCATCTGACCACTTGGGACCAACACTAACCCTAATTTAAATCCTAATCACTATCAAAAGCATTCGCATTTGTAAATTACTCAAATAAATTGTTGGGATTCGGTAAGATAAACAGCCCTAGGCACAACGGAATTTAAAATTTTTAGGACCTCTTACGGAATCTTGCCAGGATACTACTCTAGGTGTATATATATGAATATTAAATAAATGACAGTATAAACAGTTTACACGTTATACCTGTCTCCTTGCAAATCCTAGTTGGCAGACGAAGTCAAGTTTCTCCCTCGGTTGGTCGATCCTTTGCCCTGCAGTAGCGCCCCACGTGTTGCGCCTCTATGGGTTGATACACCACAATTACACAAATATAATATACCCTGATCGGCTAGAACACAGAATATATTAAGATCTGGGTTTTTGGAAACGAACTAGGAACAAAAGACAAAAATCGAAAAATTCTTCCAAGGAAAAATAGTGTTCGGCCGATTAATTTATGCTTGGGAGAGAGGGATAGTGTTTTTCTTGACTTGGCTTTTTGGCTCTTAAAGTTGTATGTGAGATATGACATCAAGTCCCCTATTTATAGGTATCTCATTAACCTAATCCTCCTAGGACTAGGACTCCAAGTCTCCTACATGGGCCATGGCCTTTTTAATTAGAAGACTAAGTCTTCCTAATTAATTCATGGCCCATTCAATTAATTTAATTAGGCTTTATTTAATTTCCCCATTAAATAGCCCAATTAATTAACTACTTTCCCAATTAAGTAAATTAGACTCCAAGTCTATTTAATTAATTCTTCCTATAATTAATTAAATCCAACTTAATTAATTAACATACAAATTAAATTCGAATTTAATTTATAATCTTGATCCAATTCCAATTGGGTCGACCCAGTCACCAATCGACCCAGTCGATTTTTCAGACACAGTCGACCCAATCGACCCAGTCGATTCGGTCAACCCAGTTGTTTCCTTTTCCTTCGCTTTTGCTTCATGTGTATTGTGTATGCCCCTATAGGTTCACCACATAATTGGCCGTGGGTTATAATTAAATATTAATTCAATTATTCAAGCATTAAATACTTTTAAATCAGTCGAACACTCTGTCGACTGACCATTCCAAAATTAGCACCCCTGCCAATTTAGAGAATTCTCCCACACTCCACGGTCGATGTCTGGCCACAAGCCCATGGAGCTCAATCACTGATGAATTAATTCAGTGAACCTTTTATCATTTACAATTACCATATACGCCATAATTTCTCCATCGATCAATCTCTCAGTCGAAACTTAAGGATATGGTCTTTCATCGGTTCCCCCTTTTCTTTTGTCTTGACCTTATGCATTCTGGTCTCGAAATAATTCTCTTTGACTTAATCTTTATAAGCTATTTACATAAAGCCGTCAGATACCTCGGCCGAGGATCTTTATGATCTACTTACATAATTCTTTTTTCGACGGGCGAGAAGGTCTCCTCAAAGTCGATGCCTGGCCTTTGAGTGTATCCTTTTGCCACTAGTCACGCCTTGTAGGTCATTACCTCTCCGTTCACTCCAAGCTTTCGCTTATAGATCCACTTGCAACCCACGGGAGTCACTCCCACTGGTGGATCTACCAAGGCCCAGACCTTGTTTGAGTGCATGGAGTCCAATTCGGATTCCATGGCTTCGCGCCACTTTCCCGAGTCTATGTCTAGCATAGCCTCCTCGTAAGTCCTTGGGTCGGTTAGAGACTGTCCAGTCTCGTGCAGCAGACCGTAGTACCTCTCAGGTTCTCTACGTTGTCTTTCTGACCTATGAAGTATCAGTGTACTTTCTGGTGCACTTTCATGCTCTTGTTCTCCCACTGTATGTGGTGATGGGTCAGCTCGATCGACGTCTTCGGCCTTTTCAGCTTCAGTGACCTCATCTAGTTCTACGTTGTGTTCCTTCTTGTCCACCAAGAAATCCTTCTCCAAGAAGTGTGCGTTCCTTGAGACAAACGTAGTTTGTCTTGTAGGATCGTAGAACTCGTATCCTATTGAGTTTTCTGGATACCCCACGAATTTGCACAAGATGGACTTTACGTCCAAAACTCATATCACGTGATATGTTTTGGATCTGGCTTCAGAGATACTTAGCCCAGTATCTTCGATTTTCTCGATCAAGTTTTTATTTGATTGAATAAGGAATTTCATGTAAGATTTCTTAATGGGCATTTACATGTCCAGAATGCTCAACAATTGACAATGTTTTGAGCTAGTCTTACATTTCGAGAATCTAATTCTCTATTAAATAATCAATGGCGTATTTGTTGATGCATGTTCGATTTTGAATTGATCCAAATCTCTTACATGCTTTCATTGATTAGGCTTTCTTCTTTATTCCAAAATTAATTTGGAATTGTACATCACAACGTACTTTTACCCATGAACAGAAACATTGAAGATGTGAAGTCTGATGTAAATCATCTTCACACAGCTCTCAAAAGACATGAAAGAGATATTGCTGATGTCCTAGGCTTTATCACCAAGCTAGCTGATGCTGAAACAGAAAAGAGCATTGGGTTTGAAAGATATATAGATGAAACTGCCACAAAAGTTCATAATGAAGTGGCTACCTTACAACTCAACATGGACTATCTCAATGATCAGACTGGTACTCTACGCTCAACACTTAACCATCATACATCCCATCTGACCACACTGGATGAAAACATCAGAAGGATCTGCACTGCTATCAATATCCCAGCTGCTGATCTCCTCCCTGCTGATGATGACAAAAAGGGGGAAGAGAAGTCAGTATCTGATGAAGGAAAATCAGCTCCAGTGACTGAAACTGTTCAAGTACCTGAAACAAAGAACTCTGCTGATGATGAGAAGAAAGTTGAGGCTGCTGATGCTAAGGAAGCAGATGCTGATGAAAAAGAAGAAGTTGATGATCAAGAAAAAGAATCCAAGGAACCAGTCAAGACTGATAAAGAACTGGCTGCAACCAAGGATACATCAGAAGAGCAATTAGATACAGAGGTGAAGAAACAGAACTTAGAACGCATCAAGAGAAGACTTGAGGAAGCTGAAGCAGAACGACTAAAGAAAATGGAAGCTGCTCAGAAAAATCTTCTTGTTGATGATACTAATGATGATGATGATGATGATGAGATTGATGATGAAGATGCAGAGGAGTACGTTGAAATTGAAGAAGAAGTGACTGATGAAGAATCAGATCACTAGTACCTTAAGTTTTCTTGTATCAGTTTATTTTACTTGTAATTTTCATCTTTGAAAAACTTGTACTTTGTGATCAAATTCTAAATCAATGAAAGTTCAAGTTTTTAATCCAATAAATTATTTCTAACTCAGAAATCTTTGAGGATAAAACTTCTAGGTATAGGTACTTAGCTGATAAGTTTTGTCATCATCAAAAAGGGGGAAATTGTTGGATGAAGATGAAGATTAGAAGATAAGAAATTTAGAAGTTAAAGGGAGGTTTTGATGATTTCAAAAACATCTTAATCAGCTAAGTTAGGAAAGCTTAGTAAAAATCCCTTAGAAGAATTTTGATCAAAGCTAAAAGACATATCAGTCAAGTCAAAGTTCACTTGGTCCAAGAGACTACTGATCTGCTGCTGAAGGAAGAAATCAGATTGGTGAGGAACAACCGACTCAAATCAGATTTGTTCAAGTTTGGGATCAGCTCCGTTCATCATCAGATTAGTGATGCTCATCAGCCAAGTGAAGATGATCAGGAAGTCTCTCCAACGATAATAAATGCACCTGGAGTAATTAATGCTGAAGACTGAGGGTATTAATGACAAATGATTGAAGGAAAACCTCGTATCAGCTAAGTGCATTAAATGTTGTCTGACAAAAAGTACTGTTGACAGTACTGCTGTAGAGCAGAGAGCCGTTCGCAGACTACTTGAGGTGATAGGGTTTATCTGGTGCGAGAACGTCTATGCTTTGATATGAGTTCCGACTGACTGGGGATCGCCAGAAAGTCTCTGTGGACTCATATTGAGTATAGAGGAACTCGTATGCAGATTCATATCATCAACAAAGGATCCATTTACCCGACTTGATAGGTTGGGAAATTCTCCTATGGATTTCTGTGAGAAATTAATTCTGGTAAAATCCTTGGCCAAGGTATATGACGACTTTATGTAAGTAGCTCATAAAGATTAAGTCAAAGAGAATTTATTTCGAGACCAGAGTACATAAGGTCAAGACAAAAGAAAAGGGAATCCGATGAAAGACCATGCCCTTAAGTCTCGACTGGGAGATTGATCGATGGAGAGATTATGTCGTATATGGAAATTATAAATGATAAAAGGTTCACTGAATTAATTCACCAGTGATTGGGCTCCATGGGCTTGTGGCTGGACATCGACCGTGGAGTGTGGGAGAATTCCCAAATTGGCAGGGGTGCTAATTTTGGAATGATCAATCGACAGAGTGTTCGATTGATTTAGAGTAAGTCTTACTCGAATAATTAAATAATATTTAATTATAACCCACGGCCAATTATGTGGTGAACCTACGGGGGCATACACAATACACATGAAGCGAAAGCGAGGAAATAAGAACGACCGAGTCGACTGGGTGAATAATCGACTGGGTCGATTATTATGGGTGGGTCGACTGGGTCGACCTAATTGGAACAAAATGAGATCCAATTGGAATTGGATCAGGATCATAAATTAAATTGAAATTTAATTTGTGGATTAATTAATTAAGTTGTATTTAACTAATTAGAATTTTTTTTAATTAAATAGACTTAGAGTCTGATTTAATTAAATGGGAGATTAAGTTAATTAATTGGGCTATTTAATTGGGAGATTAAATAAAGCCTGGTCAAAATTAATTAACTGGGCCATGAATTAATTAGAAGACTTGGTCTTCTATTTAAAGAGGGCCATGGCCCATGTAGGAGAGAAGAACCCTAGTCCTAATAGGACTAGGTTAGGGAGATAACTATAAGTAGCTATCTTGTAGTTATTTTTCACACAAATCCATAAGCAAAAATTGAGCAAGAGCAAAAATTCTCTCCCCTCTCCCAGTGTGATCGGCCTAACCACTTCTTCCCTGTGGAAGAATTTTTCGTTTTCGACCTTGTTCCAAAATCATTCCTAAGAACCTAGATCTTAATATATCTTGTGTTCTAGTCGATCAAGATTTATTATTTTCGTGATATTGTGGTGTATCAACTCGTAGAGGCGCAACACGTGGGGTGCTACTCAAAGGCTTGGATCGATTTTGCTGGAGTAGAAATCAGAGTTCGTTTTTGCTGACTGCCAACTTGGATTTGCAAGGAGATAGGTATAACGTGCGAACTTATACTATCGTTTTTATTTATATTCATATATATACAACTAGAGAATATCCTGGCAAGATTCCGTAAGAGGTCCTAAAATTTTTATATTCCGCTGTGCCTAGGGCTGTTTATCTTACCGAATCCCAACAGTGGTATCAGAGCCAACTCTAGGCTTTGTATTTATATGTATTTGCGAATTCTGTGTTTTTAAATCATATGTTTGATTTATGTGGCTAGTTATTTAACTTTGCATGTTTTAGGACGTTTGTTAGTTAACTTGGAGTTAATTGATAATTTTAGATTCGAAAATTTTATCATGTTAATGTTATTTTGGATTGGGATTTAATTGACTGGGTTTGTTTAATTAAATCTATGAGTAATCAAAACAACAAATTTTTTTTTTTATTTGGATCCAACCGCGGTGGCACGCGGCGGTGCGCGGCAGCGCATCGCGGCTGGGCGGCCACCGCGTGGGCAGCGTGCGAACAGCACGCTGGCCGCGCGAGAAGTGCACGGCAGCAGCCTACGGGCTGCCAGCCGTGTGCTGTCACGCGCAGCCGCGCGCTGTCGCACGCTGTCACGCGCAGCAGCAGCGGCTGCCGCGAACAGCCACGCGCGGACTTCGTGTCAGCGCGTGTGTTGTCCACATGGCAGTCTTCGATTGGCCTCGACTGGTTGATTTTTGGTTGGACTCTAATTCTGCCTATTTTGAAAATTCTGGAAATTTTAGAATTTTGGAAGATTAGGAAACTTGGAGTTTTTTTTTTTGATAAGGTAGTTATTTTGTTAGACCTAAACACTACCTTAATTAAACTAATCTAAACAAAATAGGATTATCTTGAAAATCTTGGAGATTGGAAATATTTGGGAAACTTAGAGTTTTTGATAAGTTAAGAATCTTAGAGATTTAGATTACCTTAATTAACCAATTTAATCAAGATAAGGTTTGTAGATTACTTAGAGCTCAAGTAAGAGCTAATTAATCTTAGAGGTTAATTGTTAATTCAAAATTAATTAACTTAGATAATTTTTTAGAATTAAAATTATAGGAGCCGGTAAATTTACATTTTTGCCCTTATGTGAATTTATGCATGTTCTTGAGTGAATGTGTGGATTGATCGATTTTGCCCTTAAGCCCTGTGTAGTTTTTTGGTTTATTTATTTTTGGGTTGTAATTAAATGGGCCTGATTGGTGCCCTTGCTTGCGCAAACAAATGTAATAGAATAGGACCATTTAAATTTGTAAGCTAGACTTAGATTAGGCTTGGAGCCGAGAAGACCTCATGAAGACTTGGAGATCCGCATGGAGGCCCATTACCTTGGAGGACATGGAGGCCCAATTCATTACATAGAGGCCCAATGAAGCTGGATATTACAAGAAGGCCCATGATGTATGGGTTTGTAAATTGTAATAGTTAGGACATTTAATTTCCACCCTAGACTGACCAAATGATCCATCACATGGCTCGTGATGGATCGCATAGGATGGGCAATCGATCAATCATATCATGCTAGGTGATGAATGTTTACTTTTTCGTAATTATTCTTTGATGTATGAGATGCATGCTTAGGATAGAAAAACGTGAACAAGATAAAGCATAATCTGATGAGACCTCGCACAAAGAAAACTTAAAACCTCCAATTGAACTTAAAAAGCAATTAGAATATTAAATCGAATAACGGGCGCATATGAATGGTGTCTATGGTCCGAGCCTATCCAATTACTAGGTCTTAGGCATATTGTAAGAATATATCTCGATGTCTCACGAGTCGTGGGTCGAGCTATAGGAAGATGATATGTCTATTGCCTCGATGCACAGTTTAGTGCCAAGGGAGGGGATAACAAGGTTCTAGGCGCTGTCTCACGAGTCGTGGGGCGTCTAGGATTGAACTATTTCTCTTCATGAGTATTGGACATGATTTATCGCGAGTAAGTATGGATGTCTCACGAGTCGTGGGTCCATAACAAAAATCGAGGCTAAATGAACTCAAGGGTTAGCTGGGATGGTTAACCGGCGACGTGATCGCCCCACCAAGTGGATCGATTGGTATGGCCAACGAGTCGTGGGTACTGAGCGATTGCATTTGGGCCTTGAGCCCATTAGGAAATTTTTATTTCCCGAACCTTATGTGGGGGCATAAGTATTCGACAAAAATAGTGGGAGTAATTTACAAACGAAAACCATGTTTGTAAATTATGCATTGATATTAATCTGCCGCGTATTTATTTCCTTTTATCGTCATGTTTATGATAGTTTTTCATAAGTTATGTATCCATGAATATTTACCATCATACTTGAATCAAATAAATCGACTGAACCCAAATGAATTTTGAATGACTTCAAAACTTGAGAAATTATTCTCGAGTCCAAGCAAGGACTAATCTCCTTACAAAGATTTCATTGTTTTTCTTTCGAAGTTACACTTCGACTGGAATGGTGATAGGTTTCACCAAACTGCCTTTTTCGAAGTTACTCTTTAAATAAGAAAGGTGATAAGTTTCACCAGAGGGTTAAGGATGGTTCTCAAGCCCAAATTTTCTTGAAGGAAAAAATGAAGTCTCCCATAAATGGGAAGTAACATCTTGTTAAAAGGCCTCAAAAGGCTCGAGAGATGGAAGAAGAGGAATGTGTCCTCTCTGAAAGGAAATAACCTTGGAGGTTTTTCTGTAAGGATGATAAGTTGAAAAGTCAATCAAAATGGTTCTTCCATGGATTAAGATCAAGGGAAAGAGGGAATTGAACCTATCCATCCCATAAGGGATGATTAAATTTTATTGAACTTAACCTTATGGTTAAAGTAATGCATAAGGGTGTTGGATGCCCGATGAACTACTCATTGATGCATTCAATGCATCTAAAGCCATGAATTGTTTAGATCATTAGAATTGCTTATATCATCCCTTGTCTTAAGGGATGTGATAATTCCATATTGGTTGGAACTGATTGCGCTATAAGATTTATACGCAAAAGTTGAATATAAGCAAATGAGTATGAATAATCATATAACGACTAAATATATTATGCATAGTCAATAAAATATAAATAATCAAGATTCCACACACTTTAGTCGTTGTAAAAACCGAAAGGCGATACACGAGCACTAAAACATATTTCCGAATTAAAAGATTCAAAGACTGAGCTCGACTGGGATGCTGTACATAATAACCGACTTTCGAATCTTGCTTAATGGAAATTAGATTTAGTAGTTGGTTGCTAGGCAACCAAGAGGCATAAACAATTGCAATGGATTTAATCCATTTATAAGTGTGTAGAAACACTAAAGTATTAGTGGGAGATAAGGCGTCTCTAGTACCCTCATGGGTAAAAGTACGTTGTGATGTACAATTCCAAATTACTTTTGGAATAAAGAAGAGAGCCTAATCAATGAAAGCATGTAAGAGATTTGGATCGATTCAAAATCGAACATGCATTGGCTGTACGCCATTGATTATTTAATAGAGAATTAGATTCTCGAAATGTAAGACCCGCTCGAAACGTTGTATGTTGTCAAGCATTCTGGACATGTAAATGTCCATTAAGAAATCTTACATGAAATTCCTTATTCAAACAAATAAAACTTGATCGAGAAAATCGAAGATACTGAGCTAAGTATCTCTGAAGCCAGTTCCAAAAACATATCACGTGATATGAGTTTTGGTATTGTACTTTCATGTGCATTCATGCGCATATGGGGTCTCCCGCTTATGTGAATAAGATAGTGGGAGATAAGCTGAACGTAAAGTCCATCTTATGCAATTCGTGGGGTATCCAGAAAACTCAATAGGATACAAGTTCTACGATCCTACAAGACAAACTACGTTTGTCTCAAGGAACGCACACTTCTTGGAGAAGGATTTCTTGGTGGACAAGAAGGAACACAACGTAGAACTAGATGAGGTCACTGAAGCTGAAAAGACCAAAGAGGTCGATCAAGCTGACCCATCACCACAGGCAGTGGGAGAACAAGAGCATGAAAGTACATCAGAGAGTACACCGATACTTCGTAGGTCAGAAAGACAACGTAGAGAACCCGAGAGGTACTACGGTCTGCTGCGTGAGACTAGACAGTCTCTAACCGACCTAAGGACTTACGAAGAGGCTATGCTAGGCATAGACTCAGGAAAGTGGCATGAAGCCATGGAATTCGAATTGGACTCCATGCACTCGAACAAGGTCTGGGCCTTGGTAGATCCACCAGTGAGAGTAGCTCCCGTGGGTTGCAAGTGGATCTATAAGCGAAAGCTTGGAGTGAACGGAGAGGTAATAACCTACAAGGCGCGACTAGTGGCAAAAGGATACACTCAAAGGCCAAGCATCGACTTTGAGGAGACCTTCTCGCCCGTCGCAATGCCTAAATCCATTCGGATCTTGCTGGCCATAGCTGCGTGGTATAACTACGAGATATGGCAGATGGATGTAAAGACTGCCTTTCTCAATGGGGACATTGACAAGGAGATCTACATGGAGCAACCAAAAGGATATGCATCCAAAGGAGATGAACACAAGATGTGCAAACTCCAGAGGTCCATTTATGGACTGAAGCAAGCTTCCCGAAGTTGGAACATTCGTTTCGATGAGACAATCCAAACTTTTGGATTCATCAAAAACATGTTCGAACCTTGCGTGTACAAGAAGATCAGTGGGAGTACAGTTGAATTTTTGGTGCTTTACGTTGACGACATTCTTCTCATTGGAAACAATGTGAAAGCGTTGTCCGAAACTAAAGCATGGTTATCTACACTATTCTCAATGAAGGATATGGGTGAAACATCCTTTGTACTAGGTATAAGGATCTACCGAGATAGATCAAAAGGACTGCTGGGCCTCTCCCAATCCCAGTACATAGATAAAATCTTGAAAAGATTTAATATGGAAGAATCCAAGAGAGGATTGCTTCCAATGAGACATGGGATTGCACTCTCTAAGTCTATGGCCCCAAAGACGCCTGAGGAGAGAAGCAATATGTCTCGAGTACCATATGCATCCGCGATAGGAAGCATAATGTATGGTATGTTATGTACTAGACCAGACGTAGCGTACGCTCTAAGCGTTACAAGTCGCTACCAGTCTGATCCAGGTGAGCAGCACTGGATAGCCGTAAAGGCAATTTTGAAGTACCTGAGAAGGACTAAGGAATTGTTCTTGGTATACGGTGGAAGAGAATTGAAATTGGAAGGCTATACTGATTCTAGCTTCCAATGTAATGTAGACGACTTCAAGTCGACATCTGGATACGTGTTCTGCCTCAATGGTGGTGCGGTAAGCTGGAAGAGCTCCAAGCAAGACACTACCGCAGATTCAACCACCGAAGCAGAATACATTGCCGCGTGTGATGCAGCAAAGGAAGGTGTTTGGATGAAGAACTTCATCCAGGAATTGGATGTGAAACCTAGCATTGTCGAGCCATTACTATCTTCTGTGATAATAATGGAGCTATCTCGCAAGCGAAGGAGTTGAGATCTCATCAGAATCCAAGCACGAACTAAGACGATACCATTTGATATGTTATGTCATCTGGTAGAGGAGACATAAAGATGGAACGTTTCACCTCAAAGCATAATACGACGGACCCGCTATCTAAGCCATTGCCTCAAAGGCATCCGAAAGACATCTGTCTAAGATGGGAATCAGAAGTATGAGAAGTTGGCTTTAGTACAAGTGGGAGATTGATAGAATAGTGTCCTGCAAGCCAACTATTTTGGCTGCATTTAATTGAAAGGACCATTCAATTGGATTAATAAATGCATTTTATTATTATATGGTCATCTTTATCTTATGTAATAATTATCTACGCATAAGGATAGAAGTCCTTAGATCACAGGGCTATGGGACAACCTGTGGACTGATCTCCAAGGCCGTGATCTAGAATATATTCAAGAGTTGTAGAATCCAATCGAGATAGGACATCATTGGATTCGGTTATACTCTCACTATGTGTATACTCCGATGAACTAGAGAACGCTGGGGTCCACGAGCGTGACTGGGATGGTCGATACACATAAGTGGGTGGTTTGCTGGGATGGCAAGCGCACTGAATACCCCAATTAGGAAATAACTCACCATGGAAGCGGTAGTCGCATATCGGGGTTGAAGTTATTCCAAATTTATAATAGTATACGAGGAACGATCCCTAACTACTTGAGGTGATAGGGTTTATCTGGTGCGAGAACGTCTATGCTTTGATATGAGTTCCGACTGACTGGGGATCGCCAGCAAGTCTCTGTGGACTCATATTGGGTATAGAGGAACTCGTATGCAGATTCATATCATCAACAAATGATCCATTTACCCGACTTGATAGGTTGGGAAATTCTCCTATGGATTTCTGTGAGAAATTAATTCTGGTAAAATCCTTGGCCAAGGTATCTGACGACTTTATGTAAGTAGCTCATAAAGATTAAGTCAAAGAGAATTTATTTCGAGACCAGAGTACATAAGGTCAAGACAAAAGAAAAGGGAATCCGATGAAAGACCATGCCCTTAAGTCTCGACTGGGAGATTGATCGATGGAGATATTATGTCGTATATGGAAATTATAAATGATAAAAGGTTCACTGAATTAATTCACCAGTGATTGGACTCCATGGGCTTGTGGCTGGACATCGACCGTGGAGTGTGGGAGAATTCCCAAATTGGCAGGGGTGCTAATTTTGGAATGATCAATCGACAGAGTGTTCGATTGATTTAGAGTAAGTCTTACTCGAATAATTAAATAATATTTAATTATTACCCACGGCCAATTATGTGGTGAACCTACGGGGGCATACACAATACACATGAAGCGAAGCGAGGAAATAAGAACGACCGAGTCGACTGGGTCGACTGGGTCGACCCAATTGGAACAAAATGAGATCCAATTAGAATTGGATCAGGATCATAAATTAAATTGGAATTTAATTTGTGGATTAATTAATTAAGTTGGATTTAATTAATTAGAAAGATTTTTAATTAAACAGACTTAGAGTCTGATTTAATTAAATGAGAGATTAAGTTAATTAATTGGGCTATTTAATTGGGAGATTAAATAAAGTCTGGTCAAAATTAATTAACTGGACCATGAATTAATTAGAAGACTTGGTCTTCTAATTAAAAGGGCCATAGCCCATGTAGGAGAGAAGAACCCTAGTCCTAATAGGACTATGTTAGGGAGATAACTATAAGTAGCTATCTTGTAGTTATTTTTCACACAACTCCATAAGCAAAAATTGAGCAAGAGCAAAAATTCTCTCCCCTCTCCCAGTGTGATCGGCCGAACCACTTCTTCCCTGTGGAAGAATTTTTCGTTTTCGACCTTGCTCCAAAATCGTTCCTAAAAACCTAGATCTTAATATATCTTGTGTTCTAGTCGATCAAGATATATTATTTTCGTGATATTGTGGTGTATCAACTCGTAGAGGCGCAACACGTGGGGCGCTACTCAAAGGCTTGGATCGATTTTGCTGGAGTAGAAATCAGATTTCGTTTTTGCTGACTGCCAACTTGGATTTGCAAGGAGATAGGTATAACGTGCGAACTTATACTATCGTTTTTATTTATATTCATATATATACAACTAGAGAATATCCTGGCAAGATTCCGTAAGAGGTTGTAAATTTTTATATTCCGCTGTGCCTAGGGCTGTTTATCTTACCGAATCCCAACAAATTGGTCGTGGGTTTTAATTAAATATTAATTCAGTTATTCAAGCATTAAATACTTTTAAATCAGTCGAACACTCTGTCGACTGACCATTCCAAAATTAGCACCCCTGCCAATTTAGAGAATTCTCCCACACTCCACGGTCGATGTCTGGCCACAAGCCCATGGAGCCCAATCACTGGTGAATTAATTCAGTGAACCTTTTATCATTTACAATTACCATATACGCCATAATCTCTCCATCGATCAATCTCTCAGTCGAAACTTAAGGGTATGGTCTTTCATCGGTTCCCCTTTTTCTTTTTTTTCTTGACCTTATGCATTCTGGTCTCGAAATAATTCTCTTTGACTTAATCTTTATGAGCTACTTACATAAAGTCGTCAGATACCTCGGCCGAGGATCTTTATGAGCTACTTACATAATTCTCTTTGCGACGGGCGAGAAGGTCTCCTCAAAGTTGATGTCTGGCCTTTGAGTGTATCCTTTTGCCACTAGTCGCGCCTTGTAGGTCATTACCTCTCCGTTCACTCCAAGCTTTCGCTTATAGATCCACTTGCAACCCACGGGAGTCACTCCCACTGGTGGATCTACCAAGGCCCAGACCTTGTTTGAGTGCATGGAGTCCAATTCGGATTCCATGGCTTCGCGCCACTTTCCCGAGTCTATGTCTAGCATAGCCTCCTCGTAAGTCCTTGGGTCGGTTAGAGACTGTCCAATCTGGTGCAGCAGACCGTAGTACCTCTCAGGTTCTCTACGTTGTCTTTCTGACCTACGAAGTATCAGTGTACTCTCTGGTGCACTTTCATGCTCTTGTTCTCCCACTGTATGTGGTGATGGGTCAGCATGATCAATGTCTTCGGCCTTTTCAGCTTCAGTGACCTCATCTAGTTCTACGTTGTGTTCCTTCTTGTCCACCAAGAAATCCTTCTCCAAGAAGTGTGCGTTCCTTGAGACAAACGTAGTTTGTCTTGTAGGATCGTAGAACTCGTATCCTATTGAGTTTTCTGGATACCCCACGAATTTGCACAAGATGGACTTTACGTCCAGCTTATCACCCACTAGCTTATTCACATAAGCGGAAGACCCCATATGCGCATGAATGCATATGAAGGTACAATACCAAAACTCATATCACGTGATATGTTTTGGAACTGGCTTCAGAGATACTTAGCCCAGTATCTTCGATTTTCTCGATCAAGTTTTTATTTGATTGAATAAGGAATTTCATGTAAGATTTCTTAATGGGCATTTACATGTCCAGAATGCTCAACAACTGACAATGTTTTGAGCTAGTCTTACATTTCGAGAATCTAATTCTCTATTAAATAATCAATGGCATATTTGTTGATCCATGTTCGATTTTGAATTGATCCAAATCTCTTACATGCTTTCATTAATTAGGCTTTCTTCTTCATTCCAAAATTAATTTGGAATTGTACATCACAACGTACTTTTACCCATGAGGGTACAAGAGACGCCTTATCTCTCACTAATGCTTTTAGTGTTTCTCCACACTTTTAAATGGATTGAATCCATTGCAATTGTTTATCCCTCTTGGTTGCCTAGCAACCAACTACTAAATCTAATTTCCGTTAAGCAAGATTCGAAATTATGTATAGCATCCCAGTCAAGCTCGACCTAGTCGAGCTCATTCTTTGAATCTTTAATTTGGAAATATGTTTTAGTGCTCGTGTATTGCCTTTCGGTTTTTACAACGACTCAAGTGTGTGGAATCTTGATTATTTATATTTTATTGACTATGCATAATATATTTAGTCGTTATATGAGTATTCATACTCATTTGCTTATGTACACCTTTTGCGTATAGATATTAGAGCGCAATCAGTTCCAACCATTATGGAACTATCACATCCCTTAAGACAAGGGATGGTATAAGCAAATTCTAATGATCTAAATAATTCATGGCTTTAGATGCATTGAATGCATTAATGAGTACTTCATCGGGAGTCTAACACCCTTATGCATTAGAATAGATCACGTATTCACCACATAATTGGATGTGGGTTATAATTAAATATTAATTCAATTATTCAAGCATTAAATACTTTTAAATCAGTCGAACACTCTGTCGACTGACCATTCCAAAATTAGCACCCTGCCAATTTAGAGAATTCTCCCACACTCCACGGTTGATGTCTGGCCACAAGCCCATGGAGCCCAATCACTGGTGAATTAATTCAGTGAACCTTTTATCATTTACAATTACCATATACGCCATAATCTCTCCATCGATCAATCTCTCAGTCGAAACTTAAGGGTATGGTCTTTCATCGGTTCCCCTTTTTCTTTTGTCTTTACCTTATGCATTCTGGTCTCGAAATAATTCTCTTTGACTTAATCTTTATGAGCTACTTACATAAAGCCGTCAGATACCTCGGCCGAGGATTTTACCAGAATTAATTTCTCACAGAAATCCATAGGAGAATTTTCCAACCTATCAAGTCGGGTCAATGGATCATTTGTTGATGATATGAACCTGCATACGAGTTCCTTTATACCCAACATGAGTCCACAGAGACCTTCTGGTAATCTCCAGTCAATCGGAACTCACATCAAAGTATAGACGTTCTCGCACCAGATAAACCCTATCACCTCAAGTATTTAGGGATCGTTCCTCGTATACTATTGTAAATTGGAATAACTTCATCCCCGATATGCGACTACCGCTTCCATGGTGAGTTATTTCTTAATTGGGGTATTCAGTGCACTTGCCATCCCAGCAAGCCACCCACTTATGTGTATCGACTATCCCAGTCACGCTCGTGCACCCCAGCGTTATCCAGTTTATCGGAGTATACACAATAGTGAGAGTCTAACCGAATCCAACGATGTCCTATCTCGATTGGATTCTGCGACTCTTGAATATGTTCTAGATCACGGCCTTGGAGATCAATCCACGGGTTGTCCCATAGCCCTGTGATCTAAGGACTTCTATCCTTATGCGTAGATAATTATCACATAAGATAAAGATGACCATATAATAATAAAATGAATTTATTAATCCAATTGAATGGTCCTTTCAATTAAATGCAGCCAAAATAGTTGTCTTGCAGGACAATATTCTATCATAACTACCCTCAAAATTAAGAAAAGAAATACATAAAGCAATATCTAATTACCTTACCGATCGGCCAAATGGTTCGCGAACAACCCTTCGTAACCCTAGGTCTGAAATTACGCAGCAAACAGATGCCCAACGATGGAGAACAGGTGAACCCTGCCTGTAAACACTACGCACAAGAACATAAACGAAAAGGAGAAGAATGGATGGCCCAGATTGCGAAGGAGAAGAATGGATGCACCGTCGGGGTGAGAAAGAAAGGGTGAGAGAAGGAAATGAAATGGATTAGGGTTGGATGTTTAGTTGATATACGACCAAATGGATGGCCCAGATTAAACCACAACAACGGTCTGGATCTAATCGTGTATCAGGGGCAAAATTGACCGAAAATATTAATTGGGTCAACTGAACAGCCCAACTGTGAACGAACTCTGATTATCAATTGGGCCATTACAATATACTGAACGGGTAATTATTTTAATTGGACTGATAAATAATTGTGCAAAGTGAACGCAACCTTAATGAATTAAAAATCTTATCTAGAATTGATTTGGTCGAACTAATTCAACCACAATGAAAATGTATTTCATTTGACATGTAAGGAAATATCCAGCCATCCTAAAAAAATTAAGTAAATATATTTAAAAAAACGAGTGACACCATTTATTGGGGCAATAATTAAGTGGGCGCGTCCATAACCCCGGGGAATGGATCCCCCAGAGCACCCCAACACCCTCCCTCCCAACCCCCACTTCGGCTTCTTCTTCACCCACCCCTCGGCCCGCTGGAATCGGCATTTTCCCTTCCCTCGTGGCATCTCCCATCACTCACGAATAATTGAATTGAAGATGCCCTAATTACTTTATAGTCGATAAAATTCAATTTGAGATAGAATTTCACGTTGGAACGGATCTTTCAAAATTGTACTAAGTAAGATGTCAAAATACCAAAAAAAAAAAAAAGGACAAAAAAAATTATCTTGTTATGTGTTATGCTAACTATGCACGGATTTTTCTCGTGTTAATTTTATTGCATTAAATTTCATATGAAATGAATATGTCGGGATTTAGACCCGACCACGTTTATGAGACTAGAATATAGGCCCTGTCTGAAACTTGCCTGACCCAACATTTTAAGTTTTTCCTTTTTTCTCTAAAACCAAACATGGTTTTGACTTTTGAACCACTTTCTTTAGCCTATGAACAATGAAAGTATTGAAATTGTCCAAGTTTGTATTATTCAGCAGAGACTAAAATAGGGGGTCTTATTGATGAGAAATTATTTAGTGTAATCGTTGCACCACGTCATCAAGTACACGTGGTGCAATCCACAAAATAAGATTTATAATTTTTAAATTAATATTTAATTTTTTTTAAAAGATAATCTGCCTATCTTTATCAAAAAAAGTCCCAAATAGAATTTTGTGATTTTTCTATCCAAGACAGACCACCTTCCGAACTCCGAAGTGTGCCCAAGTTTGATCAAAAAATCTAGATATCATTGAATTAGTCGACCTTCTGATCCGAAGGAGAGACACAAAAATTATATTATTTTATATACACATGATTTCAACCATGATATATTCAAATCATGGATCGAAATTTCGTTTAAAGTGTATGTTTCGGTAGACCAAATATTGGAAACTTTTCGAGACTTTTCGAAAATATTTCGGAAACACTAAGGAAAAATTGTAATAAAAGTTACTAAATTTAGAAAAATAACAGAATTTAAGGCAAACAAATAGTTTCGGAATTACATCTTATTTTCGTTTTGCTTAATTCAAAAACGAAAACTTTTAAATGTTTTCGCAGAAAAAGATGAAAATTTTGATCCATGATTCAAATCTAATTTCAATTAAGGAAGAATATTCAAAAGTCTCAACTAAAATCTTTTCGTATCTATGAAAACTTGCCTTGAGCCCGTTCTGTATGAATTCTTGAGAGAAAGTTTTTTGTGATTTCTATGGATTCCATAAACCAACGGTTAAGATTGTAATTGATTAATTATTCAGTGTTCTCAACCTGGGGAAAAAAAACGTCTAATCAGTTGGTTCAATAGTAAGGTTCTTTATTAAGAATGGAATTCAACATTTTATTGGACATTATTTAGTCATATTTTTTTGTGAAAATCCAATTCCTTTACAAATTATTTAGTCGCATTATTTTATAGATATTGAACTTTTTTTTTTTTTTTTTTTTTTTTATGTTATGCAGTCATATACATAAATCAAGTGCGCTAATTTTTTATATTCGGTAGGGTTCAAGAAGATAACAATTTCTTTAATTCAAACAAATATGTCACCATTCATTTGACAAATATTGAATATTTTGAAATTATTAAGAACATATATTTGTTATGTGATGATGAATATGATATGCATTATATTTATACACTAGCATAATTCTTATGTTAGACACAACTCTTATAATATATATAACGTGTTAAATGCATGATAAATTAAATATCAATCGTATATATATTTCGACTAACTATATATTTTTTAGTGAAGATAAATACATATTACAGATCATTTGCAAAACACTTGAAACGTTCAACTTTGATATTTTTAGTTTTTGTCGTTTCATCAAAAATCAAAACAACAAAAAACATTATTGAGTTTGCTAAAAAAAATATATTTGCAACAGCCCCCCTCCCAATAAAAGCCGTCTAGGTCCGCCCAGATTACATGTCGATGTATTAGAAATCTTAGAATTAATTATCATTTAACATCTGATCAAATAAAAATTTATAATTTTTTTAGTTTTTACTTTTTTATTTTTGTTAATTACTTCTTCAAGGATCAAATTGCTAAACAGTAATCATTTTAGTAATTAAAGTGTTTAAGCAAGAATTTATTAGAGCTTAGCCATTTCCCATTGAGATTTTATTACCAAATAAATAAATTACTATTAGTTTGGAGGCATAATTAAAACGTGCATAAAGTCAAGATTTGGAACACAAATGGTTTTTCATATAAATCTATTACAAAAATTAATCAAATTTTCTTTGTGTTGAAATCAGAGGAGTATATTTTGGGGAAGAGAAATAATTGTAATTTGTCACTACCAATTGGATGTTTATTATGATAATATCTGTCATGGATTAAAAAAATTTAGCATAAGAGGAATTTGTTTAAAATCATTAAATAGGATTTGCGAATTCTCAAAATTAGCTTTCTAGATATCAAAGAAAAAAAATATCTCTATAACCAATTCTTATGATTTTTATATCACATTATAATAATTACATTTAATTTGAAATCTGTAATATGAATTTTGTAATCTAATTACGCTTAGGTATTTTATTAATCTAATCCCAATGATATGAAATGAGATTTCTTTCAATATTCTTTGCCTATTTAAATCTTTGCCTCATTACTTCTTTTTTTCCTTGTGAATTAGGTTAAGAGAATTGAAGTTATGAATTCTGAATTAATCACTTCTTCTCCCATCTTTCTTTGCTTTTGTAGAAGCAGCCTGAAATATTCACCTCTATAACAATTTTTATTTTTAATGGAAGCAAATTAAGGGTGGACAGGAAGCTCTTGAATCAAGTAAGCCATAATCTAGTTTTGATTAATTTAGGAGTTTTTTTTATGATACTCATTTAAATCGAATTTATTTTTTAATAATAGAATAGACTAATTTTATTTCTTATTTAAAAAAAATATATGACATTAGTTATGAGTAGATCTAAGAGTTTAGCACCATTAAATCACTTATTGTTTAGTACTCTAGTTTCATGTATTTTTAAATAAAATAAAGGAAAATTTATTTTGATGTGTTAATTAAAAGAACTTTTTCGAAGTGTCAATCTATTTGAATTGGAAAACTAATAGTAATTTGGTGAAGGAATTGTTGAAACTTGTCATTATCCTTAATAAAAAATTTGATATTTAAATACTTACAAAGTGCACCTATTGAATTAAGATAATAAACCTATTAATTTGACATCCTCATGCCATATAATTGCCCCCCTTCAAAAGATTCTTCCAGTCGGAAAATTCTTGTCCAAGCTTGGCTTGGCCAAACCCATCCAACCACCAAGCAAGTGTATTGCATTTACTTTGTGATTGATCACTTTCCTGGAAGTTACATCCAATCTCAAAGCAAGTGTATTACACTTGTCATGTAGTTACTTTGGGTTCAGCCAAACCAAGTCTGGATAAGAATTTTCCTTGCAGTCTAGGAGTAAGAATACGAATGAAGATGTTAGTGCCTTTATATCGTCTTTTGCCTCCGAGAAAGTCCCATTCGAAAATAATGATTCATCATTAAATAATGATTCATCATTAAAATCCCGCTTAGAAAAGAATGTCCCTATTCTCAAAGGCAGAGGATGATTTAATTAAGAGGCGCTGGCATCCAGGGGCGGAATTATAGGGGGTGCGGGTGGGGGCGCCCGCAACCCCCAGCAAAAAAAAAAAATTACTAGCAGTTCATATCTATTATTATTATTGTTGGTCCCAAGTGGTCAGATGAGGTTTAGAGGGGGGGGGGGTGAATAAACCTCTTTAAAATTTTCTTCCAATTTTAACTTTAAAACTTTTCTCTAACAGTGAGCAGACTAAGCTGATCAGAGTAATAAGTTACAAGTCTGTTCGCGAACAAATCTTTGAACAGGTTTGATGACCACTCGTCTGATAATTACTTAGCTGGTTTTGTTAAAATCAGTTTTAATACTTAGAGTACTTGCAGCGGATTTTCAAAGTGTTTTTTCACAAGTATTCTCAGCAGTTTGAAAAATATTTCCCCAGTTTTATAAACTCCTTTTATCCTTTTTCAAACAGTTAAGTAAAGTGTTTTATGCAATCTTGAAATATGCAAGTAAAATTGCAAATAAAAACACAAGTAATTTTTATAGTGGTTATATGGATGTAAATATCCTTTAATCCACTCGTCCAAGTCACAAAGATCTTGGGTTATACTAGAAACACAAAGTAACCAGTACACTCTGCTCGACGATCAACAAATGAACAGGCCGTAAGTGCGCAGTAAGAAATCACTAAGAAATCCTACTCTCTGAAGTAATATCACTCACTTAGATGGATATCTACTTCTCACAACACTCTATTTTTACAAATTCACTCAGAAGATGTATTTAGCTTTGTTCTTCAACTTCGCTTTTTGTCAACAAATGACTAAGCTGATGAGTGAGCTGTTCTTGAGACTTAAAGAATTTTGCTTCGAAAATTTCTCAGAGATTGTGTTGCTTGTATTCTCTTCGTCTCTTTCAGCTATTTATACTTGAGGTTTGAAAGATGTCCGTTGAAGAGAGACAAGATTCAAATTCCTCGAGTACTGGTCCTTAAAATCCGCGAACGGCTCTTTTGCAGTCTGTCCGTACTGTCAACAGTACTATTCTGCAGGCAGCATTAAATGCACCCAGCTGATGCGAAGCATTTCTTCAATCATTTGTCTTTAATATCCTTGTACTTCAGCATTTATTACTTCCAGGACATTTATTACCGTTGGGAAGACTTTATGATCCTTTCCACTTGGCTGACGGAAGTGCAAGTCTGATGGCGAACTAAGCTGATCTCAAACTTGAACAAATCTGATTTGAGTCGGCTGATCTTCATCAGTCTGATAACTTTCCTTTAGCAGATCAGAAGTCTTGGACCTTGAAATATTGACTCTTCTGATGTCTTCTTATACTTAGTCAAAATTCCTTCTAAAGGGATCATCAGCTAAGTTACTCCATACTTAGCAGATTTTGAAGTTTTGGAATGCATCAAAACCTCCCTTATAACTTTGTCTTCAGTGCCTTCATCTTCATCCTTATCCAACAATTTCCCCCTTTTTGATGATGACAAAACTTCAGCCAAGTACCTGTTAAAACTTAAGCTAAAGATTGTAATCCTCAAAATTTTCTGAGATAGAAAAAGTATATTGGATTGAACTTGTCTTTTTATTGATAATGAAAAAAAAATTACAAGTATAAGTTCATCAGATGAGATGTCTGAAGAATAGATAAAGTAAACTGATTACATGGATTTTATAATTTCTAACTATCAGCTTCTTCATCAGTTTCTTCAAGCACTTCTTCGTATTCATAAGATGACTCTTCATCATCTTCTTCTTCATCTTCATCAGCTTCTTCACCTTGAAGGATAACTTCTTTGGCAGTCTCCATCTTTTCTTTAAGTTGCTGCTCTCTTAGAAGTTCCATCGCCTTTCTAGCCGATTCTGTATTCTTGTACTTGGTCAACGGCTCTGATTGATCAGCAGCAGAGTCTTTGGATTCAGCCATTACTTCATCAGTTTTGGCTTTTTCCTTAGTCTCTCCTTCAGACTTTCCTTCGCCTTGTACCTTTCCAAGTTCTTCTTCAGCAGTCTTGGTCTGTTCAGTAGCTTCATCAGTCTTCTTGGCTTCAACAGCAGCAGAAGTTTCCTTGGTTGTTTCTTCCCTTTTATCTTCCCCCTTTTTGTCATCATCAGACTTGATGACTTCTTCAGGTTTAGCAGCAGGGTTGAGTGCAACTGTTGGAACTTTCAGTGCAGCACCTAAAGTCTTCAGATTCTGATTCACTACATCATGACTTGCTGTTAGGTGATGAAGAGTTGTACTGACGTTGTCAGTCTGATCATTGAAGCAGTCAATGTTGAGTTGCATGGTCGAAAGTTCTTCGTGAATAACATCTCTAGCTTTCTGAAGTTCCTGCAACAAGCCAGCATTGATAAACTTCTCTTCTTCACTGACTTTGATGAAGGTTGTAGTTAAATCAGCTATCTTGTGCTCAACTCTTTGTAAGGCAGCATGAAGGTGATTTACATCAGCCTTCACATCTTCCACATTTCTGTTCATGTCATTTTAGCTGTGCACTAACTGCAAAGAGTTGTCCTGAGGAATAGGAAAACTATCAACTTCTTTCTTGATGATCTTCTCTGTTGACTGTTGCATAGTTTCCAGCTGAAGTTTGTTGGACTCTGCCAATTCTGTTTTAAGTTCATTCTTCAGCTCCTCTTTCAACTTCATCAGTTGCTGATTATGCTTCTCTTCCAGTTCCTTTACTGAATTCTCCATCAGCATCTGGAAAGCTTCCATCAGTGATGAGTGTTCATCACCTGATGAAGCAGAAGCAGCAGCTTCATTTTCTTCAGTCTCCTGGTGGACAGGGACGTCTTCCATCTTGGTCTCCTGATGATCTTCAGAAGCCTTAGCATTCCACTCAATGGCTAAAGGCTTGTCAGCAGAATTGTCAGCAGTCTTGTCAGCTATTTTATGTTCATCAGTGACGTCATCATAGAACAGATTAGTGATAGTGCCATCATCATTGAAGCAGGTTGTTTGTCTTATCTGCCTCACAATGATCCAAGGGTTTACGAAGGCATTATTTCCCTTGGGCACTTCACTTTACTCATTTACTTCCTTGCCAAAGATAATGTGCTGGATACTGGGCAGTTGGGGCAACTCACTTGAGTGACCCTGCTGATATCTTGACCTTTCTGCCCATCTCTTCAAGGCGGTCATAACATCAATGTTGACTGCTCTTTCTTCAGCATTATCAGACTTTCTTCTCTTGGCTGGCAGGGAGTTATCAATTTTCTTGGCCTCCTCCAGTGCAAACTCCTTTGCATATTGATGCATAACATCTCTGACATAACTGGGATCCAGGGCCTTTTGAATGGAGTCTGTTCTTAGCCAATTAAGAACCCATTGTTCTTCATCAGCTAACTCCTTTGAGTTTTGAAGTTCAGTTATAGATTTGTTCAATCAGTTGTCTCTCCAATTGATGTATCTTGGCTTCTCTTGATTGAACAAAGTCTTTAACATCAGCTTCTGATCACAGTAAGCTAAGGACTTCTCGAATTTCTTGAAGAGTCCCTTATCAGCATACACTATGTTGAAAGCTCTTCTGACTTCAAATTTCTCTTTGGGTTTGGGCTCAGCAGCAGGCATCTTAGGCTTTTTAGGCTTGTCTTCATCATCAGCAGCCTCATTTATTTTGATGCCTCCTCCATGGACAGGTCCATAGGCATCAGTTTTGCTGAGTTCAATGGCAATAGCCAAATCAGCATCCTCTGCAGCTTTCTTTTCAGCCTCAGACATCTGTCTTTTGGCTTCATCCTTAGCAGCTTGAGCCTTGCTTAGCTCAAGGGCCTTCTTTTCCTCCAATTCATCTTGCTTTCTCTGTTCAGCTTCTTCCCTTGCCTTCTTATCAGCTTTAGAGATTTTCTTTCTCTTAAGCACAATTTTCTTCTTTCCTTTATCAGCTTGGGTAGGGGCTGGACCAGCAGAAGAAATGGGAGCAGCAGCTATAGGATTGATGATCATGACATCTGGATCATCTTGAGGTTGAGCAGCCTCATCTGTTGGTGCAGATTGAATCAACTGTTGCGCATCAACTTTGTCAGCAACAGAAGCCCCAACAACTTCAACGGGTCTTTCAGCAGATTCAGGACTTGATCTCACTAAGTCTACCAACTCAGTGTCCTTTTCTATAAAAGTCATCTGCTTCCTTGCTGACTTCTTTGACAAACCCTGAATGGGTCTTGAAGCAGCAGTATCCCTTTGTTGGCTCATTGTCCTGCGAGAGACATTCTCAGCAGGTTTTTCAGCAGAAGGAGTCCTTGAAGGTGATGCAGGAGACATTCCCCTTACATTAGCAGTGGTCTGACTTATAATTTGATCAACAGCAACGTCAGCCACAGTCTTTGCTTTCTTAGCAGTCTTCTCATTTGGTTGATCATCAACCTTCTTCTTTTTAGTCTCAACAGCTAAGTCAGCTGTTTTGACTAATCTCCTTTGCCTTTTGGCAGGAACCTCCTTTGGTTCCTCATCTTCATCATCTTCAGGCTCACCAGCCTTCCTCTTCATAACAGGCAAGTACTTGGACATTGCCTTAGACTTGTGGATCTCCTTTCCATTTAGCATAACACATCCCAGTTTTGACAGCAGGTAACTGAGTGTGATTCTGTGATTGGTGTAGGGGCCTTTTCCTTTCTTTACTTCAAGGAAATCAGCGAAGATGTACCAAACTATGATGGACCAGTTGACTCATAGTAGATAGCAGCCATGATGCTAAACCTTTTCATGGTAACATCATCCAGAGAAAAAGTATAGTTCTCTATCAGCTTCGAGACCATATCAGCCATCCTCTGATATTCATCCTTCAGCTGTCTCTTTTTGAGGTTGCCAGACAACATCTCTCCTTCCTTGGCGCAGATCGCCCAGAATTGTTGGTGCTTTTCTTCAGTCAGCACAGTGACGTCGTGTCGTCCTCTGTTTGGAAGTCCAAATGTCTCGTGAAGAACAGTGGGTGTGATGACCACAGACTTGTCTCCGACTGTAGCCTTGATTTCCATGGAGTTGTAATCAGCAACTGCAGTCTTGTAGTACTCCATAACCTGGTTAGTCTAGATTATTCCTTCATTATACTCCATGAAGTTCACCAGTGAGGCCTTCTTGAATTTTTCCAGCAATTCTTTCATCAGATCCGTTCCAGATTGATAGTATGATTCATACACTAGGAACATTCCTTCAGCGGCCATCTTAATCTGTTGAAAGTTAGAGAAATAGGGAGAGTTTTGTAGAGAATTTGCAAGTAATTTTTCTCTCAAGTATGCTTTGAATGTTTAGGGTTCGTAAAGAACTACACAGCTGATCAGATTGGGATTTATAGAGTTAGGGTATCTTGGTTTTCGTGATACCATCCAACCGTTATATCCGTTTCTTGTCAGAGCTGATCGTGCGGCGTCAGTTACGACCTTTTAAATACAAATCGCATTAAATGAGGAGTGGGAATTTGTACCGCCCTTCTGTCACTTGTAAAAGCGTATTTTAAAATAAAACGTTTTAAACAATCAGCTTTTACATAAGCGATCAGATGAGTAAAATAAATACTTATCTGATGGACTAATGTCCTGATGACACAGTTGTTATCAGAGAAAGCCAATAGCTGATAACCTTCCTCAGCTGTTTGTCAATCCAGCTAGATAAATAATTTTCATTCTTCAAGACTTTAATCTTCTGTTGAAAACATAACTTCCACTAACTGACATTAACATATTTCATCTTTTAATCAGAAGTACCGCTAGTCTTACACGTTCCCCCTGACTTTAAGAATTCATAAGTTAACTAGTCTGTTGAGAGTTAATCCTTGAAGATAAATGAGATGATTAAGCTGTTGAACTTTAGTCTTCTGATAAGTTCCCCCTCGGCTTATGCATCCAATTTTAGCAAACCTAGTTCAGCTCTTAGAGTTGAAAACCTTGTCTCACTTAAAGGTTTTGTGAAGATGTCATCAATTTGATTTTCAGTGAACACATACTCTATTATGACATTTCCTTTCTCCACATGATCTCTAATAAAGTGATGCTTGATCTCAATATGCTTAGTCCTTGAATGACTTGTAGTATTCTGAGTAAGGCTGATTGCACTTGTATTGTCACAGTAGATTGGTATTCCACTGATCTTGATATTGTAGTCTTCTAGTTGATGCTTCAACCATAAGATTTGTGCACAGCAAGCTCCAGCAGCTATGTATTCAGCTTCAGCAGTAGATATCGATACTGAAGTCTGTTTCTTACTCATCCATGAGATCAGGCGACTACCTAAGAATTGACAGGCACCTGTTGTGCTTTTTCTATCAATCTTGCAGCCAGCAAGGTCAGAATCTGAATATCCAATAAGCTCGAATCCAGACTCTCTAGGATACCACAATCCCAAATCTTGAGTGCCCTTAATATACTTCAGTATTCTTTTGGCAGCTAAGAGATGAGATTCCTTGGGATTTGATTGGAATCTTGCACGGACTCCAACTGAGTACATAATATCAGATCTGCTAGCTGTTAGATACAACAGTGTCCCAATTATGCCTCTGTATTTGGTTATGTCCACTGATTTGCCATCTTCATCTTTATCCAAGCGAAGACTTGTAGACATTGGAATAGTAGCAGTAGAGCTAGTCTCCATACCAAATTTCTTGAACAGATCATTTGTGTATTTTGCTTGGCTGATGAAAATTCCATCAGGCAACTGTCTTACTTGCAAACCAAGAAAATAATTAAGTTCTCCCATCATGCTCATTTCAAACTTGTTTTGCATCATCTTTGAGAACTTGTCACACATCTGTTAGTTAGTTGAACCAAAAATAATATCGTCCACATAAATTTGCACAAGCAAAATATGTTCTTCCCATTCAATAGTGAACAAGGTCTTGTCAACTTTACCTTTGCGAAATCCTTTAATTAAAAGAAAATCAGATAAGGTATCATACCATGCTCTTGGAGCCTGTTTCAGTCAATAGAGGGCTTTCTTTAGACGATACACCTTGTCTTCTTCTTGATAGACTTCAAAACCAGGTGGTTGTTCAACGTAAACTTCTTCTTGTAATTCTCCATTGAGAAAAGCTAATTTCACATCCATCTGATAGACAGTGAAATTTTTGTGAGCAGCATAGGCAAGAAAGAGTCTGATTGCCTCTAACCTTGCTACTGGTGCAAATGTTTCATCAAAGTCAATGCCTTCTTCTTGGCAGTAACCCTTGGCCACTAATCTTGCTTTGTTTCTGGTGACTTCACCATCTTCATTCATCTTATTCCTGAATACCCATTTAGTGCCAATGACTCTTTGATGACTTGGTCTAGGAACTAAGTACCAGACTTCATTCCTTTCAAATTGATTTAGCTTTTCTTGCATAGCTTCAATCCAGTTGGAATCACTAAGAGCTTCTTCAATCTGCTTGGGCTCAACTTGAGATAGGAAGCTGACGAACATTGCATCACTTGCAGCAGCTCTCCTTGTCTTCACTTTATCCAAAGGATCACCAATCACCAGTTCTGGTGGATGATTCTTGAGCCATCTGAGATCAGGTTGCAAATCATAATGTTGTCCTTTGTTTTGATCTTGCAACACTACTGTTGGAGATCCAGTAGTAGTCTGTTGAACATTTGTTGTCTGTTGAACAGTCTCTGGTCTATCAGTTGTTTGCAACTCGTCTGTTAGACAATCAGCACTGTGATTTTGAACAGCACTTGAGTTATCAGCTGGGTTGAGATCAGGTAGTATGATGGGAACATATTCTTCATTCTTTCCAACATTCAACTTCTGTAAATCAGTAGACAGATCTTGATTAATACTTTGATTCTTTTCAGAAGATTGACTTGGTTCATCAAATACTATATGAATGGATTCCTCTATTAGTAATGTTCTTTTGTTAAAAACTCTATAAGCTTTACTAACAGTAGAATATCCTACAAAAACAGCTTCATCAGTCTTTTCTGCAAATGCAGTAAGGTGATTTTTACCATTATTTAAAACATAGCATTTACAACCAAAAATCTTAAAGTAATGAATGTTTAGCTTCCTGTTGTTCCAAACTTCATATGGAGTCTTGTTTTGGTGCTTGTTGATCATGCATCTGTTTTGGGTAAAACATGTTGTGTTTGTTGCTTCTGCTTAAAATCTTTGAGGCAACTTAGCTTCAGCTATCATGGTTCTGACAGCTTCCTTCAGTGTTCTGTTTCTCCTTTCAACAACACCATTCTGTTGAGGGGTTCTAGCAGCTGAATACTCATGATGTATTCCTTTGAGATTACAATACTCTTCAACAGTAGAGTTTGTAAACTCTGTCCCTCTATCTGATCTGATCTTCAATATCTTTATGCTTTTCTCATTCTGGATCAGCTCCATCAGATTAGTAAGATGTTCCTTGGTTTCACTTTTCTTTTTCATGAATATCACCCAAGTATATCTTGAATAGTCATCCACAACAGCTAGGCAGTATTTCTTTCCACCATTGCTGACTGGATCAATGGGTCCAAATTAGTCCATATGTAGCAGCTCCAATATTCTTCCAAAAGATTGATGCTTCTTGCTTTTGAAAGATGACTTGATTTGTTTACCCTTCTGACAAGCATCACAAAGCTTATCTTTGCTCATGACTGTCTTTGGAATTCTTTCTACCAGATTATTCTTGATAAGTCTGTTGATGGTCTTGAAATTCACATGATTCATTCTTTTGTGCCACAACCAACTAACTTCACTTGGTGTTGATGCCACCAAACAAATGCTCGAATTCTTGTCAGCAGAATTCCAGTCCACTGTGTAGACATTCCCTTGTCGTCTTCCAGATAAAATTACCTTCTTTGTACCAATCTGTTCAACATAGCACTTATCTGTTGAGAAGATGACTGAATATCCTTTGTCACAAAATTGACTTATGCTCAGCAGGTTGTACTTTAGGCCTTTAACATATGAGACGTCAAATATCTCTATGTTTCCCTTGATTAAGCTTCCTTTTGCTACAATCTTGCCTTCTTTACTGTCTCCAAAAGTAACTTTTGGACCATCCACAGCAACAGCATTAGTCAGTTCATGTATGCTTCCACACATGTGCCTTGAACAGCCACTGTCCAAGTACCAAATCTTCTCTACTTTACTCCTACTCATAATCCTAACCTACAAAACAAAATAAGATTGTTTTAGGTACCCTTATTGAGAGGGTCCTGAAGGATTAGTTCCACCTTTGACAACCCAAGATGATGAAGTCTTAGGCTTCTTAGGGTTCTGAGTTTCAACAGGAGTATGAACAGCTTTGCCTTTACCACGTTCATCAGATTTGTCATATTGTTGATGATCAGCATGATAAGGATAATGTTCAAATGCAGAGTAAGATGCATGATAAGGAGGATATGCATGCATTGGATGAGCAGGATAAGGTGCATAGTAAGTTGGAAATTGAGGTGCATGATACATAGGATGATATGCAGCAGGTTGCACATAATAAGACTCATTTCCATACGAAGCATTTTGATTTTTCTTATTTTTATGCTTCTTTGGCTTACTGGTTGCTTGCTCATTAACAAACGACTTAGTTTTATCACTAGTCTGATTAGTTTTAGCCTTATCAGAGGACTTCCTAGGACTCTTCTGTTTAGGCTTACCAGTCTGTTTTCCTACACTAGGCTCTTTGCTCTTTTTAGCCTTAGGAGATTTCGTCTCCTTTAATACTTTTTCAGGTGAAGCAGGTTTAGCAGTTTGAACATACAGGATGACCTTACTATTGTCAGCAGATATAAATTTCTCAGTATGATTCAATTCTTGCTTATCCTGTTCTAAAGGTGTCTTCTGTTTACTAGACATATGAGTGGATGCAACAGTTGACTTCTCATGAGACTCAATAACTTTTTCAAGTTCCATGATTTTTCCTTTATAAACTTCACATTCAGCTTTCAGAGATTCATGTTCTTGCTCAAGCTGTTTATATTCAGCTGATTCTCTTGGCCTTTCAGCTGAGAGTTTCAGTGAACTGTTTTGCTCTTTTAGCAATATCATCTCTTCCTTAAGCTTTTTATATGCTTCAACAATAGTAGTATTGTTAAGCATCATTTGTTCAAATGAATTAAATAATTCATTATCAAGAGGAGTTACCTCACTATCCTCAGAGTCATCAGATTCCTTAGCCATCAGGCAGAGAAGGGCAGGGCTCTCTTCATCAGAAGACTCTTCATCAGAAGTGTCTGAATCTGAATCAGATGAGTAGACGACAGCTGGCTTTTCTGCTTCTGCTACCATCGCCTTAGCTTTCTGATGCTTTCTTTCTTTTCTGATTCTCTTTTCTTCTTCAGTATACTTCTCAGCTTTAGGATATGGGCAGTCTCTGATGAAATGACCCAGTTTCCTGCAATTATAGCACATCATCTTAGATTTATAAGAATCCTTATCCTGAGAAGAAGAAGTAGGGTTAGAAGTAGAAGCATTGTTATATTTGTTCTTCATTTTTCGTCTGTAGAACTTTTTGAAGTTGTTCATCAGCAATGCAACGTCTCCAGCAGTGTACTCCTTTTTGTTGAGTAGTGTGGCTTCATCAGATGAGTCCACATCTTTGCTTTTGTGAGCTGGTCTTTTGGGATTTTCAGCAGCAACAAGTGCAGCTGTGGGACTTGAAGTTGAGGTTTCTTCAACACCCATTCTTGGCAGTTTATACTCATACGCCTTGAGTACGGATAACAGCTCTGTAAGAGAAATCTTCCCCAGATCTCTTGATTCTTCCATGGCTGTCACCTTCATGTTGAACTTGGGAGGCAGGGCCTTCAGTACTCTGACGGTGATTTCCTTGTCAGTGAAGGTTTTTCCAAGCTTTAGAACTTCATTGAGGGTTCTGGTGAATCTAGTGTCCATTTGGTCAATAGTTTCTCCAGATTTCATCTTGAAGTTGTCCAGCTTCTCCAAGGCAACACTGAGCTGATGCTCTTTGATGGCGTCGTTTCCTTCGCTCATGTCACGAACCTTGTCCCACATCTCCTTTGAAGTTTTGTAATGTTTGACTTTGTCAAACCGATCATTATCCAGGGCTTTGGTCATGATGAAACGGCCAACTTTATCCAGATTGAACAGCTTTATTTCTTCGACTGTCATCTTTGTCAGATCTTTTTCCACCACCAGTTCAGCTTCATCAACTATCATGGTCTTGGTGAATTTGAATGGACCTTTTATGATACATGTGTACATGTTATCATTATAAGCAGCTAGGAAAATCTCCATCCTGATTTTCCAGTCTTCAAACGACATACCAGCGATGTGGGGAACATGGCTGATACAGTCCATTTTTCAAAAAGTTTTTTATTTTTCAAAAAGATGCTCTTTTGAAAAGTTTGAAAAACCTCTGAAAAACACTTGGATCAAGCTCGTTGATCAGGCAGCTGATTCAAATGAACCACCTGCTCTGATACCACTTGTTGGTCCCAAGTGGTCAGATGAGGTTTAGAGGGGGGGGGGGGGTGAATAAACCTCTTTAAAATTTTCTTCCAATTTTAACTTTAAAACTTTTCTCTAACAGTGAGCAGACTAAGTTGATCAGAGTAATAAGTTACAAGTCTGTTCGCGAACAAATCTTTGAACAGGTTTGATGACCGCTCGTCTGATAATTACTTAGCTGGTTTTGTTAAAATCAGTTTTAATACTTAGAGTACTTGCAGCGGATTTTCAAAGTGTTTTTTCACAAGTATTCTCAGCAGTTTGAAAAATGTTTCCCCAGTTTTATAAACTCCTTTTATCCTTTTTCAAACAGTTAAGTAAAGTGTTTTATGCAATCTTGAAATATGCAAGTAAAAATGCAAATAAAAACACAAGTAATTTTTATAGTGGTTATATGGATGTAAATATCCTTTAATCCACTCGTCCAAGTCACAAAGATCTTGGGTTATACTAGAAACACAAAGTAACCAGTACACTCTGCTTACGCCGATCAACAAATGAACAGGCCGTAAGTGCGCAGTAAGAAATCACTAAGAAATCCTACTCTCTGAAGTAATATCACTCACTTAGATGGATATCTACTTCTCACAACACTCTATTTTTACAAATTCACTCAGAAGATGTATTTAGCTTTGTTCTTCAACTTCGCTTTTTGTCAACAAATGACTAAGCTGATGAGTGAGCTGTTCTTGAGACTTAAAGAATTTTGCTTCGAAAATTTCTCAGAGATTGTGTTGCTTGTATTCTCTTCGTCTCTTTCAGCTATTTATACTTGAGGTTTGAAAAATGTCCGTTGAAGAGAGACAAGATTCAAATTCCTCGAGTACTGGTCCTTAAAATCCGCGAACGGCTCTTTTGCAGTCTGTCCGTACTGTCAACAGTACTATTCTGCAGGCAGCATTAAATGCACCCAGCTGATGCGAAGCATTTCTTCAATCATTTGTCTTTAATATCCTTGTACTTCAGCATTTATTACTTCCAGGGCATTTATTACCGTTGGGAAGACTTTATGATCCTTTCCACTTGGCTGACGGAAGTGCAAGTCTGATGGCGAACTAAGCTGATCTCAAACTTGAACAAATCTGATTTGAGTCGGCTGATCTTCATCAGTCTGATAACTTTCCTTTAGCAGATCAGAAGACTTGGACCTTGAAATATTGACTCTTCTGATGTCTTCTTATACTTAGTCAAAATTCCTTCTAAAGGGATCATCAGCTAAGTTACTCCATACTTAGCAGATTTTGAAGTTTTGGAATGCATCAAAACCTCCCTTATAACTTTGTCTTCAGTGCCTTCATCTTCATCCTTATCCAACAATTATTGTAGTACTACTTTATTTATTATTGTTAGTACCTTTAAATTCCTAAAGGAAAGAATCTTGTGAATCAAAAATCTTTGTCTATTTTAAAATGTGTGGTCAGTTCTTAGAGAATAGAGTCCCACTAAAATAGTTGCCTAGTTTAAGTAGAATTTGATAAGGAAAATATTCTTTAACACTTAATATAATTCTCTTTTAATAAGGAAAAGAAAAATTACGTTGAATTTTGAATTCCAATTTCGGGTGGGTTTGGCCTAGCGATTGAAGCTCATAAAATCACTTTTAGATCTCTATTGTGATTTTTGAAGTGTTTGGCCTAGATTATAAAAATTGCTTTGCTCAATCGTGATTTTCATGATGTTTGGCATCCAAGAACATAATCACTTTTGGGATCTCGAGAAGCAAAAAATCAACTTATTTTAGAAGCTGCTAAAGTGTTACTCACAGGCTTTTCATTTATCACAAACCCCCGCTCTAACAAGCTTTGACCTTTGTATTGCTTGCATGTTCTAATCATGAGCTGATGGTAACAAAAACCCTTAAATTTTCCACCTGTATCAAGAGCTAGAAAATTTCCTATTTGGGGGCACATCTGAGTTCGGATAATTTGAACCGGCGTACTAAGCCATTTCCAGTACTGCGCAATATCTTTCCATTCTCTTCTCACTGATAATTTTCTTACACTTACACCTTTGTTGTAGTGAAGAAGAGGCAAAGGTGGCAACTGATCTCTATATATTTCACGGTAATCCTCCTACAAAATAAACAAAATCATTATTTCAAAATAGTATCTTGTTAACGAGAATTACAAAAGTTTCAAAAATAGATGAACATTTTGATTGTTGAAGTCAAGTTCTCTAGAGTGTTATATATATATAAATATATTTAGAGAACAAATTTCGACAATTATGATGGAAACATTACAATCTCTAGAACTTTAATAAAATATGGAATTATAAATTAAAGAATGGAAGATATGATAAAAAAAAAATATGACAACGACCAAAAAATGCTCCCTGCCTTGGACGCACGGGTGCCAGGTGCCCTAGTCAGGGAGCATTTTTGCATTTTCCCTAGGGAGCCCGGAATCCAAGTGCCCAAGTTAGGGCGCACGAAATCCGAGTGCCCAAGTTAGGACGCCCGGAATCCAAGTGCCCAAGTTAGGGTGCCCGGAATCCGAGTGCTTAAGTTTGGGCGCCCGGAATGTTGGGCGCCTCTTCATGGGCGCTCGACATTTCGGGCGCCTAAACCCGAATTTTTTGGCGTCCATGAAGTTGAAGATATCCAGGCGCCCAAGAACCCTAAATTCGTGAAAATAAAATAAAAATTACCTGTAATTCCTGAGAGTAATCTTCGGATAATTCTTCGATTAATAAGACGTTTGGATCTTGTTCACTTCTACGTTTCACCCGTCTTTCACTTTGATGATCCATTCAAATTTGATTTGTGGGAGATGAGGTATTTTAGAATTGAAATTGGGAGAGCTTGCTTTATAAAGTTAGAATTGAGATATAATTTTGGAAGAAAATTGAAGAAGAATTGAAAAGAGTTGAAGGAGAATTGAAGGAGTTGAATTCTGTTAGTTCGCCTGTTCGCCTGGAGCGATATAATTTGAAGAGAGAGGGCCAGAGGGAGAATGTTAAGTGTGTTGAATGTTAAGTAAAGCACCAGATTTAGGATTTTAATTAAAAATTTGATTTAAAAAAATAAAAGAAAAGGAAAAGAAAATAGGTAGGGTCAAATTACAACAAACATTAAGTAGGGGTAGATATGCGTTTATTACCACTTTACATTGGTAATAGAAGAATGTAATAAATGGAATTAACTCCAAGTACATATCTTAGCCACCAAAAGGTGATGTGTGTGTCAGCTTCCAAAAATCAAATCACCTAGCTTTTCATTTATTGCAAATGAAAAGTCACACATGGCAGTATTTGGAAAGATTAAACAATTCAACATTAATGTAATATGGGAAGATGATTAAACAATTCAACATTAATGTAATATGGGAAGATGATTATCTCAATCAATATATCCAACATGAAACATTACTTAATGCATGTTAAAATATGTTCATAAAAATCTACTATTAATGTCAACATTCTAAATATTCCCAAGAAATCAAAACAAGCATGTAACTAAACAAACAACATATACCAAATTTATACCTAACCACATATACCAAATTTATACCATAGCAAGATTATAAAAGAGTTTTATGAGGCAAACAAAAGTTTCCATAATAAATGTCACCAATCAATATATACCACTTTTGCATAAAACAGCAAGCAAAACAAGCATTTGACGATTAACAAGACTACATAAAACAGCAAGCAAAACATAACAAAGATTTCACAAACTTCAGCTAACAGATTACACAAAATATCTCATAGCAAGGTCATCATTCTATTATCCCAAATGCAACACAAGCATTCGACTAAGACTAACCACTACCACATTTATACATAAAAAACAGACACTAGAGATCATCAAAAGAGGGAAACAAATATAATTTACAACTTAAAAACATAAACAAGTAGCAAGCAAACCATAACAAAGATCTTCACAAGCTTTAGCTTGTGAGGTTTGCTGCTTTTAATTTCAAAATTCTTGCACCCAATGATTTTATTTCTGCCTCCATGGCCACAATGACTGTTTTCAAACACCGGTTCTCGTCATCTAGGTGATTCACCCTTACTAACAACCCAGTGTTGGTCCCAAGTGGTCAGATGAGGTCTAGAGGGGGGGGGGGGTGAATAGACCTCTAAAAATTTTAGACTTAAAAACTTTTTACTCTTCTGTCAGCAGACTAAGCTGATGAAGAACAGTAAGATGACTATGCTGATCGTGAACAAATCTTGAACAGCAGAGTGACCACTCTTCTTACAGTTTACTTAGCTGATTTCAGTGAAAATCAATTTTATCAAGAGTATACTTGCAGCGGATGTTTGAAAGTGTTTTTCACAAGTAGACTAAGTCCTTAAAAAGATTTTATCCCCAGTTTCAAAACTCCTTATAAAATCTTTTGATAATTCAAAGTGTAAACTTATGCAATTTCAAAATATGCAAGAAAGCTTTAAATGCAAGATAACACAAAGAATTTTTATAGTGGTTATATGGATAAAAATCCTTTAGTCCACTCTTTCAGATCACGTAGATTCTGGGTTATACTATAATCACAAAGATTACAATATTTCTCCACTTATACCTAGACAACAAATGAAAAGGCTATAAGCTCACAACAGGAAATCACTCAGAAATCCTATCCTCTAAAGTAGAATCACTCACAAAGATGGATTCTAACTTTGCACAACACTCAACTATTACAAAATCACTCAGATAATGTTTTTATGTTTTCTTCAACTGGGTTTCTGTCAACAGATGACTTCTACCAGACGAGTGAGTTGTTCGAGCTTCTTGAGACTTAGAAAAATTTCTGCTTCGAATGCGAAATCTCAGATGTTGTTGTTGTGTTTTTCTCACTTCGAAATCAGCTCTATTTATACTAGGATTTGAAAATATGACCGTTGAAGGAAATCAAATCTCAAATCCATAGTCTTTAACCCGATTCAAACGGCTCCCTGCTACAGTCCTTTCTCTGCTGTACTTTCCTGTAGCAGCATTAAATGCACTCTGCTGATCCGAGAGTTTTCTTCAATCACTTGCCATTACTACCCTTCTCTTCCAGCATTTATTACATCCGGTGCATTTATTACCGTTGAACTAATCTCTTGATCTCTTCTACCCAGCTGATCAAAGCAACTCTGCTGATAGATACTCTGCTGATCAAATACTGAACTAATCTGATTTGACTCAGCTGATGACTTACCCTTCTGTTCGCTGTTTCAGCATGAGATCACTAGTCTTCTGGGCTTTGAACTTTGAACTCTTCTGATGTCTTCTTTTACTTGTTCAAAATTCTTCTAAGGGAACTAAGCTTCCATACTTAGCTGATTATGATGTTTTGGAAATCATCAAAACCTTCCCTTAACTTCTTAACTTCTTTGCACTTAATCTTCATCTTCATCCAACAATTTCCCCCTTTTTGATGATGACAAAACTTCAGCTAAGTACCTGTACCTAAACTAAAGTTTTGATCCTCAAAAATTTCTGAGATAGAAATAGTCTGTTGGATTTCAAACTTGAACATTTTTATATATTCTGAAAGGATTACATGTTACAAGCTTAATCAGATAAGATGTGCAAAAAAAAATTTACAAGGAAATAAACATAAGCAGACTAAACAAGACTAGTCTTCTATCTTGTCTTCTTCAGTTTCCTTGTTCTCTTCTTCTTCTTCAGCAGGTTTGGAAGTTTCAGCTTCCAACTCCTCAGAGAATTTCTGTTTTAACAGCTCTAACTTCTTCTTTTTGACATCAGGGTCAAGCTGTTCTTCAGCTGAGTCCTTAGCAGCAGCTATCTCTTTGTCAGACTTAGCCTTTGCTTCAGCTTCAGTTTCTTCAGCTTCACCTTCTTCTTCTGTGATCTTTTCAACTGTTGATCTGCTTGTGACTTCATTTTCTTCATCCTTCTTTTCATTTTCAGCAGATTCTTCCAGTACTCCAGTTCCTTCTCTTTCAGCATTTTCTTCTTCATCAGAAGGTACCTTATCTTCCCTTTCTTCCCTTAGTACCCTATCTTCCCCCTTTTTGTCATCATCAGCAGGGTTGATTGGATATTTTGGTAAGACTGGGGTGATCTGAAGTGAATCACATAGAAGCTTGATGTTCTCTTCTAAAGCGTCCAGTTGAGCTTGTTGTCTCAGTTGATTGGCTTCAAATTCATCCATTCTTTTAAGAACAACTTCACCTTGGTCACCTAGCTGAATTTGGGTTGCAAGAATCCAATCAGCAGATGCCTTGAAGTCTCTCATCACATTATCCAAGGTTTCATCCTTAGCTTGGATAGCCACTTCAACTGTTTCTGTAATGTCTCTCCAACCATCAGCTGTGCTCTGAGTCCGAATTCTGAGTACATCCATATCTTGACAAATAGCTTGGACATTCTGAGCAGTGTCCTCTATCAGATGAGTTGGAACAGCAGCAGCTTTTGGAGTTGGTTGACTTACAGCAGCCAACACATCTGCAGTTAACTTCTCTTGCATTTTCTTCATGGAATTTGAGATAATTTGCTGAATAGAATCCAACAAAGATGTTTGCTGTAAGCTTTGAGAAGTGGAGTCAATTGCAGATGGAATTTGAGGTAAGGCAAGAGTTGCCTCTTCAGTAATCTGATCTGCTGCTTGAGTTGGCTCTTTTGCAGTTTGATCTGCTGAACCAGAAGCAATCCCTTCTTCTTTGGTTTCATCAGCTTGACCAGGAGTGTTTTCCTTCTCCTTGGTCTGATCATCTTGCTCTGCAGCAGCCTCTTTTTCCATAATCTGATCAGCTGGAGTAGTTTCTTCTCCCTTTGACTCATCAGCTGGTTCAGACTTGTCATCTTTTTCTTTGTTCTGATCAGTGGGGTCAGGTGTACCCTTTTTGTCCTTGTCTTGATCAGCAACATCAGACGACCCTTCTTTTTCTTTGGTCTTTCCTTCATCAGCAGGTGGCTCAATTCTCTTAACAGTTTCAACTGGTTTCATCAAACCTGCATTATCTACAGTAGACCTGTGAGCAATCCAAGTAAAATTATCAAGAGGTATGAACATTGAGATTGGATTCTCAGGTAATTCTTCATATGGCCTAATGTTAGGACCATAGACAATCTGTTTCAGACTAGGCAGAGGGATCATTGAGCTTGGTTGCCCCTGCGTCTTTCTAGTCTTTTTGGCCCAAGATTCCATTGTCTGGGAAACATCCAACTTGATGGATCTTTCCTTGAGGTCTTCATCATCAGCAAACTCCTCAGGAACAGATTCATAGAGTTTCTTTGCTTCTGCCTTCACCACTTGACTGATCCTCAGTCTTAGCTTGTCCAGGAAGAACTCTGAGTCTAATGCTTGAGTAAGTGAACCTGTCTCAAGCCACTTCATCACCCAGGCTTCCTCATCAGCAAAGATTTTCCAGCTTGCAATCTGCTCTTTACTCTTTGTCAGACGATAATCTCTCCATCTATTGTATCTGATCTTTTCTCTGTTGAACATCGTCAGACGAGTAATCTTCTCATTCTCAGCATCCAACCTTTTGATGTATTCTTCAAAGGCATCAGGGTCATCCCTGACAATCTCCAAAGCCAATTTGACCTCTTCTCTTCTCTTAGGTTGTATTGCTGGTGTTGGCATAGCTGGTTTGGGCTTGGTGGGATCTCTTTGTTCACCAATGACAATACCACCAGACTGCTTTGGACCATGAGAGTCCTTAGCACTTGCCTCAATAGCAGCAGCTAACTCAGCTGCTTCTATAGCATCTCTTTGCTCTTGAGTCATCTTACTGGCTTCTTCTTATAGGGGTGTTTGGTGCAAATTTGGTGAGGTGGTCGGAGCCACCCCACCTCCGGCAGCAAACTTGCTGCCGGGTCTATAGCACGGCCTGTTGCTTGTGCAACAGGCCACTAAGGCTTTATGTGGGCTGGCCCTTTGGGCCAGTCCACATCATTAATTAAAAACAAAAAAAAAAGTAAATATATTTTTAATAAATTAGTGTTATAATAATAAAATGTATAATTGAATTATAAAATAAATCTGGAAATTGTAAAAGTAATTTTTAAGTATATATTCTGAAAAATATTAAATATTTTCAAAAATAAAATAATTATTTGCATAACCTAAAATAGTTTGAAACCTATCTTTAAATACTAAATTCTTAAAATAAAATAGAATAAATTTGAGAAAATAAGAATTAAATAAATCTAAAAAATAATTTTGTAAATTTATAAATGAATTGTGAAAATAAAAATTATAATAATTAAAAATAATTTAATAATGATTTAACATTTAATTTTAAAAATAATAATACTACATAATAAAATTATAAAATAAATCTAGAAATTATTGAAATGAATTTTAAGTATATATTCTTAAAATATTAAATATTTTTTTAATAGAAGAATTATTTTAAAGGGTTTGAAATATATTTAATAATATTTGAAACGGATATAATTAATGATAAGTATTTAGAAATATGTATTTCTGAATATTAAATAGAATAAAATTCTAGATAATAAAATAAACTTAGAAATAACTTGAAAATTAATAACTAAATTTGTAAATATTGAAAATAATTTTTAATAATTATTTAACATTAAATTTTGAAAAATAAAAATAATAAATAATTTTGAAAATAAAATTAATTATTTTCTAAGATATAAATAATAAATCAATTTTTTTTGGAAAATATATATTTATTTAATTTAATTAATAAATATATTTTCGAAAATAAATATATTACCTGGATAATTTTGAAAAGAAAAGAGGGTTAAATAAAATGAAATAATTTCAAGGGAACTTTAATTCTTAATTAAAAATAATCCATAATTTGGGAAATAAGATAAAATAATTTTGAATAATAATTTTCGGGAAATAAATAATTTTAAAATAAAATAAAATAGTTTTGATTAAATGATTTTCTAAATTTAATCAATCCGAAAATAAAATTAATAAATAAATAAAGTTTTCAAAATTAGAAAAATAAGTAATTTTAAAATAAACTTTGATTTACTCAAATTAAATGAATGCCTATTATTAAAGAATTTTCTTGGATTTTGATAAATCCTTATTCGTGGCTTTCCATACAACGTAGATCTATGAACCCCTAAAATCGGGTTAATTGGTTTAAGTTGGATCATGGTCTCATTTTGTCCATGACCCGACTATAATTGCGACTAAAGTATTTCTTTAGTCAATCATAAGTTCTTGTTCGAGTTTAGATCCTTAAACGTTACGTAAATATATACAGGATCTTGAATCGCCGTTCTACCGAGAAACTTTCAAGAACCGTAAGCAGAACAGGTGAGCGCTGTGTTCATTCGTGTGTTAGTCCGATATGCTAGTAGTTCGAGTCTAAGCATGTAATTAGGTTGTAAATAACTAGAACATCACGTGCTATGCTAGTTACCTCGTGTATGATAGTAATAGGCTGACTTGTATGAATCATTTATCATATCAACGTGATTATCCTAATACATGCTACACCGAATCTAGATCTACTTAGTTGCGAATATGTTCACCCAGCTATATGTTTGAATTGCTTTCGGTGAATCGTTAAATGTTGATAATATGTTAATATGTTTGATATGTTATGTTCCGTTTGTTTCCGACTATATGTTTCCGTTTGTTTTCGATTTTGTGTGGGCCCCCTTTTGATTGGTATATGGACCCGATGCCAACCTGGCCGGCAAGGGCCAGGAGGATTGTCACGGTTACCCGTAGACCTGGCCTTACAACCCAAGTGGGGAGGAACACTTGGGGAGTAAGGACGAACTCCGGCAAAGACATGTCGATGCATTTCAGATAGTAAGGTCGCTCCTTACTCGGTGAGTTTGGATGGACATCATAATGAGGATGGAGGGTAAGTGGAGAACGACATCAGCAACTCTTGGTTGTTTGAACTCTATGCTTTGATTTTAAGAATGTGATATATGCTCAATTCGTTTATACGCTCACGATATATATTATGTTGCATCCATGTGTCTCACGTACAATGCACCACAGCCTTACTAAGTTGGATGATCAACTTACGCTTTCCTTTTATTAATCTTTTCAGATGCAGGAGTCTCGAGTTATGATGGTTGAGTTAGTTCCCGGGATCCAGTCAGTCATTGAGGGATTGTCCTCCCTTTTGTTTTACTTGCTTTCGCAACTCTACTACTTTGTTGTCACCTTGTTATAAGGTTGAACGATGTATTTTGAATATTGTATTACGTTTTCCGTAGGCTTGCGGGGTTACTCGTATGAACGTATATTTTGCCTTCTCCATATATAACGGAGCTAGTGGGCCTTTTAAATTTTAAATTTGGATTTATTGCATGCTTTATTTTTGTCATCATGTTTCAAAAAAAAAAAGTTCAGCAACTCTGATGGGTTATCCCGCGCCGGGCGATCCCAAACTCAGGGATGGGCCACGTTGGACCCAACCCGGGAAGGGGGCGTCACATATTTTATGTACATTGAGTGCATATGTAGATTGAGTGCATATGTCATATATGGAGTGTCTCAGAATTAAAATAGTTGGTAATTAGTAGACTGCATTTAATGCATTACTTGAAGGAGTGTAAATTTCATTTAAAACATGAGGTGACCTTTTGCAATCTTTCTTTAAATGCATGTGCTTGCCCCTTCATATATTCAGAGTTGAAAACACATATTCCCATGTACCAATTTATTGAGATGGTTGGAATTTACCCTTTATATTTACTCCTACACATTTGCTGATTATCTACACATTTTCATCTCTCCAAAATCTTGAACCAAATTCCTTCTACATTTTTGAAGTCATTTGAAGTGGTGAGTTCTTCCACTCCTCTCAATTAAACAAATTTCCTTCTAATATTTCTTATGTACTTATTTCATCTAACATACTTCTTCCACTTGCAGTTTGCAATATGTCGAGGACACGAAGAATGAGGGCTGATGAAAGCTTGGTGAATGATGGATGGAGTTTCGAGCAGACTGCTAGGCTTGTCAATGCTCTGTACACTGAGGGCAAAAATGGAGATCTCCAAAACTTGGAGTTCCTTACTGGAGTCTGTCAACATATCTCATCGGAGATGTCATCACTGTATGGTAGGAGGTTCGGATTGAGTGGTATTAAAAGGAAACTGGAGTATTTAAGGAGGAGGCATGAAATTTTCAACCAAATTCTGGAAACCCCTGGTACTGTATATGACGCCTGGACTGGCCAGTGTCGTGTGAAGCCTGAATACTGGAGAGTTGTACCTTCTTCTGTAAGTAACACTTTAATATTTATATTTGTGTATTATTTTTCATATCTTAAATCTGATCCATTAATGTATTTATTTTGTAGGATGAGTCTGAATGGTTCAGACATTTTAGGATGAACGGTGAGTAACTTCATCTCAAATTGACCTTCATCTTTGAGACAAAAGGTATTGCTTCATTTCATGTGGAGCTAACTGGATCTCCCGGGTGGCCCATTCATGTCCGGGACTCCGATGATGATGAACTTGCCGTGGTGCCCATAAATTCCAGTGGTTCTTTGGTCCCAGTTCCTTTTGATTTAGGGGAGGAAACTGATGAAGCTGGACCCTCTGGTGGTGAGACAGCAACAAATGATGAAGGTGTGATTATTAGGGAGAAGTGCTGGGAAGTTGATGATGAGTATTGATAATTATGTTTCAAGGACCTGTTTATGTTTTTTAATGTTTGTTTAATTATGTTTCAAGGACTTTTTAATGTTTGTTTAATTATGTTTGAAGTACTTTTAATGTTTTTTATTGACTGTTTGTAATGATGTTCTAATGTGGTTACAGTGCACATTTTATGTTTAAGTGCTTGTAATTACAAAATATTCGGCTATTATGTTTTAATGTTAACTTGTTTTAATTTTATGATGCTATAAATATGTTTTAGTTTTTAATGTTGTTTATTTAAGTTCTGTTTTTTATCCCTCTATGCAAATGTTTTCTTTGGTTGGTAATTATAAAAAAACATAGATATGTGAAGATATATAAGTTGTTTTGTACTTATAAAAAAAAAAAAAAAAAAATTCCTTTGGAAAAAATGTTCAAAAAAATTCTTGTACAGCAAATAATTTTATTAACTTTCGGAGTTATACAAAAAAATCAATAAATAATCACTACAACATTTTTTTGTGCCATATAAAAAAAATGAAGTTACATATCTGAAAAAAAAAAAAAAAAAAAAAAAAACCCAACACTGCGATAAAGTTATGTTAACTGCCAAGATTTTGCTAAGTGCCAAAATGTGTTTGTGTCAAAATCTAGCAAAGAAGAATCATATCTTCTGCAAAATAAGCTTTATGTCATTCCATATGAAAACACATAGGGTCTAGTTTGATTAAATTGTACATAGGTCCCCATAACAATATTAAATAATCAAATACACCCCACATTACTAGTATAAATTCACACATTTTGGCTGAGAATTTTGTCCATCAATATTGCATAAGAAAAATTCAACATATTGTTCTCAAATTTTTTGTTTGAAAAAACATGTCCATTGTTTTCCCTCGTCCTCAATCTCATTTTTTTTACTCGGACAAATGGACAAAAGAAATTGATGATTACTTAATTGAGTTTTTAGCTACTGAATCTTATTACGCAAATGGAATTGTAATTTATGGTGTTGGTCACGTGATGAAGAGAGCTCGTGACGAGGTGAACGTGTTCTTCCGTGGGACTTTCACTACAAAGGACATTTATACTAAAGTTGAGCGCCTCAAACGTCGACATACCCTATTTTCACACTTAAAGATAATATTTGGATATTACTTGAATCCTGGTTCAAACACTGTCGGTAACGATGGACAGGAAATCGTTAAAAATTTGTGCATGGTAACCCTTTATATTTACATACTTTTGTATATGGTTATATTTTGTATTTTCTGAACACGTGGGATTTATTTTTCGTTGTAGGAGACTCCATTTTACGAAGCATATGTCATCAATGGAGAACCCAAATATGATGACTTGTGCGAAATATTTGGATACCCGTACGACTTCCCCATAGAGCCATCATCCGCGTCCCCAATTAACCTTCAATCGTTCGAGTTAAACGATGCACCGATTGTCGGACAAGAAACTCCAACACTTGATCCCATCTTGTTGCCTCGGATACAGTTCTCCCCATGCGAAAACGATTATTTTTCGAAAGATTTGTCTAACTACAATGGAGCGGAGCCCGAGAATGACGAGGTTTCCAAGCCTAATAAGACCGTGTCTAAGTGCATGTGGCCGGATGTGGGGACGTCGGGTGGATTTAGTGACGAAAAAAATAATGAGACGTATTTACGTAATGTGTGTGTTTCATTCGTTATTATTTATAATATGTATTTGTGTTTTTCGTTCGAGTTTGGCATCTAGGTTGAATTGATTATGTACTGTGTTTGAATGTTATTTTGTGTTTGAGAATGTTGTCCTCATATTAGGAACTTATAAAAGTTATGTTCTATGGTTTATTCTTGTGTACCCCCTCAAATTTTTTAAGATACCAATTTAGTCAATCTCCATTCCACAAATAATAGGAAAATGGCTAATTAGACATACTACTACGGATCAAACATTAAAATATTACCAAAACACATCACAACATAGGTACATGCGCATCCATAATTTACCAAAATATAAAAACGGAGTTTACATCAAAGTGCAATTGATCCATAATATTCCAAGTAGCAAAAAAGGCCCAAAAACGGAGTTAAACGATGCACCGATTGTCGGACTACTATATACACCATCATTGTTGCTTGAATCCATAATTTGAGGGGTTAACCGGGTTGCTCCTCATTAAGTCCTCCACCATATCGACAACGTCCTCCGCGCCCTCCCCGGTGGCCCTATCATTTCGAAAGATCTCGACCCAATCCTCGTAATAGGGATACGTCCTAAAACGCATATTGGCAACATCCAAATGTACCTACAAATGAAAATGCATAAGTTACCTTAACATAAGAATAATCGGAAAAAAAAGTGATATTTGGATTGGGAGGGGGGTGTTGTTATTTGACAAAAAATGTCAATTAAAGTTACCTTAGCATAGAGTGCCCACACATCATCATCAACGGTGACTGTTTTACCAGAATCGTTCCATCTGAAACCACTCATCCCCAGCATACCCAAGAGTTGGTATTAAGTTTTCTTCCACACCGTAAGTTTGGAGTTAATATGCTTTGTGGATATCTTCGATGTCGGTAGCCTTGCATTAAGCGCATTTCGAAGATGTGTCAAGTAGCCCGGACGAAAACCATTATCTGACTTCCACCCGTTTGTAATCAATTCCTTCAAACATTCTAGCAACGCGACTTCTTCGGCATTGCTCAACGACCGCCGAGTACCCTGGGTCTTCCTTTGAGATGTAGCCGCGTCACAGAATCGGGGAATGGACGACATATCTATTGAATTATACCTACATAGTTAACAATTCAAACATAATATGCGGTGGACATAGAAGATATACAATGACAATCAAAAGCAATCAAATGGCTATTGTACATAGGGTCAATTAAAACAACAACAACAAATTCAAACAATATACATCTAATTCAAACATACAATCTTATGAATTATTCTTCCAAAGGCTAGAAAAATTAATAATCGAAACAATACGATACAAGTAAATTGCAATTCTCAATTTTTTGTGACACACACAACATTGTTCCATTGATTAAAGTACTTTTAAAAATTCACTCGCGATCCGAAGTCCATTTCAAATACATTTCACGAGCTAAGTTGTCCCGAAAATTGTTCCATGCATGTGAGGTCTCAACAACTTCGATGTAGTCATCTCCGTTGAAGTTAGTATCATCCTCAATGTTCTCAATTGAATCAAATAATGGATCAAACCCCATAACATCATCGAGCGACGTTTTCTGCAATAAGTTGTGAATCAATAGCAATGCCATGATCATTTTGTTTTGCGTATTCAAGGGATAGAAAGCAGGACTCCTCAATATTGCCCAACGCTTCTTTACTTGGCCAAAAGTGCGCTCAATGACATTCCTAGCTTGACTATGTTTCATGTTAAAATATTCTTTGTAATTTTGAGGGGCGTCCATACCAGCGCCCCACTCTTTCAAATGATACCGCACTTCCCTATACAGTGTAAGAAAACCTTCACCATTCGTATATCCATTGTCACACAAGTAGTACGTGCCTACAATGAATCACATGAATGAGTTGCTATGACATAACCCTTGCAATTAAATTCACAAACTAAAAACTAAGTTTTAACCGTAGGCACTTTCAATCCATTTTGCCGATTAATTGTGTCCTTTAACACGCGCCCATCCGCAGCGGACCCCTCCCAACCGACAAGTGCATAGGTGAACAATCCATTAACATCACAAGCCGCAAGTACATTAGTAGTTATGTCATAACCCGTTTTCGTGACATGTTGCATGTGTGTGAATGTGCATATATTCTATTGGGCATTGCGTGCTTTGCATTTACTAATTGCTAGATAATATTATTTTATTTGGTTTATGACATAATTATGTGTTATATGACTTCATTTACATGTTCATGTGAGTTTTTAAACTCAAAGTGTTGATCTATAAGTTTTCGGGGCTTTGTGAACCGAATTTGAAGCCCTAACTTCAGAAAATCATAATTAATTCATACGACCTCGGAATCAGGTGATTCAAAAGGCTAACTTGCCTAATTTTTCATGATCTAGCTAATGAAAGAGGTTTTGAGTGTTTTTGATTCTGTAAAATATAACAAACGAGCCCTGGACAGAATTGAAAAGGCTAGGCAATCTAGAAGGGTCAAAATGGTCCTTTCTCATTTCCACTCACTTATCCTCTATAAGATTATCTTCAAACATAGTTCCAAATCAGATAGAAACAGAGCAAAAACGTTCAGGTCTTCTTGGAGGGTTTCAAAGCATCAAAACAATTGTTAAGAAATCAAGAAAAATCGGTTACGGTGTCGGTTTTGACCAAAGTTGCTCCTTGCGTCTTCTTCTGCAATTTGCACCGATTATTTTCTCTAGTAAGTGATGTTGTTAACTTCTAAGATTCATCCATGTTTATGGATAATTAAGATTAATTCATGGGGTGGTTATATACTTGTTCTAAATTGTTCTAGCTTGGTACTTTGTAGAAGTTATGGCTAGAATTGTGAGTTTTCCCATAGATGTATTATAGGTATGGGCTGATTTTATAAGGACATTATGGTTGTGTTTTAGGAATATTTAGTAGGATCTATGGTGAGAAATTGAGCTTCCTTGACATATAAAACGATGGTGAAATTGTTGGACTAGTTTTAATTGACTAGTTTTATGAAATTGTGCACATATCATAGTTATATGTACTTGGAACATTAACTTGTTATTGCTGGAAATTAGTGTTCAATTTCTTGATGTTCTTGGATGGCTTATTGCTATATAGAACAATAACTTGTATATATGAGATATTGTTATTTGGTGAAGTTTTGATTTTTGAGATAATTAGGCATATGGAATTCATCCATGTACTTTACCTTTGATGAATTTGGTTATATTGTTCATCGATGCATCATATGGAAACCATGGTTTTATTTGTGTATACTTGAGGTGATGGTTTCTTTGTGGAGCCTAACTGGCCCTTGATCGTTGGCCACGATTCAAGGCATACGGCATTGGAACCCTTGCTAGCAAAAGGAACCTTTGCGATCCATTTATGGATTACATGATATGTTGATACCGGTACATTCTTGGACTTCTTTGTGTGATCGTTTATTTCGACACACGGCTATATATTCGAAATGGATATGAGATGGATATGATTCAAGGCATCGAGTAAAGCTTCATCGATATCGTATCCTAATTTCATGTTATATGCTTTCCAACGTGCCCATACATATATGGCTTGTTACATGACTTGTATATGACTTGATTTTTGATATATGGAGTTATAAATGTTATTTTGGATCAATTGTTATAATTTTATAACTCTCCCACATGCATAAATCACGACATCACTTACTAAGTCTTTCGACTTACCCCGTTTACTTTGTTTTCCTTAGATCACAGTACCACCGGCGGTAGGCCTGAGTGAGGACCGGGGATCAACATCGAGTAGCTTGGGGTAGGTTGTTGTACATAGTTTGGTAAGGTAGTTGTATATCGCGGTGAGGCATTTTTGTACATGTACGTATCACTTAGATCCTTTGAGTCTCTTTTGTTGTATATTTTGTAGCTCATAGCCTCACTCTTGTATTTTGTACTTATGGCTATCTTGGTTGTAACACAATATTAGCCACATAGTTTGTACCGTTTCAGTTGAGGAGATGACACTTATTTGCTACAGGGTTTGTTTATATGGTTGCTACAATATTGTGATTTATTTATATACTTGTGTTGGTGCCACAATTGGTGGTTTGATTAATTGTACAGGTTATGTATTTTGTTATGCCATATTGAAGTAGTAAAATTGCCCGATTACTTTGTATAACTAATAGTTCGGCGGAATTTTAATATCCATCCCTTTATTACTTGCTATGACATATATTTTACAAAGGAATTATATGTCACGAGATATGGTTTTGTTGATAAAATGACAATGTCCTTGATATGATATGCTTGACATGCACGTCACTTTCCCGTGCTCGGGACCTACCCGGGACGGGGGTGTGACAGTTGGTATCAGAGCGCGTTAGCTATAAGCCGGGATAGGTTCCTTGGCTGTAGGTATGTGTTGACCATGTTTCTATAGTAACATATAGTGTTACATGTAGGTACTTTGGGGTTCGTGAGTGTCGATTCTGATTCAGGATGAGTGCCGAGAGTAACCCACCTCACAAACAGGGGAAGGAACTTGCAGGAATTGAGCATAGTGCTTCTTCTGATCATGTTCCCTTGGCTAAAGAGCAGGAGATGAGTGAGATACATCAGAAGCTTGAGTATATTATGACCATGTTAGCTCCACTACAACAGAGTACTCAGCAGGCAGTACCAGCTGCACGACCCCGATTGAGGTTGTATCGTCTCCTCCGGTTGTTAATACCTCTTCTGATAAGCAGGGAAAAGCTTTAGAAAAGTTTATGAAATTGAACCCAACGAGATTTGATGGCCAGCCAGATGTGGATAAGGCAGAAGAGTGGCTTGAGAGCATTACTCATATTTTTGTTGCCTTAGGCTTAGAGGATTCTTGGAGGGTTGTTTTTGCAGCATTCATGTTTACAGGGGCTGCCAGGAAATGGTGGAGGTTAGTTGAGGAAACTTGGGCTACTAAGCATCAACAACCGACATGGGATATGTTCAGACGAGACTTTCGAGCACAATATGTTCCTTCCATTGTTCGTAAACAGCGAGAGAGAGATTTCTTGAACCTGATACAGGGGGATTTCACTGTGTCAGAGTATGAGGCCAAATTCACTGAGTTGGCCGCCTTTAACAAGCATTTGATAGAGACTGAAGATATGAAGATTGACAGGTTCATCACAGGTCTAAATGATGACTACCGTGACAGGTTGGAAGCCCTAGATTTTGATAATTACCATCAGGTCGTGGACAGGGCCTTGAGATTGGAGCAGGGTAGGAGAGATAGGAGGACTCAGTCAGGATCCGTATCAGTTTCTGCAGCATCTACAGCCTCCGTAGCATCAACACAACAACCATTTTCCCAGAGTGGGAAAAAGCCATGGAGAGGAGGCAGTTACAGGGGAAAGGGCAAGGACTTTGGTAGATAGAGTCAGTTTTCACAGCCATCTAAATCAGTTGCAGCTAGCACAATTAGTCCAAACCCACCTCAGATTGGTACAAGCACATGTTCAGTGTGTAGACATTGTGGTAGGACCGGGCACACCGAGGATACATGTCGTCGTAAGCTTGGCCAGTGTTTTGCATGTGGTGAGATGGGACATTTTTTGCCAGATTGTCCCAAGGCAAAGAACAAAGGTCAGGTATCAGGAGTGAAGAGGGACAATGTAGGGCGTCCCAAGGTTCAGGGAAAGGTGTTTTCCCTAGGACAACAGGAAGCGAAAAATTCGACCTCGGTCATTACAGGTACACTAGTCGTTTCGAACTATCATTCTAGAGTACTTATAGACCCAGGATCATCCCATTCATATGTGGCATCACATTTTGCACAACATTTGCATTCACAACCTTCTTATCTGCCATATGTGCTAGAGGTGTCCACCCCGTTGGGTGAGATGTTTGTGCCTAGGGTGGTATATTATGCGTGTGATGTTATAGTAGAGGGTCATATTTTACCTGCGGATCTGATAGAGTTACCACTACATGAGTTCGATGTCTTGCTTGGTATGGATTGGCTTGGTGCTTATCATGCCCAGGTCGATTGTTTTAACAAGAATGTGTCATTACATGTGCCTGGCCTAGATACTTTACATGTCACTGGGGACAAGGGGAAACCTACCTTGCATATTTTATCTGCGGTACGAGCTACCAAGTTGATTAATCGGGGTTGAGGGGTTTCTGGCATTTGTGTCTAAGACTGATAGGGGTGAGATTACATTAGAAGATGTACCTGTTGTGTGTGAGTATCCTGATGTATTCCCTGAGGATTTCGCTTTCCCTCCCGAGAGGGAAATAGAGTTCTGTATTGATGTTACACCAGATACTGCACCGATTTCTATACCACCATACAGGATAGCACCAGCTATTATACAGGAATTAAAAGTACAGTTACAAGAGCTGTTGGAAAAGGGGTTTATCAGACCGAGTGTATCACCATGGGGTGCACCAATATTGTTTGTAAAGAAGAAGGATGGGTCATGGCGTATGTGTATAGATTACATACAGCTGAACCGAGTGACAGTGAAGAACAAGTACCCGTTACCATTAATTGAAGATTTATTTGATCAGCTTCAGGGGGCTAAAGTGTTCTCAAAGTTGGATCTTCGAAGTGGGTATCACCAGTTGCGGGTTCGAGACTCAGACATCCAGAAGACAGCTTTCAGGACTAGATATGGGCACTACGAGTTCATGGTGATGCCATTTGGGCTAACCAATGCTCCAGCTGTTTTTATGGATTTGATGAACCGGGTTTTCAAACCCTACCTTGATAGTTTTGTTGTGGTGTTCATTGATGATATTTTGGTGTATTCCAAGACTAGGACTGATCACGAGCAGCATTTGAGGGTTGTATTATCCACCTTGCGAGACAGGAAGTTGTATACCAAGTTTAACAAATGCGCTTTCTGGTTGGAGCACATTTCTTTTCTTGGCCATGTGATATCTAGTGCAGGAGTGACTGTTGATCCTTCTAAGATTGAGGCGATAGTGGATTGGAAACAACCGAGCAGTATTAGAGAGGTAAGAAGTTTTCTGGGCCTGGCAGGTTATTATTGGCGATTTGTACCAGGTTTCTCTAGAATTGCTGCTCCGTTATCTAGTTTGACCCGAAAAGGTGTTCCTTTTGTTTGGAGTGATCGTTGCGAGCTTAGTTTCCAGACTCTGAAGGAGAAATTAGTTACAGCTCCAGTTTTGTCTTTACCCGAGGGATCAGAAAACTTTGTTATATATAGTGATGCCTCAAAAGAGGGTTTGGGTTGTGTATTAATGCAGAACGGCAGAGTGATAGCATATGCCTCGAGAAAACTTAACCTACATGAACATAACTACCCTACACATGACTTAGAATTGGCTGCGGTTGTTTTTGCTTTACACAAGTGGGAACATTATTTGTACGGGGCCAAGTTCGAGATTTACACGGACCACAAAAGTTTGAAATATTTGTTTTCTCAAAAAGAGCTTAACATGCGACAACGTCGATGGATGGAGTTCTTGAAGGATTATGACTGCACGATATTGTATCATCCCGGGAAGGCGAACGTGGTAGCTGATGCCTTGAGTAGGAAGGCAACCATTTCTAGCATCATGGCACGAGAATGGAGACTTGTTGAGAGTGCAACCAAATGGGATTTCACTACTATCAGACATGGCTTTATATGTGCAAGTATCCAGATTCAGCCCAAGGTGTTACAGGATATTAGAGATGGACAGGCACAAGATATGAAATTTCAAGAGATTATTAAGACCTTAGGGAATAGCCAGGAGTCCGATTTTCGAGTATATGAGGATGGTATTCTTCGGTTTCGTGGTAGACTATGTGTTCCTTCTGTTGATAAGTTGAGACAGAAACTATTGGAGGAGGCACATCGATCTCGGTACACCATTCACCCAGGTAGTACCAAGATGTACCGGGACTTGAGACATCATTATTGGTGGCAGGGATTGAAGAAGGATGTGGCAGAGTTTGTTGCCCACTGTTCGACTTGTCAGCAAATGAAGGCAGAGCATCGAAAACCTCCAGGATTGCTTCAGCCATTGAGTATTCCAGAGTGGAAGTGGGAAAACATCAAGATGGATTTTGTTATAGGTTTACCACGTACGAGTTGGGGACATGATGCAATATGGGTTATAGTGGATCGACTGACCAAGTCCGCGCATTTTCTTGCCTTCAGTATGACTTATACACCGACTCAATACGCTACCTTGTATGTGAATGAGGTTGTGAGATTACATGGGATTCCAATTAGCATTGTGTCAGATAGGGATCCGAGGTTCACTTCACGTTTTTGGCGCGCTGTTCAGGATGCTATGGGGACGCGACTGGATTTCAGCACATCTTTTCATCCCCAGACCGATGGGCAGTCCGAGCGCACCATGCAAATTTTAGAGGATATGTTGAGAGCTTGTGTCCAAGACTTTCGAGGGAGTTGGGACAAGCATTTAGCACTTGCAGAGTTTGCCTATAACAATAGTTTCTAGTCTAGTATCGGTATGGCTCCATTTAAGGCTTTGTATGGGAGACCTTGTAGATCACCATTATGTTGGATGGACGTCGGAGAGGCCAAGGTATATGGAACTGATTTGGTTCAGCAGTCGGTTGAGATGGTGAGATTGATTAGACAGAGGCTTCTTACAGCACAGAGTCGTCATAAGAGTTATGCTGATCACCGTCGTCGAGAACTTGAATTCCAGGTAGGAAATTTTGTATTTCTGAAGATATCGCCAAATCGTGGGATCAAGAGGTTTGAGAAAAAAGGTAAGTTGACTCCGAGATTCATAGGACCTTTTGAGATACTTGAGAGAGTCGGCTCGTTGGCTTACCGGTTGGCTCTACCACCATCAATCACCGGAGTACATGATGTTTTCCATGTTTCTATGTTGCGGAAGTATATATCTGATCCGTCACATGTCTTGAACTATGAGCTACTTGAGGTTCAGCCCGATGTATCATATGTTGAGCATCCAGTTCGAGTTCTTGACACGAAAGAACGAGTACTGCGGTCTAAGGTCATTCCTCTCGTGAATGTTCTTTGGAGAGATCATGGAATAGAGGAATCTACATGGGAAACGGAAGCCGACATGAGATTGAATTACCCCCATTTGTTCGATGATCATGGTATGAATTTAGAGGACTAAATTCCTATAAGGAGGGTAGGATGTCATAACCCATTTTCGTGACATGTTGCATGTGTGTGAATGTGCATATATTCTATTGGGCATTGCGTGCTTTGCATTTACTAATTGCTAGATAATATTATTTTATTTGGTTTATGACATAATTATGTGTTATATGACTTCATTTACATGTTCATGTGAGTTTTTAAACTCAAAGTGTTGATCTATAAGTTTTCGGGGCTTTGTGAACCGAATTTGAAGCCCTAACTTCAGAAAATCATAATTAATTCATACAACCTCGGAATCAGGTGATTCAAAAGGCTAACTTGCCTAATTTTTCATGATCTAGCTAATGAAAGAGGGTTTGAGTGTTTTTGGTTCAGTAAATATAACAAACGAGCCCTGGACAGAATTGAAAAGGCTAGGCAATCTAGAAGGGTCAAAATGGTCCTTTCTCATTTCCGCTCACTTATCCTCTATAAGATTATCTTCAAACATAGTTCCAAATCAGATAGAAACAGAGCAAAAACGTTCAGGTCTTCTTCGAGGGTTTCAAAGCATCAAAACAATTGTTAAGAAATCAAGAAAAATCGGTTACGGTGTCGGTTTTGACCAAAGTTGCTCCTTGCGTCTTCTTCTTCAATTTGCACCGATTATTTTCTATAGTAAGTGATGTTGTTAACTCTAAGATTCATCCATGTTTATGGATAATTAAGATTAATTCATGGGGTGGTTATATACTTGTTCTAAATTGTTCTAGCTTGGTACTTTGTAGAAGTTATGGCTAGAATTGTGAGTTTTCCCATAGATGTATTATAGGTATGGGCTGATTTTATAAGGACATTATGGTTGTGTTTTAGGAATATTTAGCAGGATCTATGGTGAGAAATTGAGCTTCCTTGACATATAAAACGATGGTGAAATTGTTGGACTAGTTTTATGAAATTGTGCACATAACATAGTTATATGTACCTGGAACATTAACTTGTTATTGCTGGAAATTAGTGTTCAATTTCTTGATGTTCTTGGATGGCTTATTGCTATATAGAACAATAACTTGTACATATGAGATATTGTTATTTGGTGAAGTTTTGAGTTTTGAGATAATTAGGCATATGGAATTCATCCATGTACTTTACCATCGATGCATCATATGGAAACCATGGTTTTATTTGTGTATACTTGAGGTGATGGTTTCTTTGTGGAGCCTAACTGACCCTTGATCGTTGGCCACGATTCAAGGCATACGGCATTGGAACCCTTGCTAGCAAAGGGAACCTTTGCGATCCATTTATGGATTACATGATATGTTGATACCGGTACATTCTTGGACTTCTTTGTGTGATTGTTTATTTCGACACACGGCTATATATTCGAAATGGATATGAGATGGATATGATTCAAGGCATCGAGTAAAGCTTCATCGATATCGTATCATAATTTCATGTTATATGCTTTCCAACGTGCCCATACATATATGACTTGTTACATGACTTGTATATGACTTGATTTTTTATATATGGAGTTATAAATGTTATTTTGGATCAATTGTTATAATTGTATAACTCTCCCACATGCATGAATCACGACATCACTTACTAAGTCTTTCGACTTACCCCGTTTACTTTGTTTTCCTTAGATCACAGTACCACCGGCGGTAGGCCTGAGTGAGGACCGGGGATCAACATCGAGTAGCTTGGGGTAGGTTGTTGTGCATAGTTTGGTAAGGTAGTTGTATATCGCGGTGAGGCATTTTTGTACATGTACGGATCACTTAGATCATTTGAGTCTCTTTTGTTGTATATTTTGTAGCTCATAGCCTCACTCTTGTATTTTGTACTTATGGCTATCTTGGTTGTAACACAGTATTAGCCACATAGTTTGTACCGTTTCAGTTGAGGAGACGACACTTATTTGCTACAGGGTTTGTTTATATGGTTGCTACAATATTGTGGTTTATTTATATACTTGTGTTGGTGCCACAATTGGTGGTTTGATTAATTGTACAGGTTATGTATTTTGTTATGCCATATTGAAGTAGTAAAATTGCCCGATTACTTTGTATAACTAATAGTTCGGCGGAATTTTAATATCCGTCCCTTTATTACTTGCTATGACATATATTTTACAAAGGAATTATATGTCACGAGATATGGTTTTGTTGATAAAATGACAATGTCCTTGATATGATATGCTTGACATGCACGTCACTTTCCCGTGCTCGGGACCTACCCGGGACGGGGGTGTGACAAGTTAGGTCACTTTTTCGGTTCCTATAACGTGGTATATCAGCCGATGGAACATGAACATGAACATAGGTTCCGTCTAGTGCCCCAATGCAACCCTATACGTACACAAAGTCTCAATTGTAATGTACAAGTTGAAGAAAAGGCCCTATGCAAGTACGAAAATTAAAGTTTGGCAGCCTTACCGGAAAACAACTCCACCTATCATCTTCACAATCATTTGGTATTGGATCCGGTTGAGAAAATAATATTGGATGGAGCTTCATCAAGCATGTCATGACAAGGTAAAAACACTTGCTAACGGTGGCGCCGGATCGACGGTAATCGGATCTTACTATACGATTCTTTTTGTGATGGGCAAAAACAGTAAAAAATATGGCAACTTGTTCGCGCACGCTCACATACTTAGTATCATTCAAACCCCCCACGTTATGTAGGAAACAAACCAACTTATCAAATGAAGTAATATTAAGACGTATATTATCCTTACACCTTATTGGATCTTTTTGAGTAATTCTTCGTAAGTTTTTCATCCACTTACGTCTCCTACGGATTAGGCTATACCGTACGGGTCTCTGACGATTTTGGAGTTGGTTATGACGAAACCATTTAAAAAACACGTCAATCCAAAAAATCCGATGAAACATTAACATAATCAATTGTTTCTTCCGTTCATCCATTTGTATATCCTAAAACAAGTTCCAACCATTTGGAACCAAACACCAACAAACAATGAACCGTATAAACCAACCAAATAAATATATGAACTCTAAAATAAAATTTATCATAAGTTAACAAAATACACGAAATACCTAAAGTTTAAAATACTATCAAAATACACAAACTTGTACACCATACATAACTTGTACAATTCAAGGCAAAATAGACATAATTAATTATGAAACACCTCAACTTAAATTAGCTATCAAAATACACCAACTTGTACGTGATGTTAAAATTCACCCAATCATGCCAAAATAGAAATAATTAATCATACATTACTTCAAGTTAAATTAGCAATCAAAATACACAAACTTGTACAAAATTCTCAAACATTCCCAAAAATTCGGCAAAATACATAACATTCCCTCAAATTCGGCAAAATAGACAATAATAATTAATTATAATTTACCTAAAGTGAAATTAATGACCGAATTCCTTCGAAGATTAATTACTCTACACCCTCACCTCCTTCGTCCCTGTACAAGAAAAAAAATTTAGATAACAAAAATATTTTTCAAGCTAAATTTGTCAAGGGGGAGAATTATTTATAAAAAAATCAACAAGAAATGCTTCAATCCAGCAGCTTGAGCTTCAAAATTGACTCTTCTTCCTGGAAAAACGAAAAAAAGTTCAAAAATAAAAAAACCCAAATTTTTGCTTCAACCTAAGTTTTAGGGAAATGACTCGAAATGGGAGAACATAAAAACCATAGGGGTCATTTAAGCAATTTAGCACATTAAGTTGTGAAGAAATGTAGAACTCACCTGGGCGGATGGCTTCAATTTTGTAATTCACTTCTCCTGGACAGTGGGCAGTGGTCGAGCAAGAAGAAGAGGAGTGGGCGAATTTAATTTTTTATGTTTTTTTGTCTTAAGGCAATTTTGTAATTTTTTGAAAGAACTAATGGCATTTTAGACTTTTTGTAGCCGGTAATTTTGTAATTTCAGGGAAAAGTAATGGCAAAATGGACCGAAAAAATAGCAATTGGGCCATTAATTCTAGTCGGAAGGTCTGAGTCCGAATTATTAGTTATCCAATTAGGGGGTCTGGCCCACATATTGGACCGAAAATGCCGAGCAGCCCGTGATTTTATTGAGCCAAGTAAACACCCGATTGGACCTCAATTAAATAACTTAATGGCCCAATTCAGTGACAATTGAGGCCTAATTCGGTAAAGTGAACGCAGCCTAAGCATAGTAAATAACTAAATTCAATCCGATCTTATGATTTGTTGAGTACATACAAAGGTGTGCGAATCTGAGCCCCCAACCCCACTTTGAAATTAAGTTATTAGTCCAATCCATATTGCAATATAGTAGTCTAGGCCATTTAAAACAAACCAATCAATGGATTTAATTATTGGACTTATAAGGTCGTTAGGCCAAATTGAATTAAAAGGCTCTATATGGCAGGACCGGTCCTGAGTTTTTGGTGGCCTTAAGCCAACTATAAAATCGTGATCCTTAAGTTTTCATGTGAACTAAATTATGTTAATAACTAATACAATCTTTTGTAAAAATAAAACTATTAATTAGAAAAATAAGAAACAATAATAATATGAATAAAATATAATCTCGCTTTGTAAAAAATATCAGTAATACGAAACACTTCTATTTAATAAGAAAATGTTAACATATGTGAATGGGATATAAACACATAAAATCTTAGGAAATTATTGCTTAAATATTCTTCTACTAGCATTTCTTAAAGCAAAATCAATAATTACACTTGCATAACAAATATATTTCAATCAACATTATGGTTAACCGATTCGATTTATTTTATGACAATGGTTGATCAGAAGTAAGACTTAATCAACTATAGCTTCGAAAATATTATCTCTACAATTGCAACTATAACGAGAATATTTAACAACATTCTATAACTAATCCATCTATTTGAGAAACCAACATTATATAGTTTGCAAATAATTCAAGTTTTTTAGATCTTTTGGTAAATCTTAGCTCCACAAGCAAAAATAACAAAAATTAAAGACAATTTGAAGATGCAAGAATTCGAACACTAGCCTAACACGCACTCATTAGGAGCTTTACCATTTATGCTACATGGACTAATTATATAATTATTACATACATATTTATATATATATAAATATATATATATATATTTTGTTATTGGAGACCCTTGTTCATCGGTGGCCCTAAGCGATCGCATGTGCGGCTTACGCTCAAGGCCGGCCCTGCTATATGGAACCATGTTTGTCGAGTTTCGTAAAATAAGACCAACATCAAAATACAAAAATTTCAACCACAATTATATAAAGATATTAAATTAACTATTATTATGTAATTTTATAAAACTTAATATCCAAATTTTATCCAAATATTGTATCATTTTCAAATGTTCAATTGAAATTACTAACTCTAATTTTTGAAATCAAAAATCGAGTGAAACCTAGCCAACAAAAATTCATATGGCTTCTTGATTTGAACTAAATTGATGATAACAAAAATGTAAAAATACCTTTTAATTTAATTGTTATATATTTAGTTTTAATCTTTGTCTATCTAAATGTCAGGAATATACAGTAATTATTTCTATTAAAAAAAAAAAGTCAGGAATATAATTAATTTAATTATCTCATTATATTTACTAGTTAATTACTTGGAAGATTCTATTGTGACTCTCACCTCAAACTTGAGTCATCACTATAATTCAAATATCTCAACCATTGAAAAAAATAAAAGACTTATCTTGTCCTTTAATTGTGTACAAATGTGTATTACCCCTACATTTTGTGTATTATACCTAAAAATTTAATGTTCAATTCGTCGTAAATGGTAATTTTACATTATTATCCTAAAATAAAAATAACAAAAATACTCAATTTTACCAAAATGTCCAATCCATTCTTCTTCTCCAATTTCACTCCCAAAGCTCAATCCCAACCCCTTTCCAAACCTTAACCCTCACCACCACCACCACCACCACCGCCGTCGCCCTCCCCCTCCTCCCTCTTTGCTCCGCCACACCAGAATGACAGTGGAGAATGTTGGACTGATCCAATTGGGCCGGGTCGGATCGGGTTCGCCCATGTGGGCTGACCCGGACCGGATCCGGATCCAGTTGGTTAAGGGGAGTTTTAGATAACTCCCCGCTCCTATTATTACGGGAGAACTCCCCCCCCCTCTCTATCTCTCTCTCTCTCTCTTACTAATCAGTTAATAAAAGAGACGTTTATTTGCTTTCTCTCTATCAGACAGTTAAATTTACAAATTGAAAATCAGAGAAAACGATATACAGAGAAAAATACAGAGAGTAAAAACTAAGAGAGAAAACAATTAATTCTTTGTGGAGAATTAATTTGATCAATCAAGTACATCGAAGTGCAGGGTTCTTAGGCTGTGATTCGTGTCTACTTTCCGTTCGTGATTGGAGATCGACCAGAGTATTGGAAAATTGCCAGAAGTCAGAAAGAAGAAATTCGTGATTCAGTTGCCGGTTCAAATTTATAAGTATGATCCTTCTACTTTTTATTTGCTTTAAATACATAAATTTGAAGCATGTATGTTGTTAAAACCAACATTGGTATCGGAGCCATTGTTGCAATTGAGTTCGAAACTCTTTCATTTCTGATTATATTCGAAAATCATGCTGTATGTGCCTTGTAATTCCTGTCAAATTGTTTTTGTTAATTTTTTTCGAATTTGTGGAATTATGGTTATACTGTTTTAATTTTCGAGGCATGCTATAGTTGTCGGATAATTCTGAAACTTTTATTGAGGCATTCTCATATGATTTAGTAATTATCTGAATTTTTTCAGAATTTTTTGATTTATATTCTGTTCTGGAAAAATTGTTTTCTTAAAATTGTATTATGCGTTTTCCCGATGTGTTACTTGGAATTATGCAATCTACCATATATGCTTACGTTCGTCTCGAAATAAGCTTTCTAGATCTGTGCCCAGATTATTTTTTGGCTGAATATTTCATACGCAAATTGAGTTTTAAGTCTCTGCCTACTTACCTTAATAATCTGGAAATTAATTAATAACACATAATGCATAATACACTCGCCACTCTCTTCCTAAGCGGTTGTAACGCACACTCCAACGTCGAGAGCTCAAAACGTAAAACAGATTGCACCAATGGATTCGGAAGGCACGAAAATGGGGGGGTAGCCAGAAGGACGATGCCGAAAAACGAGCGGAAGGCGGCGCGTGTTGTACACGCGCCACCACCGCGAGTGGAACAAATTATGGGCAGTTTAAACTGCCCAGTCACATGCGGTCATCCACATGGCGTCCACGTCAGGCACACGTGTCTGACACGTCATCGCCACATAGGATTCCAAGACATGTTCTGACACGTCACTGCCATATGTCGATGATGTGTACATCCAACATGGAAGGCCACGCCACTGTTCCATGCCATGTGGTCTAGTTAGAAACTGCCACGTGGCAGAAGGTGTTTTCAAAAAAAAAAATTTTTGACGCGCACCGCCGACGCGTGTCGGCGCGTGAGGCTTCTTCCGGCCGCCGGTTTCAACCGGATTTTTTTCTGTAAACTTAAAATTTTATTTGTGATTTATCTGTGAATTAAAATAATTTTTTGAACAATGTTTAAAATTTATTTTAATTTATTGTGTTTTAAATCTTTAGAAATTCACAGAAAATAAAATTCTTATTCAGAAAATTCCAAATTTTTTCCAGAAAATTTAAATTAAATTGTCCTTCTTGAGTGGCTACTGAGATTGAATTTTTGATACTTTAGAAAAATTAAGCTCGTTTATTCTCGCTTGAGCATTTGTTTTTTCGCGTATTTTATTTGAAATTTGGCAAAGAAATATTATTGAAAGTATCAAAATGTATTTCAATCACTGAAAATATTGATATTCCGCAAACTTTGATATTTATCCTCATCCTTCAGGTATGCCTTTAATCTATAGCAGATATAGGGTACTTCAGGGAGAAGCCCTTGAGCGACGTATCCATGAGCTACCGGGGGTCATAGAAGATTTGGTGTCATACCGAATGGATCCCAAACACTCTTTGAAAGAGCATTGGAGGGTAATGAGAAAGTTACACCGTCGCGTTCACTTTTATGGTACTGACATTCATTCGTTTGAAAAACGGTGTGATGTCTTCAAGCAATCTCTTCCGGTTGAACTTCATAAAGTATGGGAAGAGGCGAGAAACTATATTGGAAGAGATAACTCGATTGAAAACTTTATTCACAACATGCATAATGGATGGAAATTATACCTTAAGAAAAAGGCTGAAAAGACTTTGTTTCTTAGTCTGAACTCTAACCTCCGCAACTTGAGGTCCGGCATGAGGAAGAAATCAACCTTGAAGCAAGTACCTTGTGACAGGCTGTCTCAAGCCATTGCCAATGAAGCTTTTGTTCAGTCTTGGCAATCAATCGAACTAGAGGGTCGATTTTTCCGATTTGAATGATTTCTGTAATTTATTTCCATTTGAAGATATTCTATGTTGTTGTTTGTTTTCTACATGAGACTGGATTTGATAATTGTTTGTTTGGATCTTAGTTGTTTTTTGATTCGAAATGCATGCTTTGTTTGCTTACATATTTATGGTCATATATGTATTGTTATGCCATAGCATGTTTAACATCTTTTCCAGTGGGAGTTCTTAGGTCTTAGAATGACTATCACCAAGAACTTTTAGTTTTTATTCTTTTGATATTAAGTCCATAATTATGAGATACTTGTAAATGGATGATGATTGGGAACATTGCGTGAACTTTCGAATCCATTGCTTGTGTCGAGTCTTAATGGAGCTTAATTGACTTAGTATAAAATAAAATATGTGTATAAGGGCTTTAACATCTAATCACCTCTTACATAACAGACTATGGCATCTAAATCAATAATTGCTGACCTTAACAAAGGTGACAAACTGAACGGTGACAACTTTGACATCTGGCGTCATAAGATTTGGTATGTGCTCGATGAGCAAGATGCCTTGGATGGCATCAACCGAATCTTGGATGACCCAGGTGTTGGAAATAGTGTCCAACAGAGAAGGGATCAAGAGGCTTACCAGGCGTGGAAAAAGAAAAATTCCACTGCTCGTGCAATCCTGGTTAGCTCTGTGATTGATGATTTGATTTACAAGTGTGAGCAGCACCCTACCGCTCATGACATATGGGTGTTTCTCAAGGAGAAATATGGGGGTACGACAATCACTCGTCTGAGGCAGCTGACAATCAAATTTGACACTTATAAGAAATTGCCCAATCATAACATTAAGCAACACATTAGGTTGATGTCTAATACGATTAGGGAGCTTGTGTCAGCTGGCCATATCCTCTCTGATGAGCAGCAAGTTCAAGCCTTAATCCGGTCACTTCCTGACAAGTGGGAGCATCTGAAAATCAATCTGACTCATAATGATAGCATCAAAACATTTGCTGATGCTGCTCGCCACGTTGAACTTGAGGATGAGCGACTTGGAGTTGCAAAATCCATGTCAAGTGCTTACATTGCTGAGACTAGTTCCAAGAAAGCTTCAGGCTTCAAACGTAAGAGGAACTGGAAGAAAGGCAACCCTGGGAAGCAGACTGGTGAGAAGAACAACAACCCCAACCATGACAGTAAACGTAAGCGTTTTGCTAAAAAGAAGAAAGACAAGAAGAAGATGAAGTGCTTCAACTGTGGAGCACTCGGGCACTTTGCTCGAGAGTGCACCAATTCTAAGAAGGATAAGGTAGCACACTATGACTCGTCTTTGTCTTTTGTTCATGTATATAGTACTGTTTTATTAACTGAATCATATCCTGTGTGGATTGTTGACTCAGGTGCAACAGACCATGTGACTAGAGACCGTGAATCGTTGGTAGAGTTTCGTCGAGTCCCTGTTGGAACAAGATGGATATATGTAGGAAATAACGCCAGAGTGGAGGTTAAAGGGATTGGTACTTGCAAAGTTGATTTGCATGGTGGACGAACCCTAATCCTACAAGATGTCTTATTCGCTCCAGAAATTCGACGGAATTTAGTTTCAGTTGTTGCTCTTCTAGGATTAGGATTTAATGTGAACTTCTGTCGTAATTCTGTTCATGTTTATTTAGACAATGTTTACTATGGTTCTGGACATCTTCGAGATGGTTTTATGGTTTTTGATTGTAACAGACATAATTTTAACTTTTATGTTAATAGTAGTTCTGTTTTGAATGCTTGTTCCTCCAGTAATTCTATTGTGAATGTTAATACTTGGCATGCTAGATTAGGTCACATAGGACAAGATAGAATAAATCGTCTCGCTAGAGAAGGACTATTGGGTCCAATATCTAAAATCGATTTACCTACTTGTCAAAATTGTCTTGCTGGAAAATCTATTCGTAAACCTTTTGGTAAGGCTATTAGAGCTGAATTTCCATTGCAATTAGTCCATTCAGACATCTGTGGTCCGATTAGTGTTATGGCGAGACATGGAGCCTTCTATTTCATTACTTTCATAGATGACTTCACTCGCTTTGGGTACGTCTATTTGATTTCGCATAAGTCTGAAGCACTGGAGTGTTTTAGACGTTACCTTAATGAGGTAGAAAATCAACTAGACAGAACGATCAAATCCTCGAGAACTGATCGAGGCGGGGAATATCTATCAGGTCAATTTAAGGACTTTTGTAAAGAAAAGGGGATAACTAGGCAATTAACTAATCCTGACACACCTTAGCAGAACGGAGTTGCTAAGAGGAGGAATAGAACTGATGGGGGCTATTTCGCACCCTACATACTGTACGATCGACTAAAGAACTTGAGATCGGTTCGACCAAATCAGGCTGTTTAAAGATCATCTCATCGACCAGGCCGAGTACAGCTCTCTTCGATCAAAAGACAATACTCCGGACCCATGAAGGATATTTGGGCCGAGTCCTATTAGGACTATGTTTCCTTGTAATGCTAGGTTTAACATTATATAAATACCTAGTTACTCATTGTATTAGACAACTACGAAATCCCTCAACTCCAAGAATATATGATTATACGCTGCTTACAATAGCACAACTGAATAAGATTCAATATTATTCTTAGTTTTTGATCTCCATATTGGTGTGTTATTAGCTTTGTTTGTGGTTTTACTTCTTGTTCTTGAATATTGCTTTTCTTTGTAATCGATCCATCTGGAATAAAGTAACAGAGCCCTACAAAATATATTTAAATATCGAAAACCCCCCGATATCACAAATTCACTGATATTCAATTAACTCGACGAAATCCGGTTAAATCAGTTGGCGCCCACCGTGGGGCTAGGTTAATTATTCGATTGACACATGGCTCGCCCAAGGAAAAGCGCTCGTGTTGGAGCGAGAAGCAATACAACCACCGGCCATAACACATCGGAAGACATACAGGACAACAACGATAACAACGTTCCCAATACCGACGAGAATGTCCAAGATACACACCCCCGACAGCAGGGACCCCAATGAGGCCTTCCCGGTGCCATACGGGAAGAACCAGAAGGCCCCGAAGTCCCCGTACCTCTCCCGGGCGCTCAGGAGAAACTGCGACAAATAGCAATGCTCTTCAAATCACTTTCTCCAGAAGAATTGCTAGTACTAGATCAAATTCCTCGAAACGTTACGGCTGCCAAGACAACTCCTGCTCCAGGAGTGCCAAGGCCAAACGAACAAACCTCTCAACAAGCTGACAGCCCAGCAAGTGAGCGACGCTCGCTACACAGCCCACATCAGGACAATTCTAAACCCTCCAATAACCATCCCCGAAGAAGACCTGGTCGAAGAATACCACAAGCGGGTCGCAGCGGATCGAAGGAACGAACAATTATCCCTATCGAGGATGACATAGATGATGCAATCCCAGATCGACCGCGAGCGACTCAATTCTCAGAAAGAGAAATTGAAAGGATGGTACAGGAGCGACTCGAACAACGCCTACGATCTGTTCAAAACCCATGGGCCCGGACTGCGGAACTCCAGGAAAGCCTTGCGGCTTGTTCTCCTTTCTGCAGGGAAATAAAAGAGGCACAATCCACGGGACAGGTCCCAGGTAGATTACCCCGATATGATGGAACCACCGACCCGGATGATTATATCTTTAGCTTTACGAACATAATGAATTTATATGCCCACTCAGCCGAATTCACCGCCAAGTTAATGGTGACCACATTCGAAGGACTCGCGCTGGATTGGTTTGCAAAACAGCCGGTCAACTCCATATTCAGTTTCCGGGAATTATGCAATAAATTAACGCAACAGTTTGCCAGTCAGAAAAGACAAAAACTCCCGATGAGCTACCTAGGAACCATACACCAACAAGAGGGAGAGTCCCTAAGAAATTGGCTGGCAAGATTCAACGTGGAATTACTCAAAATCGATTCTCCGAATATCGATTACATAATTTCTATCCTCTTCGACCTCACTAAAAACAGGCAATTTGGAAACGCCCTCAGTCGAAAACAACCGAGAACGTTTGCCGACATTATGAGCTTGGCGTCTAAGTATATGACCCAAGAAGAGATGAATTCCTTTAAGGATAAAAACAAAAACAAAGCCACAACTTCAGGCTCCAAACGGCATGATAGGTTTCCTGCCCAAAAATCTTTGGATTACGAGCGATCTTCCAGGAGAGGTAATGTTTTCCAGCGATTGGAATACAACAAAGCCGACCAAGATAGGCAACCCAATTTCTACCAAAGACCAAGAAACCCTGAACAACCAATCAGAAGCAGGGTGAATCAAGTAGAACACCCGAGGTTAAATGTTCCAATGGAAGAAATATTGGAAGTTCTAGAAAGAAATAACTGGATTCCTGAGGCGAGGAAAATCGCTCAGCCAAGACCAGGATCTCGAAACTACGATCAATACTGTAAGTACCATAGGGCACATGGACATCGAACGGAGAATTGTTTTCACCTTAAGAGAGAAGTTGAAAAACTGATCGAACAAGGAAAACTAGACGAATACATAGAGCGAGATAATCGAAAAAGGGAAAGAAGTAGAAGCCCTCGGAACGGTAATCAAAGGAGAGGTTCTCATCGAAGGTCACCTGAACGTCGACCTACTCAGGAGTTGAATCACGACCAGATCAATGGAACTATCCATACGATATCCGGGGGGCCCGCGGGTGGAGATAGTCGTAACGCCCGAAGAAGAACAGCCCGATCCATAATTGGAAACTCAAAATACCCAAAAGAAATTTGGACCCTGGAAAGCAGGCCATCAAACGATCAGCCGATCAGCTTTAACGAAGGTGAAGTACCTAAAAATATCGTCTGGGACACGAAAGAGGATAACCCCGACTTCCCGATGGTAATCTCGCTAGAAATAGCGAACTACAATGTCAAGAGAATCCTGATCGATAATGGGAGCTCAGCCAATATCATCTCCCGAGAAGTTTTAGCCCAAATGGACTTGGGACAGATAAACCTGCAGAAAGTAGCTACGCCGTTAATAGGATTCGGAGGGTCCGAAATCATCCCCAGCGGAACAATAACCTTAAGCGTATCACTCGGAAAAATACCCCACCGAACAGTGAAGCTAGTAAAATTTCTAGTGGTAGAAACCCCTTTCGCTTATAACGCAATATTGGGACGACCAGCTCTCAATTTATTCCGAGCTGTTGTCTCAACTTATCATCAGAAGATAAAGTTTCCGACCGATAGAGGCATCGGAGAAATAACGAACGACCATTGCATGGCTTGGGACTGCTACAGTACCTCGTTAACTATGAAAGAACACCCAAAATCGATTACTCCAAGTAAAAGAAAGATCGAAGAAGATCTTATCAGAAATAAAATTGAAATCCCAAGTACCGATCGAATGGATAAAAAGGGAAAGGAACCGCTAGATTTATCATTGAAACCTCCAGAACATAAGGATATAATTCTAGTACAAGGGGACTCGTCCAAAACAACGAGAATAGGTACAGAACTGAGCAAAGAAGGGGAAATAATGCTAATCGACTTCCTCAGAGACAATGTCGACGTCTTCGCATGGAGCGCAAATGACATTGAAGGAATCGATCCTCGAATAATCAAGCATTCCCTAAAAATAGATCCTTTGGCGAAACCCGCCAGACAGAAGAAGAGAAATCATGGACCGGTAAAAGATAAGATTATCAAAGCCGAGGTAGAAAGACTGCTTGAAGCGAAACAAATCCGAGAAATACATTTCTCAGAATGGCTATGCAATGTTGTTCTAGTGGCAAAAGGGAATAAAAAGGACAACAAATGGAGAATGTGTAATGATTTTACTGACCTTAACAAGTTGTGCCCGCGCGACCCATATCCCCTCCCAAGGATCGACCTATTGGTCGATTCGACCGCTGGCTTCGCGATATTCAGCAAGATGGATGCCTTTCAAGGGTTTTATCAAATATACATGGATGAGCGGGACCAAGAAAAGACTGCATTCGTAACCGAGCAGGGAGTATATTGCTTCATAGTAATGCCATTCGGCTTAAGAAATGCCGGAGCTACTTATCAAAGGTTAGTAAACCTAATGTTCAAAGAGTTAATCGGAGAATTGATGGAAGTCTACGTGGACGACATGCTGGTCAAAAGCATGAACGAAGCGGATCACGTAAAACATCTCGATCGATGCTTTCAGATCTTAAGGAAATATCGTATGAAGTTAAACCTCGCGAAATGCACCTTTGGTGTCAAATCAGGAAAATTCCTGGGATATTTAGTTCACCAACGCGGAATAGAAGCCAACCCAGAAAAAATTCGAGCCATAACTGAAATGAAACCTCCCAAAACCATCTCCCAAGTACAAAGCTTAGTTGGGAAGATCGTAGCATTAAACAGATTCATATCAAAGTCAGCAGACAAAAGCCTCCCCTTTTTCCAAACTCTCCGAAAGGCAAAGAACTTTGTTTGGACCGGAGAATGCGATCAAGCCTTCGAGCGACTCAAAGAATATTTGACAACACCACCGATGTTGGCAAAACCAACAGAAGGAGAACCATTGTATATGTACATCTCCATCTCCGACGTAGCAATTAGTTCAGTACTAATTAAAGTCGAAGGATCAGAACATAAGCCAGTCTATTATCTAAGAAAATTATTGCAGGGAGCTGAGAAGAATTATTTGGAAATTGAAAAATTCACGCTGGCCTTAGTGGTGGCTGCACGGAAACTTCGACCTTACTTTTTAACTTACAAAATAGTGGTTTTGACAAATCAACCACTAAGACAAGTCTTAGCAAAACCAGAGGCCTCAGGAAGACTAATTAAATGGGCGATCGAACTAGGCCAGTTCGAAATCGATTACAAACCAAGAATCGCAATTAAGGCCCAAGTATTTGCTGATTTTATATTAGAAACACCGACACAGACAACTGAATCGTCGAGCTGCCTCAACGACGATGTCTTGATCATAGAAAACCAAACTTGGTTAATGCATGTCGACGGTGCTTCATGCCGAGAAGGAGGAGGCGCCGGAATCAACTTCATCGGACCAGATAAAGAAGATTTGAATTACGCAATAACGTTGGACTTCGTCGTAACAAACAATGAAGCTGAATATAAAGCGTTGATTGCGGGAATGGAGATGGCAATCAAAGCCAACATAAAAAGTCTTAAAGTGCTAACTGATTCAGAATTAGTGCAAAGACAAATTGAAGGCCTATACGAGGCTAAAGAATTCAATATGGTCAAATACCTCGCCAAAGTGAAAACACTAGCTGAGAAATTTGAAAGCTTCAGTATCCAGAACATCCCACGATCGGAAAATAAATGGGCCGATCAACTATCCAGGTTCACAGGATCCTATGATGGAAAGACCGAACGGGTGATCAACTGGTTGATATCTAATACGCCGGCGATCGACATCGATGAAACGCCGGTAGTCGATATAATGGAAATCGAAGAAGCCGAAGAAAACTGGATGACCCCGATGATAGACTATCTTCGGGAAGGAAAACTACCACCTGACCAAAATGAAGCTCGGAAAATAAGATATCGAGCTCCTAAGTATACACTTGTAGAAGGAAAACTCTACCGAAGATCGGTATCAGGTATTCTTCTAAAATGCGTCTCTGAATCGCAAACCATCGATGTACTACGAGAAATTCATGAAGGAGATGCAGGAAATCACAGCGGATCAAGGGCATTGGCCTTAAAATGTCTCAGGACAGGTTACTATTGGCCTACCATCAATAAAGATGCCGCTCAATATGTCCAAGAATGTCATCACTGTCAGATCCATGCTAACATATGTCATCGACCAGCAGAAAACATGCACCCAATTCCAGTATGTTGGCCATTCGACCAACGGGGAATGGACATTGTGGGACCATTCCCAGCAGCTAGATCTAAGAAATCCTATGTCCTGGTCGCTGTAGAATACTTCAGCAAATGGATAGAATGCGTCGCCCTCACACGAATAACCCAATTCCAAGTTATCAACTTCCTATGGAAATTCATAGTTTGTCGATTCGGCATCCCAAGGATCCTTATCTCCGATAATGGAACTCAATTCGCGGGAAAACAAATAATAGATTGGTGCACAAAACTTGGAATTCAACAAAATTTTACCTCGGTAGGACATCCACGAGCAAATGGACAAACTGAAGTGGCAAACCGAGAGATAATAAAATCTTTGGAAAAAAGATTAGGAGCCGCCAAAGGAAAATGGCTTGATGAACTCCCAGGAGTACTATGGGCTAATCGGACCACGGTAAGGAGCTCAACCGGGGAAACCCCATTTAGCTTGATATATGGGTCGGAAGCTGTTATCCCTGTTGAAACCCTAATCCCAACACCAAGAATTGAGATGTTCGATGATCAAGAAAATGAAAAGTTGAGAGAAAATGACATTGATTTAACAGAAGCTTTAAGAGATAAAGCTGCTCTACGCCTACAAGCCACTAAAGCAAATATGGAGAAAGCATACAATCAAAAAGTACGCGTCCGAACCTTCAAAGAAGGAGACTTGGTCTTGAAAAAGGTAGAAGTATCCAAGCATGTGGGAAAGTTACAACAAAATTGGGATGGACCTTACATCGTCATTGGCGTAGGAAAGAAAGGTTCATACAAAATTGCACACTTGGATGGAACAGCCTTACCAAGAACATGGAATGCAGTCAACCTTAGGAAATACTATGGTAAATAAATTTTAGCAGATTATACTGCATTGTTTTATTTTACTTTATCAAGTTTTAATCTTTGTAACAAAGGCCTTAGCCTACAGTTCAATTATTATAGATTTTTTAGCATTTTCTATACATCGATTATTTCGGTTAACACTCCTTCGAATTACACTATCATATTGATGGAAATTAGAACGAAACGAGTCGAGTATACATTGATCCGCTCAATAAAAACTCCTCGCTCAGTCTCATCGATCTAAAGACTTTTTGGGTGGTAAACCTAAGTTTAAATTATAATGAGTCGAGTATACATTGATCCGCTCAATACACACTCCTCATTCCGACTATCAAAGGCGAGTCGAGTATACATTGATCCGCTCAATAAAGACTCCTCGTCCGATATTCAACGATTAAAAAGACTTTTTGGTTAAAAACCTAAGTCTAAATTAGGAACGAGTCGAGTAAACATTGATCCGCTCAATAAAAACTCCTCGATATATATCCAGCGATCAAAAGGACTTTTAGGTACTAAAAGCCTAAGTCTAAATTAAAAACGAGTCGAGTAAACATTGATCCGCTCAATAAAAACTCCTCGATATGTCAAAAAGACTTTCAGGTACTAAAAACCTAAGTCTAAATTAAAAACGAGTCGAGTAAACATTGATCCGCTCAATAAAAACTCCTCGATATATCAAAAAGACTTTCAGGTACTGAAAACCTAAGTCTAAATTAAAAACGAGTCGAGTATACATTGATCCGCTCGATAAAAACTCCTCGATATATATCCAGCGATCAAAAGGACTTTTAGGTACTAAAAGCCTAAGTCTAAATTAAAAACGAGTCGAGTAAACATTGATCCGCTCAATAAAAACTCCTCGATATGTCAAAAAGACTTTCAGGTACTAAAAACCTAAGTCTAAATTAAAAACGAGTCGAGTAAACATTGATCCGCTCAATAAAAACTCCTCGATATATCAAAAAGACTTTCAGGTACTGAAAACCTAAGTCTAAATTAAAAACGAGTCGAG
>CM064884.1:16785111-16862458 GCA_003313485.2 Penstemon barbatus | reverse complement strand
GGGGGCTATTTCGCACCCTACATACTGTACGATCGACTAAAGAACTTGAGATCGGTTCGACCAAATCAGGCTGTTTAAAGATCATCTCATCGACCAGGCCGAGTACAGCTCTCTTCGATCAAAAGACAATACTCCGGACCCATGAAGGATATTTGGGCCGAGTCCTATTAGGACTATGTTTCCTTGTAATGCTAGGTTTAACATTATATAAATACCTAGTTACTCATTGTATTAGACAACTACGAAATCCCTCAACTCCAAGAATATATGATTATACGCTGCTTACAATAGCACAACTGAATAAGATTCAATATTATTCTTAGTTTTTGATCTCCATATTGGTGTGTTATTAGCTTTGTTTGTGGTTTTACTTCTTGTTCTTGAATATTGCTTTTCTTTGTAATCGATCCATCTGGAATAAAGTAACAGAGCCCTACAAAATATATTTAAATATCGAAAACCCCCCGATATCACAAATTCACTGATATTCAATTAACTCGACGAAATCCGGTTAAATCAGTTGGCGCCCACCGTGGGGCTAGGTTAATTATTCGATTGACACATGGCTCGCCCAAGGAAAAGCGCTCGTGTTGGAGCGAGAAGCAATACAACCACCGGCCATAACACATCGGAAGACATACAGGACAACAACGATAACAACGTTCCCAATACCGACGAGAATGTCCAAGATACACACCCCCGACAGCAGGGACCCCAATGAGGCCTTCCCGGTGCCATACGGGAAGAACCAGAAGGCCCCGAAGTCCCCGTACCTCTCCCGGGCGCTCAGGAGAAACTGCGACAAATAGCAATGCTCTTCAAATCACTTTCTCCAGAAGAATTGCTAGTACTAGATCAAATTCCTCGAAACGTTACGGCTGCCAAGACAACTCCTGCTCCAGGAGTGCCAAGGCCAAACGAACAAACCTCTCAACAAGCTGACAGCCCAGCAAGTGAGCGACGCTCGCTACACAGCCCACATCAGGACAATTCTAAACCCTCCAATAACCATCCCCGAAGAAGACCTGGTCGAAGAATACCACAAGCGGGTCGCAGCGGATCGAAGGAACGAACAATTATCCCTATCGAGGATGACATAGATGATGCAATCCCAGATCGACCGCGAGCGACTCAATTCTCAGAAAGAGAAATTGAAAGGATGGTACAGGAGCGACTCGAACAACGCCTACGATCTGTTCAAAACCCATGGGCCCGGACTGCGGAACTCCAGGAAAGCCTTGCGGCTTGTTCTCCTTTCTGCAGGGAAATAAAAGAGGCACAATCCACGGGACAGGTCCCAGGTAGATTACCCCGATATGATGGAACCACCGACCCGGATGATTATATCTTTAGCTTTACGAACATAATGAATTTATATGCCCACTCAGCCGAATTCACCGCCAAGTTAATGGTGACCACATTCGAAGGACTCGCGCTGGATTGGTTTGCAAAACAGCCGGTCAACTCCATATTCAGTTTCCGGGAATTATGCAATAAATTAACGCAACAGTTTGCCAGTCAGAAAAGACAAAAACTCCCGATGAGCTACCTAGGAACCATACACCAACAAGAGGGAGAGTCCCTAAGAAATTGGCTGGCAAGATTCAACGTGGAATTACTCAAAATCGATTCTCCGAATATCGATTACATAATTTCTATCCTCTTCGACCTCACTAAAAACAGGCAATTTGGAAACGCCCTCAGTCGAAAACAACCGAGAACGTTTGCCGACATTATGAGCTTGGCGTCTAAGTATATGACCCAAGAAGAGATGAATTCCTTTAAGGATAAAAACAAAAACAAAGCCACAACTTCAGGCTCCAAACGGCATGATAGGTTTCCTGCCCAAAAATCTTTGGATTACGAGCGATCTTCCAGGAGAGGTAATGTTTTCCAGCGATTGGAATACAACAAAGCCGACCAAGATAGGCAACCCAATTTCTACCAAAGACCAAGAAACCCTGAACAACCAATCAGAAGCAGGGTGAATCAAGTAGAACACCCGAGGTTAAATGTTCCAATGGAAGAAATATTGGAAGTTCTAGAAAGAAATAACTGGATTCCTGAGGCGAGGAAAATCGCTCAGCCAAGACCAGGATCTCGAAACTACGATCAATACTGTAAGTACCATAGGGCACATGGACATCGAACGGAGAATTGTTTTCACCTTAAGAGAGAAGTTGAAAAACTGATCGAACAAGGAAAACTAGACGAATACATAGAGCGAGATAATCGAAAAAGGGAAAGAAGTAGAAGCCCTCGGAACGGTAATCAAAGGAGAGGTTCTCATCGAAGGTCACCTGAACGTCGACCTACTCAGGAGTTGAATCACGACCAGATCAATGGAACTATCCATACGATATCCGGGGGGCCCGCGGGTGGAGATAGTCGTAACGCCCGAAGAAGAACAGCCCGATCCATAATTGGAAACTCAAAATACCCAAAAGAAATTTGGACCCTGGAAAGCAGGCCATCAAACGATCAGCCGATCAGCTTTAACGAAGGTGAAGTACCTAAAAATATCGTCTGGGACACGAAAGAGGATAACCCCGACTTCCCGATGGTAATCTCGCTAGAAATAGCGAACTACAATGTCAAGAGAATCCTGATCGATAATGGGAGCTCAGCCAATATCATCTCCCGAGAAGTTTTAGCCCAAATGGACTTGGGACAGATAAACCTGCAGAAAGTAGCTACGCCGTTAATAGGATTCGGAGGGTCCGAAATCATCCCCAGCGGAACAATAACCTTAAGCGTATCACTCGGAAAAATACCCCACCGAACAGTGAAGCTAGTAAAATTTCTAGTGGTAGAAACCCCTTTCGCTTATAACGCAATATTGGGACGACCAGCTCTCAATTTATTCCGAGCTGTTGTCTCAACTTATCATCAGAAGATAAAGTTTCCGACCGATAGAGGCATCGGAGAAATAACGAACGACCATTGCATGGCTTGGGACTGCTACAGTACCTCGTTAACTATGAAAGAACACCCAAAATCGATTACTCCAAGTAAAAGAAAGATCGAAGAAGATCTTATCAGAAATAAAATTGAAATCCCAAGTACCGATCGAATGGATAAAAAGGGAAAGGAACCGCTAGATTTATCATTGAAACCTCCAGAACATAAGGATATAATTCTAGTACAAGGGGACTCGTCCAAAACAACGAGAATAGGTACAGAACTGAGCAAAGAAGGGGAAATAATGCTAATCGACTTCCTCAGAGACAATGTCGACGTCTTCGCATGGAGCGCAAATGACATTGAAGGAATCGATCCTCGAATAATCAAGCATTCCCTAAAAATAGATCCTTTGGCGAAACCCGCCAGACAGAAGAAGAGAAATCATGGACCGGTAAAAGATAAGATTATCAAAGCCGAGGTAGAAAGACTGCTTGAAGCGAAACAAATCCGAGAAATACATTTCTCAGAATGGCTATGCAATGTTGTTCTAGTGGCAAAAGGGAATAAAAAGGACAACAAATGGAGAATGTGTAATGATTTTACTGACCTTAACAAGTTGTGCCCGCGCGACCCATATCCCCTCCCAAGGATCGACCTATTGGTCGATTCGACCGCTGGCTTCGCGATATTCAGCAAGATGGATGCCTTTCAAGGGTTTTATCAAATATACATGGATGAGCGGGACCAAGAAAAGACTGCATTCGTAACCGAGCAGGGAGTATATTGCTTCATAGTAATGCCATTCGGCTTAAGAAATGCCGGAGCTACTTATCAAAGGTTAGTAAACCTAATGTTCAAAGAGTTAATCGGAGAATTGATGGAAGTCTACGTGGACGACATGCTGGTCAAAAGCATGAACGAAGCGGATCACGTAAAACATCTCGATCGATGCTTTCAGATCTTAAGGAAATATCGTATGAAGTTAAACCTCGCGAAATGCACCTTTGGTGTCAAATCAGGAAAATTCCTGGGATATTTAGTTCACCAACGCGGAATAGAAGCCAACCCAGAAAAAATTCGAGCCATAACTGAAATGAAACCTCCCAAAACCATCTCCCAAGTACAAAGCTTAGTTGGGAAGATCGTAGCATTAAACAGATTCATATCAAAGTCAGCAGACAAAAGCCTCCCCTTTTTCCAAACTCTCCGAAAGGCAAAGAACTTTGTTTGGACCGGAGAATGCGATCAAGCCTTCGAGCGACTCAAAGAATATTTGACAACACCACCGATGTTGGCAAAACCAACAGAAGGAGAACCATTGTATATGTACATCTCCATCTCCGACGTAGCAATTAGTTCAGTACTAATTAAAGTCGAAGGATCAGAACATAAGCCAGTCTATTATCTAAGAAAATTATTGCAGGGAGCTGAGAAGAATTATTTGGAAATTGAAAAATTCACGCTGGCCTTAGTGGTGGCTGCACGGAAACTTCGACCTTACTTTTTAACTTACAAAATAGTGGTTTTGACAAATCAACCACTAAGACAAGTCTTAGCAAAACCAGAGGCCTCAGGAAGACTAATTAAATGGGCGATCGAACTAGGCCAGTTCGAAATCGATTACAAACCAAGAATCGCAATTAAGGCCCAAGTATTTGCTGATTTTATATTAGAAACACCGACACAGACAACTGAATCGTCGAGCTGCCTCAACGACGATGTCTTGATCATAGAAAACCAAACTTGGTTAATGCATGTCGACGGTGCTTCATGCCGAGAAGGAGGAGGCGCCGGAATCAACTTCATCGGACCAGATAAAGAAGATTTGAATTACGCAATAACGTTGGACTTCGTCGTAACAAACAATGAAGCTGAATATAAAGCGTTGATTGCGGGAATGGAGATGGCAATCAAAGCCAACATAAAAAGTCTTAAAGTGCTAACTGATTCAGAATTAGTGCAAAGACAAATTGAAGGCCTATACGAGGCTAAAGAATTCAATATGGTCAAATACCTCGCCAAAGTGAAAACACTAGCTGAGAAATTTGAAAGCTTCAGTATCCAGAACATCCCACGATCGGAAAATAAATGGGCCGATCAACTATCCAGGTTCACAGGATCCTATGATGGAAAGACCGAACGGGTGATCAACTGGTTGATATCTAATACGCCGGCGATCGACATCGATGAAACGCCGGTAGTCGATATAATGGAAATCGAAGAAGCCGAAGAAAACTGGATGACCCCGATGATAGACTATCTTCGGGAAGGAAAACTACCACCTGACCAAAATGAAGCTCGGAAAATAAGATATCGAGCTCCTAAGTATACACTTGTAGAAGGAAAACTCTACCGAAGATCGGTATCAGGTATTCTTCTAAAATGCGTCTCTGAATCGCAAACCATCGATGTACTACGAGAAATTCATGAAGGAGATGCAGGAAATCACAGCGGATCAAGGGCATTGGCCTTAAAATGTCTCAGGACAGGTTACTATTGGCCTACCATCAATAAAGATGCCGCTCAATATGTCCAAGAATGTCATCACTGTCAGATCCATGCTAACATATGTCATCGACCAGCAGAAAACATGCACCCAATTCCAGTATGTTGGCCATTCGACCAACGGGGAATGGACATTGTGGGACCATTCCCAGCAGCTAGATCTAAGAAATCCTATGTCCTGGTCGCTGTAGAATACTTCAGCAAATGGATAGAATGCGTCGCCCTCACACGAATAACCCAATTCCAAGTTATCAACTTCCTATGGAAATTCATAGTTTGTCGATTCGGCATCCCAAGGATCCTTATCTCCGATAATGGAACTCAATTCGCGGGAAAACAAATAATAGATTGGTGCACAAAACTTGGAATTCAACAAAATTTTACCTCGGTAGGACATCCACGAGCAAATGGACAAACTGAAGTGGCAAACCGAGAGATAATAAAATCTTTGGAAAAAAGATTAGGAGCCGCCAAAGGAAAATGGCTTGATGAACTCCCAGGAGTACTATGGGCTAATCGGACCACGGTAAGGAGCTCAACCGGGGAAACCCCATTTAGCTTGATATATGGGTCGGAAGCTGTTATCCCTGTTGAAACCCTAATCCCAACACCAAGAATTGAGATGTTCGATGATCAAGAAAATGAAAAGTTGAGAGAAAATGACATTGATTTAACAGAAGCTTTAAGAGATAAAGCTGCTCTACGCCTACAAGCCACTAAAGCAAATATGGAGAAAGCATACAATCAAAAAGTACGCGTCCGAACCTTCAAAGAAGGAGACTTGGTCTTGAAAAAGGTAGAAGTATCCAAGCATGTGGGAAAGTTACAACAAAATTGGGATGGACCTTACATCGTCATTGGCGTAGGAAAGAAAGGTTCATACAAAATTGCACACTTGGATGGAACAGCCTTACCAAGAACATGGAATGCAGTCAACCTTAGGAAATACTATGGTAAATAAATTTTAGCAGATTATACTGCATTGTTTTATTTTACTTTATCAAGTTTTAATCTTTGTAACAAAGGCCTTAGCCTACAGTTCAATTATTATAGATTTTTTAGCATTTTCTATACATCGATTATTTCGGTTAACACTCCTTCGAATTACACTATCATATTGATGGAAATTAGAACGAAACGAGTCGAGTATACATTGATCCGCTCAATAAAAACTCCTCGCTCAGTCTCATCGATCTAAAGACTTTTTGGGTGGTAAACCTAAGTTTAAATTATAATGAGTCGAGTATACATTGATCCGCTCAATACACACTCCTCATTCCGACTATCAAAGGCGAGTCGAGTATACATTGATCCGCTCAATAAAGACTCCTCGTCCGATATTCAACGATTAAAAAGACTTTTTGGTTAAAAACCTAAGTCTAAATTAGGAACGAGTCGAGTAAACATTGATCCGCTCAATAAAAACTCCTCGATATATATCCAGCGATCAAAAGGACTTTTAGGTACTAAAAGCCTAAGTCTAAATTAAAAACGAGTCGAGTAAACATTGATCCGCTCAATAAAAACTCCTCGATATGTCAAAAAGACTTTCAGGTACTAAAAACCTAAGTCTAAATTAAAAACGAGTCGAGTAAACATTGATCCGCTCAATAAAAACTCCTCGATATATCAAAAAGACTTTCAGGTACTGAAAACCTAAGTCTAAATTAAAAACGAGTCGAGTATACATTGATCCGCTCGATAAAAACTCCTCGATATATATCCAGCGATCAAAAGGACTTTTAGGTACTAAAAGCCTAAGTCTAAATTAAAAACGAGTCGAGTAAACATTGATCCGCTCAATAAAAACTCCTCGATATGTCAAAAAGACTTTCAGGTACTAAAAACCTAAGTCTAAATTAAAAACGAGTCGAGTAAACATTGATCCGCTCAATAAAAACTCCTCGATATATCAAAAAGACTTTCAGGTACTGAAAACCTAAGTCTAAATTAAAAACGAGTCGAGTATACATTGATCCGCTCGATAAACACTCCTCGTTATATATTCAACGATCAAAAAAGACTTTGGGTTGAAAACCTAAGTCTAATTACAAACGAGTTGAGTATAAAATGATCCGATCGATAAAAACTCCTCGATAAATCTGCAGCGATCAAAAAGATTTTAGGTGATAAAAACCTAACTCTAAATTATGACAAGTTGAGTAAACATTGATCCGCTCAACAAACACTCCTTGATCTATTCATAACAATCTAAATGATCTGCTAATACTACTGAAGTTTTGAAGATAAACTACGTATGAATCAGTCTGCTCGGAAAATGCTGCTCTAAATATTATGACAGAATTAACGACAAGGAAGATATAAGGGATAAAAGTAATATTTTATTCATCAAATCGGTTACATACAAAAATCCTACGTTACAAAAGTCTACATGCTACTCAAAGATCGTTACAATGATTTAGCTAAAATGATCCTATACGATCGGCTATCTTCACGACAATGTCCACGGAAACAACAATCTCCCCCCTAGTACCTCTTCGATTATAATGAACCACCTAAGAAGCATGCTGCTCAGGATGGTCGACTTCTTTAGTTCGATGGCTAGGCTATGAAGATCAAATGTTCTTCCAGACGAAATGAGCATTACCAGCCAGATAACTGGCAATACTCATTCACCCACAAGAAGATACTGCTTTTACATTATCTATAAAACATTTTATCCTAAAGCAGCATCTCTTCGGGACCGTCGTGAAACGGTAAGTTTACCAGCCACCCCGGTGGTCCATCACCCCTGAGGTAACATCCAAGAGCGGGGATGACTGGCAAGTATGAACCCTCCATGTGCAAACAAGAAACCACGGACCTCTAAGATGATGAAGACCAATGCAGAGATCTCATGGGACCCGTCGATACAAGGTAGGGCTGACATGGGACCCGTCAATACAAGACTGGGAACGATTTCACTGTTTTGAATAAACAAATCCTGATAATGTGATTTTTTGAAGACAATGGGATCAGAGGGCAGAATAAAATCTAAGGAATCTGATATCTCCATCCTTTTTGGGAAATTGCAAATGAAGAATATAAACCACCCCCCTATTTATAAGGGTAGATCTAAGGGATCCAACGGCTGAAAAAGTGATTTAATCAACGGACATGGATACGACCCTTCGACTCCCCGTAATAAATGCAAATAAGTTGGAACGGCACTATCAAATCGCCTCAACTGGTCGACAACAAAAGAGGTCGTGAATCGAAGCGATCACCCAAATGACACAAGCAAACCTAAAAGAACTCCAGATCAGACATACCGGAACGATCATACTTCATGGTCGATGGCTTAAAAACCTAGAATCCACAAACGAAGTCATACAAGCTTTAAAATCACAGCGAAAAGGACAGTTGCTCGATAAAAGACCAAACCCTTCACCATGCGAGGGCCGTAACTGCCTTATACCTCATACGGGTAACCAGTAACTAAGCCATACAAGAACTCCTTTGGAGTCCAAGATATTTGATATAGAAATCAGGAGAATAGTCCTCCTTATTCAAAACGGCAAAGACGTCACTGCCTAACATACCAAAGAATTGCTTAAGGAGGTCTGAACAGGGTAGATCTGGCTAAAACTCCTACATTTTCCAATTCCTCCCATATCAAGAAAGTGAGATAATGGTACACTAACCAAGGAACATATAGTTCAAAGTTAATGCTGGGAAACATAAAGGTTTGGAAGAGACTGAAAGGGATATTTTTCCTTAGTTCGATGTAAAGAAAAAAGCGGAATTCAACAAAAGGGACAATAAGCCTCCTTATATAAGATTTAGATCACAACAAGACAAAAGTATAAGGCATAGATTGAAGATCGACCAAGATGATGAGCGTTCCTTAACGACTAAGCTCGATATGAATAACCTATTATCTAAATCATGACGTAAACCGTGCTGGTGCATGCAATCCAAAGGAGTATACTGGGTATGATCAACAAAAGACTTGATTTGCAGAAGCAAACATTATACAAAGACTTGATTTGCAGAAGCAAACATTATATTTATGCACAAAGGAAGAACGAGAATAACAAAGTATATCTACAGAAGAAAATTGATCAAGGCAAGAATCTGCCTACAAAAGGTCATGATTTCCAATTTAGAGCTTCTCCCATTACAAAAATTTCAGCCCAAACAAATGCACAAAAGTCGGGCAACCAAAAAAAAAAAAAAAAAAAAAAAAGAGAGACAGTCCAAGGCCTGCCAGGTCGAGCAAAAGTCACTGAGAAGAACGGTCAGCAGGTCGACTACCAGAAACAGCCTTCCGAGGAGTCATATTGCCAGCAAAAGCCATCAACTCTTCTTGACGCTTTAGATAACCAGCGTCATATCCTTCCTCATAGGACCGCCGTTGAGACTCCTCCTCTAAGGCAGCAGCCTGAACCAAGTCACTTTTCTCTTTCTCCCAGACGGACTTTTCCTCCTGCAATTTTTTCAAATCATCATTGGCAAGCTGCAGTTCGAGAGACTGCCCAGCAACCTTCGCCAACTCCGACTCCAAACGACGTTGATAAGCACCTTTACTTCTCCACAGTTCATCGTTTTGCACACCCAGCTGGAGTGCAAAGTACTTACCCTGGAAAAAAGAAAACAATCCTTACGTAAGAAGGAAGTCAAAAAACTAAAACAAATGAAAAAATGAAAAGACTCGCCCACCTGTTCACATATCTTCACCAGCGATTGAACAAGGCGTACGTTGGAAGCATCCTCAAGCTTCTTCAGCTCACCAGGCAAAATAGTGCTTAAACCCAGATCCCATGACAAAGCATCAGGCTCAACTGAGCCAGGCAATTCACTATTGGAAGGGACACCATCAGAACGAGGAGTCTCTGACAACATAATATCCTTGACTTGCTCAAAGATACATCGATCATCTAACAGACGAGGAGATCCCCTCTCGTCGGGGCTAACGGAGGTCTCCTTGCCTGAAGCAGAAATAACGGTCCGACGACCAGACCTTGACCCAAACTGACCCTCAGAAGGTCCTCCAGATTCAAAAGAAGTAGTCGTTACTGTGGTATCATGAAACAAATATTCAGGACAATCTTGCAAAATAGATTGTGTTGTGGAAGGATTGACAAAAAGGTCATCACCAGCTCGCCCTCCGCTGGCGACTGAGGCAGTAGAAGTAGAAAAAGGAACGGAACTAACAAAATCCCCTCCATACTCGTAAGAAGAAAAACCTGATGAAACAGGTATATTGTAAACCTGCTCCACGTTAGAAGAATCTCCGAAAGCTATTCGACCAGGCGAAGGCCTATTACCTATCTCTGGGGAAGAAGGAAAGTTTGGCTGAACAAGCGACGAACTAATTTCTGGTAAAGGTTGGGATGGGATAACAGGATTATCGGTCGTCGAATTGCTGATCAAGGACGAACGAGGAGGCTCCATCGACGGTCCGTCTCTTCGATGTTTTTTAGATCTATTATCTCTAACGCCCTCACGAGAAGGTCGTTTCGAAGTATTACCAAAAAGGTTACTCATGATCGGATTATGGAAAAATATAAATTAATATCGAGAAAGTTTATCGACTAGCAAAAGAAAGAGTATTCTGTTTAGAGAGGAGTATATCGGTAAAAAATAAGTCAGGTTTTTACCTTTCGTATTTATACTACACGAAAGGACGCAACAGACCCAAAGAAAGGGCGCGAAACAGAAAAACTGACCTTGGAACAAACGCTAGAATTTGAAAAGACACACACATAATGATTACGGCAGATTTAATGACTTGTCTGAATTATTACGGCGAATGTGAAAAGACACAACTGACAGAATACGAGACGTTTAGCGTACAAAGAGAAGAAAAGGTAAAATTACAATTAAAACCTACGAGTAAATAGTTACAACGATTATTTCAAAAAAATCACTATTTTAAGAAGCCTGCTCGCTATCCGGAATTCTCTGATCACTACCGACGTCCTCAGTCATACCTATATCATCTTCCTCTTCTTCTTCGACTTCGGGATCAATAAAAGTATTATCGAGCTCCTCGTTAACATCGGAAGGAGGAATCGGCAATGGATTTCCAAATTCTTCGACAAGGTGAGCCAAAGGAAAACCTTAATATACAACATCTGGAACCTCAGAAGAAGAATAAAGTTCACCATAGCGATTCAACCGAATGTGAGCAGCCTTAAAATACTCCTTTCGACGGTCGTCGATCATCTCCAGGGCGACCAGCTGATGAATCGCCTTCTTAAAAGTATTTTCAAGTAAAGGACCAACCATCCGATACACCAACGCCGTATGAACAGGAGAATTAAGGAATTCACGAACAACTCTTTCGTCAGGATTCCTACCGTATCGATCCCTAAGTCCACTAAGTGGAACATCCTTTTCATACTCCTCTAAAGAAGTTTCAAGGTTTGACACTTGAGATTCGAGCTCACTAATTCGAGCCGTGCTCTGTAACTGGAATTCCTCTAACTTTCTAGCCATTTGATTGGCCTGCTCTTGAGCACGAGAAACCTCCATCACCCTGTTTATTATTTCTTGATCTTCAGTCCCGGTAGCACGAGTCTCTACGACGGGAACGGCAGAAGATGTTAAGGGACCAACCTCCGACCCGGAGGATTTATGAAGTAAAGCTTTATTCTTCTCTTCCAGGAACTCGCACTGTTGTTTCCAAAGTGCATTTTCATAGGCGTATGACGCAAGACAAGTTTTAGTCTAGAAGAACAAAGAGAGCAAGAAAAAGAGATGGATTAGTAAATTAAGGAAGACCCTTAAAATTATCTGTTAGTATGATCAAGGGAAAAAGATATCACCTTTTCAGCGTAAAGAGAAGCTCGCTGGAATTTCTCCAGAGGATCCTTATGAAGAAGCTTATTCAGATCGCGAGTAAAAACACCAGACAAAAGAACACGGGTTGCCTTATCGACCGCGTTCTCATTATCATCATGAATAAAAGAATCCTTCTCGGAATAACCAGCGGCCCTCCTTCCCTCTAAATGATCCTCGATCATTTCGACAAGAGTAGGTTTTGGATGCTTATCTCCGACTAAAAGAAGATCGTTACCTGAGCGTCCATAATAGCTCATCTTTCTATCAACTGGATCGTTAGCAGGATGAGGCATCGACCAGGTGCGACATCCTCGAACACCCAAAGACGTTCTAAGCTGAAGATGAGGATAACCGGATCCCGTGCCCTGATGAATAGGGGACTCATGAGGAGAATCTGGAGATTCCTCTCTGTTCTCATCAGATTCATGACCCAACTCCAACTTCCTTTTTCGTGACGCTTTCTGCTCGATAGGGACGTTCTCTACGGATTTGGAAGATTTCGACAGCACCATTTTTCCCTTCGAAGAGTGTCGAGAGTTTTCTACCATATCGGCTGAAAAAGAAATAAATTATAAGTTATTTTTCTTCCCTATAAACGGTATCATCACAACACTAAGCTAAAATAAAGTACTAACCAAGAAGTTCAGATGATGAATTGATGGGAAAGTTGTGAACACTTAACCCCGCCTTACGAAGGAAAGCTTCCCCGATCAGAAGAGCACTTTGATATTTGTTTGCACGCATTTCGGAGATCTCAGCGATAAACTTAGCATCGTCAGGAACTAGTTCGCCAGTCGGTAAGCGACCTCCAGGAATCCAACTGGAACCATGATCCCATGAAAAAGGCACGGTCGAACCATCCGCCAAGCAAAGATTAGACGGAGGACGAACAAAGAAAAAATGAGATTTCCATGAAGGATTACTAGAAACAGGGGCGTCAAAGATCGCTCGACTAGGCCGCTGACTAGCGAAGAAGTATCCACGATTCGAAGAACTAGAAATATTGAAGCGGAAAAGTTGCGTAAAATTACGAAAAGAAGGTTTAAACCCCTTTGCGATCATCAAAACAGAAAAGCAAACCACAAAAGCAACGGAATTTGGAACCAGCTGTGTCAAGCACACAGTGAAAGTTTTCAAAACTTCGAGAAAAAGGGGAGACAAAGGAAGACGCAGTCCGCTATTGAAGTGAGCCGAATAAAAAGCTCGACATCCCTCCGGTGGAGATGTGACCCTATCAGTAGGGGAAGGAAGAATTATCTCAGAACCTTCCGGGAAATATTTGGTATAATTATTCACAACCTCCGGAAATGTTTCCACTGTATAAGCACAAGCAACGTCCTCGATTGGTTCAGAAATCTGAGGAACAGTACCTTTGCCCTTTTTGGCTCGGGCAGCTACATCCGCCTCAGTAAGGATTCGTACCTTGAAGGTATCTTCTACAGGGACGACGAAGTCAGATACTGTAGATTGTTCGCCCAAAAGACTAGAATGCAACTCCTCCTCGTTATCGGGGGCGACGACCTCTCTAGAAGAAGATCTTCTTACAGAAGCCATATATTCTGGTTCTCGGAAAATGAAGGTCGATAAAAGGAAAAATTTTATGTGATGAACGACCAAGCAGGAAAATGACTACGAATTATAAGGAAGTATAAAGGAAGAATGGCGAACTTAAGAGTCACCTATTTATAATGAGATGAGAAATGACGTTTCGAACTCATCGCAGCTAATCATATTCCCGCCAAAAACGGTAGGATATAAGAAGCCTCCTGAATAGACGCGTGGCGATTCGTAATCGACAGAGAAGACGACTATCTATGATATGTAGCACTCTTTTCCTTACTTAAGATTTTTTCCCACAGGGTTTTTTCTTAAGGAAGGTTTTTAACGAGGCTCCATTCATAGAAAACAAACGGTCGCGAAGATTTATCTACTTCTACGAGCTTCTATTATCTATACGCTCGAAGAAGTGAGGGAGTACTGATGGGGGCTATTTCGCACCCTATATACTGTACGATCGACTAAAGAACTTGAGATCGGTTCGACCAAATCAGGCTGTTTAAAGATCATCTCATCGACCAGGCCGAGTACAGCTCTCTTCGATCAAAAGACAATACTCCGGACCCATGAAGGATATTTGGGCCGAGTCCTATTAGGACTATGTTTCCTTGTAATGCTAGGTTTAACATTATATAAATACCTAGTTACTCATTGTATTAGACAACTACGAAATCCCTCAACTCCAAGAATATATGATTATACGCTGCTTACAATAGCACAACTGAATAAGATTCAATATTATACTTAGTTTTTGATCTCCATATTGGTGTGTTATTAGCTTTGTTTGTGGTTTTACTTCTTGTTCTTGAATATTGCTTTTCTTTGTAATCGATCCATCCGGAATAAAGTAACAGAGCCCTACAAAATATATTTAGATATCGAAAACCCCCCGATATCACAAATTCACTGATATTCAATTAACTCGACGAAATCCGGTTAAATCAAGAACATTGCTAGAAATGACTAGGTCCATGATGACGCAAGCTAACTTACCGATTTCCTTTTGGGGAGATGCTTTGTTAACTGTTGCCTATATACTGAACAAAGTGCCATCAAAATCAGTGGCTACCACTCCATATGAACTTTGGACAGGTAGGAAACCTGATCTGAGTAACCTTAGACCTTGGGGATCAGCTACTTACGTGCTCGACTCGTCGAACAAATATGGCAAGATTGGCCCCAGAGGAAAGAAATGTATCTTCATTAGATATGCTCAACACTCTAAGGGTTACGTGTTCATAGGAAAAAATGAAGAGGTTAGTACCACTGAAATCGACTCACGAGATGCGACATTCTTAGAGAACGAATTTCCTAAAAGAGGTGAGATCAAAAGTCGAGAACCTCTATTCGAATTATCTGATTCAGCGAATGGCATTGAGCTAGACGAATCGTTGGTGGAAAATGATATGACTGGACCACTTGATCCAAGTGGGAGTAATTTACCCCAGAACGATATTACTGAATCACAACTTAGGAAAAGTTCTAGGGGAAATATTCCTAGACGTCATTACGACGTAGAAGGACATATTTTTAACATTTCCTCTATAGAAGATGAAGAGACAAAATCTTTTGATGAAGCTTTGTCATGTCCTCAGAAGGACGAATGGAAGAAAGCGATGGAAGAAGAAATGGATTCCATGAAATCGGACCAAGTCTGGGAGTTGGTCGATCTTCCTTCTAGCAGAAAATCTATCGGGAATAAATGGATTCTCAAGATTAAGCAAAAGGCAGATGGAACCATTGATAGATATAAAGCTCGTTTAGTAGCTAAAGGATATACTCAACTTAAGGGTATTGATTACGAAGAAACCTTCTCGCCTGTAGTGAGATTTGCCTCTATTCGCCTCCTTTTGTCCATTGTAGCTAACTTAGATTTGGAATTACATCAAATGGACGTTAAGACTGTTTTTCTTAATGGAGAATTAGAAGAAGAAATCTACATGGATCAACCAGTAGGATTTATTCTTAAAGGCCAAGAACACAAAGTGTGTAAATTGAAAAGATCAATCTACGGTCTTAAGCAGTCATCAAGACAGTGGTATTTGAGATTTCATCGGGCTGTAATCTCTTATAACTTCGTCATGATGGATGAAGACCACTGTGTCTATGTCAAACGTTCAAACAACTTTTTTGTAATACTATCTCTCTATGTCGATGACATTTTGTTAGCCGGAAATCAAAGAATTCTTAAACACCATCAAGGAATGGTTATCGTCTAACTTCGAGATGAAAGATATGGGTGAAGCAAATTTCATACTAGGCGTTAAGATCCACAGAGATCGTTCAAAGAAACTCCTTGCTCTTTCTCAAGAATCTTATATAAGGAAGATCATAGAAAGGTTTAGGATGAACGATTGCAAGCCAATAGATACTCCTGTGATGAAAGGCGACAGCCTGAGTCTGGAGATGTGTCCAACGAATCTAGCAGAGAAACAAGAAATGTCAAAAGTACCATATTCCAGTGCTGTAGGGAGCTTGATGTATGCTATGATGTGTACTCGCCCCAACATTTGCTATGCCGTAGGTCTGGTCAGTAGGTATCAATCCAATCCCGGAAGAAGACACTGGGTTGCTGTAAAGAGGATTTTCAGATACCTAAAGGGTACTGCAGACTATTTCCTTTGTTTTCAAGGAAAAGGAATATCGCTGAAAGGCTACACAGATGCTGACTGGGGTGGAGACTTGGATCGTCGTAAGTCCACTTCCGGATATGTTTTCTTACTGAATGATGGCGCCATATCATGGAGCAGCAAGAAACAAAAGTGTGTAGCACTATCAACCATGGAATCGAAATTCGTGGCATGTTCAGCTGCAGTACAGGAAGCTGTTTGGTTGCGAAGATTTCTCCTGCATTTGGGGATAGTAAGTAACTCTGAAGGAGCTGTGACTATTTATTGTGATAGTCAAGCATCTATGGCGTACACTAGAGATCCCAAATATCATGGACTGACCAAACACATTGACACAAGATATAACTTTGTAAGAGATATCATTGAGAAGAAAGAGGTGACTGTCAAGTACATATCTACGCATCAGATGGTTGCTGATCCTTTCACTAAACCTATAGCTAAAGAGGCTTTCATTGGTCATACCAAGTCTTTAGGACTGCGTAGAATTTAATGTACTGGATTCTGTTAAGAATGTTATTGCCACTAACATTGATGTACTAATGTTTTATGAATATACACATATTTTGAGATCTATTTTAAAATGTCTTCACTAAAAAAAGTATGTCGGATAAGTAGAGATTGACTCTCTCACATGAGCAATCGCCTCTGACACTAGGAGTGTGCAGAGATGAGATTTTCTCAATCAGATGAAATTGGCTCGTTCACATGAGATATCGCCTCTGATATTTTAGAATATGCAGAGATGAGGTTACTATATATATAAAGTAATCGAAATGGATTCCCCACTATCCATTGTACTTATCTTAAGCCAGATATGAGTTTTCTTGGGAGTTGAGCCGAGGACGACGAAAGAAGAAAACTCGGGTTTGGGTATCGAGGAATACTTAAACTGAGATATGTACGATACAGATTTACAAATCCCTTTGTAAATGACATACGCTTCTGCTCGGGAAGAAAAGTATCGTACCACGTGTTTTCGTACCACGTGTGCAAGGTGACCACAAAGGTTAATGAGCAAATGTATCCCTTCTTTCTCATTATGTGAGACCTTGAGGTTCAAGGGAATCTCAAATTAATGCCCTTTAAGACTTTTGACTGTTTCTTATGGTTTCTCATTGGTGTTTCTACTTTAGCACGTTACTAATAGCCATGAATCATACGGAGATGCGGTGCGTGTCTAGGAAGGCTGCTAAAGTGAAATCAGAAGATCCTTGTAGGAAAGGAAGATTATCTTCGACTTACACCCTACTTGCATTCACCAGCTAGCTAATTACATTAAACTTAATTGTTTTGAGATGTAATTGTGAATACAGAGTAGTATTGGCCAAAGAGTCGAGTATGCCCTATAACCAAGGTTGGAGGGATAAGGGATACGTCGACTGGTGTAGTACGAAAGATATCTAGGGAATAGCGAGAATAGTCCTCTTCTGGAATTTGTTTCCTTGAGCAGCTATATCACCCTAACAGGTATATAGCAACGTGCTCGTATACTCGCCGGGTCACACGGCCTATTTGCCCATACGGAACTTCGGATGTAAATTGAATTGATCACTGAAAGCACGGGGTCAGCCCGCACGTGCGAGTGGGAGATGTTGGACTGATCCAATTGGGCCGGGTCGGATCGGGTTCGCCCATGTGGGCTGACCCGGACCGGATCCGGATCCAGTTGGTTAAGGGGAGTTTTAGATAACTCCCCACTCCTATTATTACGGGAGAACATCCCTCCCCCCCTCCCCTCTCTCTCTCTTACTAATCAGTAGGACTGTCAATTGAGCCGGGCCTACCCGAAGCCCGATGGCTCGGCCCGATTAAATATGGCTCGAACCCGAATAATTGTGAGCCGGGCCGATTTTGAGCCATTATATTAAACTCGATCAATTTGTGAGCCGAGTTTGAGCCTAATAAGGCTCAGCCCGAATAAAGCCCGACCGAATACTACTGCTAATTATTTATATCAAAATTATTATGTACCAAATATCAAAATCAATTACATACAATTGTACAAGCCAAATGGAAAACATAAAGGAAAAAGGTAAAAGAAAGTAGGGGTGGGATCGGGACGGGTTTTCGGGAATTCAGGTATTTCGGGACGGGATTTCGGGTTTCGGGATCTCAAATTTAAGTCCCGAAACCCGGTAGCTCAACCAAGGTCCCGTGAATTTCGGGTACCCGATTTAATTTCGGGATTTCGGGACGGGTTCGGGTGTCCCGGAAATCCACACTGTTTCTTCCATCACAAACACCAGCAGTATTCAAAATCTCAGATCAGACTTTCATCACAATTCTCACTATCATCATCAGATCTCTGGATCGACTTCACCATCCATCAAGAATCAATCATTCATTCTTCACTGGTACATCTTTTTCCTTCTTTTTTAATCTGTCCTTGTTTTTCTCTCCTCAAAAATCATCCCAGTTCTACTTTTTTTTTTTCATTCAATCTTTCCTCTCATCCACACAAAAATTCCACTTTTCACTCCATCATTCAAATCATACACAAACTCCAGATTCACAGAAAGTTCACTTCAATTTCTTCTTCTTCTTTGATTAACAGAGAAAGTTGAACGGAATCTGGAATTCTTCTTTCCCCTTCTCTCTCTCTCTCAAAAGAACATTTTTGTTTGCTTTTTGTTTTTTAAGTACGATTATTTAATTTTTTCTATATTGGGCTGGGTAAAAGAGATTTGTTATGTATAGTGTAATCGGGACGGGTTCCCCGATCGGGTGGGGGTCAACACCCGAAACCTCCCGGTTTTCATTACCCGGGATTTCGGGTGTCCCAAATCCCGACGAAACCCGTTTTCCTTCATCCCAAATGGGAAAACCCGATTGGGACGGGACGGGTATCCGAAACCCGGTCCCATTTACCCAGCCCTAAAAGAAAGTGATCAAGATTGGGAATTTGGAAGTCTTGGAATACTAAAACTCTACTTACCTGGAGTAAAAAAAAACATATATCAATAATTTTATTTCTAGGAAGATGAAAAGTTTTTATCTAATACAGTAATACAATTTAATCATACATCAGAAAACTTTTCATTAAAAGATATTACATTTTTATGTAATATGGGTACTTGTCGAAAAAATAGATTTTGATGAGTATATTATAACATCTGTGACTTGATCTTTAATTTTAAATTTTATTTAATGTTTAATATTATGAAGAACAAGTGTGGAATTTAAATATTATTGTCTCTTGTGTATTAAGTAAGAGTGTTTTATTCATATTAGTGCGTAATTTTTTTTATTTATGGAGTAACATTTGCTAGTATTAATAAATCCAACATAAGCCCGATATAAACCCGAAGCCCGAAACGTTACATGAGCTGAGTTTGAGCCGAAACAATTAAAAAATTTATGAGCCGAGCTTGAGCCTATAACTATGAAGCCCGATGGTATTTGAGTTTGAGCTATTTAAAGCTCGGCTCACAAGGCCCGATTGACAGTCCTACTAATCAGTTAATAAAAGAGACGTTTATTTGCTCTCTCTCTATCAGACAGTTTAATTTACAAATTGAAAATCAGAGAAAACGATATACAGAGAAAAATACAGAGAGTAAAAACTAAGAGAGAAAACAATTAATTCTTTGTGGAGAATTAATTTGATCAATCAAGTACATCGAAGTGCAGGGTTCTTAGGCTGTGATTCGTGTCTACTTTCCGTTCGTGATTGGAGATCGACCAGAGTATTGGAAAATTGCCAGAAGTCAGAAAGAAGAAATTCGTGATTCAATTGCCGGTTCAAATTTATAAGTATGATCCTTCTACTTTTTGTTTGCTTTAAATACATAAATTTGAAGCATGTATGTTGTTAAAACCAACAGAGAAGTGCCGCCTCCGTCCTCGACGCGACAAGAACAACGACACTTCACTCGCCGTCGTTCTTGTCGCGGGCGGCACGGCGCCGCCACCCCTGTTCTGGTCGCGACCAGAACGGAGTGGAGCTTCACCGGTGAAGCTTCCTTACCCAGGAAGAAGGTCTTTTTTTTCTTTTTTTCTTTTTTCTTTTCAATTTTGAGATTTTTTTTTTTTTTTAAAATTATATGTTCCAGTAGATCTTATCTGTATTAGGTAAATTTGCAAATATTAGATCATAAAATCGATTTCAGTGGCTCTGGCATTTACTCATCTATTTTTGAACTTGTGATGTAATAGAGGCAGCAATTGAAGGAATTGAATCAATTCAAAGCAAGAAGAAAAAAGGGGAAGAAAAGAAGAAAGAAGACGTTTGACTCAGTCTGATTTAAATTAATTAAAGGAATTAAGAGGAATAATTAAAAGAGAAGAAATCGTAATATTATTCACACGCTTTATGTAAACAGTTAGTTAGTTTAGTTTGTTAGATAAATAAGTTTATAAATAGGGCTGTAGCTTATCAGATTATACACACAATTCTCAATTCATTTTTTCTACTTTCAGTTTTCTAATATATGGCAGGGCTCATATTATTTGTTTTTTTTTTTTTTAATAAAAGGGTATATTGGGACTTTCTCAAAATAAAGAAAAGGGTATAGAGGACATTGCACAATATTAGCTGAGATTGTACATGAATGGTTCACCCACAAAGCACATATCATCTGAAAATAAAAGATGGTAATTTCTATTGCAGCTCATTATAGCTTTCTTTGTGCCTTCTTCACAGACATGAATGGTTCACCCACAAAGCACATATCATCTGAAAATATTCCTTGAACAATGTATTATCTGGAACAGGTTCGCTCAAACAGATAGAGACTGAGATTTGGTGGCTTAAGCAATGCGATGTCAGTTCATCGAGCTCCTGAATAAGCTTAATCAAAATAGGATGAGGCGGTTGCTTGAGCAATCAGAATGCATATGCTGCTTCCCCATATGACGGGTAAAACAGAGGTGTTGTTATTTCCTTCTTATTCTAATGTAATCTTCCGTTGCATTCTAAAATCCTTTTTCATTCCTCTAGTAACAGATATGTGTATCGGATTTCATGGTTGGGATTGGTTCTACCTACAAAGATCTTGAATTTGTTCATGTTCAGAGAATCTGTTAAAAAATGCAAAATTAAAAGCAATGAGGATGTTTTTAAATTCTTGGTTAGACTTTGAGGTAGATTCATGCAAAATTATTTCATATAATTTAATTTGGAGGCAGTACTTCCCTAGAGAAAAATAGATGAATAAGGTGGATTTTTATTTCCCTTCAACATATCTAGAAACTTTGTTTGAGTCTAGTGGATTATAGTGCAAATAATTATTTTGACAAGAACGGGATATAGTTTCCACTAATTTCATATCTTAATGGAAGAATGAAAACTAGTGTTGAACCCATTTCTCTATGAACTCTTCAGAGCATGATTTTATGGTTCGGTAAAATTGCATAAAACGTCTCAAATTAATTAGTGATTTTGAATTTTTGTCCTAAACTATATTACCTCACCGAATTTCGTCCCGCAGTTTAATATTTGTTTGAAATATCGTCCCAAACTAATTGCTAATTTTGACTTTTCGTCACAAACTATATCAACTCACCGAATTTCGTCCCATAATTTGTCATTTTGTATGAATTTAGTCCCAAATTAATGAAAATGACGGTTCAATCTTGTAACTAATTTGGGACGAATTCTGCAATATTATATAATTATTCATGTTAAAATTTACCATGTTATGACACGTAAATAGCCATGTGATAATATAACGGCAAATGCGCAATTTCCGTCTTATAATTAATAGTGGGACGATATTCCAAAAAAATTATTTAATTACGGGACGAAATTCGCCAAATTTAATAATTTGGATTGAAAATCCAAAATCAGTAATTAATTTGGGACGATTTTTGCAATTTTGCCTTATGGTAACTATAAATCCAGCTCACTCCCCATTAACTGAAATGTCCATTGTTCACTATTAGTGTGCGCTATTTTTTGTGTTGATGTACTAGAAAAGTTAGAATTATCTATCATTTGATCAAATAAAAAATCGTAAATATTTCTTCTATAATTATGGCTTCTTCAAGGATCCTATTTCTAAACATTAACAACTTAGTTCATAATCATTCTCTTTTTCTGGAGGGTATGTAACATGCGTGCCTGTGGACTCGGTTGGGGAAAGAGTTCACAAAAATGATAGATTTGGGCATCTGTTATCGATACCATTAGCCAAAGTGGGGCCGTGGGAATATTAGAAGGTTACATTTAGTGGCGGAGTCAGAATTTTTTTCCACCCGGGTCCTTATAAAATTAAGTATTATTTAAAATATAATATTCTATTCGTCCCATTAATTTACTCCATTAGTTACAGTAGACGATCAAACTTTTGAATCGTTTAAGTGACTTATCAATTATCATGTTAAATCATTTACATTTATGATGTATTAACCCTTTTAAATATTAATATATATGGTGCCATTTTATACTATCAGCTTATTAGTGAAATATATTTTAAAATTTTGGTCAAGTCGACTTATCAATTGCACCAATGGATAAATTAAATAAAAATAGGACGGAGAAAGTAATAAAAAAACCAATAACAAAAATATGAAATTAGAGACTTATGATATTTAAAAAGTGTCAATTTCTATAAAGTATTATTAGTGTTTTAGTAGGATTCAAATTACAAAATTAAAAAAAAAATTATTAGAGTATGAGTTGAAGCACACTTTATAACTATTAACTTGTTAGATTTATCAAACTCTAATAAAGATGGACTTTTTTATTTAGAGATTTAATTGTAATTAGGAATCTATTAAAAGAAAATCATAAATTACATCAAAACATATATAAATAATTCAATATAGCTCATAGAGTACATATATATAATTAATCTGGATGAAGAATTTCAGGGGGGTCCATGCACACCCCACCTTATAACGTGGCTCCGCCACTTCAACTTCATATCATGCATGAATGCCATTTGTGTACCCAGAATCGTGTGGTTGAAATGTGTGTTGGTAAAAGCAACTTGATTCTTTATATCCTACATCACATTATAATGTGCATTGAATGTAACCTCATCATTTTTTTAATTTTTAATGTCTTTTGACTGAATTTTTTTTTTGAAATCCGGGTATTTTCATAATCTAATATATATTGTCTTCCTGGTTTATATATCTGCCTCCCTACATCCTTTTTTTGCCTTTAACAACGAGTGAAATTAGGTCAAGAGAACTGAAATTACAAATTCTAAAGGAATCACTTTTCCAATGGCTTTCTGTGGAAGCAGCTTGAAAGACCATTTTCTGTATTTTTTTTAAGCAAAGGGTGGACTGGCAACTGGGAAGCTATTTGATTAAGTAAGCTTTTAATTTTTTTTTTTTTTAACAGTAGATCTAAGAGTTTTGCACAATTAAATTAATCATCCATTATCTTGTTTCATATATCTTATAGTAAAATAAAGAAAATTACTTTTGATGTGTTAAAAGAACTTATTAAAGTGCTATTTGGAGAATTGAATAATTTGGTGATGGGATCGTGAACACTTGTAGTTAGTTATCTTTAATAAATAAGTTATCTGTGAGGTGCTCATATTAACCTTTTCACTATTTGTAAAGTATTCAATTTCTTTAAAGAAATTAAAATTTACGGAGTTCTGCTATCTTGTTATTTAGAGAATTGAATAATTTGGGGGGTTTTTTGCACTTTGCACCCCGAAACATGGGAAATAGGCACTTTGCGCCCCCGAAACTTAGATTTAGCACTTTGCACCCTCGAAATATGAAAAATGCAGCACTTTGCACCCTCTTTTATTTTCAAGCAAAAACTCAAGGGCAAAATAGGTAATTTTATTGTAAATCTTTGGCACTTTGCACCCCCAAAATAAAATTAGCACTTAAGGCCATCTCTAATCGTTAGTGGGAGGGGAGGGGAGGGGAGGGGAGGGGAGGGGAGGGGGAGGGGAGGGGAAAAAGAATTGTGGTCTTCAATAGTGGGGGGAAGTGGGGAGGGGAAGGAGAGTGGGAGGGGAAATGAGAGACAAAGGGCAAAAACTTGCCCTCCGGCCATCTTCAATGGTAAGGGGGAGGGGGAGGGGGATTTTTGGGTTTTTTTAAAATTATGGTCTTCAATGGTGGGGGAGTGGGGAGGGGGAAGAGAGTGGGAGTGAAAGTGGGAAAGAAAGGGCAAAAGCTTGCCCCTCCTTTACCCCTCGGCTCATACGCTACATAGATTTAGGATTAGATTGGAATTATTATTATTATTATTATTATTATTATTATTACTATTACTAATATTATTATTACTATTATTAATATTAAAATATAATCTTTTATATAAGTACGATTTAATTTAACAAAATTACATATTAAAAAAAAGTTAAACTTCATAATAGAACACTTAAAATATTTAAACAAATAAGCATACATACTAAAAATCATCGACCGTGCCTTTCCCACACATGGGCAATTAAGTCGTCCCGAAGCTTACGATTGGCTACTACCGATCGTATTGCTTGATGGCGCATCATATAATTCTCCATGGATAATTCACCACGTCTTGGACTAACCTCTCGCGTTGGTCCTGGATAAATATTAGCACGAGCTCTACGAGATGTGGAAATATTTGTATATTTCCGCGAGGAATAGGGGACGCTTCATCCGAAATCGGCGTCTAAAGTCCTCATCTGAATAAAGAGTCCTATCGACAAAGTAGTCTGCCATGAGTTCTTCGTGCTAAGTCTTTCTTATATTAGTAATGGTATGATTGTAAAAATCGTTGTTAAGTCTTTCTTATATTAGTATTGGTATGATTGTGTAATTTTCATTAAATTAAGTTTTTTTTTATTGTTAATGATAACTCTATCTTATTATTATTAAGGGACATTTGCTTTTTGAGTACCATAGGATATGCCAACTTGCAACTTTGGTACCATTGGTTACAAAAATGCAACTTTGGTATCACATGATTATTATTATTATTATTATTATTAGTAATTTTGATAATAATAATATTTGTATTATTATTATTATTATTATTATTATTATTATTATTATTATTAGTATTATTATTATTATTTATTCTTATTCTTATTATTATTATTATTATTATTATTATTATTATTATTATTATTTATTCTTATTCTTATTATTGTTACTATTATTATTATCTTTATCTTTAACATTATTATTATTATTATTATTATTATTATTATTATTATTATTGTTATTATTGTTATTATTATAATTTTTTTTATTATTATAATTTTTTTGTATTATTATTAATATTCTTGTATTTTTATTATTATATTATTTTATAACTAGTCTGGCACATGGACCAGTTTATTTTAATGTTAATCCTAATTTACAGTTATCACTAACTGATGTTAATTTATTAGACGCCTTGACTCTAAATGTTAAAACTCATGGTTATGACTATGAACATGGAACAGAAGTCATGTGTGTCTGCTATAGAGTTTATTTTAAACCTCTTTATACTTTAAATCCAAATTGCAGGATAATGGATAAAAAAATAAATGAAACCGTGATAATTGAAACCAATCTTGGTAAATCAAATATAACCACTAGAAGAACAATTAAGTGGGATGAAATTCCCTTTCCTGATACTTGGAAAATAACGAATGCGGTCAAACTCAAACCTCAAATATGGAATGATTTTTCTAAAATATTTCAATCTCAAACAGGAGATATTTCTATAAAAATGATAGAAAATACTAGAAATAATATTTCTAGAAGCTCTTCAGTTAGGTCTTTTATATCACCTTTAGATGAATTAGTTATACCTACTAGAACTTCAACTTCGTATGAATATGAGAGATTTCCTGCTAGAAATTCTACATCCCAATTTAGAGAAAATACTGATTATAATAAAGTTGAAAAAATTCTTCTCAACAAAGACAACATAGGAAAAGGTATTTATAAAAATACTGAAGAAGATAATTCGGCAACCTCTGTCAGAAATATAGGAGAGGCAGATATAACTCCCTCAGAAGCAAATTTTGATGATATTTAATGGATTGTACACAAAAAATTGATTTTAGTCCTGGTTCTCAGGCAAGACAATTAATTAAAACAGAAATTAATCTTCCAAAATGGAAACTTTTTAGAGAATGGTTTTTTAAGAATATTTCTAAAGAAGACCAAAATTATTTTCAAAATGAATTTTACAAATTCACTACTTTACAAAATAAAATTATCCATTTTGTTCCTTGGTTTGTTATAACATATCTTGAAAATCATATTTCAGTTTTAGAAAGAACTTACAAATTATCAAATGGAGATGTTTTAAGGAGTGTTTTCCCTCCCCAGAGTTCGTTTACTGTTGGTAATGACCATAAGACGATAAATTTGACAGCTTTTTCTAAATTATTAGAAAATGATGCTTTACAGATAACAACCAGTAATATAAATAGTATTTTACAACAAAATAATTATACAAATCTGTATTTAAATATCTTAGAAGAGCAAATTAAAGAATTACATAATAGAGTAGAAGAAATCTTCTCTGTAATAAAAAACATAAGACCTATGATAGATCTAGAAGAAAAGCCTATAAATGGTATTGTCTCTACATCTCATCTTCAGCCACCACCCGAAATAACAGATTTTAAATTAAAATCCCATAAAGAACTAGAAAAATTTCAAGAAGGACTAGCTTTATGTAATGAGATTAAATTGAATCAACAAATTAAAAGACAAAACTTAAATGAAAAGAGTCAATTAGGACAGTTTTGTAATCAATTTGGTATGGATATTCCAACTACTTCAAGAAAAGGAAAGAATTATAAATCTAATCCAGGAGCAGATAATGTTTCTTACCATAAGAAAATAAGACATCTTTCTAAAAAGAAATTAGAAGGAAGAAAAATCTTCTAATAAAAAGAAAATTGTTTGTTATAAATGTGGTAGAACAGACCATTACGCTAATAGGTGTAAAATGAAGAAAAAGATAAATGAATTAAAAATTGATGAATCTATGAAAGAAAATTTAGAAAAAATATTAATAAATTCTGAATCAGAACCTGAAGAATCTCAGGATAGAGATAATTCTAGTAATAATTCTTCAGAAGAAATTGATATGTTAGAAGAAGAAGAGACAGCTTCTCAGAATTCTAGCTATTGTTGTGATTCTTGTGCCCAAGGAGGTATTTGTAAGATTTATGAAGAAAAAGAGGATTATTATAAAATCCTATCTCAATTTAAAAACATGCATTTAAATGTTTTAACTTCAGGAAATATGTTAGAATTCCTAAAACAGATTAAAGATCCCGAGTTAAGATTAAAACTAATAGATCAAATGCAAGTAGAAGACGTTCCTTCGACTAGTAAAGATTCTGATAGGATCTAACCACCTATACCTATAAGTTCGTCAGAACCTTATACTATGAATAAAGTTTATCAACTTTTAAAAGAAAGACAGAATATTGAAATACCTACTTCTGTTAATGATCTAAATAAAGAAATAAAAAATTTAAAAATAGAGATTTCAAATTTGAAAAATACGAATCAACAATTAGAAGAGAGAGTTATTCGTTTAGAAATGGCTAAACAAATCAGCACTCATGAGGAATATGGTCATAATGAGTTTGATGAAAATGTTATCCAAGAAAATTTCTTGTCTAATCTTAATATGGTTATTTCTCAAAAATGGTTTATAAAAATTACACTACTTATAGATAATCATTTTAGAAAAGAAATTATAGCTCTTATCGATAGTGGAGCAGATATGAATGTCATACAAGAAGGAATAATTCCCACAAGATATTTTCATAAAACCACAAATTCTCTTAGCCATGCTGGAGGAGAAAAATTAGACATAAAATTTAAAATCCCTTTAGCTTATATTTGCAAGGATAAGGTTTGCATTCCTACGAGTTTCTTACTTGTTAAAAATATTACTAATCCTATATGGATAAATTTATGAGTATTTCTATAAGGTAAAATATCATTTTCATTTAATAATCTAATAGTTAATTCATCATTATCAAGAGATATAGATTCCTCTGTAGTCTTAACAATTTGTTTAAGTCCAATTCTTTCAAAAGTACCCATTTTATAAATGGTTCTTGTTTTAATTCTTGGAATAGTCCACTTATTTAGTAAATCAAGATTCTGAGGAATATCATATTCCTGATTCAAACTATTCTTAATATTTCCATTTTTACTGAATCTATTCATGTTCGATATATTTTAATCATGTGTTAACCCATATAATCACAATATATCTTCTACCTCCATGGCTTTGATACCATTCTGGACCCAGGTACAATCATAGTATAAGGCTTAGGATTAGATTTGGATATTTATTACAAGAATATAAATCTAGACGGTTAATAATCTTAATAATTTCTGGACCTAGGTACAATCATAGTATAAGGCTTAGGATTAGATTTGGATATTTATTACAAGAATATAAATCTAGACGGTTAATAATCTTAATAAACTCATTTTCAATATAAAAAAGCCCAAGAAAACGCCTTCAAATGGCAAAGGGGGGCAAGGATATTTACTAGTGAATTCGTAAGATTATTATTGCCAGAAATATTTTCTTACCCATAATCCTAGTTCATTATATTATTCAAGACCCATGTTCAGTGAATTCGTAAGATTATTATTGCCAGAAATATTTTCTTACCCATAATCCTAGTTCCTTATATTATTCAAGACCCATGTTCAAAATAATATTAAAACCCATGAGGTTTATGATACATAGTTATATATGGTTCAACACATGATTAACAAGTATTTAGCATGTCATTAGGCTAAATATAACATACAAATATAAAATTTAAAAACAGAAAAGTAGAAAAGAATACCTCAGATGGAACTTCAAACCAAGCTTTTATTTATTTCTTCAATATATTACAAGATTTATATTACAAAGTAGAAATATAAAAACTGTATGTATTACAAGGGTAGTAGTAGTAGTAGTAGTGTAGTATTAGGAGTAGTAGCAGTCATTTCGGAAGATGCTTCCTCGGGCTGGGATTCTCCCTCTTTATAGACGGATGTAATATTCCTCTTGATATGTTAATGAGGCATCTTTGGCATTTACCTTAATTAGGATCTTTGGCATTTACCTTAATTAGGCTGATCACCCGTGATATGTTGAAGATAGGCATTAACCTTAATCAAAACTTTTGGCATTTTCCTAGATTAAGACTTTTGGCTTTTACCTCTTTCTTGATCAGAATTTCTCAAATATAGATTCGAGATTATCAGCATTGAGCAGATCTTCATCATCCTCATATGGATCTTGGGATTCCCCTGCTAAATCATCTTTTGGCGCCGACGTCATAGACGTGTCAGACTTTGAATCATCTTCCAGGAATTCTTTAAAATTCTTTTTCAAATCCCTTTTCATTTCGTCCATATATGCTTTAATAATTTCAGCTTTAGACAAATCTTGTCTCTTCATTTTTAATTTTCCAGATATAACTTGGAATGGACTAGGAGTATCTTCCCGATCTTTACTTTTATAATTTAGAAGTTTAGACTGAATTAATTCTTCAGTTTCTGCTCCGAATAATTTTCCAGAGGATGGATCAGTCTTGTTCATTTTTTCCTTTTGAGAATGAATAACTATAAAGACAAGGGGTCTGGTGTTCTGTATAACCCACCACAGGGATCCACTTTGATATCCAAGGAATTGAAAATTCAATAAAAAAGTGCATTGAAGCTATAAGCTCATCTGCCTTTTGTGAAGTTATTAACTGAGAAATCTGAGGGGATAAATCTATCCATTCTGAATATAAATTTTTCCATTTATCAGGAAGAATTTTATAAGAAGGACCGTGGTATGACCACCAATTGACAAACCAATTTGGTATAGGAGATTTATATACTTCTCCACAAATTTTCATAAACCATGTATGTTTTTTCTTATTATTTTGGTAATATAGTACCTTATCAAAAGCTGAGATATAATCCCAGTAATTAAATTTGATAGAAATATTTTTCTCGGAAAAGATATAATCTTTTTCCTTAAATGTGGATAAACCCCATTCTTGACATGAAAAAATCTTTTTCACAATGATTTTGCTAAAAGTATAACTTTTCTGATCATTTGAAGTAAAGTGAGTAATTTCACAGCTTTCAGTTGCTTTAAGCAAACTTTCATAAAAATTTCTCTGCTTGTATGACGTAGCAGTAAATTGAGTATTATCAATATACCTGTTCATTAGGAACCATGGGTCTTCTTTCCATTTCAAATCGGAATATTTCAGATGAAGTATGACTTCTTTTTTATCATTCTCAGCATAATTTATGCTGTCATCATATTCATTTTCTTGCAGAATATTTGCAAAAGTCTGGGAATTTCCTTTTTGAGATGTGGATGATTCACCCAATCCGGAAATATTTTCCGCTACCAAATTTTTACCATGAATCTGGGAGATTATGTTTCCCCTACCTCCTCGACCTCTATAATTTTGAGGCCGTCCTCGGAATGAATAATCTCTAGGTATCATAACCTGTAAGACAATTTGTGAAATTATATGAGGATCAATCATTTATAAAATCCTTGAAGTTTCAACAATTTATGCTGAAAATATTTTATCATATGATCATAAAAAACCAAATTTCCATCCTTCATCCATTCACCTTCTTCTATTTCACCTTCTTCTAAACCTTTTAATAGAAAGTTTCTTTTTTCCTCATAAAGCTCTATTATCGTTTTAGTATACCTAATTGTACTTTTATTTTTGATATAATTACTTTTATTAAGAGTGTTTAGACAGGAATGTCCTTGACAAGGATATTTTCCAAGTAATTTGGCTGGCTTCATGAGTCCTGTAAAAATTCACGTGTTAAGAAATCAGGAAGATGATTATCTTCTCCTTTTTTATAAAATATTTCAAAATAAAAAGGGGCTAAATGAGCCTGCCATCTTGCAAACATTTGTTTAGAAACATCATGCTTAAAATCTTTGTCAAACATATATTTTGCAGATTTGCAATCAGTAAATATTTTAAACTTTTGATTGTATAAATCGTCTTGAAATTTCAAAACACATCTGAGAATAGCAAGAATTTCTTTAGCAATTGTAGCATAAATTTTTTGGCTATTATTCCATTTTCCTGAATGGAATCTTACTAAAAATATTTGTTTAGTAGAAGGGCATATTTGCTTAAGGACTCCTCCAAAACCTATATCAGAGGCATCAGTTTCAATAATTTTTTCCCATGTGGGATTGGCTAGCATTAGACAAGGAAGTGATTTCACTTTACTCTTAATTAATTTGACAGCATTAGTACGTATATCTGTCCAAGGAGTAGGAGACTTTTTAAGTCTATCATATAAAACAGCTGTATCAGTAGCTAAGTCTTTATAATAAGACGAAATCTAATTTAAACTTCCAAGAAATCTTTGGAGTTGAGTTTTATCTGTTATAATATCAGGAAATTTAGAAGCAAATTCTATACTTCTATTAATAGGAATTATTTTCCCTTTTTCAATATTGTGACCAAGAAATCTAATATTAGTTTGAAAAATAGACATCTTTGGTTTAGAAATTACTAAACCATGTTGAATGACAACCTTTTTAAATATTTCTAAATGTTTAAAATGATTTTCAATAGTTTTTGAAAATACCAAAATATCATCAATATAAACAATTATAAAATCACTATAATGTATGAAAATATCATTCATGATTTTCTGAAATTCAGAAGGGGCATTTTTCAAACCAAATGGCATAACTTTCCATTCATAATGTCCAAAAGGAACATTAAAAGCAGTTTTATATTGATCTTTATCACTTATTTGAATCTGCCAGTATCCTGACTTTAAATCAAATTTAGAGAATATAATCGCATCATACAACCTTTCTAAAAGGTCTTTCTTATTAGGTTTGGGATGCCTAATCCATTTTAGGATTTTATTCAAAGGTTTATAATTTATAACTAATCTAGGAGCTCCTCTCTCCTGTTCACTACGTTTATTAACATAGAAGGCGGTGCATGACCAAGGTGAATTAGATGGTTTTATTAAACCTTTCTTTAAAAGAGATTCTATTTCCTTTTTACATAATTCTAAATATTCAGAATTCATCTGACAAGGCCTAGCCTTAGTAGGAATTTTCCTTTCATCAAAATCTTCCTCATAAGGAAGTTCAACAATATGTCTTTTTCTTTCCCAAAAAGCATTAGGATGATCATTACAAATTTCTAAGGATAATTTATTGTAAATCAATTTTATTTTTTCTTGCAAAGTATGACTTTGTAATTTCTCTTCAAGGGTAAGAATACTAACCTCTTGTTTCAAATAATTCAAGTGAGAAACCTTATGATCCAATAAATCTTTTAATTCATGCAAAAGTTTAGGAAATGGCCTAGTAATTAATTTAAAAATTATTTCTTTTCCCTCAAAAGTCCCTGTAATTCCTGAGTTATCAACTCTAGTTAAAGGATAAATTTGGTCAATAAAAGGAGTTCCAAGTATAACTTGATTAGTAATATTTTTAACAAGTAAGAAACTCGTAGGAATGCAAACCTTATCCTTGCAAATATAAGCTAAATGGATTTTAAATTTTATGACTAATTTTTCTCCTCCAGCATGGCTAAGAGAATTTGAGGTTTTATGAAAATATCTTGTGGGAATTATTCAAAATTATAGAGGTCGAGGAGGTAGGGGGAACATAATCTCCCAGATTCATGGTAAAAAATTGGTAGCGGAAAATATTTCCGGATTGGGTGAATCATCCACATCTCAAAAGGGAAATTCCCAGACTTTTGCAAATATTCTGCAAGAAAATGAATATGATGACAGCATAAATTATGCTGAGAATGATAAAAAAGAAGTCATACTTCATCTGGAATATTCCGATTTGAAATGGAAAGAAGACCCATGGTTCCTAATGAACAGGTATATTGATAATACTCAATTTACTGCTACGTCATACAAGCAGAGAAATTTTTATGAAAGTTTGCTTAAAGCAACTGAAAGCTGTGAAATTACTCACTTTACTTCAAATGATCAGAAAAGTTATACTTTTAGCAAAATCATTGTGAAAAAGATTTTTTCATGTCAAGAATGGGGTTTATCCACATTCAAGGAAAAAGATTATATCTTTTCCGAGAAAAAATATTTCTATCAAATTTAATTACTGGGATTATATCTCAGCTTTTGATAAGGTACTATATTACCAAAATAATAAGAAAAAACATACATGGTTTATAAAAATTTGTGGAGAAGTATATAAATCTCCTATACCAAATTGGTTTGTCAATTGGTGGTCATACCACGGTCCTTCTTATAAAATTCTTCCTGATAAAAGGAAAAATTTATATTCAGAATGGATAGATTTATCCCCTCAGATTTCTCAGTTAATAACTTCACAAAAGGCAGATGAGCTTATAGCTTCAATGCACTTTTTTTATTGAATTTTCAATTCCTTGGATATCAAAGTGGATCCCTGTGGCGGGTTATACAGAACACCAGACCCCTTGTCTTTATAGGACTTCATTCTCAAAATTTTGGGAAAAAATGAACAAGACTGATCCATCCTCTGGAAAATTATTCGGAGCAGAAACTGAAGAATTAATTCAGTCTAAACTTCTAAATTATAAAAGTAAAGATCGGGAAGATACTCCTAGTCCATTCCAAGTTATATCTGGAAAATTAAAAATGAAGAGACAAGATTTGTCTAAAGCTGAAATTATTAAAGCATATATGGACGAAATGAAAAGGGATTTGAAAAAGAATTTTAAAGAATTCCTGGAAGATGATTCAAAGTCTGACACGTCTATGACGTCGGCACCAAAAGATGATTTAGCAGGGGAATCCCAAGATCCATATGAGGATGATGAAGATCTGCTCAATGCTGATAATCTCGAATCTATATTTGAGAAATTCTGATAAAAAAAGAGGTAAAAGCCAAAAGTCTTAATCTAGGAAAATGCCAAAAGTTTTGATTAAGGTAAATGCCTATCTTCAACATATCACGGGTGATCAGCCTAATTAAAGTAAATGCCAAAGATCCTAATTAAGGTAAATGCCAAAGATGCCTCATTAACATATCAAGAGGAATATTACATCCGTCTATAAAGAGGGAGAATCCCAGCCCGAGGAAGCATCTTCCGAAATGACTGCTACTACTCCTAATACTACACTACTACTACTACTATTACCCTTGTAATACATACAATTTTTATATTTCTACTTGTAATATAAATCTTGTAATATATTGAAGAAATAAATAAAAGCTTGGTTTGAAGTTCCATCTGAGGTATTCTTTTCTACTTTTCTGTTTTTAAATTTTATATTTGTATGTTATATTTAGCCTAATGACAAGCTAAATACTTGTTAATCATGTGTTGAACCATATATAACTATGTATCATAAACCCCATGGGTTTTAATATTATTTTGAACATAGGTCTTGAATAATATAAGGAACTAGGATTATGGGTAAGAAAATATTTCTGGCAATAATAATCTTACGAATTCACTGAACATGGGTCTTGAATAATATAAGGAACTAGGATTATGGGTAAGAAAATATTTCTGGCAATAATAATCTTGCGAATTCACTAGTAAATATTCTTGCCCCCCTTTGCCATATGAAGGCGTTTTCTTGGGCTTTTTTATTTTGAAAATGAGTTTATTAAGATTATTAACCGTCTAGATTTATATTCTTGTAATAAATATCCAAATCTAATCCTAAGCCTTATACTATGATTGTACCTAGGTCCAGAAATTATTAAGATTATTAACCGTCTAGATTTATATTCTTGTAATAAATATCCAAATCTAATCCTAAGCCTTATACTATGATTGTACCTGGGTCCAGAATGGTATCAGAGCCATGGAGGTAGAAGATATATTGTGATTATATGGGTTAACACATGATTAAAATATATCGAACATGAATAGATTCCGTAAAAATGGAAATATTAAGAATAGTTTGAACCAGGAATATGATATTCCTCAGAATCTTGATTTACTAAATAAGTGGACTATTCCAAGAATTAAAACAAGAACCATTTATAAAATGGGTACTTTTGAAAGAATTGGACTTAAACAGATTGTTAAGACTACAGAGGAATTTATATCTCTTGATAATGATGAATTAACTATTAGATTATTAAATGAAAATGATATTTTACCTTATAGAAATACTCATAAATTTATCCATATAGGATTAGTACAAATTGCTTTTATACCATTAACTTTGGTAGGATTACCAGAAAGCTTTATTGCAGCACTACGTGATGGTAGGAATCTAAATTGAAAAAAATCGTTAATGGGAATAATACAATCTAGTCTGGCACATGGACCAGTTTATTTTAATGTTTATCCTAATTTACAGTTATCACTAACTGATGTTAATTTATTAGACGCCTTGACTCTTAATGTTAAAACTCATGGTTATGACTATGAACATGGAACAGAAGTCATGTGTGTCTGCTATAGAGTTTATTTTAAACCTCTTTATACTTTAAATCCAAATTGCAGGATAATGGATAAAAAAATAAATGAAACCGTGATAATTGAAACCAATCTTGGTAAATCAAATATAACCACTAGAAGAACAATTAAGTGGGATGAAATTCCCTTTCCTGATACTTGGAAAATAACGAATGCGGTCAAACTCAAACCTCAAATATGTAATAATTATTCTAAAATATTTCAATCTCAAACAGGAGATATTTCTATAAAAATGATAGAAAATACTAGAAATAATATTTCTAGAAGCTCTTCAGTTAGGTCTTTTATATCACCTTTAGATGAATTAGTTATACCTACTAGAACTTCAACTTCGTATGAATATGAGAGATTTCCTGCTAGAAATTCTACATCCCAATTTAGAGAAAATACTGATTATAATAAAGTTGAAAAAATTCTTCTTAACAAAGACAACATAGGAAAAGGTATTTATAAAAATACTGAAGAAGATAATTCGGCAACCTCTGTCAGAAATATAGGAGAGGCAGATATAACTCCCCCAGAAGCAAATTTTGATGATATTTAATAGATTGTACACAAAAAATTGATTTTAGTCCTGGTTCTCAGGCAAGACAATTAATTAAAACAGAATTTAATCTTCCAAAATGGAAACTTTTTAGAGAATGGTTTTTTAAGAATATTTCTAAAGAAGACCAAAATTATTTTCAAAATGAATTTTATAAATTCACTACTTTACAAAATAAAATTATCCATTTTGTTCCTTGGTTTGTTATAACATATCTTGAAAATCATATTTCAGTTTTAGAAAGAACTTACAAATTATCAAATGGAGATGTTTTAAGGAGTGTTTTCCCTCCCCAGAGTTCGTTTACTGTTGGTAATGACCATAAGACGATAAATTTGACAGCTTTTTCTAAATTATTAGAAAATGATGCTTTACAGATAACAACCAGTAATATAAATAGTATATTACAACAAAATAATTATACAAATCTGTATTTAAATATCTTAGGAGATCAAATTAAAGAATTACATAATAGAGTAGAAGAAATCTTCTCTGTAATAAAAAACATAAGACCTATGATAGATCTAGAAGAAAAGCCTATAAATGGTATTGTCTCTACATCTCATCTTCAGCCACCACCTGAAATAACAGATTTTAAATTAAAATCCCATAAAGAACTAGAAAAATTTCAAGAAGGACTAGCTTTATGTAATGAGATTAAATTGAATCAACAAATTAAAAGACAAAACTTAAATGAAAAGAGTCAATTAGGACAGTTTTGTAACCAATTTGGTATGGATATTCCAACTACTTCAAGAAAAGGAAAGAATTATAAATCTTCTCTGTGATAAAACACATAAGACCTATGATAGATCTAGAAGAAAAGCCTATAAATGGTATTGTCTCTACATCTCATCTTTAGCCACCACCTGAAATAACAGATTTTAAATTAAAATCCCATAAAGAACTAGAAAATTTTCTAGAAGAAAAATTTAAAGGATTAAAATTAAATACTTTGAATAATGAGTTTACTGAGAGTATTAGTAGAGATAACTACAAAGAAAAATTAAACGATGAGTTAAATAAAATTGAAAAATTTGCTGATAGGCCTACTCAAAGATTATATTACTATAGGAGACCTTCACCTATGGATACTTTACATGAAGAACAAGAATATACTGTTAATAACATTTATAATGGAAAAAATATTTATGAATGGAATTTAGATGGTTACACTGAAAAACAAATATATACTTTAGCCCATAGGATGCTTATGTACATTATTATTTGTAAGAGTAATAATAACAGTGATAGTACTGTTGCTAAAATGATAGTTGCTGGATTTACTGGCCAATTAAAAGGCTGGTGGGATAATTATTTAACAGAAAGAAGTAAATTTCCATCAATAAATTTTGATTTCCAATGAGAGTTATTACACTCTGGCCTGGCCTGGCCTGCGTAGTATTAGATAGAGGTATTACCCGGCCTTCGAACTTTCACCTCATATTATTATTATTATTATTATTATTATTATTATTATTGTTATTGTTATTGTTATTGTTATTGTTATTGTTATTGTTATTGTTATTGTTATTGTTATTGTTATTGTTATTGTTATTGTTATTGTTATTGTTATTGTTATTGTTATTGTTATTGTTATTGTTATTGTTATTGTTATTGTTATTGTTATTGTTATTGTTATTGTTATTGTTATTGTTATTGTTATTGTTATTGTTATTGTTATTGTTATTGTTATTGTTATTGTTATTGTTATTGTTATTGTTATTGTTATTGTTATTGTTATTGTTATTGTTATTGTTATTGTTATTGTTATTGTTATTCTTATTATTGTTATTGTTACTATTATAAATTTTTTTTTTTATTATAATTTTTTTGTATTATTATTAATATACAAATTGCTTTTAAACCTTTAACTTTGGTAGTTACCAGAAAGCTTTATTGCAGCTCTACGTGATGGTAGGAATCTAAATTGGAAAAAATCATTAATGGGAATAATCAATCTAGTCTGGCACATGGACCAGTTTATTTTAATGTTTATCCTAATTTACAGTTATCATTAACTGATGTTAATTTATTAGACGCTTTAACTTTAAATGTTAAAACTCATGGTTATGACTATGAACATGGAACAGAAGTTATGTGTGTCTGCTATAGAGTTTATTTTAAACCTCTTTATACTTTAAATCCAAATTGCAGGATAATGGATAAAAAATAAATGAAACCGTGATAATTGAAACCAATCCTGGTAAATCAAATATAGCCACTAGAAGAACAATTAAGTGGGATTAAATCCCCTTTCCTGATACTTGGAAAATAAAGGATGCGGTCAAACCCAAACCTCAAATATGTAATGATTTTTCTAAAATATTTCAATCTCAAACAGGAGATATTTCTATAAAAATGATAGAAAATGCTAGAAATAATATTTCTAGAAGCTCTTCAGTTAGGTCTTTTATATCACCTTTAGATGAATTAGTTATACCTACTAGAACTTCAACTTCGTATGAATATGAGAGATTTCCTGCTAGAAATTCTACATCCCAATTTAGAGAAAATACTGATTATAATAAAGTTGAAAAAATTCTTCTTAACAAAGACAACATAGGAAAAGGTATTTATAAAAATACTGAAGAAGATAATTCGGCAATTTCTGCCAGGAATATAGGAGAGGCAGATATAACTCCCTCAGAGGCAAACTTTGACGATATTTAATGGATTGTACACAAGAAATTGATTTTAGTCCTGGTTCTCAGGCAAGACAATTAATTAAAACAGAATTTAATCTTCCAAAATGGAAACTTTTTAGAGAATGGTTTTTTAAGAATATTTCTAAAGAAGACCAAAATTATTTTCAAAATGAATTTTATAAATTCACTACTTTACAAAATAAAATTATCCATTTTGTTCCTTGGTTTGTTATAACATATCTTGAAAATCATATTTCAGTTTTAGAAAGAACTTACAAATTATCAAATGGAGATGTTTTAAGGAGTGTTTTCCCTCCCCAGAGTTCGTTTACTGTTGGTAATGACCATAAGACGATAAATTTGACAGCTTTTTCTAAATTATTAGAAAATGATGCTTTACAGATAACAACCAGTAATATAAATAGTATATTACAACAAAATAATTATACAAATCTGTATTTAAATATCTTAGGAGATCAAATTAAAGAATTACATAATAGAGTAGAAGAAATCTTCTCTGTAATAAAAAACATAAGACCTATGATAGATCTAGAAGAAAAGCCTATAAATGGTATTGTCTCTACATCTCATCTTCAGCCACCACCTGAAATAACAGATTTTAAATTAAAATCCCATAAAGAACTAGAAAAATTTCAAGAAGGACTAGCTTTATGTAATGAGATTAAATTGAATCAACAAATTAAAAGACAAAACTTAAATGAAAAGAGTCAATTAGGACAGTTTTGTAACCAATTTGGTATGGATATTCCAACTACTTCAAGAAAAGGAAAGAATTATAAATCTTCGCTGTGATAAAAAACATAAGACCTATGATAGATCTAGAAGAAAAGCCTATAAATGGTATTGTCTCTACATCTCATCTTTAGCCACCACCTGAAATAACAGATTTTAAATTAAAATCCCATAAAGAACTAGAAAAATTTCTAGAAGAAAAATTTAAAGGATTAAAATTAAATACTTTGAATAATGAGTTTACTGAGAGTATTAGTAGAGATAACTACAAAGAAAAATTAAACGATGAGTTAAATAAAATTGAAAAATTTGCTGATAGGCCTACTCAAAGATTATATTACTATAGGAGACCTTCACCTATGGATACTTTACATGAAGAACAAGAATATATTGTTAATAACATTTATAATGGAAAAAATATTTATGAATGGAATTTAGATGGTTACACTGAAAAACAAATATATATTTTAGCCCATAGGATGCTTATGTACATTACTATTTGTAAGAGTAATAATAACAGTGATAGTACTGTTGCTAAAATGATAGTTGCTGGATTTACTGGCCAATTAAAAGGCTGGTGGGATAATTATTTTACAGAAAGAAGTAAATTTCCATCAATAAATTTTGATTTCCAATGAGAGTTATTACACTCTGGCCTGGCCTGCGTAGTATTAGATAGAGGTATTACCCGGCCTTCGAACTTTCACCTCATATTATTATTATTATTATTATTATTATTATTATTATTATTATAATTATTATTATTATTATTATTATTATTATTATTATTGTTATTATTATAATTTTTTTTATTATTATAATTTTTTTGTATTATTATTAATATACAAATTGCTTTTAAACCTTTAACTTTGGTAGGATTACCAGAAAGCTTTATTGCAGCTCTACGTGATGGTAGGAATCTAAATTGGAAAAAATCATTAATGGGAATAATCAATCTAGTCTGGCACATGGACCAGTTTATTTTAATGTTTATCCTAATTTACAGTTATCATTAACTGATGTTAATTTATTAGACGCTTTAACTTTAATTGTTAAAACTCATGGTTATGACTATGAACATGGAACAGAAGTTATGTGTGTCTGCTATAGAGTTTATTTTAAACCTCTTTATACTTTAAATCCAAATTGCAGGATAATGGATAAAAAATAAATGAAACCGTGATAATTGAAACCAATCCTGGTAAATCAAATATAGCCACTAGAAGAACAATTAAGTGGGATTAAATCCCCTACCTGATACTTGGAAAATAAAGGATGCGGTCAAACCCAAACCTCAAATATGTAATGATTTTTCTAAAATATTTCAATCTCAAACAGGAGATATTTCTATAAAAATGATAGAAAATGCTAGAAATAATATTTCTAGAAGCTCTTCAGTTAGGTCTTTTATATCACCTTTAGATGAATTAGTTATACCTACTAGAACTTCAACTTCGTATGAATATGAGAGATTTCCTGCTAGAAATTCTACATCCCAATTTAGAGAAAATACTGATTATAATAAAGTTGAAAAAATTCTTCTTAACAAAGACAACATAGGAAAAGGTATTTATAAAAATACTGAAGAAGATAATTCGGCAATTTCTGCCAGGAATATAGGATAGGCAGATATAACTCCCTCAGAGGCAAACTTTGACGATATTTAATGGATTGTACACAAGAAATTGATTTTAGTCCTGGTTCTCAGGCAAGACAATTAATTAAAACAGAATTTAATCTTCCAAAATGGAAACTTTTTAGAGAATGGTTTTTTAAGAATATTTCTAAAGAAGACCAAAATTATTTTCAAAATGAATTTTATAAATTCACTACTTTACAAAATAAAATTATCCATTTTGTTCCTTGGTTTGTTATAACATATCTTGAAAATCATATTTCAGTTTTAGAAAGAACTTACAAATTATCTAATGGAGATGTTTTAAGGAGTGTTTTCCCTCCCCAGAGTTCATTTACTGTTGGTAATGACCATAAGACGATAAATTTTACAGCTTTTTCTAAATTATTAGAAAATGATGCTTTACAGATAACAACCAGTAATATAAATAGTATATTACAACAAAATAATTATACAAATTTATATCTAAATATCTTAGGAGATCAAATTAAAGAATTACATAATAGAGTAGAAGAAATCTTCTCTGTAATAAAAAACATAAGACCTATGATAGATCTAGAAGAAAAGCCTATAAATGGTATTGTCTCTACATCCCATCTTCAGCCACCACCTGAAATAACAGATTTTAAATTAAAATCCCATAAAAAACTAGAAAAATTTCTAGAAGAAAAATTTAAAGGATTAAAATTAAATACTTTAAATTATGAGTTTACTGAGAGTATTAGTAAAGATAACTATAAAGAAAAATTAAACGATGAGTTAAATAAAATTGAAAAATTTGCTGATAGGCCTACTCAAAGATTATATTACTATATGAGACCTTCACCTATGGACACTTTGCATGAAGAACAAGAATATACTGTTAATAACAGTTATAATGGGAAAAATATTTATGAATGGAATTTAGATGGTTATACTGAAAAACAGATCTATACTTTAGCCCATATGATGCTTATGTACAGTACTATTTGTAAGAGTAATAATAACAGTGATAGCACTGTTGCTAAAATGATAGTTGCTGGATTTACTGGCCAATTAAAAGGCTGGTGGGATAATTATTTAACAGAAAGAAGTAAATTAGACATTTACCGAACTATTAAACAAGAAGACGGTCAAAATGTTGAAAATGCTGTCTATACACTTATAGTCACAATTTTAGAACACTTTACCGGAAGAATTTCTGATAATAGTGAAAATATAAGAACTATATTACAAAATCTAAGATGTAAAACTCTTACAGACTTTAGATGGTATAAGGATACTTTCCTAAGTAGAGTCATGGAATTGCCAGAGTGTAATAACTCTCATTGGAAATCAAAATTTATTGATGGATTACCTAACTTATTTGCTGAAAGAGTTAGGAAAAATCTTAGAAAAGATAGGATTAATATACCCTATGAAGATTATACTTATGGTAAGTTAATTGGTACTTGTATTCAAGAAGGACTAGCTTTATGTAATGAGATTAAACTAAATCAACAAATTAAAAGACAAAACTTAAATGAAAAAAGTCAATTAGGACAATTTTGTGATCAATTTGGTATGGATATTCCAACCAAGACAAGAAAAGGAAAGAATTATAAGCCTAATTTAGGAACGGATAATGTTTCTCACCATAAGAAAAGAAGACATCTTTCTAAAAAGAAATTAGAACAAAAGAATAAAAAGAAAGAAGAAAGAGCTTCAAATAAAAAGAAAATTGTTTGTTATAAGTGTGGCAGAATAGGCCATTACGCTAATAGGTGTAAAATGAAGAAAAAGATTAATGAATTAAAAATTGATGAGACTTTAAAAGAAAATCTAGAAAAATTACTCATAAATTCTGAATCAGAACCTGAAGATTTTCAAGACAGTGATAATAATTCTAGTAACTCTTCAGAAGAAATTGACATATTAGAAGAAGAAGAAATAGCTTCTCAAGATTCTAGTCATTGTTGTGATTCTTGTGCACAAGGAGGAACTTGTGAAATTCATGGAGAAAAAGAAGATCATTATAAAATCTTGTCTCAATTTAAAAATATGCATTTAAATATTTTAACTTCAGGAAATATGATAGAATTCCTAAAGCAAATTAAAGATCCAGAATTAAGATTAAAACTGAAAGACCAAATGCAAGTAGAAGATATTCCTTCGAGTAATAAAGACCCTGATAGGATCCAAACATCTATACCTATAAGTCCTTCAGAACCTTATACTATGAATAAAGTTTATCAACTTTTAAAGGAAAGACAGAATATTGAAATACCTACTTCTGTTAATGATTTAAATAAAGAGATAAAGAATTTAAAATTAGATATTTCAAATTTGAAAAACACTAATCAACAGTTAGAAGAAAGAATTACTCGTCTAGAAATGGTTAAACAAATTAATACTCATGTGGATTATAGTCATAATGAGTTTGATGAAAATATTATCCAAGAAAATTTCTTGTCTAATCTCAATATGGTAATATCTCAGAAATGGTTTATAAAAATTACATTACTTATAGATAATCAGTTTAGAAAAGAAATCGTAGCTCTTGTTGTTAGTGGAGCAGATATGAACGTTATACAAGAAGGGATAATTCCTACTAGATATTTTCATAAAACTACAAATTCTCTTAGTCATGCTGGAGGAGAAAAACTAGAAATTAAATTTAAAATCCCTTTGGCTTATATTTGCAAAGATAAGGTTTGCATTCCTACAAGTTTTTTACTTGTTAAAAATATTACTAATCAAGTTATACTTGGTACACCTTTTATTGATCAAATTTATCCGTTAACTAGAGTTGATAACTCAGGAATTACAGGAACTTTTGAAGGAAAAGATATAACTTTTAAATTTATTACCTGGCCATTCCCTAAACTTTTACATGAATTAAAAGATTTATTAGATCATAAGGTTTCTCATTTAAATTATTTAAAACAAGAGGTTAGTATTCTTACGCTTGAAGAGAAACTTCAAAGTCATACTTTGCAAGAAAAAATAAAATTAATCTATAATAAATTATCTCTAGAAATTTGTAATGATCATCCTAATGCTTTTTGGGATAGAAAAAGACATATTGTAGATTTACCTTATGAAGAAGATTTTGATGAAAGGAAAATTCCTACTAAGGCTAGACCTTGTCAGATGAATTCTGAATATTTAGAATTATGTAAAAAGGAAATTGAATCTTTATTACAAAAGGGTTTAATAAAACCGTCTAATTCACCTTGGTCATGTACAGCCTTCTATGTTAATAAACATAGTGAACAGGAGAGAGGAGTTCCTAGATTAGTCATAAATTATAAACCATTGAATAAAGTCTTAAAATGGGTTAGGCATCCTATACCTAATAAGAAAGACCTTTTAGATAGGTTGTATGATGCAATTATATTCTCTAAATTTGATTTAAAGTCAGGATACTGGCAAATACAAATATGTGACAAGGATCAATATAAAACTGCTTTTAATGTACCTTTTGGACATTATGAATGGAAAGTTATGCCTTTTGGATTAAAAAATGCCCCTTCTGAATTTCAGAAAATCATGAATGATATTTTCATACCTTATAGTGATTTTATAATTGTTTATATTGATGATATTTTGATATTTTCAAAAACTATTGAAAACCATTTTAAACACTTAGAAATATTTAAAAAAGTTGTCATTCAACATGGTTTAGTTATTAGAAACCAAAGATGTCTATTTTTCAAACTAATATTAGATTTCTTGGTCACAATATTGAAAAAGGAAAAATAATTCCTATTAATAGAAGTATAGAATTTGCTTCTAAATTTCCTGATGTTATAACAGATAAAACTCAACTCCAAAGATTTCTTGGAAGTTTAAATTATATTTCGTCTTATTATAAAGACTTAGCTATTGATGCAGTTGTTTTATATGATAGACTTAAAAAGTCTCCTACTCCTTGGACAGATATACATACTAATGCTGTCAAATTAATTAAGAGTAAAGTAAAATCACTTCCTTGCCTAATGCTAGCCAATCCCACATGGGAAAAAATTATTGAAACTGATGCCTCTGATATAGGTTTTGGAGGAGTCCTTAAGCAAATTTGTCCTACTACAAAACAAATATTTTTAGTAAGATTTCATTCTAGAAAATGGAATAATAGCCAGAAAAATTATGCTACTATTGCTAAAGAAATTCTTGCTATTCTTAAATGTGTTTTGAAATTCCAAGATGATTTATATAATCAAAAGTTTAAAATTTTTACTGATTGCAAATCTGCTAAATATATGTTTAATAAAGATTTTAAACATGATGTTTCCAAACAAATGTTTGCAAGATGGCAGGCTCATTTAGCCCCTTTTGATTTTGAAATATATCATAAAAAGGGAGAAGATAATCATCTTCCTGATTTTTTAACTCGTGAATATCTACAGGATATATAATGACAGATCCAGAGGAAGAGGATTATCCTACTAATAATGAAGAATCTTATCCTACTAATAGTGGAGAACCTATTTATCTTAGAGATAGACTTATTTGTCAAGGACATCCTTGTCTTAATACTCTTAATAAGAGTGATTTCAGATCTCATAAGATAATTATTAGACATATTAAAGATACTATAGAAAGATTTGAGAAAAATCTCCTTGAGGCAAAAAGAAACCGCATGGTATTAGAAGAAAATAAGCCTCAATTAATACAATTTTATGAAAACATTATATGGTATTGTCAGCATAAATTGCTGAGACTTCAAGGATTTTATAAATGAATGATCCCCATTTAAGTAAGTCTGAGAGAATAACGGTAAAAAGGAATATTTCCTATCTCAGAGCTAAGATTGATATTTGCAAGGATAATATATCCTTTATTAATAAGTATCCTCATCTTATATAAAAATGATATTATTAAATACCAGCACCGATTGCTGAGAATTAATAATTTCTATAAATGATTTTACAGGTTATGATACCTCGAGATTATTCATTCAGAGGACGGCCTCAAAATTACAGAGGTCGAGGAGGTAGGGGGAACATAATCTCCCAGATTCATGGAAAGAAATTGGTTGCAGAAAATATTTCTGGAGTGGGTGAATCATCCTCATCATCAAAGGGAAATTCCCAAACATTTGCAAATATTTTGCAAGAAAATGAATATGATGATAGCATAAATTATGCTGAGAATAATAAAAAAGAAGTCATACTTCATCTGGAATATTCCGATTTGAAATGGAAAGAGGACCCATGGTTCCTAATGAACAGGTATATTGATAATACTCAATTTACTGCTATGTCATACAAGCAGAGAAATTTTTATGAAAATTTACTTAAAGCAACTGAAAGCTGTGAAATTACTCACTTTGCTTCAAATGATCAGAAAAGTTATACTTTTAGCAAGATCATTGTGAAAAAGATTTTTTCATGTCAAGAATGGGGTTTATCCACATTCAAGGAAAAAGATTATATCTTTTCCGAGAAAAATATTTCTATCAAGTTTAATTACTGGGATTATATCTCAGCTTTTGATAAGGTATTATATTACCAAAATAATAAGAAAAAACATACATGGTTTATAAAGATTTGTGGAGAAGTATATAAATCTCCAATACCAAATTGGTTTGTCAATTGGATGTCATACCACGGTCCTTCTTATAAAATTCTTCCTGATAAATGGAAAAATTTATATTCAGAATGGATAGATTTATCCCCTCAGATTTCTCAGTTAATAACTTCACAGAAGGCAGATGAACTTATAGCTTCAATGCACTTTTTTATTGAATTTTCAATTCCTTGGATATCAAAGTGGATCCCAGTGGTGGGGTATACAGAACACCATACCCCATGTCTTTATAGAACTTCGTTCTCAAAATTTTGGGAAAAAATGAATAAAGTTGACCTATCCTCTGGAAAATTATTTGGAGCGGAAGCTGAAGAGCTAATTCAAAATAAACTCTTGTTATATAAGACAAAGGAAATGGAGGATGCTCCTAGCCCATTCCAGGCTATATCCGGTAAATTAAAAATGAAAAAACAAGAATTGTCTAAAGAAGATATCATAAAAGCCTATATGGAGGAGATGAAGAAAGATCTAAAGAAAAATTTCAAGGAATTTTTAGAAGATGATTCTAAATCCTCTAAATCAGACACGTCAATGGCGTCCTCTAAAGCAGCAGAAGAAGCTCAAGATCCTTATGAGGAAGAAGAAGATCCATTAAATGATCTGGAATATATATTCGAGAAAATCAGATCAGAAAAATGAAGCAGACAAAGACAATAGGGGAAGAAACCAAAAATCTCCATCAAGAAAAAGGCCAAATATCTTAATCAAGAAAAAGGCCAAAAACATCAATCAAGAAAAAGGCCAAAAACATCCATCAAAGAAAAGGCCAAATATATGTCATGGACAACCTTTGAAGACTTGGACATCATATGTCACGGGCAGCACTTGAAGATTAGGATATTCTCCTATAAATAGCTGGGATCTCAGCTTTAGGAAACATCTTTTCGACTACCATCTCTACGAGTACTACAATACTACTACTACTACCACCCTTGTAATACATACAATTTTTATATTTCTACTTTGTAATATAAATCTTGTAATATATTGAAGAAAAAAATAAAGCTTGGTTTGAAGTTCCATCTGAGGTATTCTTTTTACTACTCTGTTTTTAAATTTTATATTTGTGTGTTATATTTAGCCTAATGACAGGCTAAATACTCTTTAATCATGTGTTGAATCATATATAACTATGTATCATAAACCCCATGGGTTTTAATATTATTTTGAACATGGGTCTTAAATAATATAAGAGACTAGGATTATGGGTAAGAAAATATTTCTGGCAATGTTTTAATATTATTTTGAACATGGATCTTGAATAATACAAGGAACTAGGATTATGGGTAAGAAAATATTTCTGGCAATAATAATCTTAATAAATTCACTAGTAAATATCATTGCCCCCCTTTTGCCATTTGAAGGCGTTTTCATGGGCTTTTGATATTGAAAATGAATTTATTAAGATTATTAACCGTCTAGATTTATATTCTTGTAATAAATATCCAAATCTAATCATAAGCCTTATATTATGATTGTACCTGGGTTCAGAATGTATTATTAACCGTCTAGATTTATTTTCTTGTAATAAATATCCAAACCTAATCCTTAGCCTTATATTATGATTGTACTGATGTCCAGGTCTTCAAAGGTTGTCCATGACATATATTTGGCCTTTTCTTTGATGGATGTTTTTGGCCTTTTTCTTGATTGAGATATTTGGCCTTTTTCTTGATGGAGATTTTTGGTTTCTTCCCCTTTTGTCTTTGTCTGCTTCATTTTTCTGATCTGATTTTCTCGAATATAGATTCCAGATCATTTAATGGATCTTCTTCTTCCTCATAAGGATCTTGAGCTTCTTCTGCTGCTTTAGAGGACGCCATTGACGTGTCTGATTTAGAGGATTTAGAATCATCTTCTAGAAATTCCTTGAAATTTTTCTTTAGATCTTTCTTCATCTCCTCCATATAGGCTTTTATGATGTCTTCTTTAGACAATTCTTGTTTTTTCATTTTTAATTTACCAGATATAGCCTGGAATGGGCTAGGAGCATTCTCCATTTCCTTTGTCTTATATAACAAGAGTTTATTTTGAATTAGCTCTTCAGCTTCCGCTCCAAATAATTTTCCAGAGGATAGGTCAACTTTATTCATTTTTTCCCAAAATTTTGAGAACGACGTTCTATAAAGACATGGGGTATGGTGTTCTGTATACCCCACCACTGGGATCCACTTTGATATCCAAGGAATTGAAAATTCAATAAAAAAGTGCATTGAAGCTATAAGTTCATCTGCCTTTTGTGAAGTTATTAACTGAGAAATCTGAGGGGATAAATCTATCCATTCTGAATATAAATTTTTCCATTTATCAGGAAGAATTTTATAAGAAGGACCGTGGTATGACCACCAATTTGGTATAGGAGATTTATATACTTCTCCACAAATTTTTATAAACCATGTATGTTTTTTCTTATTATTTTGGTAATATAATACCTTATCAAAAGCTGAGATATAATCCCAGTAATTAAACTTGATAGAAATATTTTTCTCGGAAAAGATATAATCTTTTTCCTTGAATGTGGATAAACCCCATTCTTGACATGAAAAAATCTTTTTCACAATGATCTTGCTAAAAGTATAACTTTTCTGATCATTTGAAGCAAAGTGAGTAATTTCACAGCTTTCAGTTGCTTTAAGTAAATTTTCATAAAAATTTCTCTGCTTGTATGACGTAGCAGTAAATTGAGTATTATCAATATACCTGTTCATTAGGAACCATGGGTCCTCTTTCCATTTCAAATCGGAATATTCCAGATGAAGTATGACTTCTTTTTTATTATTCTCAGCATAATTTATGCTATCATCATATTCATTTTCTTGCAAAATATTTGCAAATGTTTGGGAATTTCCCTTTGATGATGAGGATGATTCACCCACTCCAGAAATATTTTCTGCAACCAATTTCTTTCCATGAATCTGGGAGATTATGTTCCCCCTACCTCCTCGACCTCTGTAATTTTGAGGCCGTCCTCGGAATGAATAATCTCGAGGTATCATAACCTGTAAGACAATTTGTGAAATTATATGAGGATCAATCATTTATAAAATCCTTGAAGTTTCAACAATTCATGCTGAAAATCTTTTATCATATGATTATAAAAAATCAAATTTACATCCTTCATCCATTCACCTTCTTCTATTTCACCTTCTAATAGAAACTTTCTTTTTTCATCATAAAATTCTATTATCATTTTAGTATATCTAATTGTGCTTTTATTTTTGATATAATTACTTTTATTAAGAGTATTTAAATAGGAACGTCCTTGACAGGGATATTTTCCAAGTAATTTGACTGGCTTCATGAGTCCTGTAAAAATTCACGTGTTAAGAAATCAGGAATATGATTATCTTCTCCCTTTTTATAAAATATTTCAAAATCAAAAGGGGCTAAATGAGCCTGCCATCTAGCAAACATTTGTTTAGAAACATCATGTTTAAAATCTTTATTAAACATGTATTTAGCAGATTTACAATCAGTAAATATTTTAAACTTTTGATTACATAAATCATCTTGGAATTTCAGAATACATTTTAGTATAGCAAGAATTTCTTTAGCAATTGTAGCATAATTTTTCTGGCTATTATTCCATTTTCCTGAATGGAATCTTACTAAAAGTGTTTGTTTTGTAGTAGGACAAATTTGCTTAAGGACTCCTCCAAAACCTATATCAGAGGCATCAGTTTCAATAATTTTTTCCCATGTGGGATTGGCTAGCATTAGGCAAGGAAGTGATTTTACTTTACTCTTAATTAATTTGACAGCATTAGTATGTATATCTGTCCAAGGAGTAGGAGACTTTTTAAGTCTATCATATAAAACAGCTGCATCAGTAGCTAAGTCTTTATAATAAGACAAAATATAATTTAAACTTCCAAGAAATCTTTGGAGTTGAGTTTTATCTGTTATAATATCAGAAAATTTAGAAGCAAATTCTATACTTCTATTAATAGGAATTATTTTTCCTTTTTCAATATTGTGACCAAGAAATCTAATATTAGTTTAAAAAATAGACATCTTTGGTTTAGAAATAACTAAACCATGTTGAATGACAACTTTTTAAAATATTTCTAAGTGTTTAAAATGGTTTTCAATAATTTTTGAAAATACCAAAATATCATCAATATAAACAATTATAAAATCACTATAAGGTATGAAAATATCATTCATGATTTTCTGAAATTCAGAAGGGGCATTTTTTAATCCAAAAGGCATAACTTTCCATTCATAATGTCCAAAAGGTACATTAAAAGCAGTTTTATATTGATCCTTATCACATATTTGTATTTACCAGTATCCTGACTTTAAATCAAATTTAGAGAATATAATTGCATCATACAACCTATCTAAAAGGTCTTTCTTATTAGGTATAGGATGCCTAACCCATTTTAAGACTTTATTCAATGGTTTATAATTTATGACTAATCTAGGAACTCCTCTCTCCTGTTCACTATGTTTATTAACATAGAAGGCTGTACATGACCAGGGTGAATTAGACGGTTTTATTAAACCCTTTTGTAATAAAGATTCAATTTCCTTTTTACATAATTCTAAATATTCAAAATTCATCTGACAAGGTCTAGCCTTAGTAGGAATTTTCCTTTCATCAAAATCTTCTTCATAAGGTAAATCTACAATATGCCTTTTTCTATCCCAAAAAGCATTAGGATGATCATTACAAATTTCTAGAGATAATTTATTATAGATTAATTTTATTTTTTCTTGCAAAGTATGACTTTGAAGTTTCTCTTCAAGCGTAAGAATACTGACCTCTTGTTTTAAATAATTTAAATGAGAAACCTTATGATCTAATAAATCTTTTAATTCATGTAAAAGTTTAGGGAATGGCCTGGTAATAAATTTAAAAGTTATATCTTTTCCTTCAAAAGTTCCTGTAATTCCTGAGTTATCAATTCTAGTTAACGGATAAATTTGATCAATAAAAGGTGTACCAAGTATAACTTGATTAGTAATATTTTTAACAAGTAAAACACTTGTAGGAATGCAGACCTTATCTTTGCAAATATAAGCCAAAGGGATTTTAAATTTAATTTCTAGTTTTTCTCCTCCAGCATGACTAAGAGAATTTGTAGTTTTATTAAAATATCTAGTAGGAATTATCCCTTCTTGTATAACGTTCATATCTGCTCCACTATCAACAAGAGCTACAATTTCTTTTCTAAACTGATTATCTATAAGTAATGTAATTTTTATAAACCATTTCTGAGATATGACCATATTGAGATTAGACAAGAAATTTTCTTGGATAATATTTTCATCAAACTCATTATGACTATAATCCACATGAGTATTAATTTGTTTAACCATTTCTAGACGAGTAATTCTTTCTTCTAACTGTTGATTAGTGTTTTTCAAATTTGAAATCTCTATTTTTAAATTCTTTATCTCTTTATTTAAATCATTAACAGAAGTAGGTATTTCAATATTCTGTCTTTCCTTTAAAAGTTGATAAACTTTATTCATAGTATAAGGTTCTGAAGAACTTATAGGTATAGATGTTTGGATCCTATCAGGGTCTTTACTACTCGAATGAATATCTTCTACTTGCATTTGATCTATCAGTTTTAATCTTAATTCTGGATGTTTAATTTGCTTTAGGAATTCTATCATATTTCCTGAAGTTAAAACATTTAAATGCATATTTTTAAATTGAGACAAGATTTTATAATAATCTTCTTTTTCTCCATGAATTTCACGAGTTCCTCCTTGTGCACAAGAATGACAACAATGACTAGAATCTTGAGAAGCTATTTCTTCTTCTTCTAACATGTCAATTTCTTCTGAAGAATTATTACTAGAATTATTATCACTGTCTTGAGAATCTTCAGGTTCTGATTCAGAATTTATAAGTAATTTTTCTAGATTTTCTTTTAAAGATTCATCAATTTTTAATTCATTAATCTTTTTCTTCATTTTACACCTATTAGCGTAATGGCCTATTCTGCCACACTTATAACAAACAATTTTCTTCTTATTTGAAGCTCTTTCTTCTTTCTTTTTATTCTTTTGTTCTAATTTCTTTTTAGAAAGATGTCTTCTTTTCTTATGGTGAGAAACATTATCAGTTCCTGAATTAGGCTTATAATTCTTTCCTTTTCTTGTATTGGTTGGAATATCCATACCAAATTGATTACAAAATTGTCCTAATTGACTTTTTTCATTTAAGTTTTGTCTTTTAATTTGTTGATTTAGTTTAATCTCATTACATAAAGCTAGTCCTTCTTGAATACAAGTACCAATTAACTTACCATAAGTATAATCTTCATAGGGTATATTAATCCTATCTTTTCTAAGATTTTTCCTAACTCTTTCAGCAAATAAGTTAGGTAATCCATCAATAAATTTTGATTTCCAATGAGAGTTATTACACTCTGGCAATTCCATGACTCTACTTGTGAAAGTATCCTTATACCATCTAAAATCTGTAAGAGTTTTACATCTTAGATTTTGTAACATAGTTCTTATATTTTCACTATTATCAGAAATTCTTCCGGTAAAGTGTTCTAAAATTGTGACTATAAGTGTATAGACAGCATTTTCAACATTTTGACCGTCTTCTTGTTTAATAGTTCTGTAAATGCCTAATTTACTTCTTTCTGTTAAATAATTATCCCACCAGCCTTTTAATTGACCAGTAAATCCAGCAACTATCATTTTAGCAACAATGCTATCAATGTTATTATTACTCTTACAAATAGTACTGTACATAAGCATCCTATGGGCTAAATTATAGATCTGTTTTTCAGTATAACCATCTAAATTCCATTCATAAATATTTTTCCCATTATAACTGTTATTAACAGTATATTCTTGTTCTTCATGCAAAGTGTCCATAGGTGAAGGTCTCCTATAGTAATATAATCTTTGAGTAGGCCTATCAGCAAATTTTTCAATTTTATTTAACTCATCGTTTAATTTTTCTTTGTAGTTATCTTTACTAATATTCTCAGTAAACTCATAATCTAAAGTATTTAATTTTAATCCTTTAAATTTTTCTTCTAGAAATTTTTCTAGTTCTTTATGGGATTTTAATTTAAAACCTGTTATTTCAGGTGGTGGCTGAAGATGAGATGTAGAGACAATGCCATTTATAGGCTTTTCTTCTAGATCTATCATAGGTCTTATGTTTTTTATTACAGAGAAGATTTCTTCTACTCTATTATATAATTCTTTAATTTGATCTCCTAAGATATTTAGATACAGATTTGTATAATTATTTTGTTGTAATATACTATTTATATTACTGGTTGTTATCTGTAAAACATCATTTTCTAATAATTTAGAAAAAGCTGTAAAATTTATCGTCTTATGGTCATTACCAACAGTAAATGAGCTCTGGGGAGGGAAAATACTCCTTAAAACATCTCCATTAGATAATTTGTAAGTTCTTTCTAAAACTGAAATATGATTTTCAAGATATGTTATAACAAACCAAGGAACAAAATGGATAATTTTATTTTGTAAAGTAGTGAATTTATAGAATTCATTTTGAAAATAATTTTGGCCTTCTTTAGAAATATTCTTAAAAAACCATTCTCTAAAAAGTTTCCATTTTGGAAGATTAAATTCTGTTTTAATTAATTGTCTTGCCTGAGAACCAGGACTAAAATCAATTTCTTGCGTACAATCCATTAAATATCGTGAAAGTTTGCCTCTGAGGGAGTTATATCTGCCTCTCCTATATTATTTTTGTTATTTATTATTTTTACTTTTTTGTATTTTTATTATGGTTATTATTATTTTATTAATTAAAATCGCATAAAGAATTAGAAAAATTTCTAGAAGAAAAATTTAAATGATTAAAATTAAATACTCTAAATTATGAGTTTTCTGAAGGTATTAGTAGAGATAACTACAAAGAAAAATTAAACGATGAGTTAAATAAAATTGAAAAATTTGCTGATAGGCCTACTCAAAGATTATATTACTATAGAAGACCTTCACATATGGATACTTTACATGAAGAACAAGAGTATACTGTTAATAACAGTTATAATTGGAAAAATATTTATGAATGGAATTTAGATGGTTATACTGAAAAACAGATCTATACTTTAGCTCATAGGATGCTTATGTATAGCACTATTTGTAAAAGTAATAATAACAGTGATAATACTGTTGCTAAAATGATAGTTGCTGGATTTACTGGCCAATTAAAAGGCTGGTGGGATAATTATTTAACAGAAAGAAGTAAATTAGATATTTACAGGACTATAAAACAAGAAGATGGTCAAAATGTTGAAAATGCTGTTTATACACTTATTGTTACAATTTTAGAACACTTTACTGGAAGAATTTCTGATAATAGTGAAAATATAAGGACTATGTTACAAAACCTAAGATGTAAGACTCTTACAGATTTTAGATGGTATAAAGATACTTTATTAAGTAGAGTCATGGAATTACCAGAGTGTAATAACTCTCACTGGAAATCAAAATTTATTGATGGATTGCCTAACTTACTTGCTGAAAGAGTTAGGAAAAATCTTAGAAAAGATAGAATTAATATACCCTATGAAGATTATACTTATGGTAAATTAATTGGTACTTGTATTCAAGAAGGATTAGCTTTATGTAATGAGATTAAATTAAATCAACAGATTAAAAGACAAAACTTAAATGAAAAAAGTCAATTAGGACAATTTTGTAATCAATTTGGTATGGATATTCCAACCACTTCAAGAAAAGGAAAGAATTATAAGTCTAATTTAGAAACTGATAATGTTTCTCATAAGAAAAGAAGACATCTTTCTAAAAAGAAAACAGAACAAAGGAATAAAAAGAAAGAAGAAAGAACTTCAAATAAGAAGAAGATTGTTTGCTATAAGTGTGGTAGAATAGGTCATTACGCTAATAGGTGTAAAATGAAGAAAAATATTAATGAAATAAAAATTTATGAATCTATAAAAGAAAATCTAAAAAAATTACTTATAAATTCTGACTCAGAACCAGAAGAATCTCAAGATAGTAATAGTAGTTCTAGTAATGATTCTTCAGAAGAAATTGATATGCTAGAAGAAGAAGAGATAGCTTCTCAAGATTCTAACTATTGTTGTGATTCTTGTGCTCAAGGAGGCACTTGTGAGACACATGAAGAAAAAGAGGATTATTACAAAATCCTATCTTAATTTAAAAATATGCATTTAAATGTTTTAACTCCAGGAAATATGTTAGAATTCCTAAAACAGATTAAAGATCCAGAGTTAAGATTAAAACTAATAGATCAAATGCAAGTTGAAAACATTCCTTCAAGTAGTAAAGACCCTGATAGGATCCAAACATCTATACCTATAAGTTCTTCAGAACCTTATACTATGAATAAAGTTTATCAACTTTTAAAAGAAAGACAGAATATTGAAATACCTACTTCTGTTAATGATCTAAATAAAGAAATAAAAAATTTAAAAATAGAGATTTCAAATTTGAAAAATACGAATCAACAATTAGAAGAGAGAATTATTCGTCTAGAAATTGTTAAACAAATTAGTACTCATGTGGATTATGAACATAATGAGTTTGATGAAAACATTGTCCAAGAAAATTTCTTGTCTAATCTTAATATGGTTATTTCGTAAAAATGGTTTATAAAAATCACGTTACTTATAGATAATCATTTTAGAAAAGAAATTATAGCTCTTGTTGATAGTGGAGCAGATATGAATGTTATACAATAAGGGATAATTCCTACAAGAAATTTTCATAAAACTACAAATTCTCCTAGTCATGCTGGAGGAGAAAAATTAGATATAAAATTCAAAATTCCTTTGGCTTATATTTGCAAAGATAAGGTTTGCATTCCTACAAGTTTTCTACTTGTTAAAAATATTACTAATCAAGTTATTCTTGGTATACCTTTTATTGATCAGATTTATCCTTTAACTAGAGTTGATAACTCAGGAATTACAGGAACTTTTGAAGGAAAAGAAATAACTTTTATATTTATTACTAGACCATTTCCTAAACTTTTACATGAATTAAAAGATTTATTAGATCATAAGGTTTCTCATTTACATTATTTAAAACAAGAGGTTAGTATTCTTACTCTTGAAGAGAAACTCCAAAGTCATACTTTACAAGAAAAAATAAAATTAATCTATAATAAACTATCTCTAGAAATTTGTAATGATCATCCTAATGCTTTTTGGGAGAGAAAACGACATATTGTTGAACTTCCTTATGAGGAAGATTTTGATGAAAGGAAAATTCCTACTAAGGCTAGGCCTTGTCAGATGAATTCTGAATATTTAGAATTATGTAAAAAAGAAATAGAATATCTTTTACAGAAAGGTTTAATAATACCATCTAATTCACCTTGGTCATGCACTGCCTTCTATGTTAATAAACATAGTGAACAGGAGAGAGGAGCCCCTAGATTAGTTATAAATTATAAACCTTTGAATAAAGTCCTAAAATGGATTAGGCATCCCATACCTAATAAGAAAAACCTTTTAGATAGGTTGTATGATGCGATTATATTCTCTAAATTTGATTTAAATTCAGGATACTGGCAGATTTAAATAAGTGATAAAGATCAATATAAAACTGCTTTTAATGTTCCTTTTGGACATTATGAATGAAAAGTTATGCCATTTGGATTGAAAAATGCCCCTTCTGAATTTCAAAAAATCATGAATGACATTTTCATACATTACAGTGATTTTATAATTGTGTATATTGATGATATTTTAGTATTTTCAAAAACTATTGAAAATCATTTTAAATATTTAGAAATATTTAAAAAGGTTGTTATTCAACATGGTTTGGTTATTTCTAAACCAAAGATGTCTATTTTTCAAACTAATATTAGATTTCTGGGTCATAATATTGAAAAAGGGAATATAATTCCTATTAATAGAAGTATAGAATTTGTTTCTAAATTTCCTGATGTTATAACAGATAAAACTCAACTCCAAAGATTTCTTGGAAGTTTAAATTATATTTCGTCTTATTATAAAGATTTAGCTACTGATGCAGCTGTTTTATATGATAGACTTAAAAAATCTCCTACTCCTTGGACAGATATACATACTAATGCTGTCAAATTAATTAAGAGTAAAGTGAAATCACTTCCTTGTTAAAGGCTTGCTAATCCCACTTGGGAAAAAATTATTGAAACTGATGCCTCTGATATAGGTTTTGGAGGAGTTCTTAAGCAAATATGCCCTAATACAAAACAAGTATTTTTAGTAAGATTCCATTCAGGAAAATGGAATAATAGTCAGAAAAATTATGCTACTATTGCTAAAGAAATTCTTGCTATACTTAAATGTGTTTTGAAATTTCAAAATGATTTATATAATCAAAAATTTAAAATTTTTACTGATTGCAAATCTGCCAAATATATGTTTGTTAAAGATTTTAAACATGATGTTTCTAACCAAATGTTTGCAAGATGGCAGGCTCATTTAGCCCCTTTTGATTTTGAAATACATTATAAAAAAGGAGAAGATAATCATCTTCCTGATTTTCTAACCCGAGAATACTTACAAGAAACCTGATAATGATTGATTCTCATATAATTTCACAAATTGTCTTACAGGGTATGATACCTCGAGACTATTCATTCCGAGGACGGCCTCAAAATTATAGAGGTCGAGGAGGTAGGGGAGCATAATCTCCCAGATTCATGGTAAAAAATTGGTTGCGGAAAATATTTCCGGATTGGGTGAATCATCCACATCTCAAAAGGGAAATTCCCAGACTTTTGCAAATATTTTGCAAGAAAATGAATATGATGACAGCATAAATTATGCTGAAAATGATAAAAAAGAAGTCATACTTCATTTAGAATATTCTGATCTCAAATGGCAAGATGATCCCTGGTTTCTAATGAACAGGTATATTGATAATACTCAATTCGCTGCTACGTCATACAAGCGAAGAAATTTTTATGAAAATTTGCTCAAAACAACTGATAGTTGTGAAATTACACACTTTACTTCGAATGATCAAAAAAGTTATACTTTTAGTAAGATCATTGTGAAAAAGATTTTTTCATACCAAGAATGGGGTTTATCCACATTCAAAGAAAAAGATTATATATTTCCTGAGAAAAATATTTCTATCAAATTTAATTATTGGGATTATATCTCAGCCTTTGATAAGGTATTATATTACCAGAATACCAAGAAAAAACATACTTGGTTCATAAAAATATGTGGAGAAGTATATAAATCTCCTATACCAAATTGGTTTGTTAATTGGTGGTCATACCACGGTCCTTCATATGAAATACTTCCGGAAAAATGGAAGAATTTATATTCTGAATGGATAGATTCATCCCCACAAATGTCTAAGTTAATAACTTCTCATAAAGCAGATGAGCTTATAGCCTCTATGCACTTTTTCATTGAATTTTCTATCCCATGGATATCAAAATGGATCCCTATAGTTGGATATACAGAACACCAGACCCCATGTCTTTATAGGACTTCGTTCTCAAGATTTTGGGAAAAAATGAATAAAGTTGATCCATCCTCTGGAAAATTATTCGGAGCAGAGACTGAAGAATTAATCCAGTCTAAACTATTAACATATAAGACAAAAGGCAAAGAAGAGACTCCTAGTCCATTCCAGATTATATCGGGGAAATTAAAAATGAAAAGACAAGATTTGACTAAAGCTGAAATTATTAAAGCTTATATGGAGGAGATGAAAAAGGATTTACATAAGAATTTTAAAGAATTTTTGGATGATGATTCCAAATCAGATACATCTATGGCATCTGTAGCAAAAGGATATTTAGCAGGGGAATCCCAAGATCCATATGAGGATGATGAAGATTTGCTTAATGCTGATAATCTCGAATCCATATTTGAGAAATTCTGATCAGGAAAGGGGTAAAAGCCAAAAGCCTCAATCAAGGTAAATGACAAAAGTCTTAATCAAGGTAAATGCTAAACATGTTCATCAACATGTCACGGGTGATATTACATTCCCTTAATCAAGGTAAATGCCAAACATGCTCATCAACATGTCACGGGTGATATTACATTCAAAAAATTTTGAAGACTCGGACATCCGCCTATAAATAGCGAGGATCCCAGCTGTAGGAAGCATCTTCCGGAATTGCTACTTCTACTTCTCTACTACTTCTACTACCACATGTAAAAATCCAGTATTATATTTAACTTTTAAGTTTTTAAAAAATCTTGTAATATATTTGGAGAAATAAATAAAAGCTTGGTTTGAAGTTCCATCTGAGGTATTCCTCTTTACTTTTCTGTTTTTAATTTTTATGTTTATGTTTTATGTTTAGCCTAATGACAGGCTAAATATCCTTAATCATGTGTTGAACCATATATAGCTATTTATCAGAAACCCCATGCTTTTTAAGTATTATTTTGAACATGGGTCATGAGTAATATAAGAAATTAGGATTATGGTTGAGAAATATTTCTGGCAAGAATAATCTTATGGATTCATTAGTAAATATCCTTGCCCCCTCTTTGCCGTGTTAAGGCTTTTTCTTGAGCTTTTTGATATTGAACATGAGTTTATTAAGATTATTATTTGACGGATATATTTTCTTGTAATACTTTTTCCAATCTAATCCTAAATCTTATATTATGACTGTACCTGGTATTAGAAGAAAATAGATCCGTCAAATAATAATCTTAATAAACTCATGTTCAATATCAAAAAGCCCAAGAAAACGCCTTAACACGGCAAAGAGGGGGCAAGGATATTTACTAATGAATCCATAAGATTATTCTTGCCAGAAATATTTCTCAACCATAATCCTAATTTCTTATATTACTCATGACCCATGTTCAAAATAATACTTAAAAAGCATGGGGTTTCTGATACATAGCTATATATGGTTCAACACATGATTAAGGATATTTAGCCTGTCATTAGGCTAAACATAAAACATAAACATAAAAATTAAAAACAGAAAAGTAAAGAGGAATACCTCAGATGGAACTTTAAACCAAGCTTTTATTTATTTCTCCAAATATATTACAAGATTTTTTACAAACTTAAAAGTTAAATATAATACTGGATTTCTACAAGTGGTAGTAGTAGTAGTAGAGAAGTAGAAGTAGCAATTCCGGAAGATGCTTCCTACAGCTGGGATCCTCGCTATTTATAGGCGGATGTCCGAGTCTTCAAAATTTTTTGAATGTAATATCACCCGTGACATGTTGATGAGCATGTTTGGCATTTACCTTGATTAAGGGAATGTAATATCACCCGTGACATGTTGATGAACATGTTTAGCATTTACCTTGATTAAGACTTTTGTCATTTACCTTGATTGAGGCTTTTGGCTTTTACCCCTTTCCTGATCAGAATTTCTCAAATATGGATTCGAGATTATCAGCATTAAGCAAATCTTCATCATCCTCATATGGATCTTGGGATTCCCCTGCTAAATCTCCTTTTGCTACAGATGCCATAGATGTATCTGATTTGGAATCATCATCCAAAAATTCTTTAAAATTCTTATGTAAATCCTTTTTCATCTCCTCCATATAAGCTTTAATAATTTCAGCTTTAGTCAAATCTTGTCTTTTCATTTTTAATTTCCCCGATATAATCTGGAATGGACTAGGAGTCTCTTCTTTGCCTTTTGTCTTATATGTTAATAGTTTAGACTGGATTAATTCTTCAGTCTCTGCTCCGAATAATTTTCCAGAGGATGGATCAACTTTATTCATTTTTTCCTAAAATTTTGAGAACGAAGTCCTATAAAGACATGGGGTCTGGTGTTCTGTATATCCAACTATAGGGATCCATTTTGATATCCATGGGATAGAAAATTCAATGAAAAAAGTGCATAGAGGCTATAAGCTCATCTGCTTTATGAGAAGTTATTAACTTAGACATTTGTGGGGATGAATCTATACATTCAGAATATAAATTCTTCCATTTTTCCGGAAGTATTTCATATGAAGGACCGTGGTATGACCACCAATTAACAAACCAATTTGGTATAGGAGATTTATATACTTCTCCACATATTTTTATGAACCAAGTATGTTTTTTCTTGGTATTTTGGTAATATAATACCTTATCAAAGGCTGAGATATAATCCCAATAATTAAATTTGATAGAAATATTTTTCTCAGAAAAGATATAATCTTTTTCTTTGAATGTGGATAAACCCCATTCTTGGTATGAAAAAATCTTTTTCACAATGATCTTACTAAAAGTATAACTTTTTTGATCATTCGAAGTAAAGTGTGTAATTTCACAACTATCAGTTGTTTTGAGCAAATTTTCATAAAAATTTCTTTGCTTGTATGACGTAGCAGCGAATTGAGTATTATCAATATACCTGTTCATTAGAAACCAGGGATCATCTTGCCATTTGAGATCAGAATATTCTAAATGAAGTATGACTTCTTTTTTTATCATTTTCAGCATAATTTATGCTGTCATCATATTCATTTTCTTGCAAAATATTTGCAAAAGTCTGGGAATTTCCCTTTTGAGATGTGGATGATTCACCCAATCCGGAAATATTTTTCGCAACCAATTTTTTACCATGAATCTGGGAGATTATGTTCCCCTACCTCCTCGACCTCTATAATTTTGAGGCCGTCCTCGGAATGAATAGTCTCGAGGTATCATACCCTGTAAGACAATTTGTGAAATTATATGAGAATCAATCATTATCAGGTTTCTTGTAAATATTCTCGGGTTAGAAAATCAGGAAGATGATTATCTTCTCCTTTTTTATAATGTATTTCAAAATCAAAAGGGGCTAAATGAGCCTGCCATCTTGCAAAGATTTGTTTAGAAACATCATGTTTAAAATCTTTATCAAACATATATTTGGCAGATTTGCAATCAGTAAAAATTTTAAATTTTTGATTATATAAATCATTTTGAAATTTCAAAACACATTTAAGTATAGCAAGAATTTCTTTAGCAATAGTAACATAGTTTTTCTGACTATTATTCCATTTTCCTGAATGGAATCTTACTAAAAATACTTGTTTTGTAATAGGGCATATTTGCTTAAGAACTCCTCCAAAACCTATATCAGAGGCATCAGTTTCAATAATTTTTTCCCAAGTGGGATTAGCAAGCCTTTAACAAGGAAGTGATTTCACTTTACTCTTAATTAATTTGACAGCATTAGTATGTATATCTGTCCAAGGAGTGGGAGATTTTTTAAGTCTATCATATAAAACAGCTGCATCAGTAGCTAAATCTTTATAATAAGACGAAATATAATTTAAACTTCCAATAAATCTTTGGAGTTGAGTTTTATCTGTTATAACATCAGGAAATTTAGAAGCAAATTCTATACTTCTATTAATAGGAATTATCTTCCCTTTTTCAATATTATGACCCAGAAATCTAATATTAGTTTGAAAAATAGACATCTTTGGTTTAGAAATAACCAAACCATGTTGAATAACAACCTTTTTAAATATTTCTAAATGTTTAAAATGATTTTCAATAGTTTTTGAAAATACTAAAATATCATCAATATACACAATTATAAAATCACTGTAATGTATGAAAATGTCATTCATGATTTTTTGAAATTCAGAAGGGGCATTTTTCAATCCAAAAGGCATAACTTTCCAAAAGGAACATTAAAAGCAGTTTTATATTGATCTTTATCACTTATTTGAATCTGCCAGTATCCTGACTTTAAATCAAATTTAGAGAATATAATCGCATCATACAACCTATCTAAAAGGTATTTCTTATTAGGTATGGGATGCCTAATCCATTTTAGGACTTTATTCAAAGGTTTATAATTTATAACTAATCTAGGGGCTCCTCTCTCCTGTTCACTATGTTTATTAACATAGAAGGCAGTGCATGACCAAGGTGAATTAGATGGTATTATTAAACCTTTCTGTAAAAGATATTCTATTTCTTTTTTACATAATTCTAAATATTCAGAATTCATCTGACAAGGCCTAGCCTTAGTAGGAATTTTCCTTTCATCAAAATCTTCCTCATAAGGAAGTTCAACAATATGTCATTTTCTCTCCCAAAAAGCATTAGGATGATCATTACAAATTTCTAGAGATAGTTTATTATAGATTAATTTTATTTTTGCTTGTAAAGTATGACTTTGGAGTTTCTCTTCAAGAGTAAGAATACTAACCTCTTGTTTTAAATAATTTAAATGAGAAACCTTATGATCTAATAAATCTTTTAATACATGTAAAAGTTTAGGAAATTGTCTAGTAATAAATTTAAAAGTTATTTCCTTTCCTTCAAAAGTTCCTGTAATTCCTTAGTTATCAACTCTAGTTAAAGGATAAATCTGATCAATAAAAGGTGTACCAAGAATAACTTGATTAGTAATATTTTTAACAAGTAGAAAACTTGTAGGAATGCAAACCTTATCTTTGCAAATATAAGCCAAAGGAATTTTGAATTTTATATCTAATTTTTCTTCTCCAGCATGACTAAGAGAATTTGTAGTTTTATGAAAATATCTTGTAGGAATTATCCCTTCTTGTATAACATTCATATATGCTCCACTATCAACAAGAGCAATAATTTCTTTTCTAAAATGATTATTTATAAGTACCGTGATTTTTATAAACCATTTTTGCGAAATAACCATATTAAGATTAGACAAGAAATTTTCTTGGACAATGTTTTCATCAAACTCATTATCTTCATAATCCACATGAGTACTAATTTGTTTAACCATTTCTAGACGAATAATTCTCTCTTCTAATTGTTGATTCGTATTTTTCAAATTTGAAATCTCTATTTTTAAATTTTTTATTTCTTTATTTAGATCATTAACAGAAGTAGGTATTTCAATATTCTGTCTTTCTTTTAAAAGTTGATAAACTTTATTCATAGTATAAGGTTATGAAGAACTTATAGGTATAGATGTTTGGATCCTATCAGGGTCTTTACTACTTGAAGGAATGTCTTCAACTTGTATTTGATCTATTAGTTTTAATCTTAACTCTGGATCTTTAATCTGTTTTAGGAATTCTAACATATTTCCTGAAGTTAAAACATTTAAATGCATATTTTTAAATTAAGATAGGATTTTGTAATAATCCTCTTTTTCTTCATGTGTCTCACAAGTGCCTCCTTGAGCACAAGAATCACAACAATAGTTAGAATCTTGAGAAGCTGTCTCTTCTTCTTCTAGCATATCAATTTCTTCTGAAGAATCATTACTAGAACTACTATTACTATCTTGAGATTCTTCTGGTTCTGAGTCAGAATTTATAATTATTTTTTATAGATTTTCTTTTATAGATTCATCAATTTTTATTTCATTAATATTTTTCTTCATTTTACACCTATTAGCGTAATGGCCTATTCTACCACACTTATAGCAAACAATCTTCTTCTTATTTGAAGTTCTTTCTTCTTTCTTTTTATTCCTTTGTTCTGTTTTCTTTTTAGAAAGATGTCTTCTTTTCTTATGATAAACATTATCAGTTTCTAAATTAGACTTATAATTCTTTCCTTTGCTTGAAGTGGTTGGAATATCCATACCAAATTGATTACAAAATTGTCCTAATTGACTGTTTTCATTTAAGTTTTGTCTTTTAATCTGTTGATTTAATTTAATCTCATTACATAAAACTAATCCTTCTTGAATACAAGTACCAATTAATTTACCATAAGTATAATCTTCATAGGGTATATTAATTCTATCTTTTCTAAGATTTTTCCTAACTCTTTCAGCAAATAAGTTAGGCAATCCATCAATAAATTTTGATTTCCAGTGAGAGTTATTACACTCTGGTAATTCCATGACTCTACTTAAGAAAGTATCTTTATACCATATAAAATATGTAAGAGTCTTACATCTTAGGTTTTGTAACATAGTCCTTATATTTTCACTATTATCAGAAATTCTTCCAGTAAAGTGTTCTAAAATTGTAACAATAAGTGTATAAACAGCATTTTCAACATTTTGACCATCTTCTTGTTTTATAGTCCTGTAAATATCTAATTTACTTCTTTCTGTTAAATAATTATCCCACCAGCCTTTTAATTGGCCAGTAAATCCAGCAACTATAATTTTAGCAACAGTACTATCACTGTTATTATTACTTTTACAAATAGTGCTATACATAAGCATCCTATGAGCTAAAGTATAGATCTGTTTTTCAGTATAACCATCTAAATTCCATTCATAAATAGTTTTCCCATTATAACTGTTATTAACAGTATACTCTTGTTCTTCATGTAAAGTATCCATATGTGAAGGTCTCCTATAGTAATATAATCTTTGAGTAGGCCTATCAGCAAAATTTTCAATTTTATTTAACTCATCGTTTAATTTTTCTTTGTAGTTATCTCTACTAATACCTTCAGAAAACTCATAATTTAGAGTATTTAATTTTAATCCTTTAAATTTTTCTTCTAGAAATTTTTCTAATTCTTTATACGATTTTAATTTAAAATCTATTATTTCAGGTGGTGGCTGAAGATGAGAAGTAGAAACAATTCCATTTCTAGGCTTTTCTTCCAAATCTATCATTGGTCTTATGTTTTTTATTACAGAGAAGATCTCTTCTACTCTATTATGTAATTCTTTGATTTGATCTCCTAAAATATTCAAATAAAAATTTGTATAATTATTTTGTTGTAATATACTATTTATAATACTGGTTGTTATTTGTAAAGCTTCATTTTCTAATAATTTAGAAAAAGCTTAAAATTTATCGTTTTATGGTCATTACCAACAGTAAAAGAACTTTGAGGAGGAAAAACACTCCTTAAAATATCTCCATTAGATAATTTATAAGTTCTCTCTAAAACTGAAATATGATTTTCTAGATATGTTATAACAAACCAAGGAACAAAATGGATAATTTTATTTTGTAAAGAAGTGAATTTATAAAATTCATTTTGAAAGTAAGTTTGGTCTTCTTTTGAAATATTCTTGAAAAACCATTCTCTAAAAAGTTTCCATTTTGGAAGGTTAAATTCTGTCTAAATTATTTATCTTGCCTGAGAACCAGGACTAAAATCAATATTTGGTGTACAATCCATTAAATATCAAAATCTGCTTCAGAGGGAGTAATATCTGCCTCTCCTATGTTTCGGACTGATGCTGCCGTATTAATTTCTTCAGTATTCTTATAAATACCTTTTCCTATATTATCTTTGTTGAGAAGAATTTTTTCGACTATATTATAATCAGAATTTTCCCTTATTTGGGATGTAGAATTTCTAGAAGGAAATCTTTCATAATCATAAGAGGTTGAAATTCTGGGGGGTATTACTAAATTATCAAAAGGTGATATAAAAGATCTAACTGACGAAGACCTAGAAATATTATTTTTATTTTCTATCATATTTATAGAGATATCCCCTGTTTGGGATTGAAATATAGTAGAAAAATCGTTACATATTTGAGGTTTAGGTTTAACAACATTTTTTAATTTCCAATTATCAGGAAAGGGAATTTCATCCTGATAGAAATAGTGTCCAGCAAGCCAGCTGTATGGCTAGTATTTATTGTAATAAATGCAGAACTATTCAATTTCGATTAATAAATGCACTTTATTAAATGGTCATCTTTATCTTATGTAATAATTATCTACGCATAAGGATAGAAGTCCTTAGATCACAGGGCTATGGGACAACCCGTGGACTGATCTCCAAGGCCGTGATCTAGAACATATTCAAGAGTCGTAGAATCTAATCGAGATAGGACATCGTTGGATTCGGTTAGACTCTCACTATTGTGTGTACTCCGATGAACTGGAGAACGCTGGAGTCCACGAGCGTGACTGGGATGGTCGACACACATAAGTGGGTGGCTTGCTGCGATGGCAAGCGCACTGAATACCCCAATTAGGAAATAACTCACCATGGAAGCGGTAGTCGCATATCGAGGTTGAAGTTATTCCAAATATATAATGGTATACGAGGAACGATCCCTAACTACTTGAGGTGATAGGGTTTATCTGGTGCGAGAACGTCTATACTTTGATATGAGTTCCGACTGACTGGGGATCGCCAGAAAGTCTCTGTGGATTCATATTGGGTATAGAGGAACTCGTATGCAGATTCATATCATCAACAAAGGATCCATTGACCCAACTTGATAGGTTGGGAAATTCTCCTATGGATTTCTGTGAGAAATTAATTTTGGTAAAATCCTTGGCCAAGGTATCTTACGACTTTATGTAAGTAGCTCATAAAGATTAAGTCAAAGAGAATTTATTTCGAGATCAGAGTACATAAGATCAAGACAAAAGAAAAGAGAATCCGATGAAAGACCATACCCTTAAGTCTCGACTGGGAGATTGATCGATGGAGAGATTATGTCGTATATGGAAATTATAAATGATAAAATGTTCACTGAATTAATTCACCAGTGATTGGGCTCCATGGGCTTGTGGCTGGACATCGACCGTGGAGTGTGGGAGAATTCCCAAATTGGCAGGGGTGCTAATTTTGGAATGGTCAATCGACAGAGTGTTCGATTGATTTAGAGTAAGTCTTACTCGAATAATTAAATAATATTTAATTATAACCCACGGCCAATTATGTGGTGAACCTACGGGGGCATACACAATACACATGAAGCGAAAGCGAGGAAATAAGAACGACTGAGTCGACTGGGTCGACTGGGTGAATAATCGACTGGGTCGATTATTATGGGTGGGTCGACTGGGTCGACCCAATTGGAACAAATTGGGATCCAATTGGAATTGGATCAGGATCATAAATTAAATTGGAATTTAATTTGTGGATTAATTAATTAAGTTGGATTTAATTAATTAAAAGGGATTTTAATTAAATGGGCTTAGAGTCTGATTTAATTAAATGGGAGATTAAGTTAATTAATTGGGCTATTTAATTGAGAGATTAAATAAAGCCTGGTTAAATTAATTAACTGGGCCATGAATTAATTAGAAGACTTGGTCTTCTAATTAAAGAGGGCCATGACCCATGTAGGAGAGAAGAGCCCTAGTCCTAATAGGACTAGGTTAGGGAGATAACTATAAGTAGCTATCTTATAGTTATTTTTCACACAACTCCATATGCAAAATTGAGCAAGAGCAAAATTTTCTCTCCCTCTCCCAAGCAATAGTCGACCGAACCTATTCTTCCCTGTGGAAGAATTTCTCGTTTTTGATCTTGTTCCTAAAACGTTCCTAATTCCTAGATCTTAATATATCTTGTGTTCTAGTCGATCAAGATATATTATTTTCGTGATATTGTGGTGTATCAACTCGTAGAGGCGCAACACGTGGGGCGCTCCTTGAAAAGCCTGGGTCGATTTGCTGGAGAAGAAATCAGAGTTCGTTTTGCTAGCCGAGGATTTGCAAGGAGATAGGTATAACGTGCAAACTTATACTATCGTTTTAATTAATATTTATATATATACACCTAGAGTAGTATCCTGGCAAGATTCCGTAAGAGGTCCTAAAATTTTATATTCCGCTGTGCCTAGGGCTGTTTATCTTACTGAATCCCAACAGTGGTATCAGAGCCAACTCTAGGCTTTGTATATATATAAATTTGCAAATTATGTGTTATAAATCATATGTTTGATTTATGTGTGGCTAGTTCTTTAACTTTGCATGTTTTAGGACGTTTGTTATTTAACTTGGAGTTAATGCATAATTTTAGATTCGAAAATTTTTATCATGTTGATGTTATTTTGGATTGGGATTTAATTGACTGGGTTTGTTTAATTAAATCATAAGTAATCGAAGAAACAAAAAAAAAAATTTATTGGATCCAACCCGCGGTGGCACGCGAGTAATCGAAGAAACAAAAAAAAAAATTTATTGGATCCAACCCGCGGTGGCACGCGGCGGTGCGCGGCAACGCACCGCGGCTGGGCGGCCACCGCGAGCCGCGACCTGCGGCAGCGTGCGAACAGCACGCGGGCTGCTGTCTGCGTGTAGCTGTGCGCGACAGCCTGCTGCCGCATGCAGCCACGCGCCGCAGCTGCTGTCGCAGGCAGCTCACGCGCACCTGGTGGTCGAGCGTGGGTTGTCCACGTGGCAGCCCATGATTGGTCTCGACTGGTCATGTTTGGGTTGGACTCTAATTCTGCCTATTTTGAAAAATTCTGAAAATTTAGAATTTTGGGAGATTAAGAAACTTGGAGTTTTTGGATAAGGTAGTTATCTTGTTAGATGTGAACACTACCTTAATTAAACTAATCTAGACAAAATAGGATTATCTTGAAAATCTTGGAGATTTGGGAACTTTGGGAAACTTAGAGTTTTGGATAAGGTAAGAATCTTAGAGATTTAGATTACCTTAATTAACCAATTTAATCAAGATAAGTTTGTAGATTACTTAGAGCTCAAGTAATAGCTAATTAATCTTAGAGATTAATTGTTAATTCAAAATTAATTAACTTGGATGAATTTTTGCGAATTAAAATTAATGGAGCCGGTAAATTTACATTTATGCCCTTATGTGAATTTATGCATGTTCTTGAGTGAATGTGTGGATTGATCGATTTTGCCCTTAAGCCCTGTGTAGTTTTTGGTTTATTTATTTTTGGGTTGTAATTAAATGGGTCTGATTGGTGCCCTTGCTTGCGCAAACAAATGTAATAGAATAGGACCATTTAAATTATGTAAGCTAGGCTTAGATTAGGCTTGGAGCCGAGAAGACCTCATGAAGACTTGGAGATCCGCATGGAGGCCCATTTGCCTTGGAGGACATGGAGTCTCAATTCATTACATGGAGGCCCAATCAAGCTGGATATTACAAGAAGGCCCATGATGTATGGGTTTGAAAATTGTAATAGTTAGGACACTTAATTTCCACCCTAGACTGACCAATTGATTCATCACTTGGCTCGTGATGAATCGCATAGGATGGGCAATCGATCAATCATATCCTGCTAGGTGTTGTATGTTTACTTATATTCTTTGATGTATGTCATGCATTCTTAGAATAGATCACGTAAACAAGATAAAGCATAATCTGATGAGACCTCGCACAAGAAAACTTAAAACATCCAATTGAACTTAAAATTCAATTAGAATATTAAATCGAACCTGAGGGCGCATATGAATAGTCTCTATGGTCCGAGCCTATCCAATTACTAGGTCTTAGGCATATTGTACGAATATATCTCGATGTCTCACGAGTCGTGGATCGAGCTATAGGAAGATAATATGTCTATTGCCTCGATGCACGAGATAGTGCCAAGGGAGGGGATAGCAAGGTTTTAGGCGCTATCACACGAGTCGTGGGGTGTCTAAGATTGAACTATTTCTCTCCACGAGTATTGGACATGATTTAACGCAAGTAAGTATGGATGTCTCACGAGTCGTGGGTCCATATCGAAAAACGAGGCTAAATGAACTTAAGGGTTAGCTGCGATGGTTAACCGTCGACGTAATCGACCACCAAGTGAATCAAATAGTATGGCCACCGAGTCGTGGGTACTAGGAGATTGCATTTGGACCTTCAGCCCGCTAGGATATTTTAAATTCCCGAAACTTATGTGGGGGCATAAGATTTTGATTAAAATAGTGGGAGTAATTTACAAATAAAAACCATGTTTGTAAATTGTGCATTTTAAATTAATCTTTCGCGTATTTATTTTTTCTCTCGTCATTTTGTAGATATAATGTCTAAGAATCCGATTTCCATCATACTTGAACAAAACAAATTAACTGGACCCAACTTCCATGACTGGGTCAGGAACCTTAAGATCATTCTCGCTTCTGAAAAGCGAGGTTTCGTCCTTGATGGGCCCCCTCCCGAACTTGCTAAGGGTGCCGATGATGCTGAGAAAGAAGCCGTGGATTTATGGCTTGACGATGACTTGCAGTCACGTTGTCTCATGTTGGCATCCATGTCGAATGAGCTTCAAAAGCAGCACGAGCATATGAAGTCTTCTTTTGAAATCTACACGCACCTGAATGGTCTATTTGGGGTGCAAAGTAGATACGAGCGGTATGAAACTGCTAAGACTTTGCAACAAAAGAGGATGGCTGAAGGTGCTGATGTTCGATCTCACTGCATCAAAATGATTGGGCTTATTGAAAAGCTTGGTCATCTTGACGTAAAGATGGACAAGACCTACTGCCAGGATATAATCCTTCAGTCGTTGCCGAGATCATTCGAGCAATTCGTAGTGAACTACAACATGCACAAGATGGATGTTGAACTTCACGAGTTGGCTAATATGCTCGCCACTGCCGAGGCTTCCATGAAAAGAGAGAAGCCAGTGATGGTTGCTACCTCGACCCAATCCAAGTCCAAAAGGACAAAGAAAGGGAAGGGGAAAGGAAATGCTTCTTCAAGCAAATGCAAAGCACCATCTGGGCCCATAGGGAAGGGAAAGAAGCGTAAAGCTTCGTCTGGTGAACAGAAATGTTTCTACTGCAAGAAACCTGGACACTGGAAGAGGAACTGCAAAGAGTTCTTGGAGAGCTCGAAAGGTATATTCCTTGTTGAAGTTAATTTATCAATTAACTGTGCATCATGGGTGCTAGACACTGCTTGTGGTTCTCATCTTTGTAATGATTTACGGTGATGGGAGCAACAAGGCCACTTAGGCCAGGGGATTGGATCCTAAGATTTGGCAATGGAGCTAGAGCTGCTGCCGAGGCCATAGGCGAAGTGGAGTTAGATTTAGGTGGTAATAAATTAGTCCTTAGGAACGTTCTTTATGTACCTGGTTTGGTGAAAAACATTATTTCAATTCTTGTTTTGGATAATGAAGGTTTTAATTTTACTATTAATAGAGGTTCATTTTCATTATTCATGAATGATAATATGTTTTTCACTGGTACATTAAAAGATGGACTATATACCGTTGAACCACCTAAGTTAGTGATGCATGTACAACAAAACAAAAGGAAACAAGATAATAAAATATCTGCCTAATTATGGCACGCTCGACTTGGACATATATCTAAGTCAAGGATTCAAGAGTTAGCATCATCTGGCGCGATTGAAATCAATCGCATTGATGAAATGCCAACATGTGAACCATGTCTAAAGGGTAAAATGGCTAAGTTGCCATTTAAGGGAAACCCTGAGCGAGCCAAGCAAACATTGGACTTGATACATACTGACGTATGTGGACCACTAAGAAAAAGCGCCCGAGGTGGCTATGATTACTTCATCACTTTCACTGACGACTTTAGTCGTTATGGATATGTGTTCTTGTTGAAACACAAGTCTGAAGCCTTTGAGCGATTCAAAGAATTCAAGATGGAAGTAGAGAATCAACTTGGTCATACGATAAAGGCTCTTCGTTCTGACCGAGGTGGAGAATTTCTTAGTAACGAATTTCTGAATTATCTTGTAGAGCATGGAATATTATCGCAGTGGTCTCCTCCTGCAACACCCCAATTAAATGGAGTAGCAGAGAGAAGGAATCGAACCTTGATGGACATGGTTCGATCCATGATGAGTGCCACTGACCTTCCTCTTTCATTTTGGGGACATGCCCTCCTCACGGCAACGAAGATACTAAACATAGTACCTTCTAAATACGTAGAAAAGACACCATACGAATTATGGTTTGGCAAGGCACCCTCATACGCATTCATGCGCATATGGGGATCTCCCGCTTACGTTAAAAAGCTAGTGGGAGATAAATTGGAAACTAAATCCACTTTGTGCAAATTCGTGGGGTATCCAGAAAACTCGATAGGATACGAGTTCTAAGATCCTACAAGACAAACTACGTTTGTCTCGAGGAACGCTCACTTCTTGGAGAAAGATTTCTTGGTTGACAAGAAAGAAAATAACGTAGAACTGGATGAGGTCACTGAAGCTGAAAAGGCCGAAGAGGTCAATCAAGCTGACTCGTCGCCACAGGCAGTGGGAGAACATGAGCATGAAAGTGCACCAGAGAGTACACCAATTCTTCGTAGGTCAGAAAGACAACGTAGAGAACCCGAGAGGTACTACGGTCTGTTGCATGAGACTGGACAGTCTCTAACCGACCCAAGGACTTACGAAGAGGCTATGCTAGACATAGACTCGGGAAAGTGGCGCGAAGCCATGGAATCCGAATTGGACTCCATGCACTCAAACAAGGTCTGGGCCATGGTAGATCCACTAGTGGGAGTGGCTCCCGTGGATTGCAAGTGGATCTATAAGCGAAAGCTTGGAGTGAACGGAGAGGTAATAACCTACAAGGCGCGATTAGTGGCAAAAGGATATACTCAAAGACCTGGAATTGACTTTGAGGAGACCTTCTCGCCCGTCGCAATGACTAAATCCATTCGAATCTTGCTGGCCATAGCTGCGTGGTATAACTACGAGATATGGCAGATGGATGTAAAGACTGCCTTTCTCAATGGGGACATTGATAAGGAGATCTACATGGAGCAACCAAAAGGATATGCATCCAAAGGAGATGAACACAAGGTGTGCAAACTCCAGAGGTCCATTTATGGACTGAAGCAAGCTTCCCGAAGTTGGAACATTCGTTTCGATGAGACAATCCAAACTTTTGGATTCATCAAGAACATGTTCGAACCTTGCGTGTACAAGAAGATCAGTGGGAGTACAGTTGAATTTTTGGTGCTTTATGTTGACGACATTCTTCTCATTGGAAACAATGTGAAAGCGTTGTCCGAAACTAGAGCATGGTTATCTACACAATTCTCAATGAAGGATATGGGAGAAGCATCCTTTGTACTAGGTATAAGGATCTACCGAGATAGATCAAAAGGACTGCTGGGCCTCTCCCAATCCCAGTACATAGATAAAATCTTGAAAAGATTTAGTATGGAAGAATCCAAGAGAGGATTGCTTCCAATGAGACATGGGATTGCACTCTCTAAGTCTATGGCCCCAAAGATGCCTGAAGAGAGAAACAATATGTCTCGAGTACCATATGCATCCGCGATAGGAAGCATAATGTATGGTATGTTATGTACGAGACCAGACGTAGCGTACGCTCTAAGCGTTACAAGTTGCTACCAGTCTGATCCAGGTGAGCAGCACTGGATAGCCGTAAAGGCAATTCTGAAGTACCTGAGAAGGACTAAGGAATTGTTCTTGGTATACGGTGGAGGAGAATTGAAATTGGAAGGCTATACAGACTCGAGCTTCCAATGTGATGTAGACGACTTCAAGTCGACATCAGGATACGTATTCTGCCTCAATGGTGGTGCGGTTAGCTGGAAAAGCTCCAAGCAAGAAACAACCGCAGATTCAACCACCGAAGCTGAATACATTGCTGCGAGTGATGCAGCAAAGGAAGGTGTTTGGATGAGGAACTTCATCCAGGAATTGGATGTGATACCTAGCATCGCTGAGCCCATTACTATCTTCTGTGATAACAATGGGGCAATAGCGCAAGCAAAGGAGCCGAGATCTCATCACAAATCCAAGCACGTACAAAGACGATACCACGTGATAAGAGATATCATTGGTAGAGGAGACATTAAGAAGGAACGTGTCGACTCAGAAGATAATACGGCGGACCCACTAACGAAGCCTCTGCCTCAAAAGGCATTTGAGAAACATCTGCATAAGATAGGACTCAAGAACATAAAAGACTGGCTTGAGGACAAGTGGGAGATTGATAGAAATAGTGTCCTGCAAGCCAGCTGTATGGCTAGTATTTATTGTAATAGATGCAGAACTATTCAATTTCGATTAATAAATGCACTTTATTAAATGGTCATCTTTATCTTATGTAATAATTATCTACGCATAAGGATAGAAGTCCTTAGATCACAGGGCTATGGGACAACCCGTGGACTGATCTCCAAGGCCGTGATCTAGAATATATTCAAGAGTCGTAGAATCCAATCGAGATAGGACATCGTTGGATTCGGTTAGACTCTCACTATTGTGTGTACTCCGATGAACTGGAGAACGCTGGGGTCCACGAGCGTGACTGGGATGGTCGACACACATAAGTGGGTGGCTTGCTGGGATGGCAAGCGCACTGAATACCCCAATTAGGAAATAACTCATCATGGAAGCGGTAGTCGCATATCGGGGTTGAAGTAATTCCAAATTTATAATGGTATACGAGGAACGATCCCTAACTACTTGAGGTGATAGGGTTTATCTGGTGCGAGAACGTCTATACTTTGATATGAGTTCCGACTAACTGGGGATCGCCAGAAAGTCTCTGTGGATTCATATTGGGTATAGAGGAACTCGTATGCAGATTCATATCATCAACAAAGGATCCATTGACCCGACTTGATAGGTTGGGAAATTCTCCTATGGATTTCTGTGAGAAATTAATTCTGGTAAAATCCTTGGCCAAGGTATCTTACGACTTTATGTAAGTAGCTCATAAAGATTAAGTCAAAGAGAATTTATTTCGAGATAAGAGTACATAAGGTCAAGACAAAAGAAAAGGGAATCCGATGAAAGACCATACCCTTAAGTCTTGACTGGGAGATTGATCGATGGAGAGATTATGTCGTATATAGAAATTATAAATGATAAAATGTTCACTGAATTAATTCACCAGTGATTGGGCTCTATGGGCTTGTGGCTGGACATCGACCGTGGAGTGTGGGAGAATTCCCAAATTGGCAGGGGTGCTAATTTTGGAATGGTCAATCGACAGAGTGTTCGATTGATTTAGAGTAAGTCTTACTCGAATAATTAAATAATATTTAATTATAACTCACGGCCAATTATGTGGTGAACCTACGGGGGCATACACAATACACATGAAGCGAAAGCGAGGAAATAAGAACGACCGAGTCGACTGGGTGAATAATCGACTGGGTCGATTATTATGGGTGGGTCGACTGGGTCGACCCAATTGGAACAAATTGGGATCCAATTGGAATTGGATCAGGATCATAAATTAAATTGAAATTTAATTTGTGGATTAATTAATTAAGTTGGATTTAATTAATTAAAAGGGATTTTAATTAAATGGGCTTAGAGTCTGATTTAATTAAATGGGAGATTAAGTTAATTAATTGGGCTATTTAATTGAGAGATTAAATAAAGTCTGGTCAAATTAATTAACTGGGCCATGAATTAATTAGAAGACTTGGTCTTCTAATTAAAGAGGGCCATGGCCCATGTAGGAGAGAAGAGCCCTAGTCCTAATAGGACTAGGTTAGGGAGATAACTATAAGTAGCTATCTTATAGTTATTTTTCACACAACTCCATATGCAAAATTGAGCAAGAGCAAAATTTTCTCTCCCTCTCCCAAGCAATAGTCGACCGAACCTATTCTTCCCTGTGGAAGAATTTTTCGTTTTCGATCTTGTTCCTAAAACATTCCTAATTCCTAGATCTTAATATATCTTGTGTTCTAGTCGATCAAGATATATTATTTTCGTGATATTGTGGTTATCAACTCGTAGAGGCGCAACACGTGGGACGCTCCTTGAAAAGCCTGGGTCGATTTGCTGGAGAAGAAATCAGAGTTCGTTTTGCTAGCCGAGGATTTGCAAGGAGATAGGTATAACGTGCAAACTTATACTATCGTTTTAATTAATATTTATATATATACACCTAGAGTAGTATCCTGGCAAGATTCCGTAAGAGGTCCTAAAATTTTATATTCTGCTGTGCCTAGGGCTGTTTATCTTACCAAATCCCAACA
>CM064884.1:16545515-16782797 GCA_003313485.2 Penstemon barbatus | reverse complement strand
AATGACTATTGGTGACAAGTTTATGGGACTTAAGTTGTCACTATTGACAATTAGTGACACCCTTTCAGTGACAACTTATTGACAATAAATATTGTCACTATAATTTAGTGATAACTTTTTAGTTGTTACTATTGGGGTATCACTAAATGTCAATAGTGTAAACTTTTTCACATTTCTTGTCACTAGTGTGTCTATATACATCAATTTAGTGACAATATTAAATTTTTTGTCACTTTGTCATTAAAATTTAAATTTTTTGTAGTGTGAATTTATTAATTAACAATAACTAATGCAAAGACACCCCAACCCGAAGCACAGTATAAATGAGAAAAAAAAAATCACAATTACCATTCCTAATAAGCTGTTTGCATAAAGAGGCTGGGCGACATAAATAGATAAGAGACAATACAAATCACGTGGCCCCAAATGATGAAAGTTGGAATTTATATTCATCAATTATCACAATAGCCGCCAATTGATAAAATTAAAGAGAAACTAAATAGACCTGATAGTGCAAATATTGCCAAAAAACCAAGAAACGACACAGTTTTTTGGCTAGAATGACGTCGTTTTATTTTAGGGGGGATTAAATAAAAAAGGAAAAGAAAAGTTGTTCACTGTACACAAGTGGGTTACCTTCTTATATGATATTTGTAGTATAAAATTGTTATATTTAAAAACCCACTAAAATTTACTCATTTGATTGTTACCCAAAAACACGTGTTTTTTTTTAATTGTTCCCATGCACCATCATTATTATCCCTTCAATTATCAACACAAATATAGAGAAAGTGAGACATACCATAGTGTATGTACACTCACATTGTGAATCCCAATTTGCAGGATATGGAAGTCTAACAAAAATATAACCACTTAATTTATTTATTTGAATATACATATATACGTAATTTACATTGGGAAGCACAATTCATCTCCCTCAAATATTACCTCCCTTCCTTATCTTCTTCAACCATGCAGTTTTGTATGTATATATCTATTATAAATTATTTTCCTCTCTCTTTAATACAAAGGCTGCAATTTTTTTATCTTTGACACAAAATTTGTGTTATCTTCCGTGAAATGCCAGAAAAAAAGTAGATGAATGGTCTTTTCTTACATTATATTTGTAGGTTCGAGTAAGATTTTATATGATGGGTTGAGCATTTTACTTATCTATATAATGAAAGCTGCTTCATGTTGTTCCTCCACTCTCAAACCCAATTCCAAAAAAAAAAAAAAAAAAATCAATTCAAGATTGTGTTTTCTTATTCATACGAGTATTAATTGTGGTTCTTATGGTTCATTGACTGATAGTTCCGAGCATTCCCTTCCAACAAAGAAACATATTCAAGTATATTCAATATATTCATATTCAAGTATATTCAATATATTGTTTTGTTTTATTACTCTTCTTTGATTAGTTTATGGATAAACATAAAGCAATCACACTCTGGAGTTTAGGGTGGGGAGGATTGGACACCAATCGCATTTCCACGATGAGAGTCCAACTTCTAGTTTTAATCAAGGGGGGAACAATAGTGCGAACTGGCCTAACTGGCACTAGTAGTATTGTGAGAATTTTTTATTTTATTTCTTTTGGACGTGTTTGACATTGGACAATGTCATTTCATAAAATGTTGTTTGGTTTTATTAATGTTGTGCTATTCAATTAACTATTTTCTAATATTATGCATTATGTGAATGAAGTTTACGATTTTTGCCGTCAAATAATTATTATCAAAATATTTTATTTTAGTTTTTCATATTATATTCGATTATATGTTTATTAAAAAATGAAGTCGAGTTTGATATTGTATATATCTTATAATTTAGAAAGCAACAATATTAATTGTTTTATTTAAATAAATAATTGTTCATCATCATCTAAATTAATATCACAATCATATTTAAATAATTACAATTAATTCTTAATCATTACAATATTATTACTCATTATCTCAATCATTATACAATAAAATATTATATTTCAAATCCTATAAAGTTATTGATTTGACATTTAGTACCTACTTTTCTTCTCCAAACCCCAACAACTAAACCACCATCCAAATCAAATCTCAAATTTTCAAAACTCACTAACTATTATTTAATAATATTTTACCATCTCAATATTCCATTGAAATTATTATCCAAATCGAGTTTCAACGGTTTCGCGAAACCACTTTTCAAAACCAAACCGAGACCAAACCCAGTCAAACTGCTTCCATATTAACCCTTAATGTTTTGCTTGTAAATGCCTGTTTTTTTTTTTCAAAATCTTCATGGGGTCATCACTACTAGAACTAATTAAAATTTCCACCGATTTTGTCCAAAATAGGTGGGAATAAATAAATTTCCATCGAGAAAATCAGAGGAAAAAGATCGGGTCGGAATCGGATTCCCACCGATGATTATCCGACCGAAGTATTCGGCGGGAAAATAAATTCCCATCAATTGAAAAGTTTGTGGGAATAAAAAATATTCCCACCGACTTTAAAATCAGTGGGAATATCCTCGGTGGGAATTCGTGAAATATTCCCACCAATTATTTTCGGTGGGAATATTTCGGTGGAAATTTTAACTAATTCTAGTAGTGCATGATTTAATCCTCCAGTTGTTATCATTTCAGTTTGTATCCATGGCTGGTTCTTAAGGAGGTAAACACTCGGAAGGGTAAACGAAAATCTAAGTCAAATAAATCTGATATAATCAAGAAGAAGCCCGAGCATGTTAATTCTGAAATTGATATATGGGACAATCATCCGACAACAAATTTGATGGGCCAGAGGAATCCAATGACCATTCTCAGCTAGATATGAATTTATCTATGACCACAAATGCCTTCAAATCATCTTCTGTCTTTCAGAAAGTATATCCTAAAAACGATGATGGTTCATTGAACAAGAATGGGATTTTGAAAAGGTTCAACCTGACACCTGCATTAAATTCTCGTTTAGTGAAGACTGTCCCTATACTTACAGCCGCCATACGACGGGAAATTGGAGCCTCAATTATTAATCGACAGGCTCGTCCAAGTAGCATTGGTGAAAGTAAAGATGGTTCTCACACTACGAAAACTGATGTTTTCAAAACTATTACAAGTATCTTTTACGAAGGATTCTTTGAGCATTTGCTGGAGAGAAATCCAGCTGATTCGAAAATACAATGTATAATTAATTTGGTCAGAACCATCAGAGACCTAGAGGAAGAGGTTAAAGAAAAAAAAAGAATGGGCTCAATGAAAAGTACTAGACATAATAATATTTCAGAATTGAAGACGTCGTTAAGGATGGAAAAGTTCAGTAGGGAACAAAAGGAATCTGAGATGAACTTTGCTCCAAGAACCTGGAATTTAATGGAACATTCTCTAAAAGATCTCAGGCTTAAAGCTGACTTTGCTGCTGAAACTGTGAGAAGGCTTGAGACTGACATAGCCAACATTTAAGCGGACACTGAAGCTTATAAGCTAACTTCGGCTGAGTTAGACAGGTAAATGAAGGACATTCAGAAGAGGGAAAGAAAATGGCTGAAAAAGCTTAGTGAGCTCGAGAAACAGAATGGTCATTTGCAAGCAGTGTGTGTAGAAGAGAAGCACAGATTGCTACATCTGCAACAAAAGTTGCTTCAAGTTGAGAAGGAAGCAGAGGACGCTGAGACTTTATTGTGAAACTTTCTTAGGATCATTTCTTTTAGTTGCTTGTCTAAAGCTTATGTAACAGCACTATGAACCTGTTGCAAGTCACATGCATGTCTATTATTTCTAATTACTTTCATTATTTGGATTAGCTAAATCTATAGTAGTGAGACTCATTTGTGGATTACATTACCTATGTGGGATTCATACCAATATCTCCAATGTAATGTATTTACATATGTTCTTGCATACATCATTTTGTTAATTAAATTATGATCACAACTTTCAATGTCGTCTTCAAATCTTTGAATAAAAACCAAAACAATCTGATTGGATCAGAATATTTGTTTGCTAGACTCAAAGCAATATGTTTGCAAGTTTTCGAGGGCCTAATGACAAGATTGTGTTATTGGGCTTACAACTAGAGCTTATGTGCCATTTTACATCTTCTTGGCATCGTAGTTAATTTTAATTTGACGACTACCACATAAATAACAGTCAAGTTCCATTATCAAATACTTATAAGTAAATTGATAAGAGGGACCAATCTGCTACAAAAAATTTAAGAGGGACGAAAGTGCAAAAGTTAATCCATAAGGAGGACCAAAAATGCTATTTACTCTAGTAGATTCAAGTAAATAGTTCTTTAAGGAAACTCTATCTTAGTTCTTAAGTTTATTTCTAAAGTGTATTCAAACTTTTTGCTCATTCAAGAGTAGCTGTTTGTGCGAATTAAAAACATTAGGATTAGCCTTATCTAGAAACCAAGGCATTAAATGAACAAAATTAGTTTATTTATACACTCATGACTTATCACCTAATATGTTCCCTACCTGGATTTTCTCTCCGACTTGATTATAAATTGTTCGAAGTACAAAATTGTGTCTTATGACCTTGGGTGAACCCTACCCCAAAAACTAGCTATTAACGTGGGAGAGCGCAAGGTTATATAAACCCCACGTTAGTATCCAATAGTACTGATGTGGGATCAATGTTCGATACCCTTCAACTAGGATCATTACACTATGTAAAAATCATTTGTCAATTATCTTTTTTAGGTAATATGGTTTTGTCGTATTCTAGATCCAATTTTCATCGTAATCATGCTCACATCTGTATAGTATGCTTTAAATCTGATTTAATAGCAAAGTAAGGATTGAAGAAGAGAGAGCATTGCGCATGTGTGGATGATCCTGCAATATAGCTTGGGTATTTGTAAAGTGTTTGATGGGTTTCTCATTATATAATTTTGAGTTCCCTCTTCTTTATTGTGTTTGTGTGTATCTCGTGAGAAGCAAGCCCAATAGGCCCTGCCTTAATCGTGTCCTTAGACAGCCAGCCTCACCACTCCAGGCTGCTGGCATTGCTAAATGCTCCGCCACGAAGCAAGTTTTCCCGAATACGGCAGATGCCGAAGTGGCTAAAGAAGTCAGAAGAAGAAAGTAGTTGGACAACTGTATATATGTACTAAAATCTTGTAGTGGGTTTTATGTGAAGTTTAAATGTATATAACTTATGAACATAGAAGCATTCCAATAAGAAAGCTTTGGAAAATACAATTTGATATTTATCTTCTTTGGAAAAATAAAATCCTTATTTTTGTTGTAAATATTACTCCCTCTACCTACTAACTAGTCTCAATTTTTGGGAAAAAATAATTAAATTACTTTTATTCTTTATTTATATCATCATTAGCTATTTATACGTTATTCAAGTTTTACACACTTTTTTTTTTTTACTTTTTCTCTTACATACCTAAAATATATAATTAATAATTTATTAAAATGTTAAAGTGACATATAATTTTGGATAATTTTTTTCTTTGAAACGACAGATAATTTAAAACAGAGAGAGTATATAACTATATATTTGGTGGGTGTAACTTCCCCAAATAGATCTTCCAATTTACTCTACCTATTTTTTTCTCTCTTTTTCTATATTCTTATCTCTAATCAATCTCTTTACATCAATCACTAAGTTTAGGAGCTTTGAAAAAATAATTTACAACACCTTATCAGCACGATAGTCTTTTGTCGATCGTGAAAATAGATTGTTGAAGGAATTTTTCATTTGGATAAAATACGTGTGAACAAGAAAACGTAGAGAATTACAAATCAATTGTAGTTTGTGGGTCAATAATCTTATTTATTCAAAGTATTAGCAATTTTTTAATAAGCCTGAATTCTTAAATTAATTTTTGTCTATGAGATACATGTTAGATAAATATGAATTTCATTCCGCAAATCATGATAGCTTCTATATGAAATCATTATTGTTCTTCAATTCCTCTTGATTTGTGGGTATAATTTAATATTACTCGTGAACTGTTATGGAATTGAAAAATATTTGGAAAGAAAAAAATAAATATGGCGTGCCTTACATGTTTAGGTTAAAAAATTTGAATGTCATGAATATGGATTATCATTATCCTCTGTTTTATTTTTTTTGATCATTCGTTCTGTTATATTATTACATATGAAATTTGTATGGGGAATAAGCATATCTGTAACGGCAAAATTATTTTTAAATTATAATTTCTGCTGGACCCAATCCAAATTCCAATATACTTAGCTCGAATATTAGCAGAAAGGAGATAAAAAGTAGAAGAATATAGACTAACAAGACAAGAAAAAGAAACAACATTTGCTATTGTTGTAGATGAACCTGCTGATAATAATACTTTGATCTCATTTACTCATTGTTTATAAATAAATTGTGCAAGGAAATTGAAATATTTTTTATTGTGAACATTGTATCATTAACTATGGATTCAGATCAAATCGAGCTCGACAAAAATTCGACTCCATTTATGTTGAACCAAATTTGGGTAGGATCTGAATCATGCTTGAATATGTGTATATGTCCATAAATGCATTTTCTCCATCTTGCAAAGGGGCTGTTTTCCTTTAAAATTTGTACTCATGACTGGTTTTAGGGGTGTTCAATAAAATCGTCAAACCGCCCCAACCGATCGGCCCAACCCAAACCGACCGCAATTTACGGGTTGAATGATGAATGGGTTGGTCTTGGGCTTTGTGAACAAAAAACCGCAAATTATGATCGGGTTCGGGTTTATATTTTAAAAAACCGCATAAACCGCACCCAACCGCATATATATAAAATAAGAAATTGTGTTTTATTATTTAATATAATTTAAGTACATACAAACTTTTAATTTACCGTCTCAACCCCAAAACGTAATTTGTCCCCTAAAATTACTCGACACAATTTATTAACAATCCAAGTTAAATTCTATCGATTGACAACTATCAATATCAACTTTAATAATTAAAGTATTTTCAATTTTTGTTTATTGTTTGAAAAAGTCTTGTTCGATTTTGTATTTGAGTAACAATTATTGATTTTTATATAGAAAATATAGACTTTAAATATGTTAACAAATTAAAGCTAAAAATTATGAAAAAGTAGTATTTTTCATATGATTATGAAACATTCAAGAATTTTATTCTTAGATAAAACTACAATAACGAAATAGTAAGTGATAATAAATTAAAGTAAAGTCTCCAAAAAAATACTTCATTAAATTAGGAAAAGCAAAGACCGCAAAAACCGCCCCAACCCGAAGGGACCGCAAAGTGCAATCTCTAGACTTATTGGGTTGGGTTTGGTCTTGAGTATTAAAAACCTGCAAATAATGGGTCGGGTTTGGGCGAGTATAAAACCGCAATAGACCGCACCGCGAACACCCCTAACTGGTTTTAAAGGAATTAAACACTCTAAGGGCAATGGAAATATGATACAATCAAGAAAAAGCCCAAACAAATCAATTAAGAGATTGATTTGGGACAAACATCATACAACAAAACAAATTTGATAGAGTTTAGGAATCCAACGAAAGAATCCCCAACCAATTATGAATCTATAACAACAAGCGAACACATATACACCGAAGATAAACTAAGAGCCCATTTGGATGGAATGATTTGAGTTAGGTGAATTTGAAATTCCTTGTCAAATCCATCATGTTATTTGGATGTAAATTAAATTCATTCATTTGAAATCCTGAATTTTAGTCCAATGGCCCAATTTTTAAGTGGATTTGAAATTCCTTCTACAACTAGTCATTTGAAATCCACTTAAAAAAATGTTCACATCATATATTTTTAAAAATTGCAATTTGATCCCAGATTTTAAAAAAACCTAGGATTGCAATTCAGTCCAGGATTTTCAAAAAATTAAAATTTGCAACTTGACTACTATTTTCATAAATTCGAATTGCACTTTTGGTCCCTCAAATTTTGGAAATTGCAATTTTGACCCAAGATTTTCGAAGAAACCCAGAATTACAATTCAGACCCTGATTTTCAGGAATCGAATTTGCACTTTTGGTCCCTCAATTTTCGGATATTGCAATTTTGACCTTATATTTTCAATAAATCAAGAATTGCAATTCAGTCCAGAATTTTAAGAAAATTAAAAATTTCAATTCAGCCCCTGATTGTCAGAAATTTAAATTTGCACTTTTGGTCGCTCAATATTTGGAAATTACAATTTGACCTCAGATTTTTGAAAAACCAAGAATTGCGATTCAGTTCAGAATTCTCAGAAAATTAAAAAAATTCAATTCGGCCCCAGATTTTCAGAAATTTGAATTTACACTTTTGGTCCCTCAATTTTCAGAAATTACAATTGACCCTAAATTTTTGAAAAACCCATAACTACAATTCAGTTAATTTCGGAAGATTAAAATTTTCAATTCGGCCCCTAATTTTCATAAATCCAAATTTTCACTTTTGGTCCCTTAATTTTCAAAAATTTGCCATTTGACCCCAAATTTTCGAAAAACCCAGAGTTCCAATTCAATCCAGAATTTTCAGAAAATTAAGATTTTCAATTCGGCCCTAGATTTTCTGAAATTCAAATTTGCACTTTTGGTCCCTCGATTTTCAAAAATTATAATTTTGCCCCAAATCGACTTATGCGACTTTATCCCGATATCAACAATAAGAATTAACTCATAGAGCAAATTATAAGGGACGATTGAAAATTTCAAATAACACTAATGATATATATCAAACAATGAATTTCAAATGAATGGATTTGAAATCCTTTGTAAAAACATTTATCCAAACAAGAGATTGCAAATGAATGGATTTCAAATCATTGAAATTTCAAATCCATTCATTTGAAATCCCTCTTCATTTCAAATCCATCAATCCAAATGGCGAAATTTGTCCTTGCAAGGTTGGAAGAACTATATATAAGAGTCGTTGCACGCCAATTTTTTGATGTCATAATCATGATACAACGAGACAAATATAAAAAGAGCAATTCTAGAGAATGGATTTGTTCATGGTCGAAAGGATATTATGCGCAACATTTTGGCAAACTCATTGCTATCCTTGAAAATAAAGTTGAGCGGTTAAGAGAATGTTTGAAGGACATGAACAAATTGCATGTGTATACTAGAAGCACTAGTTAAGTATGTCATACACATTCACCCAAGTATTAAGAGGGTAGACGACGCCATGTGACAACTTTTTATTAGTAAATGGGATTATGTTCCATCAACCACCATAACTACTCATCTGTAGTCTAGAATAAGAATACGAATACAAATGAAGATGCCAGCGCCTCTTAAAATCATCCTCTGCCTTTGAGAAAGTTCCATTCGAAAATGATAATCCATCATTGAATAAGGTTGGGATTTTGAAAAGGTTCAACCCGACACCTGCATTAAAAACTTGTTTAGAAAAGATTGTCCCTATTCTTGCACCTACTATACAACGGGAAGTTGGGGCCTCGCTTATTAATCAATAGGCTATTCTAACAGTTATTGTGTTACTGATGCTACAAAAATGGATCCTTTTCGAATCCATAACAAGTAACTTCTACAAAGGACTCCTGAAGCATTGGTTGGAGAGCGATCCTGTTGATTAAAAAAATCAGCTGATAAATGATTTGGTTGGAACTATCAGAGAGCTAAAGGAAGAGGTTAAACGGAGAAAAGAATGGGCTCAACGCAAAGTAATGGATGCAATCAAAATGTTAAGGAAAAGATCTTTCAGAACTTTCTAAAAGATCTTTACTTAACTTTTTGGTTGCTTCTGTTACATTCCACAGGGGCCATTCTTTTCACCCCTCAGCCTCCTCCATTAACTCTCTAATAGTTCGACCAAATCATTTATCAGTTGAGTTTTTGAATCAGCAGTACCGCTATACAGTCAATGCTTAAGGTGTCCTTCAAAGTTACTTGTCATATAATCCGAAGAATCAGTTTTTGTAACATTAGTGGCATCATAACTAGTATATATTTGCTATTTCATCATTGGCACATTGAAGAGCCCGAGATTAATAAGCGAGACTCCAATTTCGCGACGTATAGTGGCTGCAAGAATAGGGACATTCTTTTCTAAGCTGGATTTTAATGTAGGTGTCAGGCTGAACCTTTTCAAAACCCTAAACTTATTCAATGATGAAATATTATTTTCAAATGGGACTTTCTCGGAGGCAAAAGACGATATAAAGGCACTAACATCTTCATTCGTATTCTTACTCCTAGACTGCAAGGGAAAATTCTTATCAAGACCTGGTTTGGCTGAACCCAAAGTAACTACATGACAAGTGTAATACACTTGCTTTGAGATTGGATGTAACTTCCAGGAAAGTGATCAATCACAAAGCAAATGCAATACACTTGTTTGATGGTTGGATGGGTTTGGTCAAGCCAAGCTTGGACAAGAATTTTCCAACTGGAAGAATCTTTTGAAGGAGGCAATTATATGGCATGAAGATGTCAAATTAATAGGTTTATTATCTTAATTCAATAGGTGCACTTTGAAAGTATTTAAATATCAAATTTTCTATTAAGGATAGTGACAAGTTTCAACAATTCCTTCTCCAAATTATTAGTTTTCCAATTCAAATAGATAGAGACTTCAAAAAAGTTCTTTTAACACATCAAAATAAAGTTTCCTTTATTTTATTAAAAAATACATGAAACTAGAGTACTAAACAATAAGTGATTCAATGGTGCTAAGCTCTTAGATCTACTCATAACTAATGTCATATATTTTTTTAAATAAGAAATAAAATTAGTCTATTTTATTATTAAAATATAATTTCGATTTAAATGAGTATCATAAAAAAACTCCTAAATAACCAAAACAAAATTATGGCTTACTTGATTCAAGAGCTTCCTGTCCACCCTTAATTTGCTTCCATTAAAAATAAAAATTGGTATAGAGGTGAATATTTCAGGCTGCTTCTACAAAAGCAAAGAAAGATGGGAGAAGAAGTGATTAATTCAGAATTCATAACTTCAATCCTCTTAACCTAATTCACAAGTAAAAAAAGAAGTAATGAGGCAAAGATACAAATAGGCAAATAATATAAAAAAAGAAATCTCATTTCATATCATTGGGATTAGATTATTAAAATACCTAAGCGTAATTAGATTACACAATTCATATTACAGATTTCAAATTAAATGTACATTATTATAATGTGATATAAAAATCATAAGGAATTGGTTATAGAGATATTTTTTTCTTTCATAATAAGAAGGTTATACAGATTTGTCTAGAAAGCTAATTTGGGGAATTCGCAAATCCTATGTAATTCAAATAAAATTAGCAAAATATATAAATTATCTAGAAACTAGAAAATGGCTAACCTCAAATACATTCTTGCTTAAACACTTTAATTACTAAAATGATTACTGTTTAGCAATTTGATCCTTGAAGAAGTAACAAAAATAAAAAATAAAAAATAAAAAATAAAAAAATTATAAAATTTTATGTGATCAGATGTTCGATGATAATTCTAACATTTCTAATACATCGATATTTTGATCAAACTTCGACACACTTCGCGAGGTGGTCTGTTTTGGATGGAAAAACTATCAGACTTTATTTGAGACTTTATTAAGAAAGATAGGCAGTAATTGTCTTTCAAAAAAAATTAAATGTTAATTTGAAAATTATGAATTATATTTTGGATGTTGGATTAAAGGGGTTTATATGAAATTTAATGCAGTAAAATTAACACTATAAATATCCGTGCATAGTTAACATAACATATAACCAGCGGGGGATTCAGGAATTTTGGCTTGGGGGCTAAACTTATATACAAAAAGAAAAATCTATCAAATAGTTAAACATAAAGTTTATATTATTCGCGTAAGAACCCAGAATATCTATATATTTATTTTAATAATTGACCACGACGATTTTTCATCTTTTGAAACCGGTCCATGATAGCATCGTTTAAAATACTACTAAATATGTCTCTCTCTATAAAGACTACTAAACTATTATTTAGCAATTGATCGCCCATACGGTTACGAAGTCGATTCTTTACTATCTTCATAGCCGAAAAAAATTTATCCACTGATGCAGTTTCAACGGGTAGAATAAGCGCCAATGTCACAAATTTGTAAACTATCGAGAATGTGACATGTCTTTTAGTTGCAACCATCTTTTTAGCAAGATCACCAATCCCTTTCAAATTAGAAAAATCATCACTTGATCTAACATCCCCTATATAATTTTCAAGTTGATTGGGAAGAGCTGAGAGCTCAAGAAAAGGGAACTCATTTGGATAAAACTCGGCAAGACGAACAAGTTTTTCTTTGTCAAAAGCTTCAAAGTGATTTGATGGGTTTAAGCATGCAACGCAAAGAAGCAACTCCATGTTTACTGCATTGAAACGGTTGTTCAACTCTTGCAATTGTCTATCTATCACCGAATTGAATCTCTCAACTTTGTAATGATACTCGATAGTCACTTGTGTTTATTAATTGGATTGAAATTATATTTGGGCTTATAAAGATTCATATTGGACTAATATATTAATTTTTTTTGTTAAAAAAAAAAATTACGACACACCTACATAAAAAAAAAAAAGAAAATTCCAAAGGGGGCTATAGCCCCCCTTCCCCCTATGTCGGTCCGCCTCTGCATATAACATGATAGTTTTTTTTTTCCCTTTTTCCTTTTTCCTTTTTTTGTATTTTGATGCCTCACTTAGTACAATTTTGAAATATTAGTTTCAAATGAAATTTTATTCCATATCGAATTTGATCGAATATAAAGTAATTAGGGCATCTCCAGTGGTTCGAGAGAGATGAGAGATACCACAGGGAAAGGAAAAGGGAAAAGGGCTGACTCCAGCCGGCCGAGGAATGGGTGGAGATGAAGCCGAGGCGAGGGTTAAGGGTTGGGGGCGATGGGTTGCTCTGGGAGATCCATTCCCCCAGGGTGATGAACGCACCTGCTTGCTGCCCCAGCAGGTGGCATCACTTTTTTTTAATATATTTATTTTAATTTTTTTTAGGATAGTTGGAAATTTTCTTACACGTCTAATGAAACACTTTCATTATGGATTCAAAGAAGAATTTGAATTCATTAAAAAGCATAGAAAATAACTAAATTCAATCCAATCTTATGATTTGTTGAGTACATAAAAAGGTGTGCGAATCTGAGCCCACACCCCACCTATTTTTTTTTTTTTTTTTTATGATAGTTTGAAATTAAGTTATAAGTCCAATCCATATTCCAATATATCTAGGCTATTTAAAACAAACCAAACAATGGATTTAATTATTGGACTTATAAGGTGGTTGGACCATATTGAATGAAAGGGCTCTATATGGGACAATGTTTGTCGAGTTTCGTAAAATATGACCAACATCAAAACATAATTATACCAAAGATATTAATTTAACTATTATTATGTAATTTTATAAAACCCAATATCCAAATTTTATCCAAATATTAAATGTTCAATTGCAATTACTAATTCTAACTTTTTGAAATCAAAATCGAGTGAAACCTATGGCTTCTTTATTTTGAACTAAATTGATGACAACAAAAATGTAAAAATACTTTTTAATTTAATTCTTATATATTTAGTTTTAATCTTTGTCTATCTAATTGAATATAAAGTAGTTGTGATATATGAAAACCAAATCAGGAATATACAGTAATTATTTCTAAAAAAAAGAAAAAAAAGGTCAGGAATATAATTAAATTAATTATCTCATTATCTTTACTAGTTAATTACTTCACAAAAGGAAAAAGCACCAACGTTTTCCAATTTTGTTTTACTTCTCAAATCCTGAATAAAAATTCTTCACTATGACGAGTTTAACCGAATTTAATTCATCGCCGACGATGTTTCCATTGAAATTCTGCAGTTTTTGCCGGCCAAAGAATCCAGAAGAACGGTAAAATTTTTTTTTAGGTCTCATATCATTGTGGTTTTTATTGTATATTTATCTTCGAAAGATGATACTGCGATTTTTTCGTTTAGATATGACAAAAATTCTTGATGAAAGGTTTCAATCCTTGTAATTTTCTTATAATAAAACTTTTAATTGCAAATGAATACATATATTTGGTGAATCTATTTTTACATTTTATTTTGTGCATATAACCTAATTTATGTGTCATTGTGCATATATAAATTATAAGGACATTTTAGTAATTATCAAATTCTTGATTATTAAAATAATTAATCAAGAATTATATTTATGACATTCATTAGAATGATCATCCTGCCCCTATTCAATTCTGAAGTTAGTGGGAGACTTTTCCTCTCGACCTAATTGATTGTGGACTTCTCATCTCTCACACTTAAGAAGGTGACTCTTCACCTCCTCAATTTTACATATAAATACTACCCTCATTTTCATTTGAAAGACAAGTTGCAAGAAGTGTGAAGACTAGTTAGTAGTTTCCTCGAAGTTCGTCCTGTGACGACAGAGCGAGAGGTGAAAACGTTCAAGATAGGAAGAAATCATCCCGAAGATACCCTTGTCATTTTCACGCAACATCAATCATGAACTGGATCAGAGATCTAAGCTTGAGGAAGTAAGAACTATGGAGGTGGGAAGTAGAAGAATTTGGGATGAGAGTTTGGAAAAATCAGAATAATTTCGTTAGTTCCCCCATATACAAATTACAATGGCTTGTGCCTTTTTCGAAAACAAAATGCAACAAGAAATTAACAGAAATTGTAAATGCATTTGGCTGGGAAATGAACAAGTGTTGTTTTATCGGTCACGCTGTCCTCAATGTGTCAGCTTAACATTGTGCCAACAGTTAACTGGAATGATATCTTTTCTAGCCCCAAATTCTGAGCCCTTAGTCGTGCGATTCATATTCATATATTTCCTTTGATCATATGGCTGCTGCTCTTCGCCACAATGGTCATGACGTTATGATTAATCTTTCTTACAAAAACTGAAATTTAAGCAGATTTAAGAGCAGTTCTTGACTCATTATCACTAATTTACTTGAAATTTCAAAAGAATATTTTGGTAGACAATGCTGTAAATCTGGGTGGTTAGGAGTTTATCGAGAATAGGATTTGTAGCGGACGTGTACATTTCTTCTTGTGCAAATCGGATAGAATTTCAAAAAGGTTGAAAGAGAAAGAGTGATTGCTATTAAAAGATGGTATTACAGCTTTCTTTGTGCCTTCTTCACAGACATGAATGGTTCACCCACAAAGCACATATCATTTGAAAATATTCCTTGAACAATGTATTATCTGGAACAGGTTCGCTCAAACAGATAGAGACTGAGATTTGGTGGCTTAAGCAATGCAATATCAGTTCATCGAGCTCCTGAATAAGCTTAATCAAAATAGGATGAGGCGGTGGCTTGAGCAATCAGAATGCATATGCAGAGGTGTTGTTATTTCCTTCTTATTCTAATGTAATCTTCCGTTGCATTCTAAAATCCTTTTTTATTCCTCTAGTAACAGATATGTGTATCGAATTTCATGGTTGGGATTGGTTCTACCTACAAAGATCTTGAATTTGTTCATGTTCAGAGAATCTGTTAAAAAAAGGCAAAATTAAAAGCAATGAGGATGTTTTTAAATTCTTGGTTAGACTTTGAGGTAGATTCATGCAAAATTATGTTATATAATTTAATTTGGAGGCAGTACTTCCCTAGAGAAAAATAGATGAATAAGGTGGATTTTTATTTCCCTTCAACATATCTAGAAACTTTGTTTGAGTGTAGTGGATTATAGTGCAAATAATTATTTTTGCAAGAACGGGATATAGTTTCCATTGAATTTCATATCTTAATGGAAGAATGAAAACTAGTGTTGAGCCCATTCCTCTATGAATTCTTCAGAAAATGATTTTATGGTTCGGTAAAATTGCAGAAAACGTCCCAAATTAATTAGTGATTTTGAATTTTCGTCCCAAACTATATTACCTTACCGAATTTCGTCCCGCAATTTAATATTTGTTTGAAATATCGTCCCAAACTAATTGCTATTTTTGATTTTTCGTCCCAAACTATATGAACTCACCGAATTTCGTCCCATAATTTGTCATTTTGTATGAATTTAGTCCCAATTAATGAAAATGACGGTTCAATCTTATAACTATTTGGGACGAATTCTGCAATATTATATAATTATTCATGTTAAAATTTATCACGTTATGACACGTAAATAGCCATGTGCAATTTCCGTTTTATAATTAACTGTGGGACGAGTCCAAAAAAATTATTTAGTTACGGGATGAAATTTGTTAAATTTAATAGTTTGGGACGAAAATTCAATATTAGTGATTAATTTGGGAGGATTTTTGCAATTTTACCTTATGGTTCCTATTAATCCAGCTCACTCCCCATTAACTGAAATATCCATTGTTCACTTCACTGTTAGTGTGCGCTTTGATATCTAATTTTTTTTGTTGATGTACTAGAAAAGTTAGAATTATCTACCATTTGATCAAATAAAAAATCGTAAATATTTGTTCTATAATTATGGCTTCTTCAAGGATCCTATTTCTGAACATTAACAATTTTTAGTTTATAATCATTCTCTTTTTCTGGAGGGTATGTAACATGCGTGCCTGTGGACTCGATTGGGGAAAGAGTTCACAAAAATGATAGATTTGGGCATCTGTTTTTTATGGACTGCAAGATGTCAACATTGACATTATTTATTATAAACTATAGAAACTTACAAGGTGCCATTTTCCATTGAGATTATATTCAGAAGAGAGGAATTATATATCAGTTTGTAGGAATAATTAAAACTCGCATTAAATCAAGGATTATGACGCATATGGTTTTTAATAAAAATTATTACAGAAATTATTTAGAATTTGTCATTACATTTGATGCATATTATACTTCAGGGATTAAATATTTATAGCCGAAAAAGAATTGGTTTAAAATCAATGAATATGATTTCTGAATTCTGAATTTGCAAAAGCATTTTAGACAAGTCTTTATAACTTCTTTACGATTCTCTGTCACTCACAAGGTAAGTAATTATTGCATTTTACCTAAAAACGTTTAGCTTACTTTTTAAGGGCAAATAATAGAAATACATTAGTAATCTCTGTTTCTGTTTTTCCAAACAATAGAAAGATTTTGGTCCTCATTGGTATCATCGTTTTCGTTACATTAACCAAAGTGGGGCCCGTGGGAATATTAGAAGGTTGCATTTAGTGGCGGAGTCAGAATTTTTCTCACCCGGGTTCTTATAAAATTAAGTATTATTTGTATTATTTAAAATATAATATTTCATTTGTCCCATTAATTTACTCCATTAGTTATAGTAGACGATCAAACTTTTGAATCGTGTAAGTGACTTATCATGTTAAATCATTTACATTTATGATGTATTAACCCTTTTAAATATTATAATATATATGGTGCTATTTTATACTATCAACTTATTAGTGAAATATATTTTAAAATTTTGATCAAATTGACTTATCAATTGCATCAATGGATAAATTAAATAAAAATAGGACGGAGAAAGTAATAAAAAACCAATAACAAAAATATGAAATTAGAGACTTATGATATTTAAAAAGTGTCAATTCCTATAAAATATTATTAGTGTTTTAGTAGGATTCAAATTACAAAATAAAAAAAATATTATTAGAGTTTGAGTTGAAGCACACTTTGTAACTATTAATTTTTTAGATTTGTCAAATTCTAATAAAGATGGATTTTTTTTTTAGAAATTTAATTTTAGTTAGGGGTTCATTAAAAGAAAATCATAAATTACATCAAAACATATATAAATAATTCAATATAGCTCATAGAATACATAGATATAAAGAATTTCAGGGGGTCCATGCAGGGACGGATCCAAAATTGGAGAGTTGGGGGGGCCGAGTTTAACCACCATCGAAACTAATTGACAATGATATTTGATATATTTTATTTATTTAAGAATAAAATATTACGGAAAGATACATTGAATTCAAAATTCTTAAGCAATTTAGTAAAAAAAATTATCGCTACACGACGTTCTCACATGTCATAAAATTCATCTAAGAATAAGTACCAAAAATCTCAACAAATTTATTTTCAATGTAAATAATGTAAATAATCAGACAATCCATACAAGGTATTGATCTTCCATTTTGTTTCTAGGCCTATTTTTGAACAATTTGATCGCTTGATTATTATGGTTGTAACATGAAACGTTAATATCAGACGAATCAAACAATCAATTAAATGTTACACTATATACTTCTTTAATTTGTAATTTTAATCACAACCATAGCTTATAAATTATGGATGCAATTTAATTAGTATTAAAAGATTAGAGGACTAATTAATATGAATTATTTATAAAATAATAGTACTAAATTAATTTTTTCAAAATTAAAAACAAGCTGGATCCTTCCATGGGTCCATGCACCCCCACCTTATAACGTGGCAACCACTGGTCACATTATAATGCATTTCAACTTCATATCATGCATGAATGCCATTTGTGTACCCAGAATGGAGTGGTTGAAATGTGTGTTGGTAAAAGCAACTTGATTTTTATATCCTACACATTATAATGTGCATTGAATGTAACCTCATCATTTTTTTAATGTCTTTTGACTGAAAAAAAAATTTGAAATCCGGGTATTTTCATAATCTAATATATATTGTCTTCCTGGTTTATATATCTGCCTCGCTACATCCTTTTTTTGCCTTTTTCAATGAGTGAAATTAGGTCAAGAGAACTGAAATTATAAATTCTAAAGGAATCACTTTTCCACTGGCTTTCTGTGGAAGCAGCTTGAAAGACCATTTTCTGTATCTCTTTTAAGGCAAAGGGTGGACTGGCAACTGGGAAGCTATTTGATTAAGTAAGCTTTTAATTTTTTTTTTTACAGTAGATCTAAGAGTTTTGCACAATTAAATCATCCATTATCTTGTTTCATATATCTTTTAGTAAAATAAAGAAAATTACTTTTGATGTGTTAAAAGAACTTATTCAAGTGCTATTTGGAGAATTGAATAATTTGGTGATGGGATCGTGAACACTTGTAGTTATCTTTTAATAAATAAGTTATCAGTGAGGTGCTCATATTAGCCTTTTCACTATTTGTGGAGTATTCGATTTCTTTAGAGAAATTAAAATTTACGGAGTGCTGCTATCTTGTTATTTAGAGAATTGAATAATTTGGTGATGGGATCTTTAAAACTTGTAGTTATCTTTAATAAATTAATCTTTAATTTTGAGCACCTTGAAATACTTTCAAGCTAATAAAATTAGCCTTTTCACTAGTTTGTGGAGTATTCCATTTCTTTAAAGAAAATCAATTTACCAAGATGATGCTATGAAAGTGCATCTCTATTCAAGATTAAAAAAAAAAAAAAAGAACACTTTATTTGATAGTGTTAGGTTTAATTTTCTTACCTCAAACTCGCATAAGATTTAGATTTATCATAAAGAATATTGGTATATCCCTTTTCATGTCTAAAACTACATTTGATATTTCACTTTTCATGTCTAATATTTATTAACAGTGAAGTCATACAATATATATTTGCATCATTATTTTCTCACATTTAGGGTTAATATGGAAGTAGTTTGACTATGTTTGGTCTTGGTTTGGTTTCGAAAAGTGGTTTAAGAGGTTTCGGCGAAACCGTTGAAACTCGATTTTGATAATGGTTTTAATGGAATATTGAGATGGTAAAATATTATTAAATAATAGTTAGTGAGTTTTGAAAATGAGATTTGATTTGGATGGTGGTTTAATTGTTGGGGTTTGGAGAAGAAAAATAGGTAGTAGGTGTCAAATCAATAACTTTGTAGGATTTGAAATATAATATTTTATTGTGTAATGATTGAGATAATGAGTAATAATATTGTAATGAAATACGGCTAAGTCTACTTTCTGTTCCTCTGTATAGTCCAACACCTGATAGATATTTTCTATTTCCTCTAGCCATTTTTCCGCCTTTTGGTCGTCAGGCTCTCCCTGAAACTTTGGTGGCTGAAAATGAAGAAATCGATCGAGCATTCGATCTGCCGAGACGGCGGCTGTAGTATTTTTGGAAGTAGCGCCTGGAGTAGGTGTCGCGGTTGGTGCTGGAACGTGAACCGGTTGATGATGGTTCCCTTGGGTCGTAGTTTGCGGTTGTAGTGCTTAAGCTATAATTTCAATAGCGTTAAGGATTCAATCGATTTTATCATTTGCCGAGGAATTTTCTGGGTTGTTATTCACATCCGTAGTAAAATTCTAAAACTAGCTGCACTATAAGCAAAACTATACATTAGATATTATTATTCATATACAAACAAGCCTTCGATACCATATACAAACAAAATTGGAGACCATCACGAAGGTCTCGATACATTTGAACATATAAGTTTTAGTTAACATATACAATCAAAATTGGAGACTTTCACACAAGTCTCGTTACATTCTAACAAATACGCTTTAGTTAACATATGAAATTAAAATTGGAGACTTTTATACAAGTCTCGATACATTAATAAATACGATAAATAATGTACCTAGTCAAAATAAGTTATATATATCTTAGTCTAAGTACCCGTAACGGACCTTGCGGAATTCTCTTTTGAGCTTATATCACTAAGTACGTCGGGCTGTCCTAGTTCATCTCTGGATCGCCAACATAATCTATCATATTGTTGGCGGTACCAATTTTTTTGTTCACAAACTTCATTGTACCATTGTTCAACTTCTATTCTACGAATTCTCTCTTGTTGCCACTGCCAATGGTAATAGTTTCTATCGGACTCTATGGAGTGGGTTACCCAGTTCGGATAATGTCCCCTCAAAGGGGGGCAGCTTCTTGGTTTTCGATACATGGGAATGTCCCATCAAAGGGGGGCGGTTTCTTGGTTTTCGATACACGGGTCCCACTCCTTAGAGTCCGATAGAAACTATTACCATTGGCAGTGGCAACAAGAGAGAAGTCGTAGAATAGAAGTTGAACAATGGTACGATGAAGTTTGTGAACAAAAAAATTGGTACCGCCAACAATATGATAGATTACGTTGGCGATCCAGAGATGAACTAGGACAACCCGTCGTACTTAGTGATATAAGCTCAGAGGAGAATTCCGCAGGGTCCGTTACGGGTCCTTAGACTAAGATATATATAACATATTTTGACTAGGTACATTATATATTGTATTTATTAATGTATCGAGACTTGTATGAAAATCTCCAATTTTGATTGTATGTGTTAACTAAAGCGTATTTGTTAGAATGTATCGAGACTTGTGTGAAAGTCTCCAATTTTGATTGTATGTGTTAACTAAAGCTTATATGTTCAAATGTATCGAGACCTTCGTGATGGTCTCCAATTTTGATTGTGTATGGTATCGAAGGCTTGTTTGTATATGAATAATAATATCTAATGTATAGTTTTGCTTATAGTGGTATTAGAATTTTACTGCGGATGTGAATAACATCCTAGAAAATTCCTCGGCAAATGATAAAATGGATCGAATCCTTAACGCTATTGAAATTATAGCTCAAGCACTACAACCGCAAACTACGACCCAAGGGAACCATCATCAATCGGTGCACGTTCCAGCACCAACCGCGACACCTACTCCAGTCGCTACTTCCGAAAATACTACAGCTGTCGTCTCGGCAGAGCGAATGCTCGATCGATTTCTTCATTTTCAGCCACCAAAGTTTCAGGGAGAGCCTGACGACCGAAAGGCGGAGAAATGGCTAAAGGAAATAGAAAATATCTATTAGGTGTTGGACTATATAGAGGAACAGAAAGTAGACTTAGTAGTATTTCGATTTGAATGAGCTGCTCGGGATTGGTGAAAATCTAGACAGGGTGTATGGGAACGAAAAAATGTAGAGAGGACTTGGACCAACCTTGTGAGAGATTTTAACGATAAGTATTTTCTAAGACAAGGGTGTTACAGATGGTATCAGAGCTTAGGCTCCGAGTCAGGATAGGATCCTCGACATAAGGTAGAATTGTGAGGAATAGAAAGAAAGCATAACTTGCATACTTATATTATACTTGCACGTAGGTGGTTTAGCCAAGAAGTATAATTGTAAACTAGTGTATTGTTACTGTAGGCAGACGTATCCAGTAACTAAACGATCATTAATTAAGTGAAGAAGATGTTTTCTCTACGTGGCGTAATAATATTTTGAGATCTACTAGTGTCTTGTAAATTAACTAATATAGTGTTGGTCTTGTAAAAATTAAGAAGGGTTATGACATATGTAAATTAAGTAAGTATGTTTTGTAAGTATTAACTAAGTATTTTCTAAGCCAGGGGTGTTACAATATCAAACTCAACTTCATTTTTTAATTAACATATAATCGAATATAATATGAAAAAATTAAATAAAATATTTTGATAATAATTATTTAACTGCAAAAATCGTAAACTTCATTCACATAATGCATAATATAAGAAAATAGTTAATTGAATAGCACAACATTAATACAACCAAACAACATTTTATGAAATGACATTGTCCAATGTCAAACACTTCCAAAAAAATAAAATAAAAAATTCTCACAATACTACTAGTGCCAGTTAGGCCAGTTCGCACTATTGTTCCCCCTTGATTAAAACTAGAAGTTGGACTCTCATTATGAAAATGTGATTGATGTCCAATCCTCCCCACCCTTGACTCCAAAGTGTGATTGCCTTATGTTGATCCATAAACTAATCAATGAAGAGTAATAAAATAAAACAATATATTGAATAAACCCGAATATGTTTCTTTGTTGGAAGGGAATGCTCGGAACTATCAGTCAATGAACCACAATTAATATTCGTATGAATAAAAAAAACACAATCTTGAATTTATTTTTTTTTTAAATTGGGTTTGAGCGTGGAGGAACAACATGAAGCAACTTTCATTATATAGATAAGTAAAATGCTCAACCCATCATATAAAATCTTACTCGGACCTACAAATATAATGTAAGAAAAGACCATTCATCTACTTTTTTTTTTTTTTTCTTTTTCTTTTTCTGGCAATTCACAGAAGATAACACAAATTTTGTGTCAAAGATAAAAAAAATTGCAACCTTTGTATTAAAGATAGAGGAAAATAACTTATAATAGATATATACATACAAAACTGCATGGTTGAAGAAGATAAAGAAGGGAGGTAATATTTGGGGGAGATGAATTGTGCTTCCCAATGTAAATTACGTATATATGTATATTCAAATAGATAAATTAAGTGGTTGTATTTTTGTTAGACTTCCATATCCTGCAAATTGGGATTCCCAATGTGAGTGTACATGTATGTCTCACTTTCTCTATCTTTGTGTTGATAATTGAAGGGATAATAATGATGGCGCATGGGAACAATTAAGAAAAAACACGTGTTTTTGGGTAACAATCAAATGAGTAAATTAGTTGTCTTTGCATTAGTTATAGTTAATTAATAAATTCACCCTACAAAAAATTTAAATTTTAGTGACAAAATAATAATGACAAAGTGACAAAAATTTTAATATTGTCACTAAACTAATGTATATAGACACACTAGTGACAAGAAATGTGATAAAATTGACACTATTGACATTTAGTGATACCCCAATGGTGACAACTAAAAAGTTATCACTAAATTATAGTGACAGTATTTATTGTCACTAAGTTGTCACACTAATTGTCAATAGTGACAACTTATATCTCATAAACTTGTCACCAATAGTCATATGTGACAACTTAAAAATATATTTTGTCACTATTGCACTCGTCACTATATTATTGTGACAAAACTAATATTCTTATCACTAAATATATTCAAAAAGTGACAATTTCTACAATGTCACTTAATATTTTGTCACTAAAATTCATTTTTCTTGTAGTGATCAAGGTTGCCTTTCATCACTAGTTTAATTAATTAATGCTATGATTAGTTTTACATGTTTCTATTACTTAATTAATTACAAAAGAAAAAAAATAAAAGAGAAACGAACAGCATAATTAAATGTGAAATGTAGAAAAGGCTTTGGGCTTAATTAAATGCTTAATTAATACGTTGCATACGGAAGAAAAGGCATTCAAACTAAACAAAAGCTCACACCTTCTACAGTTGGACCAGCTGAACAATGTCAGGGACTGTCTTCAGGAGGTTTGGGCTGGTTTCAACATTGGGCTGAAATCAGGGTTTGGGCTCAAATAAAGTGAGACTCCTTGACAAACAAGTTTTGACCCAGTCCTGGTTTCAGCCCAATGTTGAAACCAATCCAAAAATCCTGAAGATAGTCTATGACATTGTCCAGCTGGTCCAACTGTAGAAGGTTTGAAAAGGTGTGAGCTTTTGTCTAGTGTGAATGCCTTTTCTTCATTAAGCAACGTATTAATTAAGCATTTAATTAAGCCCAAAGCCTTTTATGCCTTTTCACATTTAATTATGCTGTTCGTTTCTCTTTTATTTTTTTCTTTTGTTATTAATTAAGCAACATATTAATTAAGCAATGGAAACAAGTAAAACTAATCATAGCATTAATTAATTAAACTAGTGATGAAAGACAACCTTGACACTACAAGAAAAATGAATTTTAGTGACAAAATATTAAGTGACATTGTTGAAATGATCACTTTTTGCATATATTTAGTGATAAGAATATTAGTTTTGTCACAATAATAAGTGACAAGTGCAATAGTGACAAAATATATTTTTAAGTTGTCACTAATGACTATTGTTGACAAGTTTATGGGACTTAAGTTGTCACTATTGACAATTAGTGACACCCTTTCAGTGACAATAAATATTGTCACTATAATTTAATGATATCTTTTTAGTTGTCACTATTGAGGTATCACTAAATTTCAATAGTGTCAACTTTTTCACATTTCTTGTCACTAGTGTGTCTATATACATCAATTTAGTGACAATATTAAAAGTTTTGTCGCTTGGTCATTTACTATTTTGTCATTAAAACTTAATTTTTTTGTAGTGTGAATTTATTAATTACTATAACTAATGCAAAGACAACTAATTTACTCATTTGATTGTTACCCAAAAACATGTGTATTTTCTTAATTGTTCCCATGCACCATCATTATTATCCCTTCAATTATCAACACAAAGATAGAGAAAGTGAGACATACTATAGTGTATGTACACTCACATTGGGAATCCCAATTTGCAGAAGTCTAACAAAAATACAACCACTTAATTTATTTATTTGAATATACATATATACGTAATTTACATTGGGAAGCACAATTTATCTCCCCCAAATATTACCTCCCTTCCTTATCTTCTTCAACCATGCAGTTTTGTATTTATATAGCTATTATAAATTATTTTCCTCTCTCTTTAATACAAAGGCTGCAATTTTTTTTATCTTTGACACAAAATTTGTTTTATCTTCTGTGAATTGCCAGAAAAAAAGTAGATGAATGGTCTTTTCTTACATTATATTTGTAGGTCCGAGTAAGATTTTATATGATGGGATGAGCATTTTACTTATCTATATAATGAAAGCTGCTTCATGTTGTTCCTCCACTCTCAAACCCAATTCCAAAAAAAAAAAATCAATTCAAGATTGTGTTTTTTTTATATATACGAGTATTAATTGTGGTTCTTATGGTTCATTGACTGATAGTTCCAAGCATTCCCTTCCAACAAAGAAACATATTCATGTTTATTCAATATATTGTTTTGTTTTATTACTCTTCTTTCATTAGTTTATGGATCAACATAAAGCAATCACACTCTGGAGTCTAGGGTGGGGAGGATTGGACACCAATCGCATTTCCACGATGAGAGTCCAACTTCTAGTTTTAATCAAAGGGGAACAATAGTGCGAACTAGCCTAACTGGCACTAGTAGTATTGTGAGAATTTTTTATTTTATTTTTTTTGGACGTGTTTGACATTGGACAATGTCATTTCATCAAATATTGTTTGGTTATATTAATGTTGTGCTATTCAATTAACTATTTTATAATATTATGCATTATGTGAATGAAGTTTACGATTTTTGCAGTCAAATAATTATTATCAAAATATTTTATTTTATTTTTTCATATTATATTCGATTATATGTTAATTAAAAAATGAAATCGAGTTTGATCTTGTATTAAATTTTATCGAACATGAATAGATTCCGTAAAAATGGAAATATTAAGAATAGTTTGAATCAGGAATATGATATTCCTCAGAATCTTGATTTACTAAATAAGTGGACTATTCCAAAAATTAAAACAAGAACCATTTATAAAATGGGTACTTTTGAAAGAATTGGACTTAAACAGATTATTAAGACTACTGAGGAATCTATATCTCTTGATAATGATGAATTAACTATTAAATTATTAAAAGAAAATGATATTTTACCTTTTAGAAATACTCATAAATTTATCCATATAGGATTAGTACAAATTGCTTTTAAACCTTTAACTTTGGTAGGATTACCAGAAAGCTTTATTGCAGCTCTACGTGATGGTAGGAATCTAAATTGGAAAAAATCATTAATAGGAATAATACAATCTAGTCTGACACATGGACCAGTTTATTTTAATGTTTATCCTAATTTACAGTTATCATTAACTGATGTTAATTTATTAGACGCTTTAACTTTAAATGTTAAAACTCATGGTTATGACTGTGAACATGGAACAGAAGTTATGTGTGTCTGCTATAGAGTTTATTTTAAACCTCTTTATACTTTGAATCCAAATTGCAGGATAATGGATAAAAAAATAAATGAAACCGTGATAATTGAAACCAACCTTGGTAAATCAAATATAGCCACTAGAAGAACAATTAAGTGGGATGAAATCCCCTTTCCTGATACTTGGAAAATAACGGATGCGGTCAAACCCAAACCTCAAATATGTAATGATTTTTCTAAAATATTTCAATCTCAAACATGAGATATTTCTATAAAAATGATAGAAAATGCTAGAAATAATATTTCTAGAAGCTCTTCAGTTAGGTCTTTTATATCACCTTTAGATGAATTAGTTATACCTACTACAACTTCAACTTCGTATGAATATGAGAGATTTCCTGCTAGAAATTCTACATCCCAATTTAGAGAAAATACTGATTATAATAAAGTTGAAAAAATTCTTCTTAACAAAGACAACATAGGAAAAGGTATTTATAAAAATACTGAAGAAGATAATTCGGCAATTTCTGCCAGGAATATAGGAGAGGCAGATATAACTCCCTCAGAGGCAAACTTTGACGATATTTAATGGATTGTACACAAGAAATTGATTTTAGTCCTGGTTCTCAGGCAAGACAATTAATTAAAACAGAATTTAATCTTCCAAAATGGAAACTTTTTAGAGAATGGTTTTTTAAGAATATTTCTAAAGAAGACCAAAATTATTTTCAAAATGAATTTTATAAATTCACTACTCTACAAAATAAAATTATCCATTTTGTTCCTTGGTTTGTTATAACATATCTTGAAAATCATATTTCAGTTTTAGAAAGAACTTACAAATTATCTAATGGAGATGTTTTAAGGAGTGTTTTCCCTCCCCAGAGCTCATTTACTGTTGGTAATGACCATAAGACGATAAATTTTACAGCTTTTTCTAAATTATTAGAAAATGATGCTTTACAGATAACAACCAATAATATAAATAGTATATTACAACAAAATAATTATACAAATCTGTATCTAAATATCTTAGGAGATCAAATTAAAGAATTACATTATCGAGTAGAAGAAATCTTTTCGGTAATAAAAAACATAAGACCTATGATAGATCTAGAAGAAAAGCCTATAAATGGCATTGTCTCTACATCTCATCTTCAGCCACCACCTGAAATAACAGATTTTAAATTAAAATCCCATAAAGAACTAGAAAATTTCTAGAAGAAAAATTTAAAGGATTAAAATTAAAAACTTTAAATTATGAGTTTACTGAGAATATTAGTAAAGATAACTACAAAGAAAAATTAAACGATGAGTTAAATAAAATTGAAAAATTTGCTGATAGGCCTACTCAAAGATTATATTACTATAGGAGACCTTCACCTATGGACACTTTGCATGAAGAACAAGAATATACTGTTAATAACAGTTATAATGGGAAAAATATTTATGAATGGAATTTAAATGGTTATACTGAAAAACAGATCTATACTTTAGCCCATAGGATGCTTATGTACAGTACTATTTGTAAGAGTAATAATAACAGTGATAGCACTGTTGCTAAAATGATAGTTGCTGGATTTACTGGCCAATTAAAAGGCTGGTGGGATAATTATTTAACAGAAAGAAGTAAATTAGACATTTACAGAACTATTAAACAAGAAGACGGTCAAAATGTTGAAAATGCTGTCTATACACTTATAGTCACAATTTTAGAACACTTTACCGGGAGAATTTCTGACAATAGTGAAAATATAAGAACTATGTTACAAAATCTAAGATGTAAAACTCTTACATATTTTAGATGGTATAAGGATACTTTCCTAAGTAGAGTCATGGAATTGCCAGAGTGTAATAACTCTCATTGGAAATCAAAATTTATTGATGGATTACCTAACTTATTTGCTGAAAGAGTTAGGAAAAATCTTAGAAAAGATAGGATTAATATACCCTATGAAGATTATACTTATGGTAAGTTAATTGGTACTTGTATCCAAGAGGGACTAGCTTTATGTAATGAGATTAAACTAAATCAACAAATTAAAAGACAAAACTTAAATGAAAAAAGTCAATTAGGACAATTTTGTAATCAATTTGGTATGGATATTCCAACCAATACAAGAAAAGGAAAGAATTATAAGCCTAATTCAGGAACTGATAATGTTTCTCACCATAAGAAAAGAAGACATATTTCTAAAAAGAAATTCGAACAAAAGAATAAAAAGAAAGAAGAAAGTGCTTCAAATAAGAAGAAAATTGTTTGTTATAAGTGTGGCAGAATAGGCCATTACGCTAATAGGTGTAAAATGAAGAAAAAGATTAATGAATTAAAAATTGATGAGTCTTTAAAAGAAAATCTAGAAAAATTACTTATAAATTCTGAATCAGAACCTGAAGATTCTCAAGACAGTGATAATAATTCTAGTAATAATTCTGGAGAAGAAATTGACATGTTAGAAGAAGAAGAAATAGCTTCTCAAGATTCTAGTCATTGTTGTGATTCTTGTGCACAAGGAGGAACTTGTGAAATTCGTGGAGAAAAAGAAGATTATTATAAAATCTTGTCTCAATTTAAAAATATGCATTTAAATGTTTTAACTTCAGGAAATATGATAGAATTCCTAAAGCAAATTAAAGATCCAGAATTAAGATTAAAACTGATAGATCAATTGCAAGTAGAAGATATTCCTTCGAGTAGTAAAGACCCTGATAGGATCCAAACATCCATACCTATAAGTTCTTCAGAACCTTATACTATGAATAAAGTTTATCAACTTTTAAAGGAAAGACAGAATATTGAAATACCTACTTCTGTTAATGATTTAAATAAAGAGATAAAGAATTTAAAAATAGAGATTTCAAATTTGAAAAATACTAATCAACAGTTAGAAGAAAGAATTACTCGTCTAGAAATGGTTAAACAAATTAATACTCATGTGGATTATAGTCATAATGAGTTTGATGAAAATATTATCCAAGAAAATTTCTTGTCTAATCTCAATATGGTAATATCTCAGAAATGGTTTATAAAAATTACATTACTTATAGATAATCAGTTTAGAAAAGAAATTGTAGCTCTTGTTGATAGTGGAGCAGATATGAACGTTATACAAGAAGGGATAATTCCTACTAGATATTTTCATAAAACTACAAATTCTATTAGTCATGCTGGAGGAGAAAAACTAGAAATGAAATTTAAAATCCCTTTGGCTTATATTTGCAAAGATAAGGTTTGCATTCCTACAAGTTTTTTACTTGTTAAAAATATTACTAATCAAGTTATACTTGGTACACCTTTTATTGATCAAATTTATCCTTTAACTAGAGTTGATAACTCAGGAATTACAGGAACTTTTGAAGGAAAATATATAACTTTTAAATTTATTACCAGGCCATTCCCTAAACTTTTACATGAATTAAAAGATTTATTAGATCATAAGGTTTCTCATTTAAATTGTTTAAAACAAGAGGTTAGTATTCTTACGCTTGAAGAGAAACTTCAAAGTCATACTTTGCAAGAAAAAATAAAATTAATCTATAATAAATTATCACTAGAAATTTGTAATGTTCATCCTAATGCTTTTTGGGATAGAAATAGACATATTGTAGATTTGCCTTATTAAGAAGATTTTGATGAAAGGAAAATTCCTACTAAGGCTAGACCTTGTCAGATGAATTCTGAATATTTAGAATTATGTAAAAAGGAAATTGAATCTTTATTACAAAAGGGTTTAATAAAACCGTCTAATTCACCCTGGTCATGTACAGCCTTCTATGTTAATAAACATAGTGAACATGAGAGAGGAGTTCCTAGATTAGTCATAAATTATAAACCATTGAATAAAGTCTTAAAATGGGTTAGACATCCTATACCTAATAAGAAAGACCTTTTAGATAGGTTGTATGATGCAATTATATTCTCTAAATTTGATTTAAAGTCAGGATACTGGCAAATACAAATATGTGATAAGGATCAATATAAAACTGCTTTTAATGTACCTTTTGGACATTATGAATGGAAAGTTATGCCTTTTGGATTAAAAAATGCCCCTTCTGAATTTCAGAAAATCATGAATGATATTTTCATACCTTATAGTGATTTTATAATTGTTTATATTGATGATATTTTTGTATTTTCAAAAACTATTGAAAATCATTTTAAACATTTAGAAATATTTAAAAAAGTTGTCATTCAACATGGTTTAGTTATTTCTAAACCAAAGATGTCTATTTTTCAAACTAATATTAGATTTCTTGGTCACAATATTGAAAAAGGAAAAATAATTCCTATTAATAGAAGTATAGAATTTGCTTCTAAATTTCCTGATGTTATAACAGATAAAACTCAACTCCAAAGATTTCTTGGAAGTTTAAATTATATTTCGTCCTATTATAAAGACTTAGCTACTGATGCAGCTGTTTTATATGATAGACTTAAAAAGTCTCCTACTCCTTGGACAGATATACATACTAATGCTGTCAAATTAATTAAGAGTAAAGTAAAATCACTTCCTTGTCTAATGCTAGCCAATCCCACATGGGAAAAAATTATTGAAACTGATGCCTCTGATATAGGTTTTGGAGGAGTCCTTAAGCAAATTTGTCCTACTACAAAACAAACATTTTTAGTAAGATTCCATTCGGGAAAATGGAATAATAGCCAGAAAAATTATGCTACAATTGCTAAAGAAATTCTTGCTATACTAAAATGTATTCTGAAATTCCAAGATGATTTATATAATCAAAAGTTTAAAATATTTACTGATTGTAAATCAGCTAAATACATGTTTAATAAAGATTTTAAACATGATGTTTCTAAACAAATGTTTGCTAGATGGCAGGCTCATTTAGCCCCTTTTGATTTTGAAATATTTTATAAAAAGGGAGAAGATAATCATCTTCCTGATTTCTTAACACGTGAATTTTTACAGGACTCATGAAGCCAGTCAAATTACTTGGAAAATATCCCTGTCAAGGACATTCCTGTTTAAACACTCTTAATAAAAGTAATTATATCAAAAATAAAAGCACAATTAGATATACTAAAATGATAATAGAATTTTACGAAGAAAAAAGAAAGTTTCTATTAAAAGGTTTAGAAGAAGGTGAAATAGAAGAAGGTGAATGGATGAAGGATGGAAATTTGGTTTTTTATAATCATGTGATAAAAGATTTTCAGCATAAATTGTTGAAGTTTCAAGGATTTTATAAATGATTGATCCTCATATAATTTCACAAATTGTCTTACAGGTTATGATACCTCGAGATTATTCATTCCGAGGACGACCTCAAAATTACAGAGGTCGAGGAAGTAGGGGGAACATAATCTCCCAGATTCATGGGAAAAAATTGGTTGCGGAAAATATTTCTGGAGTGGGTGAATCATCCTCATCATCAAAGGGAAATTCCCAAACATTTGCAAATATTTTGCAAGAAAATGAATATGATGATAGCATAAATTATGCTGAGAATAATAAAAAAGAAGTCATACTTCATCTGGAATATTCTGATTTGAAATGGAAAGAGGACCCATGGTTCCTAATGAACAGGTATATTGATAATACTCAATTTACTGCTACGTCATACAAGCAGAGAAATTTTTATGAAAATTTACTTAAAGCAACTGAAAGCTGTGAAATTACTCACTTTGCTTCAAATGATCAGAAAAGTTATACTTTTAGCAAGATCATTGTGAAAAAGATTTTTTCATGTCAAGAATGGGGTTTATCCACATTCAAGGAAAAATATTATATCTTTTCCGAGAAAAATATTTCTATCAAGTTTAATTACTGGGATTATATCTCAGCTTTTGATAAGGTATTATATTACCAAAATAATAAGAAAAAACATATGTGGTTTATAAAGATTTGTGGAGAAGTATATAAATCTCCTATACCAAATTGGTTTGTCAATTGGTGGTCATACCACGGTCCTTCTTATAAAATTCTTCTTCATAAATGGAAAAATTTATATTCTGAATGGATAGATTTATCCCCTTAGATTTCTCAGTTAATAACCTCACAAAAGGCAGATGAACTTATAGCTTCAATGCACTTTTTTATTGAATTTTCAATTCCTTGGATATCAAAGTGGGTCCCAGTGGTGGGGTATACAGAACACCATACCCCATGTCTTTATAGAAATTCGTTCTCAAAATTTTGGGAAAAAATGAATAAAGTTGACCTATCCTCTGGAAAATTATTTGGAGCGGAAGCTGAAGAGCTAATTCAAAATAAACTCTTGTTATATAAGACAAAGGAAATGGATGATGCTCCTAGCCCATTCCAGTCTATATCTGGTAAACTAAAAATGAAAAAACAAGAATTGTCTAAAGAAGACATCATAAAAGCCTATATGGAGGAGATGAAGAAAGATCTAAAGAAAAATTTCAAGGAATTTCTAGAAGATGATTCTAAATCCTCTAAATCAGACACGTCAATGGCGTCCTCTAAAGCAACAGAAGAAGATCAAGATCCTTATGAGGAAGAAGAAGATCCATTAAATGATCTGGAATCTATATTCGAGAAAATCAGATCAGAAAAATGAAGCAGACAAAGACAAAAGGGGAAGAAACCAAAAATCTCTATCAAGAAAAAGGCCAAATATCTCAATCAAGAAAAAGGCCAAATATCTCAATCAAGAAAAAGGCCAAAAACATCCATTAAAGAAAAGGCCAAATATATGTCATGGGCAACCTTTGAAGACTTTGACATCATATGTCACGGGCAGCATTTGAAGACTGGGATATTCTCCCATAAATAGCTGGGATCTCAGCTTTAGAAAGTACCTTCCGAAAAATAACGACTGCTACTACTCCTAATACTACACTACTACTACCACTACCCTTGTAATACATATAGTTTTTATATTTCTACTTTGTAATATAAATCTTGTAATATATTGAAGAAATAAATAAGAGCTTTGGTTTGAAGTTCCATCTGAGGTATTCTTTTTACTTTTTTGTTTTTAAATTTTATATTTGTGTGTTATATTTAGCCTAATGACAGGCTAAATACTTGTTGATCATGTGTTGAACCATATATAACTATGTATCATAAACCCCATGAGTTTTAATATTATTTTGAACATGGGTCTTGAATAATATAAGGAACTAGGATTATGGGTAAGAGAATATTTCTGGCAATGTTTTAATATTATTTTGAACATGGGTCTTGAATAATATAAGGAACTAGGATTATGGGTAAGAAAATATTTCTGGCAACAATAATCTTACAAATTCACTAGTAAATATCCTTGCCCCCCTTTTGCCATTTGAAGGCGTTTTCATGGGCTTTTGATATTGAAAATGAGTTTATTAAGATTATTAACCGTCTAGATTTATATTCTTGTAATAAATATCCAAATCTAATCCTAAGCCTTATACTATGATTGTACCTGGGTTCAGAATATATTATTAAACGTCTAGATTTATATTCTTGTAATAAATATCCAAATCTAATCCTAAGCCCTTATATTATGATTGTACCTGGGTCCAGAATGGTATCAGAGCAATGGAGGTAGAAGATATATTGTTATTTAATCCTGTGTTAACCCATATAATAACAATATATCTTCTACCTCCATGGCTCTGATACCATTCTGGACCCAGGTACAATCATAATATAAGGGCTTAGGATTAGATTTGGATATTTATTACAAGAATATAAATCTAGACGGTTAATAATATATTCTGAACCCAGGTACACTCATAGTATAAGGCTTAGGATTAGATTTGGATATTTATTACAAGAATATAAATCTAGACGGTTAATAATCTTAATAAACTCATTTTCAATATCAAAAAGCCCATGAAAACGCCTTCAAATGGAAAAAGGGGGGCAATGATATTTACTAGTGAATCTGTAAGATTATTGTTGCCAGAAATATTTTCTTACCCATAATCCTAGTTCCTTATATTATTCGAGACCCATGTTCAAAATAATATTAAAACATTGCTAGAAATATTTTCTTACCCATAATCCTAGTTCCTTATATTATTCAAGACCCATGTTCAAAATAATATTAAAACTCATGGGGTTTATGATACATAGTTATATATGGTTCAACACATGATTAACAAGTATTTAGCCTGTCATTAGGCTAAATATAACACACAAATATAAAATTTAAAAACAAAAAAGTAAAAAGAATACCTCAGATGGAACTTCAAACCAAAGCTCTTATTTATTTCTTCAATATATTACAAGATTTATATTACAAAGTAGAAATATAAAAACTATATGTATTACAAGGGTAGTGGTAGTAGTAGTGTAGTATTAGGAGTAGTAGCAATAGTTATTTTCGGAAGGTGCTTTCTAAAGCTGAGATCCCAGCTATTTATGGGAGAATATCCCAGTCTTCAAATGCTGCCCGTGACATATGATGTCCAAGTCTTCAAAGGTTGCCCAAGACATATATTTGGCCTTTTCTTTAATGGATGTTTTTGGCCTTTTTCTTGATTGAGATATTTGGCCTTTATCTTGATGGAGATTTTTGGTTTCTTCCCCTTTTGTCTTTGTCTGCTTCATTTTTCTGATCTGATTTTCTCGAATATAGATTCCAGATCATTTAATGGATCTTCTTCTTCCTCATAAGGATCTTGATCTTCTTCTGCTGCTTTAGAGGACGCCATTGACGTGTCTGATTTAGAGGATTTAGAATCATCTTCTAGAAATTCCTTGAAATTTTTCTTTAGATCTTTTTTCATCTCCTCCATATAGGCTTTTATGATGTCTTCTTTAGATAATTCTTGTTTTTTCATTTTTAGTTTACCAGATATAGCCCGGAATGGGCTAGGAGCATCATCCATTTCCTTTGTCTTATATAACAAGAGTTTATTTTGAATTAGCTCTTCAGCTTCTGCTCCAAATAATTTTCCAGAGTATAGGTCAACTTTATTCATTTTTTCCCAAAATTTTGAGAACGAAGTTCTATAAAGACATGGGGTATGGTGTTCTGTATACCCCACCACTGGGACCCACTTTGATATCCAAGGAATTGAAAATTCAATAAAAAAGTGCATTGAACCTATAAGTTCATCTGCCTTTTTGTGAGGTTATTAACTGAGAAATCTGAGGGGATAAATCTATCCATTCAGAATATAAATTTTTCCATTTATCAGGAAGAATTTTATAAGAAGGACCGTGGTATGACCACCAATTGACAAACCAATTTGGTATAGGAGATTTATATACTTCTCCACAAATCTTTATAAACCACATATGTTTTTTCTTATTATTTTGGTAATATAATACCTTATCAAAAGCTGAGATATAATCCCAGTAATTAAACTTGATAGAAATATTTTTCTCGGAAAAGATATAATCTTTTTCCTTGAATGTGGATAAACCCCATTCTTGACATGAAAAAATCTTTTTCACAATGATCTTGCTAAAAGTATAACTTTTCTGATAATTTGAAGCAAAGTGAGTAATTTCACAGCTTTCAGTTGCTTTAAGTAAATTTTCATAAAAATTTCTCTGCTTGTATGACGTAGCAGTAAATTGAGTATTATCAATATACCTGTTCATTAGGAATCATGGGTCCTCTTTCCATTTCAAATCAGAATATTCCAGATGAAGTATGACTTCTTTTTTATTATTCTCAGCATAATTTATGCTATCATCATATTCATTTTCTTGCAAAATATTTGCAAATGTTTGGGAATTTCCCTTTGATGATGAGGATGATTCACCCACTCCAGAAATATTTTCCGCAACCAATTTTTTCCCATGAATCTGGGAGATTATGTTCCCCCTACTTCCTCGACCTTTGTAATTTTGAGGTCGTCCTCGGAATGAATAATCTCGAGGTATCATAACCTGTAAGACAATTTGTGAAATTATATGAGGATCAATCATTTATAAAATCCTTGAAACTTCAACAATTTATGCTGAAAATCTTTTATCACATGATTATAAAAAACCAAATTTCCATCCTTCATCCATTCACCTTCTTCTATTTCACCTTCTTCTAAACCTTTTAATAGAAACTTTCTTTTTTCTTCGTAAAATTCTATTATCATTTTAGTATATCTAATTGTGCTTTTATTTTTGATATAATTACTTTTATTAAGAGTGTTTAAACAGGAATGTCCTTGACAGGGATATTTTCCAAGTAATTTGACTGGCTTCATGAGTCCTGTAAAAATTCACGTGTTAAGAAATCAGGAAGATGATTATCTTCTCCCTTTTTATAAAATATTTCAAAATCAAAAGGGGCTAAATGAGCCTGCCATCTAGCAAACATTTGTTTAGAAACATCATGTTTAAAATCTTTATTAAACATGTATTTAGCTGATTTACAATCAGTAAATATTTTAAACTTTTGATTATATAAATCATCTTGGAATTTCAGAATACATTTTAGTATAGCAAGAATTTCTTTAGCAATTGTAGCATAATTTTTCTGGCTATTATTCCATTTTCCCGAATGGAATCTTACTAAAAATGTTTGTTTTGTAGTAGAACAAATTTGCTTAAGGACTCCTCCAAAACCTATATCAGAGGCATCAGTTTCAATAATTTTTTCCCATGTGGGATTGGCTAGCATTAGACAAGGAAGTGATTTTACTTTACTCTTAATTAATTTGACAGCATTAGTATGTATATCTGTCCAAGGAGTAGGAGACTTTTTAAGTCTATCATATAAAACAGCTGCATCAGTAGCTAAGTCTTTATAATAGGACGAAATATAATTTAAACTTCCAAGAAATTTTTGGAGTTGAGTTTTATCTGTTATAACATCAGGAAATTTAGAAGCAAATTCTATACTTCTATTAATAGGAATTATTTTTCCTTTTTCAATATTGTGACCAAGAAATCTAATATTAGTTTGAAAAATAGACATCTTTGGTTTAGAAATAACTAAACCATGTTGAATGACAACTTTTTTAAATATTTCTAAATGTTTAAAATGATTTTCAATAGTTTTTGAAAATACCAAAATATCATCAATATAAACAATTATAAAATCACTATAAGGTATGAAAATATCATTCATGATTTTCTGAAATTCAGAAGGGGCATTTTTTAATCCAAAAGGCATAATTTTCCATTCATAATGTCCAAAAGGTACATTAAAAGCAATTTTATATTGATCCTTATCACATATTTGTATTTGCCAGTATCCTGACTTTAAATCAAATTTAGAGAATATAATTGCATCATACAACCTATCTAAAAGGTCTTTCTTATTAGGTATAGGATGCCTAACCCATTTTAAGACTTTATTCAATGGTTTATAATTTATGACTAATCTAGGAACTCCTCTCTCCTGTTCACTATGTTTATTAACATAAAAGGTTGTACATGACCAGGGTGAATTAGACGGTTTTATTAAACCCTTTTGTAATAAAGATTCAATTTCCTTTTTACATAATTCTAAATATTCAGAATTCATCTGACAAGGTCTAGCCTTAGTAGGAATTTTCCTTTCATCAAAATCTTCTTCATAAGGCAAATCTACAATGTCTTTTTCTATCCCAAAAAGCATTAGGATGATCATTACAAATTTTTAGAGATAATTTATTATAGATTAATTTTATTTTTTCTTGCAAAGTATGACTTTGAAGTTTCTCTTCAAGCGTAAGAATACTAACCTCTTGTTTTAAATAATTTAAATGAGAAACCTTATGATTTAATAAATATTTTAATTCATGTAAAAGTTTAGGGAATGGCCTGGTAATAAATTTAAAAGTTATATCTTTTCCTTCAAAAGTTCCTGTAATTCCTGAGTTATCAACTCTAGTTAACGGATAAATTTGATCAATAAAAGGTGTACCAAGTATAACTTGATTAGTAATATTTTTAACAAGTAAAAAACTTGTAGGAATGCAAACCTTATCTTTGCAAATATAAGCCAAAGGGATTTTAAATTTAATTTCTAGTTTTTCTCCTCCAGCATGACTAAGAGAATTTGTAGTTTTATGAAAATATCTAGTAGGAATTATCCCTTCTTGTATAACGTTCATATCTGCTCCACTATCAACAAGAGCTATAATTTCTTTTCTAAACTGATTATCTATAAGTAATGTAATTTTTATAAACCATTTCTGAGATATTACCATATTTTTATTAGAAAAGAAATTTTCTTGGATAATATTTTCATCAAACTCATTATGACTATAATCCACATGAGTATTAATTTGTTTAACCATTTCTAGACGAGTAATTCTTTCTTCTAACTGTTGATTAGTGTTTTTCAAATTTGAAATCTCTATTTTTAAATTCTTTATCTCTTTATTTAAATCATTAACAGAAGTAGGTATTTCAATATTCTGTCTTTCCTTTAAAAGTTGATAAACTTTATTCATAGTATAAGGTTCTGAAGAACTTATAGGTATAATTGTTTGGATCCTATCAGGGTCTTTACTACTCGAAGGAATATCTTCTACTTGCATTTGATCTATCAGTTTTAATCTTAATTCTGGATCTTTAATTTGCTTAAGGAATTCTATCATATTTCCTGAAGTTAAAACATTTAAATGCATATTTTTAAATTGAGACAAGATTTTATAATAATCTTCTTTTTCTCCACGAATTTCACAAGTTCCTCCTTGTGCACAAGAATCACAACAATGACTAGAATCTTGAGAAGCTATTTCTTCTTCTTCTAACATGTCAATTTCTTCTGAAGAATTATTACTAGAATTATTATCACTGTCTTGAGAATCTTCAGGTTCTGATTCAGAATTTATAAGTAATTTTTCTAGATTTTCTTTTAAAGACTCATCAATTTTTAATTCATTAATCTTTTTCTTCATTTTACACCTATTAGCGTAATGGCCTATTCTGCCACACTTATAACAAACAATTTTCTTCTTATTTGAAGCTCTTTCTTCTTTCTTTTTATTCTTTTGTTCTAATTTCTTTTTAGAAAGATGTCTTCTTTTCTTATGGTGAGAAACATTATCAGTTCCTGAATTAGGCTTATAATTCTTTCCTTTTCTTGTAATGGTTGGAATATCCATACCAAATTGATTACAAAATTGTCCTAATTGACTTTTTTCATTTAAGTTCTAAAATTGTGACTATAAGTGTATAGACAGCATTTTCAACATTTTGACCGTCTTCTTGTTTAATAGTTCTGTAAATGTCTAATTTACTTCTTTCTGTTAAATAATTATCCCACCAGCCTTTTAATTGGCCAGTAAATCCAGCAACTATCATTTTAGCAACAGTGCTATCACTGTTATTATTACTTTTACAAATAGTACTGTACATAAGCATCCTATGGGCTAAAGTATAGATCTGTTTTTCAGTATAACCATCTAAATTCCATTCATAAATATTTTTCCCATTATAACTGTTATTAACAGTATATTCTTGTTCTTCATGCAAAGTGTCCATAGGTGAAGGTCTCCTATAGTAATATAATCTTTGAGTAGGCCTATCAGCAAATTTTTCAATTTTATTTAACTCATCGTTTAATTTTTCTTTGTAGTTATCTTTACTAATATTCTCAGTAAACTCATAATTTAAAGTATTTAATTTTAATCCTTTAAATTTTTCTTCGAGAAATTTTTCTAGTTCTTTATGGGATTTTAATTTAAAATCTGTTATTTCAGGTGGTGGCTGAAGATGAGATGTAGAGACAATGCCATTTATAGGCTTTTCTTCTAGATCTATCATAGGTCTTATGTTTTTTATTACAGAGAAGATTTCTTCTACTCTATTATGTAATTCTTTAATTTGATCTCTTAAGATATTTAGATACAGATTTGTATAATTATTTTGTTGTAATATACTATTTATATTACTGGTTGTTATCTGTAAAGCATCATTTTCTAATAATTTAGAAAAAGATGTAAAATTTATCGTCTTATGGTCATTACCAACAGTAAATGAGCTATGAGGAGGGAAAACACTCCTTAAAACATCTCCATTAGATAATTTGTAAGTTCTTTCTAAAACGGAAATATGATTTTCAAGATATGTTATAACAAACCAAGGAACAAAATGGATAATTTTATTTTGTAAAGTAGTGAATTTATAAAATTCATTTTGAAAATAATTTTGGTCTTCTTTAGAAATATTCTTAAAAAACCATTCTCTAATAAGTTTCCATTTTGGAAGATTAAATTCTATTTTAATTAATTGTCTTGCCTGAGAACCAGGACTAAAATCAATTTCTTGTGTACAATCCATTAAATATCGTCAAAGTTTGCCTCTGAGGGAGTTATATCTGCCTCTCCTATATTCCTGGCAGAAATTGCCGAATTATCTTCTTCAGTATTTTTATAAATACCTTTTCCTATATTGTCTTTGTTTAGAAGAATTTTTTCAACTTTATTATAATCAGTATTTTCTCTAAATTGGGATGTAGAATTTCTAGCAGGAAATCTCTCATATTCATACGAAGTTGAATTTCTAGTAGGTATAACTAATTCATCTAAAGGTGATATAAAAGACCTAACTGAAGAGCTTCTAGAAATATTATTTCTAGCATTTTCTATCATTTTTATAGAAATATCTCCCGTTTGAGATTGAAATATTTTAGAAAAATCATTACATATTTGAGGTTTGGGTTTGACCGCATCCGTTATTTTCCAAGTATCAGGAAAGGGGATTTCATCCCACTTAATTGTTCTTCTAGTGGCTATATTTGATTTACCAAGGTTGGTTTCAATTATCACGGTTTCATTTATTTTTTTATCCATTATCCTGCAATTTGGATTCAAAGTATAAAGAGGTTTAAAATAAACTCTATAGCAGACACACATAACTTCTGTTCCATGTTCATAGTCATAACCATGAGTTTTAACATTTAAAGTTAAAGCGTCTAATAAATTAACATCAGTTAATGATAACTGTAAATTAGGATAAACATTAAAATAAACTGGTCCATGTGCCAGACTAGATTGTATTATTCCCATTAATGATTTTTTCCAATTTAGATTCCTACCATCACGTAGAGCTGCAATAAAGCTTTCTGGTAATCCTACCAAAGTTAAAGGTTTAAAAACAATTTGTACTAATCCTATATGGATAAATTTATGAGTATTTCTAAAAGGTAAAATATCATTTACATTTAATAATCTAATAGTTAATTCATCATTATCAAGAGATATAGATTCCTCTGTAGTCTTAATAATCTGTTTAAGTCCAATTCTTTCAAAATTACCCATTTTATAAATGGTTCTTGTTTTAATTTTTGGAATAGTCAACTTATTTAGTAAATCAAGATTCTGAGGAATATCATATTCCTGATTCAAACTATTCTTAATATTTCCATTTTTACGGAATCTATTCATGTTCGATAAAATTTAATCATGCGTTAACCCATATAATAACAATATATCTTCTACCTCCATGGCTCTGATACCATTCTGGACCCAGGTACAATCATAGTATAAGGCTTAGGATTAGATTTATATCTTCTACCTCCATGGCTCTGATACCACATTCTGGACCCAGGTACAATCATAATATAAGGGCTTAGGATTAGATTTGGATATTTATTACAAGAATATAAATCTAGATGGTTAATAATATATTCTGAACCCAGGTACAATCATAGTATAAGGCTTAGGATTAGATTTGGATATTTATTACAAGAATATAAATCTAGACGGGTAATAATCTTAATAAACTCATTTTCAATATCAAAAGCCCATGAAAACGCCTTCAAATGGCAAAAGGGGGGCACGGATATTTACTAGTGAATTTGTAAGATTATTGTTGCCAGAAATATTTTCTTACCCATAATCCTAGTTCCTTATATTATTCAAGACCCATGTTCAAAATAATATTAAAACATTGCCAGAAATATTTTCTTACCCATAATCCTAGTTCCTTATATTATTCAAGACCCATGTTCAAAATAATATTAAAACTCATGGGGTTTATGATACATAGTTATATATGGTTCAACACATGATTAACAAGTATTTAGCCTGTCATTAGGCTAAATATAACACACAAATATAAAATTTAAAAACAAAAAAGTAAAAAGAATACCTCAGATGGAACTTCAAACCAAAGCTCTTATTTATTTCTTCAATATATTACAAGATTTATATTACAAAGTAGAAATATAAAAACTATATGTATTACAAGGGTAGTGGTAGTAGTAGTGTAGTATTAGGAGTAGTAGCAATAGTTATTTTCGGAAGGTGCTTTCTAAAGCTGAGATCCCAGCTATTTATGGGAGAATATCCCAGTCTTCAAATGCTGCCCGTGACATATGATGTCCAAGTCTTCAAAGGTTGCCCATGACATATATTTGGCCTTTTCATTAATGGATGTTTTTGGCCTTTTTCTTGATTGAGATATTTGGCCTTTTTCTTGATGGAGATTTTTGGTTTCTTCCCCTTTTGTCTTTGTCTGCTTCATTTTTGTGATCTGATTTTCTCGAATATAGATTCCAGATCATTTAATGGATCTTCTTCTTCCTCATAAGGATCTTGATCTTCTTCTGCTGCTTTAGAGGACGCCATTGACGTGTCTGATTTAGAGTATTTAGAATCATCTTCTAGAAATTCCTTGAAATTTTTCTTTAGATCTTTCTTCATCTCCTCCATATAGGCTTTTATGATGTCTTCTTTAGACAATTCTTGTTTTTTCATTTTTAGTTTACCAGATATAGCCTGGAATGGGCTAGGAGCATCATCCATTTCCTTTGTCTTATATAACAAGAGTTTATTTTGAATTAGCTCTTCAGCTTCCGCTCCAAATAATTTTCCAGAGGATAGGTCAACTTTATTCATTTTTTCCCAAAATTTTGAGAACGAAGTTCTATAAAGACATGGGGTATGGTGTTCTGTATACCCCACCACTGGGACCCACTTTGATATCCAAGGAATTGAAAATTCAATAAAAAAAGTGCATTGAAGCTATAAGTCAATCTGCCTTTTGTGAGGTTATTAACTGAGAAATCTGAGGGGATAAATCTATCCATTCAGAATATAAATTTTTCCATTTATCAGGAAGAATTTTATAAGAAGGACCGTGGTATGACCACCAATTGACAAACCAATTTGGTATAGGAGATTTATATACTTCTCCACAAATCTTTATAAACCACGTATGTTTTTTCTTATTATTTTGGTAATATAATACCTTATCAAAAGCTGAGATATAATCCCAGTAATTAAACTTGATAGAAATATTTTTCTCGGAAAAGATATAATCTTTTTCCTTGAATGTGGATAAACCCCATTCTTGACATGAAAAAATCTTTTTCACAATGATCTTGCTAAAAGTATAACTTTTCTGATCATTTGAAGCAAAGTGAGTAATTTCACAGCTTTCAGTTGCTTTAAGTAAATTTTCATAAAAATTTCTCTGCTTGTATGACGTAGCAGTAAATTGAGTATTATCAATATACCTGTTCATTAGGAACCATGAGTCATCTTTCCATTTCAAATCAGAATATTCCAGATGAAGTATGACTTCTTTTTTATTATTCTCAGCATAATTTATGCTATCATCATATTCATTTTCTTGCAAAATATTTGCAAATGTTTGGGAATTTCCCTTTGATGATGGGGATGATTCACCCACTCCAGAAATATTTTCCGCAACCAATTTTTTCCCATGAATCTGGGAGATTATGTTCCCCCTACTTCCTCGACCTCTGTAATTTTGAGGTCGTCCTTGGAATGAATAATCTCGAGGTATCATAACCTGTAAGACAATTTGTGAAATTATATGAGGATCAATCATTTATAAAATCCTTGAAACTTCAACAATTTATGCTGAAAATCTTTTATCACATGATTATAAAAAACCAAATTTCCATCCTTCATCCATTCACCTTCTTCTATTTCACCTTCATCTAAACCTTTTAATTGAAACTTTCTTTTTTCTTCGTAAAATTCTATTATCATTTTAGTATATCTAATTGTGCTTTTATTTTTGATATAATTACTCTTATTAAGAGTGTTTAAACAGGAATGTCCTTGACAGGGATATTTTCCAAGTAATTTGACTGGCTTCATGAGTCCTGTAAAAATTCACGTGTTAAAAAATCAAGAAGATGATTATCTTCTCCCTTTTTATAAAATATTTCAAAATCAAAAGGGGCTAAATGAGCCTGCCATCTAGCAAACATTTGTTTAGAAACATCATGTTTAAAATCTTTATTAAACATGTATTTAGCTGATTTACAATCAGTAAATATTTTAAACTTTTGATTATATAAATCATCTTGGAATTTCAGAATACATTTTAGTATAGCAAGAATTTCTTTAGCAATTGTAGCATAATTTTTCTGGCTATTATTCCATTTTCCCGAATGAAATCTTACTAAAAATGTTTGTTTTGTAGTAGGACAAATTTGCTTAAGGACTCCTCCAAAACCTATATCAGAGGCATCAGTTTCAATAATTTTTTCCCATGTGGGATTGGCTTGCATTAGACAAGGAAGAGATTTTACTTTACTCTTAATTAATTTGACAGCATTAGTATGTATATCTGTCCAAGGAGTGGGAGACTTTTTAAGTCTATCATATAAAACAGCTGCATCAGTAGCTAAGTCTTTATAATAGGACGAAATATAATTTAAACTTCCAAGAAATCTTTGGAGTTGAGTTTTATCTGTTATAACATCAGGAAATTTAGAAGCAAATTCTATACTTCTATTAATAGGAATTATTTTTCCTTTTTCAATATTGTGACCAAGAAATCTAATATTAGTTTGAAAAATAGACATCTTTGGTTTAGAAATAACTAAACCATGTTGAATGGCAACTTTTTTAAATATTTCTAAATGTTTAAAATGATTTTCAATAGTTTTTGAAAATACCAAAATATCATCAATATAAACAATTATAAAATTACTATAAGGTATGAAAATATCATTCGTGATTTTCTGAAATTCAGAAGGGGCATTTTTTAATCCAAAAGGCATAACTTTCCATTCATAATGTCCAAAAGGTACATTAAAAGCAGTTTTATATTGATCCTTATCACATATTTGTATTTGCCAGTATCCTGACTTTAAATCAAATTTAGAGAATATAATTGCATCATACAACCTATCTAAAAGGTCTTTCTTATTAGGTATAGGATGCCTAACCCATTTTAAGACTTTATTCAATGGTTTATAATTTATGACTAATCTAGGAACTCCTCTCTTCTGTTCACTATGTTTATTAACATAGAAGACTGTACATGACCAGGGTGAATTAGACGGTTTTATTAAACCCTTTTGTAATAAAGATTCAATTTCCTTTTTACATAATTCTAAATATTCAGAATTCATCTGACAAGGTCTAGCCTTAGTAGGAATTTTCCTTTCATCAAAATCTTCTTCATAAGGTAAATCTATAATATGTCTTTTTCTATCCCAAAAAGCATTAGGATGATCATTACAAATTTCTAGAGATAATTTATTATAGGTTAATTTTATTTTTTCTTGCAAAGTATGACTTTGAAGTTTCTCTTCAAGCGTAAGAATACTAACCTCTTGTTTTAAATAATTTAAATGAGAAACCTTATGATTTAATAAATCTTTTAATTCATGTAAAAGTTTAGGGAATGGCCTGGTAATAAATTTAAAAGTTATATCTTTTCCTTCAAAAGTTCCTGTAATTCCTGAGTTATCAACTCTAGTTAACGGATAAATTTGATCAATAAAAGGTGTACCAAGTATAACTTGATTAGTAATATTTTAACAAGTAAAAAACTTGTAGGAATGCAAACCTTATCTTTGCAAATATAAGCCAAAGGGATTTTAAATTTAATTTCTAGTTTTTCTCCTCCAGCATGACTAAGAGAATTTGTAGTTTTATGAAAATATCTAGTAGGAATTATCCCTTCTTGTATAACGTTCATATCTGCTCCACTATCAACAAGAGCTATAATTTCTTTTCTAAACTGATTATCTATAAGTAATGTAATTTTTACAAACCATTTCTGAGATATTACCATATTGAGATTAGACAAGAAATTTTCTTGGATAATATTTTCATCAAACTCATTATGACTATAATCCACATGAGTATTAATTTGTTTAACCATTTCTAGACGAGTAATTCTTTCTTCTAACTGTTGATTAGTGTTTTTCAAATTTGAAATCTCTATTTTTAAATTCTTTATCTCTTTATTTAAATCATTAACAGAAGTAGTTATTTCAATATTCTGTCTTTCCTTTAAAAGTTGATAAACTTTATTCATAGTATAAGGTTCTGAAGAACTTATAGGTATAGATTTTTGGATCCTATCAGGGTCTTTACTACTCGAAGAAATATCTTCTACTTGCATTTGATCTATCAGTTTTAATCTTAATTCTGGATCTTTAATTTGCTTTAGGAATTCTATCATATTTCCTGAAGTTAAAACATTTAAATGCATATTTTTAAATTGAGACAAGATTTTATAATAATCTTCTTTTTCTCCACGAATTTCACAAGTTCCTCCTTGTGCACAAGAATCACAACAATGACTAGAATCTTGAGAAGCTATTTCTTCTTCTTCTAACATGTCAATTTCTTCTGAAGAATTATTACTAGAATTATTATCACTGTCTTGAGAATCTTCAGGTTCTGATTCAGAATTTATAAGTAATTTTTCTAAATTTTCTTTTAAAGACTCATCAATTTTTAATTCATTAATCTTTTTCTTCATTTTACACCTATTAGCGTAATGGCCTATTCTGCCACACTTATAACAAACAATTTTCTTCTTATTTGAAGCTCTTTCTTCTTTCTTTTTATTCTTTTGTTCTAATTTCTTTTTAGAAAGATGTCTTATTTTCTTATGGTGAGAAACATTATCAGTTCCTGAATTAGGCTTATAATTCTTTCCTTTTCTTGTATTGGTTGGAATATCCATACCAAATTGATTACAAAATTGTCCTAATTGACTTTTTTCACTTAAGTTTTGTCTTTTAATTTGTTGATTTAGTTTAATCTCATTACATAAAGCTAGTCCTTCTCTTACCATAAGTATAATCTTCATAGGGTATATTAATCCTATCTTTTCTAAGATTTTTCCTAACTCTTTCAGCAAATAAGTTAGGTAATCCATCAATAAATTTTGATTTCCAATGAGAGTTATTACATTCTGGCAATTCCATGACTCTACTTAGGAAAGTATCCTTATACCATCTTAAATCTGTAAGAGTTTTACATCTTAGATTTTGTAACATAGTTCTTATATTTTCACTATTGTCAGAAATTCTCCCGGTAAAGTGTTCTAAAATTGTGACTATAAGTGTATAGACAGCATTTTCAACATTTTGACCGTCTTCTTGTTTAATAGTTCTGTAAATGTCTAATTTACTTCTTTCTGTTAAATAATTATCCCACCATCCTTTTAATTGGCCAGTAAATCCCGCAACTATCATTTTAGCAACAGTGCTATCACTGTTATTATTACTTTTACAAACAGTACTGTACATAAGCATCCTATGGGCTAAAGTATAGATCTGTTTTTCAGTATAACCATCTAAATTCCATTCATAAATATTTTTCCCATTATAACTGTTATTAACAGTATATTCTTGTTCTTCATGCAAAGTGTCCATAGGTGAAGGTCTCCTATAGTAATATAATCTTTGAGTAGGCCTATCAGCAAATTTTTCAATTTTATTTAACTCATCGTTTAATTTTTCTTTGAAGTTATCTTTACTAATATTCTCAGTAAACTCATAATTTAAAGTATTTAATTTTAATCCTTTAAATTTTTCTTCTAGAAATTTTTCTAGTTCTTTATGGGATTTTAATTTAAAATCTGTTATTTCAGGTGGTGGCTGAAGATGAGATGTAGAGACAATGCCATTTATAGGCTTTTCTTCTAGATCTATCATAGGTCTTATGTTTTTTATTACAGAGAAGATTTCTTCTACTCTATTATGTAATTCTTTAATTTGATCTCCTAAGATATTTAGATACAGATTTGTATAATTATTTTGTTGTAATATACTATTTATATTACTGGTTGTTATCTGTAAAGCATCATTTTCTAATAATTTAGAAAAAGCTGTAAAATTTATCGTCTTATGGTCATTACCAACAGTAAATGAGCTCTGGGGAGGGAAAACACTCCTTAAAACATCTCCATTAGATAATTTGTAAGTTCTTTCTAAAACTGAAATATGATTTTCAAGATATGTTATAACTTATTATTTTGGTAATATAATACCTTATCAAAAGCTGAGATATAATCCCAGTAATTAAACTTGATAGAAATATTTTTCTCGGAAAAGATATAATCTTTTTCCTTGAATTTGGATAAACCCAATTCTTGACATGAAAAAATCTTTTTCACAATGATCTTGCTAAAAGTATAACTTTTCTGATCATTTGAAGCAAAGTGAGTAATTTCACAGCTTTCAGTTGCTTTAAGTAAATTTTCATAAAAATTTCTCTGCTTGTATGACGTAGCAGTAAATTGAGTATTATCAATATACCTGTTCATTAGGAACCATGGGTCCTCTTTCCATTTCAAATCAGAATATTCCAGATGAAGTATGACTTCTTTTTTATTATTCTCAGCATAATTTATGCTATCATCATATTCATTTTCTTGCAAAATATTTGCAAATGTTTGGGAATTTCCCTTTGATGATGAGGATGATTCACCCACTCCAGAAATATTTTCCGCAACCAATTTTTTCCATGAATCTGGGAGATTATGTTCCCCCTACCTCCTCGTCCTCTGTAATTTTGAGGTCGTCCTCGGAATGAATAATCTCGAGGTATCATAACCTGTAAGACAATTTGTGAAATTATATGAGGATCAATCATTTATAAAATCCTTGAAATTTCAACAATTTATGCTGAAAATCTTTTATCATATGATTATAAAAAACCAAATTTCCATCCTTCATCCATTCACCTTCTTCTATTTCACCTTCTTCTAAACCTTTTAATAGAAACATTCTTTTTTCTTCGTAAAATTCTATTATCATTTTAGTATATCTAATTGTGCTTTTATTTTTGATATAATTACTTTTATTAAGAGTGTTTAAACAGGAATGTCCTTGACAGGGATATTTTCCAAGTAATTTGACTGGCTTCATGAGTCCTGTAAAAATTCACGTGTTAAGAAATCAGGAAGATGATTATCTTCTCCCTTTTTATAAAATATTTCAAAATCAAAAGGGGCTAAATGAGCCTGCCATCTAGCAAACATTTGTTTAGAAACATCATGTTTAAAATCTTTATTAAACATGTATTTAGCAGATTTACAATCAGTAAATATTTTAAACTTTTGATTATATAAATCATCTTGGAATTTCAGAATACATTTTAGTATAGCAAGAATTTCTTTAGCAATTGTAGCATAATTTTTCTGGCTATTATTCCATTTTCCCGAATGGAATCTTACTAAAAATGTTTGTTTTGTAGTAGGACAAATTTGCTTAAGGACTCCTCCAAAACCTATATCAGAGGCATCAGTTTCAATAATTTTTTCCCATGTGGGATTGGGTAGCATTAGACAAGGAAGTGATTTTACTTTACTCTTAATTAATTTGACAGCATTAGTATGTATATCTGTCCAAGGAGTAGGAGACTTTTTAAGTCTATCATATAAAACAGCTGCATCAGTAGCTAAGTCTTTATAATAAGACAAATATAATTTAAACTTCCAAGAAATCTTTGGAGTTGAGTTTTATCTGTTATAACATCAGGAAATTTAGAAGCAAATTCTATACTTCTATTAATAGGAATTATTTTTCCTTTTTCAATATTATGACCAAGAAATCTAATATTAGTTTGAAAAATAGACATCTTTGGTTTAGAAATAACTAAACCATGTTGAATGACAACTTTTTTAAATATTTCTAAATGTTTAAAATGATTTTCAATAGTTTTTGAAAATACCAAAATATCATCAATATAAACAATTATAAAATCACTATAAGGTATGAAAATATCATTCATGATTTTCTGAAATTCAGAAGGGGCATTTTTTAATCCAAAAGGCATAACTTTCCATTCATAATGTCCAAAAGGTACATTAAAAGCAGTTTTATATTGATCCTTATCACATATTTGTATTTGCCAGTATCCTGACTTTAAATCAAATTTAGAGAATATAATTGCATCATACAACCTATCTAAAAGGTCATTCTTATTAGGTATAGGATGCCTAACCCATTTTAAGACTTTATTCAATGGTTTATAATTTATGACTAATCTAGGAACTCCTCTCTCCTGTTCACTATGTTTATTAACATAGAAGGCTGTACATGACCAGGGTGAATTAGACGGTTTTATTAAACCCTTTTGTAATAAAGATTCAATTTCCTTTTTACATAATTCTAAATATTCAGAATTCATCTGACAAGGTCTAGCCTTAGTAGGAATTTTCCTTTCATCAAAATCTTCTTCATAAGACAAATCTACAATATGTCTTTTTCTATCCCAAAAAGAATTAGGATGATCATTACAAATTTTTAGAGATAATTTATTATAGATTAATTTTATTTTTTCTTGCAAAGTATGACTTTGAAGTTTCTCTTCAAGCGTAAGAATACTAACCTCTTGTTTTAAATAATTTAAATGAGAAACCTTATGATTTAATAAATCTTTTAATTCATGTAAATGTTTAGGGAATGGCCTGGTAATAAATTTAAAAGTTATATCTTTTTCTTCAAAAGTTCCTGTAATTCCTGAGTTATCAACTCTAGTTAACGGATAAATTTGATCAATAAAAGGTGTACCAAGTATAACTTGATTAGTAATATTTTTAACAAGTAAAAAACTTGTAGGAATGCAAACCTTATCTTTGCAAATATAAGCCAAAGGGATCTTAAATTTAAATTCTAGTTTTTCTCCTCCAGAAGTAGGTATTTCAATCATTAACAGAAGTAGGTATTTCAATCATTAACAGAAGTAGGTATTTCTGTTAAATAATTATCCCACCAGCCTTTTAATTGGCCAGTAAATCCAGCAACTATCATTTTAGCAACAGTGCTATCACTGTTATTATTACTCTTACAAATAGTACTGTACATAAGCATCCTATGGGCTAAAGTATAGATCTGTTTTTCAATATAACCATCTAAATTCCATTCATAAATATTTTTCCCATTATAACTGTTATTAACAGTATATTCTTGTTCTTCATACAAAGTGTCCATAGGTGAAGGTCTCCTATAGTAATATAATCTTTGAGTAGGCCTATCAGCAAATTTTTCAATTTTATTTAACTCATAGTTTAATTTTTCTTTGTAGTTATCTTTACAAATATTCTCAGTAAACTCATAATTTAAAGTATTTAATTTTAATCCTTTAAATTTTTCTTCTAGAAATTTTTCTAGTTCTTTATGGGATTTTAATTTAAAATCTGTTATTTCAGGTGGTGGCTGAAGATGAGATGTAGAGACAATGCCATTTATAGGCTTTTCTTCTAGATCTATCATAGGTCTTATGTTTTTTATTACAGAGAAGATTTCTTCTACTCTATTATGTAATTCTTTGATTTGATCTCCTAAGATATTTAGATACAGATTTGTATATTTATTTTGTTGTAATATACTATTTATATTATTGGTTGTTATCTGTAAAGCATCATTTTCTAATAATTTAGAAAAAGCTGTAAAATTTATCGTCTTATGGTCATTACCAACAGTAAATGAGCTCTGAGGAGGGAAAACACTCCTTAAAACATCTCCATTAGATAATTTGTAAGTTCTTTCTAAAACTGAAATATGATTTTCAAGATATGTTATAACAAACCAAGGAACAAAATGGATAATTTTATTTTGTAAAGTAGTGAATTTATAAAATTCATTTTGAAAATGATTTTGGTCTTCTTTAGAAATATTCTTAAAAAACCATTCTCTAAAAAGTTTCCATTTTGGAAGATTAAATTCTGTTTTAATTAATTGTCTTGCCTGAGAACCAGGACTAAAATCAATTTCTTGTGTACAATCCATTAAATATCGTCAAAGTTTGCCTCTGAGGGAGTTATATCTGCCTCTCCTATATTCCTGGCAGAAATTGCCGAATTATCTTCTTCAGTATTTTTATAAATACCTTTTCCTATGTTGTCTTTGTTAAGAAGAATTTTTTCAACTTTATTATAATCAGTATTTTCTCTAAATTGGGATGTAGAATTTCTAGCAGGAAATCTCTCATATTCAAACGAAGTTGAAGTTCTAGTAGGTATAACTAATTCATCTAAAGGTGATATAAAAGACCTAACTGAAGAGCTTCTAGAAATATTATTTCTAGCATTTTCTATCATTTTTATAGAAATATCTCCTGTTTGAGATTGAAATATTTTAGAAAAATCGTTACATATTTGAGGTTTGGGTTTGACCGCATCTGTTATTTTCCAAGTATCAGGAAAGGGGATTTCATCCCACTTAATTGTTCTTCTAGTGGCTATATTTGATTTACCAAGATTGGTTTCAATTATCACGGTTTCATTTATTTTTTTATCCATTATCCTGCAATTTGGATTCAAAGTATAAAGAGGTTTAAAATAAACTCTATAGCAGACACACATAACTTCTGTTCCATGTTCATAGTCATAACCATGAGTTTTAACATTTAAAGTTAAAGCGTCTAATAAATTAACATCAGTTAATGATAACTGTAAATTAGGATAAACATTAAAATAAACTGGTCCATGTGCCAGACTAGATTGTATTATTCCTATTAATGATTTTTTCCAATTTAGATTCCTACCATCACGTAGAGCTGCAATAAAGCTTTCTGGTAATCCTACCAAAGTTAAAAGTTTAAAAGCAATTTGTACTAATCCTATATGGATAAATTTATGAGTATTTCTAAAAGGTAAAATATCATTTTGATTTAATAATTTAATAGTTAATTCATCATTATCAAGAGATATAGATTCCTCAGTAGTCTTAATAATCTGTTTAAGTCCAATTGTGACGCCCCGTTTTTCCCAGCCACGTCCTCGGGCCAAAGACGGCCCTCGACTGGAATCGGGTCGCTAGAACAAACCAATTAACTAAACATGTAATTTAAACTAGTCTAGCAGCATATAAAACATAACTTAAAACTTGAATTAATTTAAATATCGTAAACAATTTATCGGATAAATTCAAAACTCCATTACATAAACCGTTAAATTAAAACGCGAAAACACTATCCGATCAAACTTGAAACCTTCAAATAAAATAATCTAACAAGAAAATAAAAAACACAGGACAAGACCGACTCGGATCCCGGATCACCAACTACCACACATTTCAACTGTCGAAAGTACCTGAAAAAGTAATCCACAAAGAGTGGTAAGTTGATCATCCAACTTAGTGAGCCCGTGTGCAAATGTACATGATAGCAGCGAGCAAGCAACACAATCGAATATCAATTCAAACATGCACACCTTAGACGCTTCACACATATGTATGCAACAGACATCTCATCCAACCGCATAGAGGGCTCGAATGAATGTGATCAGACTCATGCAAGGACATCTCATCCAACCGCATAGAGGGCTCGAATGAATGTGATAAAAAGACATCTCATCCAGCCACATAGAGGGCTCGAATGAATGTGATAAAAGACATCTCATCCAACCGCATAGAGGGCTCGAATGAATGTGATAAAAGGACATCTCATCCAGCAACGTAGTGGGCTCGAATGAATGTGATAAAAGACATCTCATCCAACCGCATAGAGGGCTCGAATGAATGTGATAAAAGGACATCTCATCCAGCAACGTAGTGGGCTCGAATGAATGTGATAAAAGACATCTCATTCAACCGCATAGAGGGCTCGAATGAATGTGATAAAAGGACATCTCATCCAGCAATGTAGTGGGCTCGAATGAATGTGATAAAATACATCTCATCCAACCGCATAGTGGGCTCGAATGAATGTGATAAAAAGACATCTCATCCAGCAACGTAGTGGGCTCGAATGAATGTGATAAAAGACATCTCTTTCAACCGCATAGAGGGCTCGAATGAATGTGATAAAAGGACATCTCATCCAGCAACGTAGTGGGCTCGAATGAATGTGATAAAAGACATCTCATTCAACCGCATAGTGGGCTCGAATGAATGTGATAAAAAGACATCTCATCCAGCAACGTAGTGGGCTCGAATGAATGTGATAAAAAGACTCATGCAAAGACATCTCATCCAACCGCATAGTGGGTTCGAATGAATGTGATCAGACCCAATGATGCAAACGATAAACAGAACCAAAGCACTACCACTCGCACAACAATAAATCACAAATTTCTAATCACAGGCGCAGTTCAAAAATTCACAGGACAAATAAAGTATCCACGCAACAGTAATAACTCATTCAATAAGTCGCTTCAAGCAGCACCAAGTAAACTTGCACAAGAACACTCACCTGATTAATCAAGACGCTTGGGATAACAAGACTCAAACACTGGTTCAAAAACCTGTAATTAATCGCGGGTATAACTTAGTAACTTGAACAATTAAATTCTAAAGATTCTTTTATCAAATTAACAACCAAATTTTATTTAAACCCAAAGATTTAGTTAAATTAAATTCCACTAAATTAGTTGGATTTAAACTAATTGAAAAAACCAATTCACCAAGATCTTAATTCAACCAAAAACCACTAGGCCCGACCCATATTCATGTACATACATGTACCAAATTAATTGGCATAAGTGGCAGCCCCAAAAAAAAAAAAAAAAAAAAAAAAAAACATTTTTCAGCCCGGCCCGGCCCGAACCCGACCAAACCCGGCCAGGCCCGAACCCAACCCGGCCCAAACTCAACCCAAATCACAGCCCGTTCTCTTGGCCCGAAATATCAACCCGAAGTCCAGTCACAAACCCAACCAATACCCGGCCCAACCTTGCACTCAAAAATAGCCAAATTTTGACCCAAACTCGGCCCAATTCTACTTAGTCCAGCCCAAATCTATTTCCAATTCTTACAGCCCATCTCCCAGCCCAAACCAAATAGCCCAAAACTCTAATGCTACTGTTCATCATCTCCCTCACATTTCCTGCCGCTAACTCACGGCCAAATTCCTTTCACCACTACTAGTTTACGCCATGCCTTCTCCTTCCCCGACAAGCTTCGGACGACCCCCCTTACTCTAAAACCCAAACCAGAACCCGTGGCCCTTCTCCCAAACCCGAAACAGACCCCTCTCTTTTTCCGATCAGCCATAGCCGCCTCCACCATTGGCCAATTCCTATCACCACTACTAGTCTACGCCGTGCCTTCTTCTTCCCCGACAAGCTCCGGACGACCCCCCCCCCCCCATACCCTAAAACCCGAACCAGAATCCGAGGCCCTTGTCCCAAACCCGAAACAGAGCTCTCCCTCTTTTCCGATCAGCCATGGCCGCCTCCACCATTACCCCTCACCATCCCCCTTAAACATTTCGTCTCTACTCCAAACTCGTACCTCAAGCTTCTATTTCAACATCTCCCGATCCCCTCTCCCTAACCCGAGCCCCAGCCGATACAACTCACCAAAAACTGACTTATAAACAGAAAATTGAAAAGAGAAACAGCCCCTAGTCGTGCAATTTAAAAGAAAACAGAAAATGGAAATGGGAATAAGCCCCTAGTCGGTACAAGAATTCATACAACTTACCTTCGCGAATGGAGGAGAAGAACTCCGACTTTCTTCTCGGAACAGGGACGGCTGCAAAGTGTGTGAGGGAGAGTAGAATACTTTTCCTTAAATCTTGATAATTAATTAGGTTTCACTTGATTATGTATTTTTTTGGCTTAATTCACATTCAAACCATATTAATGGGCCTTAAAATTAATTGAAAATATTTAACACAATTAGACTTAAATCATAAATTAATAGATAACAATAGCTAACTAATTAAGAGAATTAGCATTTAAATAAACTTTAGTCACATAATTTAAATGTTTAAACATATAGATATCTTAACTTTTGAAAATTACATAATAGACCCCAAATAAAAATTTGGGGTTTCACAATCTACCCCCCTTAAAAGAATTTGGTCCCCAAATTCCTCTTTATCTTAACTTGTAGAAAAGACGAATTATAGCCAATTAGTTATTTTGGGGTTTCACAATCTAACCCCCTTAAAAGAATTTGGTCCCCAAATTCATCTCTATCCTTCTGATAGCTCGTGATACTTAGATTGCATTACTGCTTCTAGTTCCCAAGTAAAAAGCAAAGAAGCACATAAAGCAACAAGCAAGTCATGCAACGTAAAACTTACGACACGACTGACTGACGCTATCCGAGGATCCATACCTGACATATGAACCTGGCTCTGATACCATTTGTAAAGACCTTGATCCACTTCTGGCCTTGTCAACATTGTTGGGCTCTAGTCCACTAGCCCAAAATGCTTAAGCCCATGTTGACAAGTAGAAGTAGACCAAGTCTTTATTAACCATTCAAACAATTCATCCACAATCAATGTGGGATTGGGGTGTTACAATAATTTGTAAAGACCTTGATCCACTTCTGGCCTTGTCAACATTGTTGGGCTCTAGTCCACTAGCCCAAAATGCTTAAGCCCATGTTGACAAGTAGAAGTAGACCAAGTCTTTATTAACCATTCAAACAATTCATCCACAATCAATGTGGGATTGGGGTGTTACAATCTCCCCAACTCAAATACTCGACGTCCTCGTCGAGTCCAGATCACTAGCCCAAGACCGCCCTCATGGATAACACCACGAAGTCGGCTCTGATACCAACTGTGACGCCCCGTTTTTCCCAGCCACGTCCTCGGGCCAAAGACGGCCCTCGACTGGAATCGGGTCGCCAGAACAAACCAATTAACTAAACATGTAATTTAAACTAGTCTAGCAGCATATAAAACATAACTTAAAACTTGAATTAATTTAAATATCGTAAACAATTTATCGGATAAATTCAAAACTCCATTACATAAACCGTTAAATTAAAACGCGAAAACACTATCCGATCAAACTTGAAACCTTCAAATAAAATAATCTAACAAGAAAATAAAAAACACAGGACAAGACCGACTCGGATCCCGGATCACCAACTACCACACATTTCAACTGTCGAAAGTACCTGAAAAAGTAATCCACAAAGAGTGGTAAGTTGATCATCCAACTTAGTGAGCCCGTGTGCAAATGTACATGATAGCAGCGATCAAGCAACACAATCGAATATCAATTCAAACATGCACACCTTAGACGCTTCACACATATGTATGCAACAGACATCTCATCCAACCGCATAGAGGGCTCGAATGAATGTGATCAGACTCATGCAAGGACATCTCATCCAACCGCATAGAGGGCTCGAATGAATGTGATAAAAAGACATCTCATCCAGCCACATAGAGGGCTCGAATGAATGTGATAAAAGACATCTCATCCAACCGCATAGAGGGCTCGAATGAATGTGATAAAAGGACATCTCATCCAGCAACGTAGTGGGCTCGAATGAATGTGATAAAAGACATCTCATTCAACCGCATAGAGGGCTCGAATGAATGTGATAAAAGGACATCTCATCCAGCAACGTAGTGGGCTCGAATGAATGTGATAAAAGACATCTCATTCAACCGCATAGAGGGCTCGAATGAATGTGATAAAAGGACATCTCATCCAGCAATGTAGTGGGCTCGAATGAATGTGATAAAATACATCTCATCCAACCGCATAGTGGGCTCGAATGAATGTGATAAAAAGACATCTCATCCAGCAACGTAGTGGGCTCGAATGAATGTGATAAAAGACATCTCTTTCAACCGCATAGAGGGCTCGAATGAATGTGATAAAAGGACATCTCATCCAGCAACGTAGTGGGCTCGAATGAATGTGATAAAAGACATCTCATTCAACCGCATAGTGGGCTCGAATGAATGTGATAAAAAGACATCTCATCCAGCAACGTAGTGGGCTCGAATGAATGTGATAAAAAGACTCATGCAAAGACATCTCATCCAACCGCATAGTGGGTTCGAATGAATGTGATCAGACCCAATGATGCAAACGATAAACAGAACCAAAGCACTACCACTCGCACAACAATAAATCACAAATTTCTAATCACAGGCGCAGTTAAAAAATTCACAGGACAAATAAAGTATCCACGCAACAGTAATAACTCATTCAATAAGTCGCTTCAAGCAGCACCAAGTAAACTTGCACAAGAACACTCACCTGATTAATCAAGACGCTTGGGATAACAAGACTCAAACACTGGTTCAAAAACCTGTAATTAATCGCGGGTATAACTTAGTAACTTGAACAATTAAATTCTAAAGATTCTTTTATCAAATTAACAACCAAATTTTATTTAAACCCAAAGATTTAGTTAAATTAAATTCCACTAAATTAGTTGGATTTAAACTAATTGAAAAAACCAATTCACCAAGATCTTAATTCAACCAAAAACCACTAGGCCCGACCCATATTCATGTACATACATGTACCAAATTAATTGGCATAAGTGGCAGCCCCAAAAAAAAAAAAAAAAAAAAAAAACATTTTTCAGCCCGGCCCGGCCCGAACCCGACCAAACCCGGCCAGGCCCGAACCCAACCCGGCCCAAACTCAACCCAAATCACAGCCCGTTCTCTTGGCCCGAAATATCAACCCGAAGTCCAGTCACAAACCCAACCAATACCCGGCCCAACCTTGCACTCAAAAATAGCCAAATTTTGACCCAAACTCGGCCCAATTCTACTTAGTCCAGCCCAAATCTATTTCCAATTCTTACAGCCCATCTCCCAGCCCAAACCAAATAGCCCAAAACTCTAATGCTACTGTTCATCATCTCCCTCACATTTCCTGCCGCTAACTCACGGCCAAATTCCTTTCACCACTACTAGTTTACGCCATGCCTTCTCCTTCCCCGACAAGCTTCGGACGACCCCCCTTACTCTAAAACCCAAACCAGAACCCGTGGCCCTTCTCCCAAACCCGAAACAGACCCCTCTCTTTTTCCGATCAGCCATAGCCGCCTCCACCATTGGCCAATTCCTATCACCACTACTAGTCTACGCCGTGCCTTCTTCTTCCCCGACAAGCTCCGGACGACCCCCCCCCCCCCCCATACCCTAAAACCCGAACCAGAATCCGAGGCCCTTGTCCCAAACCCGAAACAGAGCTCTCCCTCTTTTCCGATCAGCCATGGCCGCCTCCACCATTACCCCTCACCATCCCCCTTAAACATTTCGTCTCTACTCCAAACTCGTACCTCAAGCTTCTATTTCAACATCTCCCGATCCCCTCTCCCTAACCCGAGCCCCAGCCGATACAACTCACCAAAAACTGACTTATAAACAGAAAATTGAAAAGAGAAACAGCCCCTAGTCGTGCAATTTAAAAGAAAACAGAAAATGGAAATGGGAATAAGCCCCTAGTCGGTACAAGAATTCATACAACTTACCTTCGCGAATGGAGGAGAAGAACTCCGACTTTCTTCTCGGAACAGGGACGGCTGCAAAGTGTGTGAGGGAGAGTAGAATACTTTTCCTTAAATCTTGATAATTAATTAGGTTTCACTTGATTATGTATTTTTTTGGCTTAATTCACATTCAAACCATATTAATGGGCCTTAAAATTAATTGAAAATATTTAACACAATTAGACTTAAATCATAAATTAATAGATAACAATAGCTAACTAATTAAGAGAATTAGCATTTAAATAAACTTTAGTCACATAATTTAAATGTTTAAACATATAGATATCTTAACTTTTGAAAATTACATAATAGACCCCAAATAAAAATTTGGGGTTTCACAATCTACCCCCCTTAAAAGAATTTGGTCCCCAAATTCCTCTTTATCTTAACTTGTAGAAAAGACGAATTATAGCCAATTAGTTATTTTGGGGTTTCACAATCTAACCCCCTTAAAAGAATTTGGTCCCCAAATTCATCTCTATCCTTCTGATAGCTCGTGATACTTAGATTGCATTACTGCTTCTAGTTCCCAAGTAAAAAGCAAAGAAGCACATAAAGCAACAAGCAAGTCATGCAACGTAAAACTTACGACACGACTGACTGACGCTATCCGAGGATCCATACCTGACATATGAACCTGGCTCTGATACCATTTGTAAAGACCTTGATCCACTTCTGGCCTTGTCAACATTGTTGGGCTCTAGTCCACTAGCCCAAAATGCTTAAGCCCATGTTGACAAGTAGAAGTAGACCAAGTCTTTATTAACCATTCAAACAATTCATCCACAATCAATGTGGGATTGGGGTGTTACAATAATTTGTAAAGACCTTGATCCACTTCTGGCCTTGTCAACATTGTTGGGCTCTAGTCCACTAGCCCAAAATGCTTAAGCCCATGTTGACAAGTAGAAGTAGACCAAGTCTTTATTAACCATTCAAACAATTCATCCACAATCAATGTGGGATTGGGGTGTTACAATCTCCCCAACTCAAATACTCGACGTCCTCGTCGAGTCCAGATCACTAGCCCAAGACCGCCCTCATGGATAACACCACGAAGTCGGCTCTGATACCAACTGTGACGCCCCGTTTTTCCCAGCCACGTCCTCGGGCCAAAGACGGCCCTCGACTGGAATCGGGTCGCCAGAACAAACCAATTAACTAAACATGTAATTTAAACTAGTCTAGCAGCATATAAAACATAACTTAAAACTTGAATTAATTTAAATATCGTAAACAATTTATCGGATAAATTCAAAACTCCATTACATAAACCGTTAAATTAAAACGCGAAAACACTATCCGATCAAACTTGAAACCTTCAAATAAAATAATCTAACAAGAAAATAAAAAACACAGGACAAGACCGACTCGGATCCCGGATCACCAACTACCACACATTTCAACTGTCGAAAGTACCTGAAAAAGTAATCCACAAAGAGTGGTAAGTTGATCATCCAACTTAGTGAGCCCGTGTGCAAATGTACATGATAGCAGCGAGCAAGCAACACAATCGAATATCAATTCAAACATGCACACCTTAGACGCTTCACACATATGTATGCAACAGACATCTCATCCAACCGCATAGAGGGCTCGAATGAATGTGATCAGACTCATGCAAGGACATCTCATCCAACCGCATAGAGGGCTCGAATGAATGTGATAAAAAGACATCTCATCCAGCCACATAGAGGGCTCGAATGAATGTGATAAAAGACATCTCATCCAACCGCATAGAGGGCTCGAATGAATGTGATAAAAGGACATCTCATCCAGCAACGTAGTGGGCTCGAATGAATGTGATAAAAGACATCTCATTCAACCGCATAGAGGGCTCGAATGAATGTGATAAAAGGACATCTCATCCAGCAACGTAGTGGGCTCGAATGAATGTGATAAAAGACATCTCATTCAACCGCATAGAGGGCTCGAATGAATGTGATAAAAGGACATCTCATCCAGCAATGTAGTGGGCTCGAATGAATGTGATAAAATACATCTCATCCAACCGCATAGTGGGCTCGAATGAATGTGATAAAAAGACATCTCATCCAGCAACGTAGTGGGCTCGAATGAATGTGATAAAAGACATCTCTTTCAACCGCATAGAGGGCTCGAATGAATGTGATAAAAGGACATCTCATCCAGCAACGTAGTGGGCTCGAATGAATGTGATAAAAGACATCTCATTCAACCGCATAGTGGGCTCGAATGAATGTGATAAAAAGACATCTCATCCATCAACGTAGTGGGCTCGAATGAATGTGATAAAAAGACTCATGCAAAGACATCTCATCCAACCGCATAGTGGGTTCGAATGAATGTGATCAGACCCAATGATGCAAACGATAAACAGAACCAAAGCACTACCACTCGCACAACAATAAATCACAAATTTCTAATCACAGGCGCAGTTCAAAAATTCACAGGACAAATAAAGTATCCACGCAACAGTAATAACTCATTCAATAAGTCGCTTCAAGCAGCACCAAGTAAACTTGCACAAGAACACTCACCTGATTAATCAAGACGCTTGGGATAACAAGACTCAAACACTGGTTCAAAAACCTGTAATTAATCGCGGGTATAACTTAGTAACTTGAACAATTAAATTCTAAAGATTCTTTTATCAAATTAACAACCAAATTTTATTTAAACCCAAAGATTTAGTTAAATTAAATTCCACTAAATTAGTTGGATTTAAACTAATTGAAAAAACCAATTCACCAAGATCTTAATTCAACCAAAAACCACTAGGCCCGACCCATATTCATGTACATACATGTACCAAATTAATTGGCATAAGTGGCAGCCCCAAAAAAAAAAAAAAAAAAAAAAAAAAAAAAAAAACATTTTTCAGCCCGGCCCGGCCCGAACCCGACCAAACCCGGCCCAAACTCAACCCAAATCACAGCCCGTTCTCTTGGCCCGAAATATCAACCCGAAGTCCAGTCACAAACCCAACCAATACCCGGCCCAACCTTGCACTCAAAAATAGCCAAATTTTGACCCAAACTCGGCCCAATTCTACTTAGTCCAGCCCAAATCTATTTCCAATTCTTACAGCCCATCTCCCAGCCCAAACCAAATAGCCCAATACTCTAATGCTACTGTTCATCATCTCCCTCACATTTCCTGCCGCTAACTCACGGCCAAATTCCTTTCACCACTACTAGTTTACGCCATGCCTTCTCCTTCCCCGACAAGCTTCGGACGACCCCCTTTACTCTAAAACCCAAACCAGAACCCGTGGCCCTTCTCCCAAACCCGAAACAGACCCCTCTCTTTTTCCGATCAGCCATAGCCGCCTCCACCATTGGCCAATTCCTATCACCACTACTAGTCTACGCCGTGCCTTCTTCTTCCCCGACAAGCTCCGGACGACCCCCCCCCCCCCCCCCATACCCTAAAACCCGAACCAGAATCCGAGGCCCTTGTCCCAAACCCGAAACAGAGCTCTCCCTCTTTTCCGATCAGCCATGGCCGCCTCCACCATTACCCCTCACCATCCCCCTTAAACATTTCGTCTCTACTCCAAACTCGTACCTCAAGCTTCTATTTCAACATCTCCCGATCCCCTCTCCCTAACCCGAGCCCCAGCCGATACAACTCACCAAAAACTGACTTATAAACAGAAAATTGAAAAGAGAAACAGCCCCTAGTCGTGCAATTTAAAAGAAAACAGAAAATGGAAATGGGAATAAGCCCCTAGTCGGTACAAGAATTCATACAACTTACCTTCGCGAATGGAGGAGAAGAACTCCGACTTTCTTCTCGGAACAGGGACGGCTGCAAAGTGTGTGAGGGAGAGTAGAATACTTTTCCTTAAATCTTGATAATTAATTAGGTTTCACTTGATTATGTATTTTTTTGGCTTAATTCACATTCAAACCATATTAATGGGCCTTAAAATTAATTGAAAATATTTAACACAATTAGACTTAAATCATAAATTAATAGATAACAATAGCTAACTAATTAAGAGAATTAGCATTTAAATAAACTTTAGTCACATAATTTAAATGTTTAAACATATAGAGATCTTAACTTTTGAAAATTACATAATAGACCCCAAATAAAAATTTGGGGTTTCACACCAATTCTTTCAAAAGTACCCATTTTATAAATGGTTCTTGTTTTAATTTTTGGAATAGTCCACTTATTTAGTAAATCAAGATTCTGAGGAATATCATATTCCTGATTCAAACTATTCTTAATATTTCCATTTTTACGGAATCTATTCATGTTCGATATAATTTAATCATGTGTTAACCCATATAATAACAATATATCTTCTACCTCCATGGCTCTGATACCATTCTGGACCCAGGTACAATCATAGTATAAGGCTTAGGATTAGATTTGGATATTTATTACAAGAATATAAATCTAGACGGTTAATAATATATTCTGAACCCAGGTACAATCATAGTATAAGGCTTAGGATTAGATTTGGATATTTATTACAAGAATATAAATCTAGACGGTTAATAATCTTAATAAACTCATTTTCAATATCAAAAGCCCATGAAAACGCCTTCAAATGGCAAAAGGGGGGCAAGGATATTTACTAGTGAATTTGTAAGATTATTATTGCCAGAAATATTTTCTTACCCATAATCCTAGTTCCTTATATTATTCAAGACCCATGTTCAAAATAATATTAAAACATTGCCAGAAATATTTTCTTACCTATAATCCTAGTTCCTTATATTATTCAAGACCCATGTTCAAAATAATATTAAAACTCATGGGGTTTATGATACATAGTTATATATGGTTCAACACATGATTAACAAGTATTTAGCCTGTCATTAGGCTAAATATAACACACAAATATAAAATTTAAAAACAAAAAAGTAAAAAGAATACCTCAGATGGAACTTCATACCAAAGCTCCTATTTATTTCTTCAATATATTACAAGATTTATATTACAAAGTAGAAATATAAAAACTATATGTATTACAAGGGTAGTTGTATTAGTAGTGTAGTATTACAGTTATCATTAACTGATGTTAATTTATTAGACGCTTTAACTTTAAATGTTAAAACTCATGGTTATGACTATGAACATGGAACAGAAGTTATGTGTGTCTGCTATAGAGTTTATTTTAAACCTCTTTATACTTTGAATCCAAATTGCGGGATAATGGATAAAAAAATAAATGAAACCGTGATAATTGAAACCAACCTTGGTAAATAAAATATAGCCACTAGAAGAACAATTAAGTGGGATGAAATCCCCTTTCCTGATACTTGGAAAATAACGGATGCGGTCAAACCCAAACCTCAAATATGTAATGATCTTTCTAAAATATTTCAATCTCAAACATGAGATATTTCTATAAAAATGATAGAAAATGCTAGAAATAATATTTCTAGAAGCTCTTCAGTTAGGTCTTTTATATCACCTTTAGATGAATTAGTTATACCTACTAGAAATTCAACTTCGTATGAATATGAGAGATTTCCTGCTAGAAATTCTACATCCCAATTTAGAGAAAATACTGATTATAATAAAGTTGAAAAAATTCTTCTTAACAAAGACAACATAGAAAAAGGTATTTATAAAAATACTGAAGAAGATTATTCGGCAATTTCTGCCAGGAATATAGGAGAGGCAGATATAACTCCCTCAGAGGCAAACTTTGACGATATTTAATGGATTGTACACAAGAAATTGATTTTAGTCCTGGTTCTCAGGCAAGACAATTAATTAAAACAGAATTTAATCTTCCAAAATGGAAACTTTTTAGAGAATGGTTTTTTAAGAATATTTCTAAAGAAGACCAAAATTATTTTCAAAATGAATTTTATAAATTCACTACTTTACAAAATAAAATTATCCATTTTGTTCCTTGGTTTGTTATAACATATCTTGAAAATCATACTTCAGTTTTAGAAAGAACTTACAAATTATCTAATGGAGATGTTTTAAGGAGTGTTTTCCCTCCTCAGAGCTCATTTACTGTTGGTAATGACCATAAGACGATAAATTTTACAGCTTTTTCTAAATTATTAGAAAATGATGCTTTACAGATAACAACCAGTAATATAAATAGTATATTACAACAAAATAATTATACAAATCTGTATCTAAATATCTTAGGAGATCAAATTAAAGAATTACATAATAGAGTAGAAGAAATCTTCTCTGTAATAAAAAACATAAGACCTATGATAGATCTAGAAGAAAAGCCTATAAATGGCATTGTCTCTACATCTCATCTTCAGCCACCACCTGAAATAACAGATTTTAAATTAAAATCCCATAAAGAACTAGAAAATTTTCTAGAAGAAAAATTTAAAGGATTAAAATTAAATACTTTAAATTATGAGTTTACTGAGAATATTAGTAAAGATAACTACAAAGAAAAATTAAACGATGAGTTAAATAAAATTGAAAAATTTGCTGATAGGCCTACTCAAAGATTATATTACTATAGGAGACACCTATGGACACTTTGCATGAAGAACAAGAATATACTGTTAATAACAGTTATAATGGGAAAAATATTTATGAATGGAATTTAGATGGTTATACTGAAAAACAGATCTATACTTTAGCCCATAGTTGCTTATGTACAGTACTATTTGTAAAAGTAATAATAACAGTGATAGCACTGTTGCTAAAATGATAGTTGCTGGATTTACTGGCCAATTAAAAGGCTGGTGGGATAATTATTTAACAGAAAGAAGTAAATTAGAGAATTATTTAACAGAAAGAAGTAAATTAGACATTTACAGAACTATTAAACAAGAAGACGGTCAAAATGTTGAAAATGCTGTCTATACACTTATAGTCACAATTTTAGAACACTTTACCGGGAGAATTTCTGACAATAGTGAAAATATAAGAACTATGTTACAAAATCTAAGATGTAAAACTCTTACAGATTTTAGATAGTATAAGGATACTTTCCTAAGTAGAGTCATGGAATTGCCAGAGTGTAATAACTCTCATTGGAAATCAAAATTTATTGATGGATTACCTAACTTATTTGTTGAAAGAGTTAGGAAAAATCTTAGAAAAGATAGGATTAATATACCCTATGAAGATTATACTTATGGTAAGTTAATTGGTACTTGTATTCAAGAAGGACTAGCTTTATGTAATGAGTTTAAACTAAATCAACAAATTAAAAGACAAAACTTAAATGAAAAAACTCAATTAGGACAATTTTGTAATCAATTTGGTATGGATATTCCAACCAATACAAGAAAAGGAAAGAATTATAAGCCTAATTCAGGAACTGATAATGTTTCTCACCATATGAAAATAAGACATCTTTCTAAAAAGAAATTAGAACAAAAGAATAAAAAGAAAGAAGAAAGAGCTTCAAATAAGAAGAAAATTGTTTGTTATAAGTGTGGCAGAATAGACCATTACGCTAATAGGTGTAAAATGAAGAAAAAGATTAATGAATTAAAAATTGATGAGTCTTTAAAAGAAAATCTAGAAAAATTACTTATAAATTCTGAATCAGAACCTGAAGATTCTCAAGACAGTGATAATAATTCTAGTAATAATCTTCAGAAGAAATTGACATGTTAGAAGAAGAAGAAATAGCTTCTCAAGATTCTAGTCATTGTTGTGATTCTTGTGCACAAGGAGGAACTTGTGAAATTCGTGGAGAAAAAGAAGATTATTATAAAATCTTGTCTCAATTTAAAAATATGCATTTAAATGTTTTAACTTCAGGAAATATGATAGAATTCCTAAAGCAAATTAAAGATCCAGAATTAAGATTAAAACTGATAGATCAAATGCAAGTAGAAGATATTCCTTCGAGTAGTAAAGACCCTGATAGGATCCAAACATCTATACCTATAAGTTCTTCAGAACCTTATACTATGAATAAAGTTTATCAACTTTTAAAGGAAAGACAGAATATTGAAATACCTACTTCTGTTAATGATTTAAATAAAGAGATAAAGAATTTAAAAATAGAGATTTCAAATTTGAAAAACACTAATCAACAGTTAGAAGAAAGAATTACTCGTCTAGAAATGGTTAAACAAATTAATACTCATGTGGATTATAGTCATAATGAGTTTGATGAAAATATTATCCAAGAAAATTTCTTGTCTAATCTCAATATGGTAATATCTCAGAAATGGTTTATAAAAATTACATTACTTATAGATAATCAGTTTAGAAAAGAAATTATAGCTCTTGTTGATAGTGGAGCAGATATGAACGTTATACAAGAAGGGATAATTCCTACTAGATATTTTCATAAAACTACAAATTCTCTTAGTCATGCTGGAGGAGAAAAACTAGAAATTAAATTTAAAATCCCTTTGGCTTATATTTGCAAAGATAAGGTTTGCATTCCTACAAGTATTTTACTTGTTAAAAATATTACTAATCAAGTTATACTTGGTACACCTTTTATTGATCAAATTTATCCGTTAACTAGAGTTGATAACTCAGGAATTACAGGAGCTTTTGAAGGAAAAGATATAACTTTTAAATTTATTACCAGGCCATTCCCTTAACTTTTACATGAATTAAAAGATTTATTAAATCATAAGGTTTCTCATTTAAATTATTTAAAACAAGAGGTTAGTATTCTTACGCTTGAAGAGAAACTTCAAAGTCATACTTTGCAAGAAAAAATAAAATTAATCTATAATAAATTATCTCTAGAAATTTGTAATGATCATCCTAATGCTTTTTGGGATTGAAAAAGACATATTGTAGATTTGCCTTATGAAGAAGATTTTGATGAAAAGAAAATTCCTACTAAGGCTAGACCTTGTCAGATGAATTCTGAATATTTAAAATTATGTAAAAAGGAAATTGAATCTTTATTACAAAAGGGTTTAATAAAACCGTCTAATTCACCCTGGTCATGTACATCCTTCTATGTTAATAAACATAGTGAACAGGAGAGAGGAGTTCCTAGATTAGTCATAAATTATAAACCATTGAATAAAGTCTTAAAATGGGTTAGGCATCCTATACCTAATAAGAAAGACCTTTTAGATAGGTTGTATGATGCAATTATATTCTCTAAATTTGATTTAAAGTCAGGATACTGGCAAATACAAATATGTGATAAGGATCAATATAAAACTGCTTTTAATGTACCTTTTGGACATTATGAATGGAAAGTTATGCCTTTTGGATTAAAAAATGCCCCTTCTGAATTTCAGAAAATCATGAATGATATTTTCATACCTTATAGTGATTTTATAATTATTTATATTGATGATATTTTGGTACTTTCAAAAACTATTGAAAATCATTTTAAACATTTAGAAATATTTAAAAAAGTTGTCATTCAACATGGTTTAGTTATTTCTAAACCAAAGATATCTATTTTTCAATTTAATATTAGATTTCTTGGACACAATATTGAAAAAGGAAATATAATTCCTATTAATAGAAGTATAGAATTTGCTTCTAAATTTCCTGATGTTATAACAGATAAAACTCAACTCCAAAGATTTCTTGGAAGTTTAAATTATATTTCGTCCTATTATAAAGACTTAGCTACTGATGCAGCTGTTTTATATGATAGACTTAAAAAGTCTCCTACTCCTTGGACAAATATACATACTAATGCTGTCAAATTAATTAAGAGTAAAGTAAAACCACTTCCTTGTCTAATGCTAGCCAATCCCACATGGGAAAAAATTATTGAAACTGATGCCTCTGATATAGGTTTTGGAGGAGTCCTTAAGCAAATTTGTCCTACTACAAAACAAACATTTTTAGTAAGATTCCATTCGGGAAAATGGAATAATAGCCAGAAAAATTATGCTACAATTGCTAAAGAAATTCTTGCTATACTAAAATGTATTCTGAAATTCCAAGATGATTTATATAATCAAAAGTTTAAAATATTTACTGATTGTAAATCTGCTAAATACATGTTTAATAAAGATTTTAAACATGATGTTTCTAAACAAATGTTTGCTAGATGGCAGGCTCATTTAGCCCCTTTTGATTTTGAAATATTTTATAAAAAGGGAGAAGATAATCATCTTCCTGATTTCTTAACACGTGAATTTTTACAGGACTCATGAAGCCAGTCAAATTACTTGGAAAATATCCCTGTCAAGGACATTCCTGTTTAAACACTCTTAATAAAAGTAATTATATCAAAAATAAAAGCACAATTAGATATACTAAAATGATAATAGAATTTTACGAAGAAAAAAGAAAGTTTCTATTAAAAGGTTTAGAAGAAGGTGAAATAGATGAAGGTGAATGGATGAAGGATGGAAATTTGGTTTTTTTATAATCATATGATAAAAGATTTTCAGCATAAATTGTTGAAATTTCAAGGATTTTATAAATGATTGATCCTCATATAATTTCACAAATTGTCTTACAGGTTATGATACCTCGAGATTATTCATTCCGAGGACGACCTCAAAATTACAGAGGTCGAGGAGGTAGGGGGAACATAATCTCCCAGATTCATAAAAAAAAAAAAATTGGTTGCGGAAAATATTTCTGGAGTGGGTGAATCGTCCTCATCATCAAAGGGAAATTCCCAAACATTTGCAAATATTTTGCTAGAAAATGAATATGATGATAGCATAAATTATGCTGAGAATAATAAAAAAGAAGTCATACTTCATCTGGAATATTCTGATTTGAAATGGAAAGAGGACCCATGGTTCCAAATGAACATGTATATTGATAATACTCAATTTACTGCTACGTCATACAAGCAGAGAAATTTTTATGAAAATTTACTTAAAGCAACTGAAAGCTGTGAAATTACTCACTTTGCTTCAAATGATCAGAAAAGTTATACTTTTAGCAAGATCATTGTGAAAAAGATTTTTTCATGTCAAGAATGGGGTTTATCCACATTCAAGGAAAAAGATTATATCTTTTCCGAGAAAAATATTTCTATCAAGTTTAATTACTGGGATTATATCTCAGCTTTTGATAAGGTATTATATTACCAAAATAATAAGAAAAAACATACGTGGTTTATAAAGATTTGTGGAGAAGTATATAAATCTCCTATACCAAATTGGTTTGTCAATTGGTGGTCATACCACGGTCCTTCTTATAAAATTCTTCCTGATAAATGGAAAAATTTATATTCTGAATGGATAGATTTATCCCCTCAGATTTCTCAGTTAATAACCTCACAAAAGGCAGATGAACTTATAGCTTCAATGCACTTTTTTTTATTGAATTTTCAATTCCTTGGATATCAAAGTGGGTCCCAGTGGTGGGGTATACAGAACACCATACCCCATGTCTTTATAGAACTTCGTTCTCAAAATTTTGGGAAAAAATGAATAAAGTTGACCTATCCTCTGGAAAATTATTTGGAGCAGAAGCTGAAGAGCTAATTCAAAATAAACTCTTGTTATATAAGACAAAGGAAATGGATGATGCTCCTAGCCCATTCCAGGCTATATCTGGTAAACTAAAAATGAAAAAACAAGAATTGTCTAAAGAAGACATCATAAAAGCCTATATGGAGGAGATGAAAGATCTAAAGAAAAATTTCAAGGAATTTCTAGAAGATGATTCTAAATCCTCTTAATCAGACACGTCAATGGCGTCCTCTAAAGCAGCAGAAGAAGATCAAGATCCTTATGAGGAAGAAGAAGATCCATTAAATGATCTGGAATCTATATTCGAGAAAATCAGATCAGAAAAATGAAGTAGACAAAGACAAAAGGGGAAGAAACCAAAAATCTCCATCAAGAAAAAGGCCAAATATCTCAATCAAGAAAAAGGCCAAAAACATCCATTAAAGAAAAGGCCAAATATATGTCATGGGCAACCTTTGAAGACTTGGACATCATATGTCACGGGCAGCATTTGAAGACTGGGATATTCTCCCATAAATAGATGGGATCTCAGCTTTAGAAAGTACCTTCCGAAAAATAACGACTGCTACTACTCCTAATACTACACTACTACTACCACTACCCTTGTAATACATATAGTTTTTATATTTCTACTTTGTAATATAAATCTTGTAATATATTGAAGAAATAAATAAGAGCTTTGGTTTGAAGTTCCATCTGAGGTATTCTTTTTACTTTTTTGTTTTTAAATTTTATATTTGTGTGTTATATTTAGCCTAATGACAGGCTAAATACTTGTTAATCATGTGTTGAACCATATATAACTATGTATCATAAACCCCATGAGTTTTAATATTATTTTGAACATGGGTCTTGAATAATATAAGGAACTAGGATTATGGGTAAGAAAATATTTCTGGCAATGTTTTAATATTATTTTGAACATGGGTCTTGAATAATATAAGGAACTAGGATTATGGGTAAGAAAATATTTCTGGCAACAATAATCTTACAGATTCACTAGTAAATATCCTTGCCCCCCTTTTGCCATTTGAAGGCGTTTTCATGGGCTTTTGATATTGAAAATGAGTTTATTAAGATTATTAACCGTCTAGATTTATGTTCTTGTAATAAATATCCAAATCTAATCCTAAGCCTTATACTATGATTGTACCTGGGTTCAGAATATATTATTAACCGTCTAGATTTATATTCTTGTAATAAATATCCAAATCTAATCCTAAGCCCTTATATTATGATTGTACCTGGGTCCAGAATGTGAATGAAGTTTACGATTTTTGCAGTCAAATAATTATTATCAAAATATTTTATTTTATTTTTTCATATTATATTCGATTATATGTTAATTAAAAAATGAAATCGAGTTTGATCTTGTATATATCTTATAAATTAGAAAGCAACAAAATTATTAATTGTTTTATTTAAATAAATAATTGTTCATCATCATCTAAATTAATATCACAATCATATTTAAATAATTACAATTAATTCTCAATCATTACAATATTATTACTCATTATCTCAATCATTATACAATAAAATATTATATTTCAAATCCTATAAAGTTATTGATTTGACACCTTGTACCTACTTTTCTTCTCCAAACCCCAACAACTAAACCACCATCCAAAACAAATCTCAAATTTTCAAAACTCTCTAACTATTATTTAATAATATTTTACCATCTCAATATTCCATTCAAACCATTATCCAAATCGAGTTTCACCGGTTTTGTCGAAATCACTTTTCAAAACCAAACCCAGTCAAACTGCTTCCATATTAACCCTTAATGTTTTGCTTGTAAATGCCTGTTTTTTTTTCAAAATCTTCATGGGGTCATCACTACTAGAATTAATTAAATTTTTCACAGCTTTTGGCCTAAATCGGTCGGAATAAGTAAATTTTCACCGAAATTTCCACCGAGAAAATCGGTGGAAAAAAGTCAGGTTGGAATCGGATTCCCACCGAAATTCCGACCGATGATTTTCCCACCGAATTATTCGGCGGGAAAATAAACTCCCACCGATTGAAAAGTTTTTATCGGTGGAAAAAAGTCAGGTTGGAATCGGATTCCCACCGAAATTCCGACCGATGATTTTCCACCGAAGTATTCGGCGGGAAAATAAATTCCCACCGATTGAAAAGTTGGTGGGAATATCCCCACCGAAATTAAATTCGGTGGGAATTTGTGAAATATTCCCACCAATTATTTTCGGTGGGAATATTTCGGTGGAAATTTTAACTAATTCTAGTAGTGCATGATTTAATCCTCCAGTTGTTATCATTTCAGTTTGTATCCATGGCTGGTTCTAAAGGAGGTAAACACTCGGAAGGGTAAACGAAAATCTAAGTCAAATAAATCTGATATAATCAAGAAGAAGCCCGAGCATGTTAATTCTGAAATTAATATGGGACAATCATCGGACAACAAATTTGATGGGCCAGAGGAATCTAATGACCATTCTCAGCTAGATTTGAATTTATCTATGACCACAAATGCCTTCAAATCATGTTCTGTCTTTCAGAAAGTACAATCTAAAAACGATGATGGTTCATTGAACAAGAATGGGATTTTGAAAAGGTTCAACCTGACACCTTCATTAAATTCTCGTTTAGAGAAGATTGTCCCTATACTTGCAGCCGCCATACGACGGGAAATTGGAGCCTAAGTTATTAATTGACAGGCTCGTCCAAGTAGCAGTGGTGAAAGTAAAGATGGTTCTCACACTACGAAAACTGATGTTTTCAAAACTATTACAAGTATCTTTTACGAAGGATTCTTTGAGCATTGGCTGGAGAGAAATCCCGCTGATTCGAAAGTACAATGTATAAATGATTTGGTCAGAACCGTCAGAGACCAAGAGGAAGAGGTTAAAGAAAAAAAAGAATAAGTACTAGACAGCCAAAAAGTTTAGTACAAATATTTTAGAATTGAAGACGTTAAGGATGGAAAAGTTCAGTAGGGAACAAGAGGAATATGAGATGAACTTTGCTCCGAGAACCTGGAATTTAATGGAACATTCTCTACAAAATCTCAGGCTTAAAGCTGACTTTGCTGCTGAAACAGTGAGAAGCCTTGAGACTGACATAGCCAACATTAGAGCGGACACTGAAGCTTAGGCCATCTCCCGTGGTTTCCCGGGTCAATTCCCGGGCCAGCCCCCGAGCCAGCCCGGACTCTGTGTGATCATCTCCAATGGTGGTCTTCAGCACTCAATTTCTTCCAAAAAATTTTATTCCCCACTCTCACCATTTTTATAATCGTTTTAATAATAATAATAATAATAATAATAATAATAATAAATTTGCCTCTGATATAGGTTTTGGAGGAGTTTTAAAACAAATTTGCCCTACTACAAAACAAATATTTTTAGTAAGATTTCATTCGGGAAAATGGAATAATAGCCAGAAAAATTATGCTACAATTGCCAAAGAAATTCTTGCTATACTTAAATGTGTTTTGAAATTTCAAGATGCTTTATATAATCAAAAGTTTAAAATATTTACTGATTGCAGATCTGCTAAATACATGTTTAATAAAGATTTTAAACATGATGTTTCTAAACAAATGTTTGCTAGATGGCAGGCTCATTTAGCCCCTTTTGATTTTGAAATACATTATGAAAAGGGAGAAGATAATCATCTTCCTGATTTTCTAACCCATGAATTTTTACAGGAATCATGAAGACAACTAAGTTACTTGGAAAATATCCTTGTCAGGACATCCCTGTCTTAACACTCTTAACAAAAGTAATAATATCCAAAATAAAAGGATAATTAGATATACTAAAAAGACTATAGATCTTTATGAGGGAAAGGGAGAGTCCTTATTAAACTATTTGAACGAATTGCCTGAATGAGATGATGGCGATTTGCCAGAAGGGAAGGCTGGAAAAGTGGCATATTATAAAAGATATTCAGCATAAATTGCTGAAATTACAGGGATTTTACAAATGAACAATCCACATATGGGCAAGTCTGAAAAAATAAAAACCAAAGGGAATATTTCCTATCTAAGAAATAAAATAGAATTTTGTAAGGAATGTATTTCCTTTATTGATAAACATCCCCATTTATTCTGTGATCCTATTGCGGATAAAGAAGAATATGATAATAATATTATCTGGTATCAACACAAATTGTTGAGATTTAATAATTTTTATAAATAATTATGCAGGTGATGATACCTCCTGATTACTCATTCAGAGGAAGACCTCAAAATTATAGAGGTTGAGGTGGCAGAGAGAATATAATCTCTCAAATACATGGTAAAAGATTAGTTGCGAAAAATATTTCCGGCGTGGGTGAATCATCCACACCTCCAAAAGGGAATTCCCAAACTTTTGCAAATATTTTGCAAGACAATGAATATGATGACAGCATAAATTATGCTGAAAACCATAAAAAAGAAGTTATACTTCATTTAGAATATTCTGATTTGAAATGGCAAGATGATCCATGGTTTCTATCCCATGGATATCAAAATGGATCCCTATGGTAGGATATACTGAACACCTGACCCTTTGTCTTTATAGGACTTCTTTCTCAAAATTTTGGGAAAAAATGAACAAGATTGATCCAGCCTCGGAAAAATTATTCGGAGCAGAAACTGAAGAATTAATTCAGTCTAAACTATTAACATACAAATGTAAAGATCAGGAAGATACTCCTAGTCCATTCCAAGTCATATCTGGAAAATTAAAAATGAAGAGACAAGATTTGTCTAAAGCTGAAATTATTAGAGCTTATATGGAAGAAATGAAAAATGATTTGAAGAAGAATTTCAAAGACTTCTTGGATGATGATTCAAAATCTGACACATCTATGGCATCGGCATCAAAAGGTGAATTAGCAGGGGAATCCCAAGATCCCTATGAAGATGATGAAGATTTGCTTAATGCATATGATCTGGAAACCATATTTGAGAAAATCAGATCAGAAAAATAAAGGTTGTCGGCAGATAAGACAAAAAAGGAGACATATCACTGTTGATGAACAATAAAAGCCAAAAGTGATACTTTCTTCCAGATGTCACGGGCAAGCAAAAGAATAGTAAAAAAATACATTGAAGACTCATTTCAAGTCCGAATATCTGCTATTATAGGCGGATATCCGGACTTGAAATGAGTCTTCAATTTATTTTGTTACTATTCTTTTGCTTGCCCGTGACATCTGGAAGAAAGTATCACTTTTGGCTTTTATTGTTCATCAACAGTGATATGTCTCCTTTTTTGTCTTATCTGTCGACAACCTTTATTTTCCTGATCTGATTTTCTCAAATATGGTTTCCAGATCATGTGCATTAAGCAAATCTTCATCATCCTCATAGGGATCTTGGGATTCCCATGCTAATTCACCTTTTGATGCCGATGCCATAGATGTGTCAGATTCATAATAGCGGATATCCGGACTTGAAATGAGTCTTCAATTTATTTTGTTACTATTCTTTTGCTTGCCCGTGACATCTGGAAGAAAGTATCACTTTTGGCTTTTATTGTTCATCAACAGTGATATGTCTCCTTTTTTGTCTTATCTGTCGACAACCTTTATTTTCCTGATCTAATTTTCTCAAATATGGTTTTCCAGATCATATGCATTAAGCAAATCTTCATCATCCTCATAGGGATCTTGGGATTCCCATGCTAATTCACCTTTTGATGCCGATGCCATAGATGTGTCAGATTTTGAATCATCATCCAAGAAGTCTTTGAAATTCTTCTTCAAATCCTTTTTCATTTATTCCATATAAGCTTTAATAATTTCAGCTTTAGACAAATCTTGTCTATTCATTTTTAATTTTCCAAATATGACTTGGAATGGACTAGGAGTATCTTCCTGATCTTTACTTTTGTATGTTAATAGTTTAAACTGAATTAATTCTTCAGTTTTTGCTCCGAATAATTTTTCCGAGGCTGGATCAATCTTGTTAATTTTTTCCCAAAATTTTGAGAAAGAAGTCCTATAAAGACAAGGGGTCTGGTGTTCAGTATATCCTACCATAGGGATCCATTTTGATATCCATTGGATAGAAAACTCAATAAAAGAGTGCATAGAGGCTATAAGCTCATCTGCTCTATGGGAAGTTATTAACTTAGATATTTGTGGGGATAAATCTATCCATTCAGAGTAAAAAGTTTTCCATTTTTCAGGAAGTATTTCATATGAAGGACCATGGTATGACCACCAATTAACAAACCAATTTGATATTGGAGATTTATATACTTCTCCACAAATTTTTATGAACCAAGTATGTTTTTTCTTATTATTTTGGTAATATAATACCTTATAGCTGAGATATAATCTCAATAATTGAATTTAATAGAAATATTTTTCTCAGAAAAGATATAATCTTTTTCTTTGAATGTGGATAATCTCCATTCCTGACATGAAAAAATCTTTTTCACGATGATCTTGCTAAAAGTATAACTTTTTTGATCATTTGAAGTAAAGTGAATAATTTCACATCTTTCTGTTGCTTTATCAAATTCTCATAAAAATTTCTCTGCTTATATGATGTAGCAGTAAATTGAGTATTATCAATATATCGGTTCATAAGAAACCATGGATCATCTTGCCATTTCAGATCAGAATATTCTAAATGAAGTATAACTTCTTTTTTATGGTTTTCAGCATAATTTATGTTGTCATCATATTCATTGTCTTGCAAAATATTTGCAAAAGTTTGGGAATTCCCTTTTGTAGGTGTGGATGATTCACCCACGCCGGAAATATTTTCCGCAACTAATCTTTTACCATGTCTTTGAGAGATTATATTCCCTCTACCACCTCGACCTCTATAATTTTGAGGTCTTCCTCTGAATGAGTAATCACGAGGTATCATTACCTGCATAATTATTTATAAAAATTATTAAATCTCAACAATTTGTGTTGATACCAGATAATATTATTATCATATTCTTCTTTATCCGCAATAGGATCACGGAATAAATGGGGATGTTTATCAATAAAGGAAATACATTCCTTACAAAATTCTATTTTATTTCTTAGATAGGAAATATTCCCTTTGGTTTTTATTTTATCAGACTTGCCCATATGTGGATTGTTCATTTGTAAAATCCCTGTAATTTCAGCAATTTATGTTGGAAATCTTTTATAATATTATTATAATATGCCACTTTTCCAGCCTTCCCTTCTGGCCAATCGCCATCATCTTCTTCAGGCAGTTCATTCAAATAGTTTAATAAGGACTCTCTTTCCCTCATAAAGATCTATAGTCTTTTTAGTATATCTAATTATCCTTTTATTTTGGATATTATTACTTTTGTTAAGAGTGTTAAGACAGGGATGTCCCTGACAAGGATATTTTCCAAGTAACTTAGTTGTCTTCATGATTCCTGTAAAAATTCACGGGTTAGAAAATCAGGAAGATGATTATCTTCTCCCTTTTCATAATGTATTTCAAAATCAAAAGAGGCTAAATGAGCCTGCCATCTAGCAAACATTTGTTTAGAAACATCATGTTTAAAATCTTTATTAAACATGTATTTAGCAGATTTGCAATCAGTAAATATTTTAAACTTTTGATTATATAAATCATCTTGGAATTTCAAAACACATTTAAGTATAGCAAGAATTTCTTTGGCAATTGTAGCATAATTTTTCTGGCTATTATTCCATTTTCCCGAATGAAATCTTACTAAAAATATTTGTTTTGTAGTAGGGCAAATTTGTTTTAAAACTCCTCCAAAACCTATATAAGAGGCATCAGTTTCAATAATTTTTTCCCATGTGGGATTGGCTAGCATTAAACAGGGAAGTGATTTCACTTTACTCTTAATTAACTTTACAGCATTAGTGTGTATTTCAGTCCAAGGGGTAGGAGACTTTTTAAGTCTATCATATAAAACAGCTGCATCAGTAGCTAAATCCTTCTAATAAGGTGAAATATAATTTAGGCTTCCAAGAAATCTTTGAAGTTGAGTTTTATCTGTTATTACATCAGGGAATTTTGACGCAAATTCTATACTTCTATTTATAGGAATTATTTTTCCCTTTTCAATATTATGACCAAGAAATCTAATATTAGTTTGAAAAATAGACATTTTAGGTTTAGAAATGACCAAACCATGTTGAATAACAACTTTTTTAAATATTTCTAAATGTTTGAAATGATTTTCAATAGTTTTTGAAAATACTAAAATATCATCAATATACACAATTATAAAGTTACCGTAATGTATGAATATATCATTCATAATCTTCTGAAATTCAGAAGGGGCATTTTTCAAACCAAACGGCATAACTTTCCCTTCATAGCGTCCAAAAGGAACATTAAAAGCAGTCTTATATTGGTCTTTTTCACTTATTTGAATTTGCCAATATCCTGACTTTAAATCAAATTTGAAAATATAATTGCCTCATATAACCTATCTAAAATGTCTTTCTTATTAGGTATTGGATGCCTAATCCATTTTAGGATTTTTATTCAAAGGTTTATAGTTTATCACCAATCTAGGGGCTCCTCTCTCTTGTTCACTATGTTTATTAACATAGAAGGCTGTACATGACCAAGGTGAATTAGACGGCTTTATTAAACCCTTTTGTAAAAGAGATTCTACATAATTCTAAATATTCAGAATTCATTTGACAAGGTCTAGCCTTAGTAGGAATTTTTCTTTCATCAAAATCTTCTTCATAAGGACGTTCGACAATATGTCTATATCTTTCCCAAAAAGCATTAGGATGTTCATTACAAATTTCTAAGGTTAATTTATTGTAGATTAATTTTATTTTTTCTTGTAAAGTATGACTTTGGAGTTTCTCTTCAAGAGTAAGAATACTAGCCTCTTGTTTTAAATAATTTAAATGAGAAACCTTATGGTCTAATAAATCTTTTAATTCATGTAAAAGTTGAGGAAATGGTCTGGTAATAAATTTAAAAGTTATTTCTTTTCCTTCAAAAGTTCCTGTAATTCCTGAGTTATCAACTCTAGTTAGAGGATAAATCTGATCAATAAAAGGTGTACCAAGAATAACTTGATTAGTAATATTTTTAACAAGTAAAAAACTTGTAGGAATGCAAACCTTATCTTTGCAAATAAAAGCCAAAGGAATTTTGAATTTTATATCTAATTTTTCTCCTCCAGCATGACTAAGAGAATTTGTAGTTTTATGAAAATATCTCGTAGGAATTATCCCTTCTTGTATAACATTCATATCTGCTCCAGTACTATCAACAAGAGCTTTAATTTCTTTTCTAAAATGATTATCTATAAGTAACGTGATTTTTATAAACCATTTTTGCGAAATAACCATATTAAGATTAGACAAGAAATTTTCTTGGATAATGTTTTCATCAAACTCATTATGTCCATATTCCACATGTGTACTTATTTGTTTAACCATCTCTAGACGAGTAATTCTCTCTTCTAACTGTTGATTCGTATTCTTCAAATTTGAAATCTCTGTTTTTAAATTTTTTATTTCTTTATTTAGATCATTAACAGAAGTAGGTATTTCATTATTCTGTCTTTCTTCTAAAAGTTGATAAACTTTATTCATAGTATAAGGTTCTGAGGAACTTATAGGTATAGGTGTTTGGATTCTATCAGAATCTTTGCTACTCGAAGGAATGTCTTCTATTTGCATCTGATCTATTAGTTTTAATCTTAACTCTGGATCTTTAATTTGTTTTAGGAGTTCTAACATATTTCCTGAAGTTAAAACGTTTAAATGCATATTTTTAAATTGAGACAGGATTTTATAATAATCCTCTTTTTCTCCATGTATCTCACAAGTGCCTCCTTGAGCACATGAATCACAACAATAGCTAGAATCTTGAGAAGCTATCTCTTCTTCTTCTAACATATCAATCTCTTATGAAGAATTATTACTAGAATTATTATCACTATCTTGAGATTCTTCTGGTTCTGAGTCAGAATTTATGAGTAATTTTTCTAGATTTTCTTTTATAGATTCATCAATTTTTAATTCATTAATCTTTTTCTTCATTTTACACCTATTAGCGTATTGACCTATTCTACCACACTTATAGCAAACAATCTTCTTTTTATTTGAAGTTCTTTTTTCTTTCTTTTTATTCTTTTGTTCTGATTTCATTTTAGAAAGATGTCTTCTTTTCTTATGGTAAGAAACATTATCTGTTCTTGTTCCTGAATTAGACTTATAATTCTTTCCTTTTCTCGAAGTGGTTGGAATATCCATACCAAATTGATTACAAAACTGTCATAATTGACTTTTTTCATATAAGTTTTGTCTTTTAATCTGTTGATTTAATTTTATCTCATTACATAGAGCTAATCCTTCTTGAATACAAGTACCAATTAATTTACCATAAGTATAATCTTCATAGGGTATATTAATCCTATCTTTTCTAAGACTTTTCCTAACTCTTTCAGCAAATAAGTTAGGCAATCCATCGATAAATTTTGATTTCCAATGAGAGTTATTACACTCTGACGATTCCATCACTCTACTTAAGTATCCTTATACCATCTAAAATCTGTAAGAGTTTTACATCTTAGATTTTGTAACATAGTCCTTATATTTTCATTATTATCAGAAATTCTTCCAGTAAAGTGTTCTAAAATTGTAACAATAAATGTATAAACAACATTTTCAACATTCTGACCATCTTCTTGTTTTGCAGTCCAGTAAATATCTAATTTACTTCTTTCTGTTAAATAATTATCCCACCAGCCTTTTAATTGGCCAGTAAATCCAGCAACTATCATTTTAGCTACGGTACTATCACTGTTATTATTACTTTTACAAATAGTGCTATACATGAGCATCCTATGGGCTAAAGTATAGATTTGTTTTTCAGTATAACCATCTATATCCCTTGACAATGATGAGTTAACCATCAGATTATTAAATGAAAATGATATTTTACCTTATAAATATACTCATAAATTTATCCATATAGGATTAGTACAAATTGCTTTCAAGCCATTAAATTTGGTAGGATTACCAGAAAGTTTTATTGCAGCACTACGAGATGGTAGGAATCTAAATTGGAAAAAATCATTGATGAGAATAATCCAATCTAGTTTGGCACATGGACCAGTTTATTTTAATGTCTATCCTAATTTGCTGTTATCCTTAACTGACGTTAATTTGTTAGATGCTTTAACTTTAAATGTTAAAACCCATGGTTATGACTATGAGCATAGAACAGAAGTTATGTGTGTCTGTTATAGAGTTTATTTTAAACCTCTTTATACTTTAAATCCAAATTGTAGGGTAAGGGATAAAAAAATGAATGAAACTATGATAATTGAGACCAATCTTGGTAAATCAAATATAACCACTAGAAGAACAATTAAGTGGGATGTAATTCCCTTCCCTGATACTTGGAAAATAACAAATGTTGTTAAACCTAAACCTCAAATATGTAACGATTTTTCTACTATATTTCAATCCCAAACAGGGGATATCTCTATAAATATGATAGAGAATAAAAATACAAATAATATTTCTAGGTCTTCATCAGTTAGATCTTTTATATCACCCTTTGATGATTTAGTAATACCCCCTAGAACTTCAACCTCTTATGATTATGAAATATTTCCTTCTAGAAATTCTACATCCCAAATAAGGAAAAATTCTGATTATAATAAAGTTGAAAAAATTCTTCTCAACAAAGATAATATAGGAAATATAAGGGTTAGAATTATATTGGAATAAATTTTACAAGAAAATAAATCCGTCAAATAATAATCTTAACAAACTCATGGTTATAACTATGAGCATGGAACAGAAGTTATGTGTGTTTGTTATAGAGTCTATTTTAAACCTCTTTATACTTTAAATCCAAATTGTAGGATAATGGATAAAAAAATGAATGAAACTGTGATAATTGAAACCAATCTTGGTAAATCAAATATAACCACTAGAAGAACAATTAAGTGGGATGAAATTCCATTTCCTGATACTTGGAAAATAACAAATGCTGTTAAACCAAAACCTCAATTATGTAATGATTTTTCTACTATATTTCAATCCCAAACAGGAGATATTTCTATAAAAATGATAGAAAATAGTACTAGAAATAATATTTCTAGAAGCTCTTCAGTTAGGTCTTTTATATCACCTTTAGATGATTTAGTCATACCTACTAGAACTTCAACTTCGTATGAATATGAGAAATTTCCTACTAGAAATTCTACATCTCAATTTAGAGAAAATACTGATTATAATAAAGTTGAAAAAATTCTTCTCAACAAAGACAACATAGGAAAAGGTATTTATAAAAATACTGAAGAAGAAAATTCGGCAGCTTCGGTTAGGAATATAGGAGAGGCAGATATAACTCCCTCAGAAGCAAACTTTGATGATATTTAATGGATTATACAACAAAAATTGATTTTAGTCCTGGTTCCCAGGCAAGACAGTTAATTAAAACAGAATTTAACCTTCCAAAATGGAAATTATTTAGAGAATGGTTTTTCAAGAATATTTCAAAAGAAGACCAAACTTATTTTCAAAATGAATTTTATAAATTCGCCTCTTTACAAAATAAGATTATCCATTTCATTCCTTGGTTTGTTATGACAATATCTAGAAAATCATATTTCAGTTTTAGAAAGAACTTATAAATTATCTAATGGAGATGTTTTAAGGAGTGTTTTTCCTCCTCAAAGTTCTTTTACCGTTGGTAATGATCATAAAACAATAAATTTTACCGCTTTTTCTAAATTATTAGAAAATGATGCTTTGCAGATAACAACTAGTAATATAAATAGTATATTACAACAAAATAATTACACAAACCTTTATCTGAATATCCTAGGAGATCAAATTAAGGAATTACATAATAGAGTAGAATAAATCTTTTCTGTAATAAAAATAATAATATAATTAATTTAAAATATTATAATTATAATAATTATAATATTTAAACATTAAAATATAAATTATAATTAATTCAAAACACGAATAACATTAAATAAACGCATGTATAAAAACAAGATAAAGGTTACAACAAACACACATGGAAAAAAAATTAAAACATTTATTGATTTGCCCTCTGGAACCAGTCGGTTTCTTCATGCGATGATCCTCCAAATAAGTCTCGAGCAAGATATTTTTGTTGTATTTCCTTTCTTTTTTTCTTCCAATACGCCTTCGTATATGGAGTGTACGACTAGAAGTCCATTGACATTATTTTCTCCTCCCTTTGTGCTGCTTCGTCTGATCTTATTTGTTGAAGCATCTCCTGATGCCTTCTCTCTCGTCCAAGTTCTACCATACTTGCGGTTTCTCTCATGGTCAGTAGCCGTTCTCTTTTCATGTCAAGAATCGTTTCTTGAGTACAAGAAGTTTTTCCTTTTCCTTTTTTTTATTTTTTATTTTGCTTTCTTCGTACCCATAGGTCTTTGACTCAATTGGGGTATGTCAGGAGTCTTCGTATCATCAGTATCACCCAGTGGTTCTGAACGAAACTGGGATTGTGGAGGTGTTGGAAAATAAGAATCCTCCATTGTTGGAGCTGTTGTACAGGGGCGTTGTTTGCGAAGTTCGAGTTTGTGCCCTCCATATGATCCAATCTCTAGCCACTTCCCACGTGTGCTGGAAGCACCAATGATGCTTCATTTCGGTATAATATAGATGTAATACCAGTTCATGCTAAAAAAATTTAAAATACATAGTTAATATTCGTGACATAATAAAAATCAGAATAAGGTAAACTTATTTTATCCATGATTAACATAACATTTACCTCGTCCATAATTTGTCCGTCGCTTCCGACCTCTCTTGAGGCCCTTTGAAGTGCTTCGTTCCATTTTTGCATTTTTGTGAATATATGTTTTTTCCATCTAGATGCAAGAGATTCTGATGTTCTTTTAGTAGATTCGTGTCCAGCAGAATCAAGTAGAGCATACATTATTATTTGAACTTTAACCCAAAATGTTCCTTTTGGTTGGTTGCTACCCACCACATTGTCCTCCGAACCTTAATGTATGCCTTTGTCAAGGCTTTATTTTCAGCCAGAGTCCATTTTGTCGACATATTGAGAGATCGAAAGATCGAGAGAAATAATTGAAAATTGAAGAGATTGAGAGAGTTGTGGATTATGAAATGAATACATCTCCCGTTTAAATAGGAAAGAAAAAAGATATGACATTCCGTAATTTGTAAAAACTTGAAGGGGGTAATATGCAATTTTCTACACTATTGACAAAATTGAGTCACGTGAAAGTGGGATACTATTGAGATCCCACTATTGCAATTTACAAAAAGACGATGATACTTTACAAAATTTTCTACAATATTGACAGAGATAATTGATAGGCCATGCCTACAAATCAATTAAATGCAGAGATAATTAATAGCCCATCCTGTTACAAAGATAATTGATAGCCCATTCCTGCAAATCAATTAAGTGCAGAGATAATTGATTGCCCATACTGAATGTTCAAAGTTTTTTCCTTTCATAATAAGTGTGATTTCAGTTTAGAGATAACAAAATATTCACTCTACTCAAAATAATTTCCTAACAAAATATGATCTACAATTTTGGTGATGGATCAACTTCTTCCCGAAAATATTTTTATGATTCTTATAACAAAATGTTAAAAGAAGAAGAAGACGATGATGACAAAATGTTTTCGGAATTTGGCTCAGAAAAAGTGCCCTACGAAAGTACACCTGTACATGGTGGTTCCGTTCTTGGTTGTCAATTTTTAATACAGAGCACGTCACATGCAACTCATGAATGACTATTTCGTTGAGAGACCATTGTATTCAGGTGAAACATTTCGACGCCGTTTCCGCATGAATCGTCCCATTTTTCTTCATATTCTTGCTGATTGTGAACGCAAAATGTATAGTTTCGACGAAGGTACGATGCCGCTAATCGAGCAGGGTTTTCACCAATACTGAAGGTAACAATTGCTATACGCTCATTAGCATATGCATTCTCTCATGATTCCAATAACGAAAATTTTCGTGTTGCGGAGAGTACCGCTGCAGAAATTGTTCGTGAATTTTGTAAAATCATTTTGTGATTATACCAACAAGAATACCTTCGTGCCTCGAGGCATGAGGATCTGGATAGGCTACTAAAGAAATCTGAAAGACGTGGATTTCCTGGTAAGAGTGGTTCAATTGATTGTATGCACTGGACATGGAAAATTGCCCAACTGCATGGCAGGGGAGTGATTCTGGAAGGACTAAAAAACCCACGATTGTGCTTGAAGTTGTTGCTTCCCACGATACATGGATATGGCATGCATTTTTTATCGTGCCAGGAGCAATGAACGATATTACTGTCCTTGGTCGTTCACCTTTGTTCGACAACCTCACCACTGGTAATCTTCCCGGTGTTGACTATGAGGTGAACGGCAGAAAACACTACATGTCGTACTACCTTGCGGATGGTATATATCCTAAGTGGGGAACGTTAATTCAGTCGGTGAGAAACCCAAGAACCCTTCTCGAACAAGTATTCTCTAAGTATCAAGAATCATTTCGGAAGGATGTCGAACTAGCATTTGGAATTCTCCAAGCTCGGTTTGCAGTTGTAAATCAACCCGGCAGAGGATGGCATACGGAGAACTTGTCCGACAGTATGTTAACATGAATAATACTCATAATATGATTGTGGAGGACGAACGTGATGAATACGACGATGATGACTCCGACGACGACGATGATGACTTAAGCACATCTCGTTGGGCACGTGCTAAAATTTATCCATCGGAAGGTATTGAGTTGGAAAATCTATTACCAAGAAGACAAACTTTGGATAACTATATTATTCCTCATGATGCTATACGATCCAAAGAAACCAACCGTAGACTCCAGCAAGACTTAATCGCCAATATCTACGCAAAATATGGTTAACAATAAATGTAAATTGTATAATTTATGTATTTTTTTAATTAAATATGCTTTTATATATTTCTATGCTTAGGGTATTAATCAAAATTATTTGTCGGTGTTTAATTATATTTTCAAGTAATTCTAATTCTAATTTAGGAGGAAATTTTATTCTTATTAAATCATTAATAATTACTATTGTAATCAAAATTAATAATAATTAAACAAATGCTACAAATTCTTTATTCTTATTTTTTCCATCTAAAATCAATAATGATAATTAAACAAATACTACAAATTTTATTATAATTTTAACAAACACTAAAAAATTTAATTAATTTCCATACATATATATAATTAAAACAATTTCTATTTCACAATTAAATCAATTTGGAGACTTCAACATTTTAAATAAGCAAGAAAGAACCAATTCATTTTATGTAGTACGTATGAAATTGCATAATATTTTAAATAAGCAAACAAGAAATGCATAGCAGCACCAGCAACATTTTAAAAATGCATAGTAGCACCAGCAATTTCTATTTCATCTAAAAGAATTTAAAAAAAAGAACCAGTCAAGTGGGGCCAAGTGGCGCCACCTGACTTAAAAAGGGGAGAGTGCACTCTCCCGCTTCTTCTCTTCTTCATCGATGCGAGCCCGTTCCAGTCAGTGTTCCCGCCCGAGACCGAAGAACAACCCGCGAGCCGCCCCAAGCTGCCACGCCCCACCGCTGGAGATAACTTCCCCGTCCCGGCCCGGCCCTTGCGCGCGCCCCAGCCTACGGCTGGAGATGCCCTTAGAGAATACTTGTTCGGGAAGGGTTCTTGGGTTTCTCACCGACTGGATTAACGTTCCCCACTTAGGATATATACCGTCCGCAAGGTAGTACGGCATGTAGCGTTTTCTGCCGTTCACCTCATACTCAACACCGAGAAGATTACCAATGGTGAGGTTGTCGAACAAAGGTGAACGATCAAGGACAATAATATCGTTCATTGCTCTTGGCATGCCAAAAAATGCATGCAATATCCATGTATCATGGGAAGCAACAACTTCTAGGTTTTTTAGTCCTTCCAGAATAACTCCCTTGCCATGCAGTTAGGCAATTTTTCCACGTACAGTGCATACAATCAATTGAACCAATCATACCAGGAAATCCACATCTTTCAGATTTCTTTAATAGCCTGTCTAGATCCTCATGCCTCGGGACATGAAGGTATTCTTGTTGGCACAATCGCAAAATGATTTTGCAAAATTCACGAACAATTTCTGTAGCAATACTCTCCGCAACACGAAAATTTTCGTCATTGGAATCATGAAGGAATGCATATGCTAATGAGCGTATAGCAATTGTTACCTTTAGTATGGGTGAAAACCCTGCTCGATTAGCGGCATCGTACCTTTGTCGAAAGTATACATTTTCGCGTTCGCAATCCGCAAGAATACAAAGAAAAATGGGACGCTTCATGCGGAAACGGCGTCGGAATGTTTCACCTGAATACAATGGTCTCTCAACGAAATAGTCATTCATGGGTTGTATGTGACGTGCTTTGTGGTTCCTATTTAAAAATTGAAGACCAGGAACGGAACCACCATGTACAGGTGTACTTTCGTAGTGCAATTTTTCTGAGCCAAATTCCGAAAACATTTTGTCATCATCGTCTTCTTCTTTTAGCATTTTGTTATAAGAATCATAAAAATATCTTCGGGAAGAAGATGATCCATCACCAAAATTGTAGTTCATTTTTTGTTAGGATATTATTTTGATTAGAGTGAATATTTTGTTATCTCTGAACTGAAATCACACTTATTATGAAAGGCAAAAACTTTGAACATTCAGTATGGGCTATCAATTATCTCTGCACTTAATTGATTTGCAGGCATGGGCTATCAATTATCTCTGCAGCTGGTATGAGCTATCAATTATCTCTGTACTTAATTGATTTGCAGGCATGTGCTATCAATTATCTCTGTCAATAGTGTGGAAAATTTTGTCAAGTATCATCGTCCTTTTGTAAATTGCAATAGTGGGTTCTCAATAGTATCACACTTTCACGTGACTCAATTTTGTCAATAGTGTGGAAAATTGCATATTACCCCCTCCTAGCTTTTACAAATTACGGATTGTCATATCTTTTTTCTTTCCTATTTAAACGGGAGATGTATTCATTTCAGAGTCCACAACTCTCTCGATCTCTTCATCAATATTTCTCTCAATCTTTCGATCTCTCAATATGTCGGTAAAATGGACTCTGGCTGAAGATATAGCCTTGACAAATGTATACATTGAGGGCTCGGAGCACAATGTAGTGGGTAGCAACCAACCAAAAGGAACATTTTAGGTTAAAGTTCAAACAATAATGTATGCTCTACTTGATTCTGCTGGACACGAATCTACAAAAAGAACACCAGAATCTCTTGCATCTAGATTGAAAAAACATCTATTCACAAAAATGTAAAAATGGAACGAAGCACTTCAAAGGGCCTCAAGAGAGGTCGGAAGCGGCGGACAAATTATGGACGAGGTAAATATTTTGTTAATCATGGATAAAGTAAGTTTACCTTATTATGATTTTCATTATGTCACGAATATTAACTATGTATTTTAAATTTTTTAGCATGAACTGGCATTACGTCTATATTATACCGAAATGAAGCATTCTCGGTGAAGTGGCTAGAGATTGGATCATATGGAGGGCACAAACTCAAACTTCGCAAACAACGCCCCGTACAACAGCTCCACCAATGGAGGATTCTTATTTTCCAACACCTCCACAATTCAAGTTTCATTCAGAACCACTGGGCGATACTGATGATACGGAGACTCCGAACGTACCCCAATCGAGTCAAAGACATATGGGTATAAAGAAAGCAGAACAATAACAAAAAGGAAAAGGAAAAACTTCTTGTACTCAAGAAACGATTCTTGACATGGAAAGAGAAGGGCTACTGACCATGAGAGAAACCGCAAGTATGGTAGAACTTGGACGAGAGAGAAGGCATCAGGAGATGCTTCAACAGTTAAGGTCAGACGAAGCAGCGCAAGGGAGGAAATAATAATGTCAATGGACTGCTCTTCATACACCCAATATACGAAGGCGTATTGGAAGAAAAAAAAGAAAGGAAATACAACAAAAATATCTTGCTCGAGACCTATTTTGGAGGATCATCGCATGAAGAAACCGACTGGTTCCAGAGGGCAAATCAATAAATGTTGTAATCTTCTTTGTTTTTTTCTCCATGTATGTTTGTTGTAACCTTTATCTTGTTTGTATGCGTGCCTTTTATTTAATGTTATAATTCGTGTTTTGAATTAATTATAATTATAATTATAATTTATATTTTAATATTTAAATATTATAATTATTATAATTATAATATTTTTAAAGTAATTATATTATGAAAAAAATAATAATTATTATTATTCTATTATTATTATTATTATTATTATTATTATTATCATCAATATTAAAACTATTATAAAAATGGTGAGAGTGGGGAAGAAATTTTTTTGGAAGAAATTGAGGCTGAAGATCACCACTGGAGATGATCACCCAGAGCCCGGACTGACTAAGGGGCTGGTCCGGGAATGGCCCCGGGAAACCATTGGAGATGGCTTAAGTATTTATGGGACCGAGAGAGTATGTTAATATCTAGATCCTATAAACAAAACTGTTTGACCTATTTACTTTTTATAAACTTCTTTCTAGGATAGAGAGAATACACCAAAATTGAAGAAGAGTTTCTCTCCCAACAAAGATTTATAAACCCACCTAAGGTTCATTTGTGTTATTTCATATGAAAAAATCCAACCATAAATCAAATAATCGTCGTGTGTAAAATCTGTAGGACTTTCCAATCAATTTTGTCTTCCTAACATAAAATTTGTCCAAGCGCAGATTGGTCAAAAAATATAATATAACATGAAAAAACTTCTAATAACAAGAATCTTCTCATCAAAGACTTCTAATAGTCCTATTTAGTTTCTCATCAAAAAGCTGGTGCCATTCAGTTTCAGATCTACGGAAAGTATTTGAGCTTTTAAATGGTTGACTCGAAAAACAAAATTTAACTTTATTTTTTAACTTTTTCATTTTTCTTTAGATATAAAGAATACTTAGGATGAGTTTGACCTAACGATTCAAAAAGTAATTATATGAGAATTAATTTTATTAAATTAATTATAAAAAAATTGCTTTTATATAATAACTTTTGTAAAAGTAACAATTTAGTTGCTTATAAAATAAGTTAATTTTTTGCTTCTCGAAATCTTGAAAGTGATTATGATTTTGGGGGCCAAACACCATGAAAATCACGATTGAACATAAGTAATATTTATAATCAAGGTCAAACACTTCAAAAATTACAATAGAGATGTAAAAGTGATTTTAAGAGCTCCAATCGTTGGGTCAAATTCACCCTTTAGTATCTTATGTAGAATGAATAATTGAACTCATAACATTTTAGTTGAATAAAGTTTTTAAAACTACGGGTTCAAGTAATTTTTTGCTGTCTGAAAATATATATACTCCTATTTGCTTATTAATTGATAGTAGATTTACTCTATAGACTAGAACAGGCAATTTGATTTAGAACTAAAAATATTTTGCCCTTTAATACTTAGTACTTATAAATCAAATTTTGTTAAAATTGTAAACATAAATATATGATAAATATTCTCAAATACTTAAAAGACTCACGAGTGTTGGACCCCTTTAACGAGCGAGATTTGCATTTGTCCTTTGATCCAATACGACTGCGAGAAAATTTTATTCTTTATAATAAGTAAAGATTGTGTGATCGAACAATTCAAGAAAACTATGCTGCGTGAAGGATATTTTAAGTATATGACTCGTCATAAATTTGGAGCAAAGACTTTTTCGGGTAAAAAGACTTAAATAAGAAGAAGCTCAGGCAAAAGTATCTTCCAACCCCACCTTCGGGATTTCCTGAAGGAAGTCCTACAATATACTTTATATTTGGGTTTTTTGCAAGCTAACTCTTTATCATATGTCTAATAGGTAATTTACCTTTCTGTGAAATAAAAATAGGTAATTTAACTCCCAGTGAAATGAACTAATGAGCAGTTTACCTCCTCGTGATATAAAAATAGACAATATGCCTCCCTATGAAATTAAATAATGAGCAATTTCACTCCCTGTGATATGAATTATAAGAAATTTAAAGGGAGGCAAAGTGCTTCTTTTATAAAAATACAGGGAGTTATTTTGCAATTTTTCTTAACACAAGGACATATTTTGCCCTTTTATTTATCACAATGAGTTAAATTGCCTATTTAGAATAGCACGGGGAGTTAATTTGTTATTCACTCCTTTATATTTATCTTGAACTTCTAGTTTTACTTGATCATATTTCTAAAGTTCTTAGCCTTTTATCTCATACTTGGTCAAATGTTGTGAACACAATGTGTGCAGTTTGATCCCTCATCACATGATGACTCACAAATAGTGTCTCAAAAAGCACGAACGAGTTCCCCGACTTAAACTTAAATGGCGGAGGCTTTTCTTTCATGCTTAGTAAGCGCTCCAATAGAGCCTAGCTTCGAGAGAGACTGCTCGTTGTTCTTGGCCTCCTTATTCCGCCACTTAAAACTTAAGTCCGCATGGACAAGGATCTTGGTTCCCTTATATTACACCACTCAATTGTTATACAATCAATATCTATCATATTCTACGAATAGTTACCATTAGTGTTCAACTAAGGATCGTAGAGTGATGGTACCGAAGACACTCATAACCAAACATAATTAACGAAGGTTGTGATCAGGCGTGATTAGAGAAAGTTGGCGCACTGGGCTTAAGGTTTGTCAACTTATTATAGCAACCTATACTTATCAACAAGATATGTGAGCTTTGCTATTGTATGTTGTAATTATGTCCGAAAGCTCAGTCTTGATCAATTAATGGTCAAGATTGACATGGACCAAACATTGAAAAACTTTATTTTCAATTTAAGTTTTCAAATCAAGTTTGATGTTGATTTGCGGTTTCTCTTTCTCCTTAGGGTCTTTCAATATATAATTACCAGGTTGTGTGCCTTAATTGGACGCTGGAGTCGTAGTTGTATGATGTCCCGAAAATGAGTAATCAAATCCATGATTGCTAAAAGCTTATGGCACACGAGGACTTAAAGGTTGATGGGACTTGAGCGCAATGAGCAAAGCAAGGCGCGCTCTTGATATCGATATCATGTTCAATGTTACCAACAAATTTAGCATATTAATATTAACTGAAATTTCAAAACTAAATATAACGCGATATAGTGTATGCCTCGTTTCAGGCAAAAAGCTTTCAAGATGCAAGAAAGCACAAGCAAGGTTCATGGCCTTCGCTTTTGCGTTTCAGGTGTCTTACGCTTTTAATAATACTAGGAAAGTGTACGTGCGTTGCACGTGCTTAACTAATTTTTTATGTTAGTTGAATCATATAATCATTTTTCAATATACTATCTTAATGACATATCATATAATTTTTTTGATTAATTCACTTTAATTATTACTATGTTGTTACCAAAAATTATCATAAATACTTATAATCAAAACTTGAAAATAAGAAATGAACTATAACTATTAAGTATTTTTAATATAAAACTACATGTCTACTGAACTATTATTCTAAAACAACCATTTGAACAAATGAACAATATCTATTATTTTCTTCCTTTACATTGATATTTCCATCTCAACCATTTTTCACAGGTTTAACCCATATTTTTTTTTATCGATTTAACCAGTTTTGTCTGTTATACATGTCTTTGACTAAATTCATCCATTTTCAATTACTTGTCTAATCAATTTTTAACGAATCTAACCCATTTTTACCAACTATCCCCGATTTAGTGTAAACCTGCTTTTACACTAAGTTTACCCTATTTTTTGCTATTTTAACATGTTCTTTCATCGATTTCCTCAAGTTTACTTGAGTTTACCATTTGTTTTTGTGTTATTTTAATCCGTTTTTTCATTGATTTTACCAATTTTTGTACTTTATCCCATTTTTTAATCGATTCACTCATTCTATCCGCTTTAACCCAATTTTACATATTATTTTGCTGATGTACACTATTTTCTCGACTACTTCACATTTTTTTTTCAATTTAACTCGTTTTTTGTTCTTGTTCTTTATCGATTTGATCCATTTTTTGTTATCTTGTGTTTAGTCGATGTCATTCATTTTTTACCAGTTTACTCGTGTTTTGTTATTTTATCACCAGTTTTAACCACTTATATATTTTGACTTTTTTTTTTGCCTAAGCCAATTATAAGTTTTTCAGTTAACTAAATATGATTACTTTAGTTTATTCGTATCAAAGAAATGTGATTTATTTTTAGGTTTTTTTAATAATTGATCATTTCTTAAGAATTGTCCAAAGAAACATCGATTGCGCCTGTATTTACACTGAGTTTATCATTTTTTTTTGTTATTTTAACCCGTTTTTCGATCGATTCCACCCATTTTTGTGTTTTATCAAATTCGTTAATCAATTCACTCATTATTTTCGGTTTAACACAATTTTAGTCGATTTTACCTATCCTGCTTACCCCGTTGTTTTATCAATGACACCATTTTTTTTATTTAAGTCGTTTTTCTTCTATCTAACCTATTTTTTCTCTGATTTATCAATTTTTTTTATCATATATATATTTTTAGTAGAATCTTACCCGTTTTCACCAATTTTAACCATTCTATGTTTTGACTTATTTTGGCTTAAGCCAATTATAAATTTTTCAGTTAACTAAATAATAATTTTTTTTATTCATATAGCCTGAATGTGACATTTTGATTTTAGATTCTTTAATAAGTGATAAATTCTTAAGAATTTTTGAAAGAAGTATCGCTTGTACCCAGGGCTGTTAATGGGTCGGACTCGGACCGGATCAGGGCAGATCCGGATCCGAGTCCGATTTCCATTTCTTCTATCCGGATCTGAATCTGCTCGGATCTGGAATATTAGCAACCGGATCTGAATCCGGCGGATCCGGATCCATTTAGCAGGCCAATTTTTTTCCCCGTTTTCCTCCAAATCACTTGCAGATTCCACCATCATGAATTAAAAATGTAAAATTTTATTTACTTCATCGAAACTATTGCCTAAAAATTGTAGAAGATGGAATATGATGGACAAATATAAACGATAAAAATTAGAACAAAAGAATAAACAAAAATATAAGTAAAAAAGATATAAACTGGGACAAAGAAGAAGAAAATTCAATATTGAGAAATGGAAGAGAAGATAAAAATTTAAGGATGAATGGTTATGGTTTGATTTTTCTTATTAAATAGTATAAATTAATATGTTGTAGACTCAATTAGTTATCTGGTCAGTCCACCAGCATCTCTCGTGTATTTCTTTTTAAAATTATTTTTGATATAATAAAAGATTTTAGTGGAACATAGATAGTTTTATTTTTATTTTTATTTAAATACATAATATATAAACAACATATAGTAATATATATCGGATACGGATCAGCCTAGATTCATATTCGCTCCATATAATTCGGATTACAGATCTTCTTAATCGGATCAGGCCCATCGGATCACTAATCAGACAATTATCCTAATAAATCGGACCGGATTCGGATCGGATCCGTATTAAAATCCGCCCCATTGACAGCCCTACTTGTACCTATTATACACTGAGTTTATCATTTTTTTTTTATTATTTTAGCCCTTTCTTTCATCGATTTCATCTATTTTTTTTGTGGTTTATCTCATTTCTTCATCAATCCATAATTATCTCAAGTGTAACCAATTTCAGTCAATTTTCACATTTGTTAATCAATTCACTAAGTTTCTTCAGTTGAACCCAATTTAGTCTAATTTTACTTATTATTTTGCTTATTTAACCTATTTTCTCACATATTTCACTTTTTTTTTGCCAATTAACTCATTTATTTATTTTTGTTCTTTTATCGATTTGATCTGATTTTTTGTTATCCCGTATTTAGCCAATTTCATTCTTCTTTTTTTACCGATTGTACCTATTTTTTTGGTTGTTAACCTTGTTGTTTTATCAATGGCACGATTTTTTTTTGCTTTAACCCGCTTTTCTTTCTATCTAACCAATTTTCTCATTGATTTTACCATTTTTATCATATATTATTAATCAAAATTTTACATTTTTTGCCGGTTTTAACAATTTGGATGTTTTAATTTGAATTTTTTTTTCTTAAGCCAATTATACATTTTTAGTTCTCTCTAGTGTAACCCAATTTTAGTCGATTTTCATATTTGTTAATCAATTCACTAATTTTCTCTGGTTGAACCCAATTTCTTCTGATTTATCATTTTGCTTATTTAACTTATTTTCTCACATATTTCCCCTTTTTTTTGCCAATTAACTCATTTATTTGTTCTTGTTCTTTTATCGATTTGATCTGATTTTTTGTTATCACGTGGTTAGCCGATTTCATTCTTTTTTTTTTTACCGATTTACCTATTTTTTTGCTTGTTAACCTTGTTGTTTTATTATTGGCACAAATTTTTTTTTAACCCGCTTTTCTTTCTATCTAACCAATTTTCTCATTGATTTTACCATTTTTATCACATATTATTAATCAAAATTTTATATTTTTTGCCGGTTTAAACAATTTCTATGTTTTGAAGTTTTTTTGCTAAGCCAATTATACATTTTTAGTTCTCTCTAGTGTAACCCAATTTCAGTCGATTTTCACTTTTGTTAATCAATTCATTAATTTTCTCTAGTTGAACCCGATTTAGTCTGATTTTACTTATTATTTTGCTTATTTAATTTTCTCACATATTTAACCTATTTTTTTTGCCAATTAACTCATTTATTTGTTCTTGTTCTTTTATCGATTTGATCTGATTTTTTGTTATCCCGTGTTTAGCCGATTTCATTCATTTTATTTACCGATTTTACCTATTTTTTTTGCTTGTTAACCTTGTTGTTTTATCAATGGCACATTTTTTTTTGTTTTAACCTGCTTTTGTTTCTATCTAACCAATTTTTTCATTGATTTTACCATTTTTATCATATATTACTAATCAAAATTTTACATATTTTGCCGATTTTAACAATTTCTATGTTTTGAAGTTTTTTTGCTTAGGCCAATTATACATTTTTTAGTTAACTAAGTAGTACCTTTTTTAACCACGTAGAACGAATTCGCCATAGAGGTTCCTTAATGTTTTTTATGTTCTTCAAATAAGTGATAACTTCTTAAGAACTCTTCAAATAAATTTTTGAAGAAATATAGAGTTATAGTTTTTTTTACCATTAATATTTTAATGAGTTGCAAAACTTTAAAAGATAATTATAAGTTTGTTATATAAGGGACTTCTTGTCAAATTATACTTCTGTAATTCTTTTCTTTTAGGATTCTTTTATTTTACATTTTTGCCATAAATTTAAATATCACAATATAATTTAAATAGGGGTATATTAGTCTTCACAAAAAAGGGAAGAAATTTCCTTAGGCCAACTTGTACTTTTATATGTATATAGATGATCACATACACAATTTGTACAATGTGAATGATTTGATATTAAAATGTATAACAAATCCTATTAAGGACTCTTCCTCTTGTGTAAATTCTGTAAGGGCCATTTGGATGGAAGGATTTGTGCTGGGTGGATTTGAAATTCCTTGTAAAATCCATCATGCTATTATTTGGATACAAAATTAAATCCATTCATTTGAAATCCTGGATTTTAGTCCAATGGATTTCAACCCAATTTTAAGATTTGAAATTCCTTCTAAAACTAGTCATTTGTACTGTATACTTTCAGAAGATCAAAAAAGTCCGCATTGTATACTTTCAAGAATTGCAATTTGATCCCAGATTTTCAAAAAACCTAGAATTGTAATTCAGTCCAGAATTTTCAAAAAATTAAAATTTGCAATTCGGCTACTATTTTCAGAAATTCGAATTTCACTTTTGGTCCCTCAATTTTTAGAAATTGCAATTTTGACCCCAGATTATGAAGAACCCAGAATTACAATTTAGTCCAGAATTTTCATAACTTACAAATTTCAATTAGAACCCTGATTTTTGTGAACAAATTTGCACTTTTGGTACCTCAATTTTTGGATATTGCAAATTTGACCCCAGATTTCGAAAAATCAAGAATTGCAATTCAGTCCAAAATTTTGAGAAAATTAAAAACTTCAATTCGGCCCTTGATTTTCAGATTTTCAAATTTGCACTTTTGGTTCCTCAATTTTCAAAAATTATAATTTGACCACATATTTTTGAAAATCAAGAATTGCGATTCAGTTCAGAATTCTCAGAAAATTAAAAAAATTCAGTTCAGCCCAGATTTTCAAAATTCCAAATTTACACTTTTGGTCCCTCAATTTTCAAAAATTACAATTTTACCCTAAATTTTTGGAAAACCCAAATTTACAATTGAATTAATTTTGGAAGAATTTTCAATTCGGGCCCTGATTTTCAGAAATCCAAATTTCACTTTTGATCCCTCAATTTTCAGAAATTGCAATTTGACCCCATTTTTTCAATAATCCATAATTTTCAGAAGATTAAAATTTTCAATTCGGCACCTGATTTTCAAAAATCCAATTTTGCAGTTTTGGTCCCTTAATGGGTTTTTTGCACTTTGCACCCCCGAAATATGGAAAATAGGCACTTTGCACCCTCGAAACTTAGATTTAACACTTTGCACCCTTGAAATATGAAAAATGCTCTTTTATTTTGAAGCAAAAATTCAAGGGCAAAATAGGTAATGCAATAGTATTGGCACTTTACACCCTCAAAACTTGAGAATTTCGCACCTTGTACCCCCAAAATAGAATTATCACTTAACACTCTCTAATTAAGAACAAATAAGCAACTTTCACCCCCCGAAACACAATAAATGGGCAATTTGCACCCCAAAATACAACATTAACACTTAACACCCTCAAATTAAAAAAACTCAAACCCCTCATTTTTTTCGTCAAAGTTGACTATTGGAGTGAAAAAAATCTAAGACAAAATAGGTAATTCATTTTTTTTCCTTAAAGTTTGCAAAATACAATGATAAATACTCGAATACTCATTTCTCTCTCCATCTTTCTTTTCAACAATATAACCATAAATAACTAAATAAAGTGCAAGTAAACTTCTCGAAGACTCATTGTCTACTTCAAAATATCAAAGACCCATAAATTCTATTTTGCCTTAAATTTTTTTCACCTTAATGGTCATCTTTGCCGGAAAAAATGTGGGGTTTGAGGTTTTTTTTTTTTTTAAGTTGAGGGTGTTAAGTGTTAATTTTGTGTTTTGGGGTGCAAAGTGTTCATTTATTGTGTTTCGGGGGTGCAAGTTGTTGATTTGTTCTTAATTAGGGAGTGTTAAGTGCTAATTTTATTTTGGGGGTGCAAAATGCCAAAGATTTACTATAGAATTACCTATTTTGCCCTTGAGTTTTTGCTTGAAAATAAAAGAGGGTGCAAAGTGCTAAATCTAAGTTTCGGGGGTGCAAAGTGCCCAGGGCCGGCCCTAGACATTCGGGGGCCCTAGGCGAATTACAAATTTGGGGCCCATTGTTATAAAAATTATAATCAATTTATTTTTTTAAAGGCAAAAATATTAATTAAATATTGACATATTATATCTCTAACATATATTTTTTAGATAAATAATTAAATCTAACGTATTAATATTTACATAGATAATTAAATACCAAACTTATTTAACTTTTAAAAGATTCAACTGTGAATTTTTTTGTATAATTTTTAATATTAAAAATATTATTTTAGCCGAAACAAATTTTGCAAGTATATGCATATCCTTAACTCTATTTCATTCTTTTACAAATATCATAATTGATTGCTTGACTTTATTTCATTTCGTGACATTATTAATTATATTAATTATATATTATCATGTAAAGGAAAATTTATACATCATTTATAAAAAGATACACATACATATAAAAATATGGACGGGGCTAGACCAATTTTAATGTGGGTGAAATTCTTTTTTACTATGTATTAAGTGAGAAAGTAATAAGCAGAAAAATCATATTATAAAGAAAAAAACTATATTCTTTTTATAATAATTAAGAAAGAATTTTTTTAAAAGCACTTATTAAGGAAAAAATTGACAAGAAATCATTAAATAAGAAAAAAAAGGATTAAAAGAATAATTACGACGAATGGGACATAAAAAAGACGAACATTATTACAAAAAAAAAATTTAAATAACATAAAACAATCAAAATATAAGAAAAAAACTCAACATTGGGATTTGAACCCTAGACCCCCCACTCATCAAGAGAAATTCTTACCAAGTGAGCCAAAATACATATTATATACATAAAATTAAAAATTAAAAATATTTAAGCTTTTAATTTTCCCAAGACCTATATATAAATTTTGGGGCCCTCCGAACCGGGGGCCCTAGGCGCCAGCCCAAGTTGCCTAGCACTTGGGCCGGCACTGAAAGTGCCTATTTCCCATGTTTCGGGAGTGCAAAATGCAAAAAACCCTCCCTTAATTTCAAAAATTGCCATTTGACCCCAGATTTTCAAAAAACCTAGAGTTCCAATTCAGTCCAGAATTTTCAGAAAATTAAGATTTTCAATTCGGCCCAGATTTTCTGAAATTCAAATTTTCAATTTTGGTCCCTCAATTTTCAAAAATTATAATTTTGCCCCAACTCGATTTATGCGATTTTATCACCATATCAACAATAAGAATTAACTTATGGAGAAAATTTTAAGGCACGATTGAGAATTTCAAATAACACAAATGATATATACCAAACAATGGATTTCAAATGAATGGATTTGAAATCATTTGTAAAAAAATTTATCCAAACAAGAGATTGCAAATTAATGAATTTCAAATCATTGAAATCTCAAATCCATTCATTTGAAATCCCCCTTCATTTCAAATTCATCCATCCAAATGGACCCTAACTGTTATCCATGTACTCCCTCTGTCCTAATTTATGAGTCTTTTAGAAAAAAAAATTTTGTCCCAAATTATTTGTCACTTTAGAATTTCAATGCAGTATTAATTAAATATTTTCCCATTTTGCCCTAAATTAATGGATATGAAGAGTTTTTTGATTTGTGATCCAAGAGAGATAGAAAAAGAAAGATAAAGAGAAAATAATAGAAAAAGTAAAAGAGAGAGTGTAAGGGTATTTTAGGATTATCATTTTTTTTCCTAAGATTGAGGCAATTTAGTAGGTGCCTTAATATGTGTGATAACACCTAAAACGACAGATAAATTGGGACGGAGTATTATTTACGGAATTCTATAAGCGTTATCCATATATTATACAGGTGCAGAATTCTATGTGTTATCCATATATTAGTTATGGAATTCTATTAGGCTGGGTTCAGATGAAGTAATAAGGCCCAGATAAGCTCCATATTATTTTAATCAATCTGAAATGGGCCTTTAATCATAAGGCAAGTATAATACATTTGATTTTGGATTTAATTTAACTCCTAGAAGAGTGACCAATCACAAAGCAAGTGCAGTACACATGGTTGATGGTTGGATGAGTTTGGCAAAGGCAGACTTGGGCAAGAATTTTTTTATGGACGGACATGTATGAATTTTGTTTTCACATATCTAATATTACATGCATGAATGACGAGCGTCGATAGTGTGCTTACTAATTAAGCATTATAGATAAAACTTAAATATAATCGAGCTTTATAGTTATAAGCTGAATTTAGATTTATAAGATTTTTTGATTGTTACGACTGAAACTCTGGTAATGCGTCATTTAGATATTTGGACTTATATTTGTTACAAAAATTGTAATCGTAAATGGAAAACACGATTAGATCAACAATTATATGAAATACAGAAACTGTAAACAACAATAAAATTTAATTCGATAACTACAAAATTGAAGCAAACCGAGGCCCGTGTGAACACGGTGTCCTTAAGACAGATTCGCTCCCTCACCCTTCCGGTTGTGCTCGAGGTCCCTTCGAACGTCTGTCTCCCAGGATACAACGGCTCCAACAAAGTACTTTGCACCAAAGCTTTGTTGGACGAACTGAAACAACTTGAACTCTAGGAAGGAACGAGTAAGAGAGAATTGAGAGTGAGTTTGGTGTGTTTAGAGTGGAAAAAGAAGCCACTATATATAGGGTCGGAGTGAGGGCAAAGTCGGAATAAAAAAAATTAATTACATTTCCGTTACGGGAGTTACAACTCCATAATTACGGAGGTTACAAAATTTTAAAAATTGATTTAATTTTCAGTTTTTTTCCAACAATCCCCCACAAGAATGAAAATTGAACAAATTCCTAGCAGGATGTTCTAAGAGGATAGAGTTCAGCGGTAGACACTTGCATAGGATAAGTAGGTATTACCCTTTGAACTTTCCCTTGAAAAAGTGTGTTTACTTTACTAGCTGATCAGTAGACACGTTGTCCTTGAACTGTTCTGCTGTTTGTGTAAACGATGACACACTTCTCACAAGCATCTTACCTCGTAACGTTTCAGTTCTTACGGTTATGTCCGTTTTGGCCATGGACATCTGCCTGGTTCAGCAAGAGTTTCTAAGAATTGTGCCCTATACAATTCCCTTTGAAGCGGCCCTTCTTCTCTCTCACATAGGTGATTCTTTTCCTTAGAGTATCCCAAGCTACTCTCCTTACAAGAATCATTAAAAGCTTGGCTTAACCTTATTCAACCGTTATCACTGTTTTCATCATAGGAATGGACTTGAGGGTAAAACCCCCACAGTGACTTAACTAAACCTTTGCGGTTAGGTTGTCCCTTTGAACCTAGATCTTGGGATCTCCAGTCAACTAGGTTGGGTTTTCCTTCGCTAGGTTTTTATTCCATGGGCTTTAGTCCCATTCCTCTTGATGACTTAGCAACTATCTCTCTTGTTAACCCTTTGGTTAGCGGATCCGCTAGATTATCCTTTGACTTTACATAGTCAATAGTAATCACTCCAGTTGAGAGTAGTTGTCTTATGGTATTATGTCTTCGGCGTATATGCCTAGACTTACCATTGTACATTTTACTCTGTGCTCTTCCAATCGCAGATTGGCTATCACAATGAATGCACACTGCTGGCATAGGTTTAGACCATTGTGGAATACCCTCTAAGAATTGGCGTAGCCACTCAGCCTCTTCACCACATTTGTCTAGAGCTATAAACTCAGACTCCATTGTGGATCTGGCTATCACAGTTTGTTTAGAGGATTTCCAAGATACAGCTGCACCACCTAAAGTGAATACATATCCACTGGTGGATTTTGAATCTTTCACATCAGATATCCAATTTGCATCACAGTATCCTTCTACAACAGCTGGATATCTTGTATAATATAGCCCATAGTTACGAGTATATCTTAAGTATCTCAGTAACCTCACTATGGCTTTCCAGTGGTCAGTACCAGGATTACTAGTATATCTGCTTAGCTTTCCAACAGCGTAAGCTATATCCGGTCTTGTACAACTCATCAGGTACATTAGACTTCCAATAATCCTTGAGTACTCCACTTGAGAAATGCTCTCACCTTTATTCCTTGATAAAGGTTGACTTGGATCTATAGGAGTTTTGGCCTCATTAGAGTCATCCTTATTGAATTTTTCAAGAATTTTTCCAATATAACTGGATTGACTCAAAATGATGCCATCTGATTTTCTCATGATTTTAACTCCCAGTATCACGTCTGCTAGACCCATATCTTTCATTTCAAATCTAGCATTCAACATATCCTTAGTGGATTTAATCATCTTATCATTACTTCCAACGATAAGCATGTCGTCAACATAGAGACAAAGAATGACATAGCCATCTTTTGTTTCTTTCACATAAATGCATTTGTCGCATTCACTGGTTTTAAAACCTTTCTCCAACATGACATCATCAAATTTCTGATGCCACTGTTTCGGAGCCTGTTTTAAGCCATACAATGACTTAACCAGTTTACAGACTTTCTTTTCTTTTCCTGGAGCAGAAAAACCCTCAGGTTGTTCCATGTAGATTTCTTCTTCCAAATCTCCATTTAAGAAAGCTGTTTTTACATCCATTTGATGTACTTCTAAGTTTCGCAAAGCTGCGATAGCAAGTATCATCCTAATGGAAGTTATTCTCGTCACAGGAGAATACGTATCAAAGTAATCAAGGCCTTCTCGTTGCCGATAGCCTTTTATTACTAGTCTGGCCTTGTATTTATCAATTGTTCCATCTGGTTTCATTTTCCGTTTGAAAATCCACTTATATCCTAGTGGTTTGCAACCTGGAGGAAGATCAACTAACTCCCAAGTATGGTTTTGCAAGATGGAATCAATTTCACTATTGATTGCCTCTTTCCACAAAGGTCCTTCAGAAGAAGTTACAGCTTCTTTGAAGGTTTGAGGTTCAGTTTCGAGCATATATGTTAGAAAATCTGGGCCAAAAGATTTTTCTATCCTTGCTCTTTTACTTCTTCTTGGCTCAACCTCAGTTGGCTCATCATCATTTACCTGTTCAGACTCATGGTCTTGACTATGAGTTCTTTTGGATGAACTCACTTCTTTTCTCGTTTTTGCTGGAAATATATCTTCAAAGAAAGATGCATTTCGAGATTCCATTATCGTGTTTTTGTGAATCTCAGGATTTTTAGATTCATGCACAAGAAACCGATAAGCATTACTGTTCTGAGCATAACCTATGAATATGCAATCTACAGTATTCGGTCCTATCCTTTCTTCCTTTGGTGTAGGAACTACCACTTTGGCAAGACACCCCCACACTCGCAAGTATTTGTAGGAAGGTGTTCGACCTTTCCATAACTCATATGGAGTTTTCTCCTGATTTTTCCGGGGTATCTTATTTAAAAGATAATTGCTAGATAGGATAGCTTCCCCCCACATGTTCTGTGGTAATCCAGAACTTATCAACATTGAATTCATCATTTCTTTCAATGTTCGATTTTTTCTTTCCGCAATTCCATTTGATTGCGGTGAATAAGGTGCTGTTACCTCATGTATGATTCCGTGTTCAGCACAGAATTCACTAAATGGTGACACATATTCACCACCTCTATCACTTCGAAGTACTTTGATCTTTTTATCAAGCTGATTCTCAACTTCTTTTGTGAATAGAATGAATTTATCTATAGCTTCACTTTTTGCTCTTAGCAAATATACATAGCAATATTTAGTACAATCATCAATGAAGGTAATAAAATAATTATAACCTCCCTTTGATTGCACACATTTAAGATCACTTATGTCGCTATGTATCAAGTCGAGTGGTTTAGTATTCCTTTCAACCTTTTGAAAAGACGTTTTTGTTAATTTAGCTTCAATACAAGTTTCACACTTGTGCTTTTGATCAATTTGAAATTTAGGGATATGTTTCAAATTAATTAATCTACGCAGGGAATCGTAGTTAACATGTCCTAGTCTACCATGCCATAGATTAGGATACTCAAGCAAGTAAGCAGAATTATTAACTTTATTAATAACTTTAGGCTTAATAGCCATTACATTCAGCTTAAACATTCCGCCACATTCATATCCCTTTCCGACAAACATACCACTCTTAGTCAAAATAAATTTGTCAGATTCAAACACAAGGCGGAAGCCATGCTTGTTCAGCAGCGTCCCAGAAACCAGATTCTTGCGGATATCTGGCACATAGAGGACATCCTTCAGAGTCAGCTCCTTCCCAGAGGTCATTTTGAGAATTATATTCCCTTTGCCTTCTATAGCTGACGTAGCCGAGTTTCCCATGAAGAGTTTTTCCCCATTCTGGACTGGCTCAAAGGTGGTAAACACTTCCCTGTCGGAGCACACATGTTTTGTAGCCCCTGTATCTACCCACCACTCTTTAGGATTAGAGTCAACCAAGTTCACCTCTGAAATAACTGCACAGAGGTCCATGTCACCACTGTCTTCAACAACATTGGTTACATTGGGTTTCTTCTTTTTCGGTAGCCTGCAATCTACCGATTTGTGACCCATTTTGTCACAATTGAAGCATTTCCCTTGAAACTTTGTTTTCTTGGAAATACCGCCTTTTGGTCCCATCTTGGACCCCTTCTTCTTGTTATTCTTGGAATTTTGGCCATGTTCCACCACATTGGCCTTAGGCTCACCAGACATAAGCCCTCTTTTTTCCGATTTTCTGTTGTCCTCTTCAATACGAAGCCTAACAACAAGATCCTCCATGCTCATTTCCTTTCGCTTGTGCTTAAGGTAATTTTTGAAATCCTTCTGCAGGGGGTAACTTTTCAATAACACAAGCCACCTGGAAGGTTTCACCGAGCTCCATCTTTTCAGCCTGAATTTCATGAAGAATCAGCTGAAATTCTTGCACTTGGGTCATAAGTGGTTTGGAGTCCACCATCTTGTAGTCCAAAAACCGACCCACAACGAATTTCTTGGTACCGGCATCTTCAGTTCTATATTTCCGGTCCAAGGCTTCCCAAAGTTCCTTTGCAGACTTTTTGTCAGAGTATACATCATACAATGAATCACTCAGACAATTCATGACATAGTGTCGGCAAAGGTAGTCCGACTGGTTCCAGCCATCAAGATCAATGAGGAAAGCAGTATCTTGCTCTCCTTCTTTCTTTGGTGGATCCTCGGTTAAGAACCTCACCAGGCGCAAAGTGGTCAGATAGAACAACATTTTCTGCTGCCATCTTTTGAAATTCAGCCCGTTGAATTTCTCCGGTTTTTCAGCTTGGCTCAGAGGTGCCACAGCTCCAGCTTGGCTCAGAGGTGCCACAGTCTGGTTTGGTACTGGAGCTCCAGTTGAGTTCTCAGTAACCACCACATCAACGTTTGATTCAGTTGCCATTTCTGAAACCAAAACAAACTATCAAATTCCTCGAAGGAATTTCAGAAGATTTGAAGGAAATTCAGAAAATTTTAGATATAATCTAACAAAGAATTTTCTCCAAAGTTCCTTATTCAACAATCGTTATGGTCGAAAATATTTTGCAATCTTTGAAATAATTTTTCTATCTCAAATATATACCCGTACCAAAATTTTGTAAAACAATTTTAAGTTCCAAAATTTTGTAACAATTTTGAAAATATTATAAACAAAGAATTAGGCACAAGATTTTCGGACCAGTATTGCTATTACTAGTATAAAACAACTTTTTAGATAAAGTGGAGTTTGAATAAAAATTTCAATACACCACCACTATAAATGTAGATAATTTTGTTCAATTATTCCCAAAAGTTCTTGTTCAAATTACGTAAATATATTTTTTGGAAATAAAATTTTGATTGAGGTCCTATAGTGCTAATACTTTACAATCAATTTAAATGGCAAACTATTGTAACGTATCTTGGATATATAAATTCGAACAGAACACCACCAAACCACCAAGCTATTTGGCCGTTAATACTTGTAACGTTAATATAATCCAACAAAGAAAATTCTTTCTTTACCCTTGACCGTAAAATTTAAGAACCAGTAAATGGTTTTATAAACTCCCCTTTTTAAAACAAAGGTATTTTCCAGTAAAGAGATTTGTAACCAGGCAGAACACTACCCAAGTTGTAAATGTTTTCAACAAAATTGTAGTGTAGGGATTTGTTCACAAAATCAGTAACAAAATTTTAAAATCTGGAAAACTTTTGTGAGTAAAGATTTCGTAACCTGTCCAAACGGATTAGTGCAGTAAACAGTTTAGAAATAATTCAAAAAGTTCAATAAACAAGATTACTGGAACAAACTTTCTGTCCAAACGTGTTCTCCTTTTACGAAGAATCGAATCTGTCTTAAGATTGTTAGAAAAATTGTAATCGTAAATGGAAAACACGATTAGATCAACAATTATATGAAATACAGAAACTGTAAACAACAATAAAATTTAATTCGATAACTACAAAATTGAAGCAAACCGAGGCCCGTGTGAACACGGTGTCCTTAAGACAGATTCGCTCCCTCACCCTTCCGGTTGTGCTCGAGGTCCCTTCGAACGTCTGTCTCCCAGGATACAACGGCTCCAACAAAGTACTTTGCACCAAAGCTTTGTTGGACGAACTGAAACAACTTGAACTCTAGGAAGGAACGAGTAAGAGAGAATTGAGAGTGAGTTTGGTGTGTTTAGAGTGGAAAAAGAAGCCACTATATATAGGGTCGGAGTGAGGGCAAAGTCGGAATAAAAAAAATTAATTACATTTCCGTTACGGGAGTTACAACTCCATAATTACGGAGGTTACAAAATTTTAAAAATTGATTTAATTTTCAGTTTTTTTCCAACAATATTGTCCTTATATCGGATTTTTGTCGTGGAGCGAAGCACGAGCGGGAGCGTGAGAGCGCCATATTACTAAAAACCTGATATTAAGAGCATCATTAGAGCGCATTATTATTTACGTAATAATTTTAGATTAGTGTACAAGTGATTTATTTATTACGTAACTATTTATTAATGTATGAAATATAATGTTTATACTTATAACTGTATTTTTAACTTGCATATTTGCATAAGAGATCGTGTTTACAATATTCTTTTGGTATATAAAATAAATAGTACTAGATGGAGAGACAAGTAGACAGGTGAGAGAGGATAAATAGAAAATCTGAATTAGGATCAAATCTCTTTTAGTAAATACAGAAAACTAAATGGGATGGTGCCAAATATGAAAAATAATACTACAAGAACTAGACTCTACATTTCAGGAACAGAGAAGCTGTTGATACTCAAAACAGCTGTGGGATGCACTCATATACACACAAAGTTACGCGCCTTTCACTATTCTCATTAAGTAATTTCGAAGTGGAACCACGTGTGCTCAAAATATTGGATGAAAATAGGAAAACTATAGGAGGACACATATTTATGTCAGGAGTGTGCTAATTATATGCGAACCTTGTAAATGCGCTCCAAGACGCGCTTTCGGTTCGCGTGCGAGAGATAAGTGGACAAATTTGGTTACCTAGTTGGGGGTTAAATCACTCTATGTAAGGTGGTGTGATATAGTTTACAGTTCTAAATGGTATGTGCCTATGTGGAGTAATGTAGTATCTAACTATGAACCATCTCAAGTATGCTAGCTAGTTCTAGTTTTCATTTTCACTTTTTTTTTCTTTATGACCAAGTGTTCTTTCCATATTCAGATTCATGTAATTAAGGAATAAAATGTGATCTATATTCCATTTGGAAAATTTCAGCCACTCTAGCATCTTTTCGGTGTTTTTTGTTTATCTCCTCTTGTGGGTTCTGTTAGAATGTATCCTCTTTAATCGCTGATGTTCTAGTTATTCTTCCCAAGAACATCCAGTGAGCACTTGCCTTCCTAAAGGAGTCATCCGAGGATGTCCAAATTGCAATGACTGCGTGAAGGTTATTTTTGCCTTCTCTTTGACCTTAATTTCACTCTAAAATATCACAAATAGTTTCCATTGCTGACATTTATCATTTTCTTCACAAAAAAAATTGGTAATTTTATGCAGGTCAATGCTAGGTGGCATCCTGATGAGGAGTCATGTTTGACTGTGCTTAATGATGCTCCGGTATTCTATCCCACTAACGAGGTATTCTTTACTTTATCCATTTTGCGTGCCACGTCGTAATCAAATGCTTTGGCTGCTAGATTTGGCTACCTGCATGAGCTCAAATCTTATGGCAGGAGTTCAAAGACAGTCTGAAATTCATAGCCAAGATACGTCCCATAGCTGAGAGTTTCGGAATATGCCGCATTGTTCCTCCTCCTTCCTGGCGTCCCCCATGCCTTCTTAAACATCGAAAGACATGGCAAGCTTCAAAGTTTTGCACTCGTGCTCAAAGAATTGATGGACTTCAAAATTTGTACATGAAGAGAAAATTATCTAGGTTGCATGAGAAGACAGAAACTAAGAGGCCAAAAGTTTTATCAAGCATGGAACTCGAGTCTTGTAATGAACGTGTGGAAGAAGATACCACTGGAGACCAATCAGTTGCTTTGAGTTCTGAATTTGAGTCCGGGCCTCAGCTCACCCTGCAAAGCTTTAAAAAGTATGCTGATGATTTCAAGAAGCAATACTTTTGCAAGAATGACAAGGTTATAGGTCCAAATGAGGTGAGGAAGGAACCAATAATTGCAAGAATCGAGGGTGAGTATTGGCGAATCGTGGAGAATGCAACTGAAGAAATTGAGGTTTGTCTGTTGAACCCTCAACATTTTATATGTTTTCACCAGTTCGCCTCACTATGTGAATTTGATTATTTTAGGTGCTTTCTGGTACTGATTCACAAAGTCGAACCTTAGGAAGTGGGTTTTCCTTAAGAGACAGTCCAACCCATTCTAAACTAAGGTGAAAGACTGTTACAAATATAAATACCAACTTGTCGATTGTAACCGATCGAGAATATAATCACTTCTGAAGCAATGAGTTAGTTTGCTATAGTTCGTTTAATATTTGAGACTCTAGCTCTCGTAACTCAGAGCACACTTTGGGCATATTTGTTTCTCTTTTGGTTTCAGTTTGGAACAAATTAAAGTTAAATATTGTTTAAATTTCTGGAATATTCTAGTTTCAAATTCATTGTCATACTCAAATAATTAATTCACAACACATTTCATATAAACATCTTGTTTTTTTATAACCATGTTATGTACTAGAAATTTCTATATTCAGCTAGCTATAATTAAGGTGTTTTCAGGAGATTTGAAACAAATAAATAGTTGTATGGAGGATCATTTCTCCTTTTTCTTTATATAGTTCAAAATTGATTAAACGTATTCAAATATCAAATATGTGCAGTACACTTATCTATTATTGGGTGATATATAGTGAGGAGAAATTTGGTTTGCACAATTACACTATAACTTTAGGGGAATTTTGATAAGGTTGTATTAACAAAAAAAATATTCAATTACAGTTGCTTATAATAATTCACTTATGAAAGTTGTTACTTTAACAATTGAATACATAACTGATGTTGTATAGATTTAGTTCTTAATCAAGTACGTCGCATATTATTTAACTAGTGTATTTGATATCTCAATTTGACGCTCTTGACAGATTTAGTTTTATTGTCAAAATAGTTCATTAAACTATCATCAAGCTCTATAAACTCGTTAAACTTAATGTCAAATTGAGTAATATATAGTTATAGCTCTAACTAGTTGTTGCATGCCCACAGTACATTTCTAATGCATTAAGAGACAAACATAATTTAATAGTTTAAATATTTTGACGAAAAACTAAATTTGTCCAAGGTCGTCAATAAATTGTGATATGGAGTGTGTTTTTCCAAAAAAAATTAACAGACAGTGTATAAAATAAGATATACAAATAAGCTGTTGTATATATTATTTAATAACGTAATTATCTCAATAAAATAAAAAAGGTACTACATAATTAATTAAAGCACTTTTGTAGTTCTATAGTATATGAGATATTACGTACTTGTAGGAGAGGAGAGGAGAGGGGAGCCGCGCGTAAACGATATACATAACATATTTTGTACAAATACTTGTGATTGAGGGGAACAACCAAATCGAATTTGATTTATTTTTTTATTAAAATTGAGGTGACAAAATATAACATAAACATTGCATAGTCCTTGTCAATCAAATAATTGTACTACATGACAAGTTTGTATTATTAAAATGTGGTCAAAAATACATTGACAAATCATTTTATTGTAAGTTTGATGATCGATGAATGATTGTAAATACTTGATGATATGTATGCAAGGGCGGATGTAGTATAGGGCTAGTGGGGTCTATAGACCCCACTCAAAATATATATATATATTTTTTAATATAGTAGTATTAATAAACTTTGGGCCAAAAATATTAAAATAAGTCCATTTGATGACGTTGATATTGGGCATTACTAATGACTTGTCTCAAGCTTTGCAAAGAAAAGATCAAGACATAGTGAATGCTATGAGATTAGTCAAATTATCTAAGGATCGACTTCAAGAGACAAGAGATGATGGATGGGCACATTTGTTGGAGGAAGTTACTTCTTTTTGTTCAAAGTATGAAATTGAAATTCCTTCTATGAGTAATGTCTATGTTCCGTATGGAAGGCCAAGACGTAGAATTGAACAAGTGACCATAGAACACCATTACAAAGTTGAGAGATTTAATTCGGTTATAGATAGACAAATGCAAGTGCTAAACAACCGTTTCAATGAAGCAAACACGGAGTTACTTCTTTGTGTTGTATGCTTAAGCCCATCCGAGCTCTTTGCGGCATTTTGACAAAGAAAAACTTGTTCGTCTTGCGGAACTTTATCCTAGTGATTTCTCTTTTCTTGAGCTTTCGGCCTTGCCTAATCAACTTGAAAATTACATTAGAGATGTTCATCAAGTCATGACTTTTCTAATTTGAAAGGAATTGGTGATCTTGCTAAGAAGATGGTTGCAACTAAAAGGCATGTCGTATTCTTTTTGGTTTACAGACTTGTGACATTGGCACTTATTCTCCCTGTTGCAGCTGCTTCGGTAGAGAGAGCTTTTTCGGCTATGAAGATGGTGAAAAATCGACTTCGTAGCAAAATGGGCGAACAATAGTTGAATGATAGTTTAGTTGTTTTTATAGAGAGAGATATATTTTGTGATATTTCAAATGATGCTATCATGGATCGATTTCAAAAAATGAAAAACCGTCGCGGTTTGTTAATATAAATACTTAGATGTTTTGGGTTATTTTGGAGGCATAATGGGGTATTATATGTAATTAAAGTAACTTGTGGGTTGTTTTTGTCAAACTTCACCTCCTCGTTTTTGTATCTTGTTATATATTTTTTCGTGAATGAAGTATAATTTTTAAGTTTGACTGCTTAATTGAATTTTTTTTTTTTAATCTACTTTAGCCCCCTCAGTGTAAAATTCCTGGATCCGCCCCTGTATGTATGGTATATATTTGGTGAATTATAAACTTGTGGAGCCCCGGTTTATGGACCCTCGAACAGGTGGCTTCACTAATAATGGTACCCGGAAAAATTGTACAACTTGAGTGATGATCTCTCAAGACATGAACCAAAAATATGAAACTTGTTATTAAAACCCATGTATCAAGACATGACCTTAATTAGTGTGTTTTGTACGATTTTTAATTTGTCCCTCTCATTGCCACAAAAACAATCATGCAAGTAATCCGAATTGCAACTCTGATGAGTTTCATAAGCTTACGTAGTGGAATTTAATTATCTACAATCCTCTATAATGATCCCAATGTATTTAACCTTTAAATGAACAATTTCATAAATATAGAGAATTGCACTTTTTATATTATATTTTATTTTACTTTATAAATTTGGTATCAAGTATTCAGAAAAGATCGGGGACTGAAGATTGAAAAGAGACTTGCATAATTCAAGATTATATCAATGTATCATAAGAGCAAGTTCCATCAGTTGAGTCGTCTGATCGCTACTCAGAGTCATGTGTGTTGACGAATCAAAGTGTTAAAGAAAAATATCAAACAACTTTCATATATGAGTGATATTCAACTGAGTATAGTAAGGAGTGTATATCCATCTGAGTGAGGATATATAACTTCAAAGAGCTATGATCATTTGAGTGATTGAACTGAGTGTTCTTACTTAAGGCTTAACATGTGTTTTAAAGCATAAGTGTTCTTTAACTGAGCTCTTTATATTAGGTTTTTCTAATTGAATTACCTGAGAACTGAATGTTCTATTTGAGGCTTATCATTTGTTGTAAAAGTTCAAGCTCTTGTACTTTTTTTTTTTTTTTTTTTTTATAATATAACCTAAATCTGTGTGATTTAGAAAAGTGGATTAAGAGGATTTGTTCCTGTCGAACCATTATAAAATTCCTTGTGTGATTTACTTTACTAGTATTGTATTGCATATTTTATAAGCTAAGTAAATCGTTTAAAAGAAGAGTCTTTTAAATTGAGCAATTTTTAACTTCGGGTAAAACTCTCTATGTGATTCAAGTTAGATGAGTTGAAAAAGTTGTTTGAAAAATACACATATTCCTCATCAGCTGCATCATTGTTTGAAACTCTGATTATATAAGCTTGATGAATTAAATCAACTAAGTAGTCAACTCTGCTGACAACACACATATTCATCATCAGCTGCATCATTAAATGAAACTCTGATTATATAAGCTTGATGAATTAAATCAACTAAGTAGTCAACTCTGCTGACAAGATGAGTGCAAGAACAACTTAATCGTCTTATATTGTTAATAAGTGAATTCATCTTATAGAAAAAGAGAAAAAGGGTCTTAAGTCTAAAAGTCTATTTCCACCCCCCCACCCCTCCTCCCCCCCACCCCACCCCACCCCACTATAGACATCAACATAATCACTTGGGATCAACACCGTAGATTTGACTGTCTTCGACATATTTAGTTTGCTGTCAATTCTTTCATAAATAAATTATCGGCACCAAACTCAACAATTTTTAAAATGTTATATCAAATTGAGAAATAGTTGTAGCTTTAGCCCACAATGCATCTTCAATATCCTTAAAGGTCAAGAAATGTTTATTAAATTGTAACCCCAATCTTTCCTTTCTTGACATATATAACCTTCAAAATCGTATATGTATATATATATTCTAACCTGATCGATTTGAATCTAGATTTTCTTAACTGAACTGGATGAATATTTCGGTCCACGAATTTTCAGGACAAAACCGATTAGAAATAAAAAATTCGGTACGATTTGGTCCAGTTCGGACCGTTCGAAACGAATGCTCACCGAATCATATCCAGAACCCATGAATTTAATTGTTTGTTTGGATCGAGCCGGACCAAATTGGACCAAACCGTTAAATTTTATGGTAAAAAATCGATAAATTTAAAACTCGAGAAAAATATGCTGCAGTGATTTGAAGTCGGACTGTAAGTCAACACCAAGTTGTTTACACCGGGAATCCGACTAATGGAGGCCATTTTTTGAAAAAAAATAAAAACGTTAGGGGAAAGGAAAAAAGAAAAACTGGTTTCTTGAACCAAATCCCTAAATTCTCACATGAGTTTAGATATTTAACACAGAGAGAGAGAGAGAGAGTGCTGAACCAAATCCCTAAGTTCTTACCGCTGAAAGACGCAGCATTTGATTTAAGCTTCCAACAATTTAACAAGTTGATGTCAATTATCAAAAAAGAAAAAAAAAAAAAAAAAAAAAAAAGGAAAAGAAAAGGTTGATGTCAACTTTATTTTTGTTTATCAAGTTGTTTTTAAGATGAAGGTGGAAAAAAGGATTTTTTCGTGAGCAAGTATAACTTTTTTGCGCGCTACGAACTCTTTTTTTTTTTTTTTTTTGCGCCCCCTATAAACTTAAATCAATATAAGGAATACGAACAACAATGAGACAAAATTGTGTGGTATCCAGTGTTTTTAAAATCGGATCAGTCATTGAACCGAAAGTCTTACTGGTTATTAGTTCGATCGGTTAGATCGGGTCAACCACTGGTTCGATCGGTATAACCGGTGTGACTTTATTATTATGTAATATATATATATATATTGTTGTAAATAATTTAAATTATATGAATGTCCATAACTCCCAAATAATATTCTCACAATTAAATATAATCTTGTAACCCCCAATTTTGTAATCCCCAATTTTGTAACCCCCTAATAAATTGTATATTCTCATTTATGTTATTTTGTAACCTACATTTTGTATTTAAATTTCAAGGCCTATAAATAGTGCCTATGTATGATGCTTGTAAAAATTAATTCACATGAATAAGAAATACTTTATCTACTATTTTACTCTCTACATTATTAGTTGTCTTATTATTTTAGTATAATTTTATAACACGTTATCAGCACGATTCGCTTGAAGTTCCTGATTCATCCAGATCTAGTATCTTTGTTGAATTTGATCTAGGTAAAATATCCAATTTCTCTTTTACATGCATCCATCACGTATTGATTTTGCATATTAAAGTAATAAAATCGATTTTATGGGTGCAGTAGTTTTCATGTCTTTTCCCATATCATGAATCTGCTTTTACTTAACTATAATATAATATTAAGCTTTGAAAAAGAAAAAAAAAAGGCTTTTTCCATAAACTCAAAATAATAAACCTTATGCAGAATGATTTTATATAATGAAAAGTGCATAATTTTCTTGATTTATATATAACTTCATATCATTCACCATTTCAATGGGACTTCTTTTTCAATATGGGTACTAAATGTCTCTAGACGTAAAGATTGTAGCTTGATATCTGATTTGTTTGATGTTTTCCACTTTCAAGTCATGAGATGTTTTAATTTATGGTTTGTTTTCAAAGTGATAAATATGTACTGTATAAATGCTTATTATTATTCATAGTTTTTAAATCCAAGTATTTGTTTTCGTATAAATATGTTGAATCAGCTTCCAAAAGCCCTGTAAAAATAAATAAATAAAATATACTTTCTAGATTGGTTACAGAGAGATAAGTAATAAAAAGAGTTATGTAATAATTTGATGAATTGTATTATATATATTTAATTATATAGTAAAGTGAATTAATGCAATGGTATTGTGAAGCTCTACACAAATATATAAAAAAAAAAAAAAAAAAAAGGAACTTTTGAAGCAATCTGATGAAGAAACAATTTCTTTGAGCAGTATTGAATCACCTATTTAACATCGTTCCTACTACCTATCATTCTACTACAGTTGCGTACTCAAGTTTGTATCATTGTAAAAGAAAGAACCCGAAGTTCTAAAAATCTAAATATTTTGTTAGGCTCGAAGCCTATATGATAAAACTGAGAATCTAAATGTTTTGGTAAATTTTTATTTTAGGCTTGAAGCCTAAGTTATGAACTCAAACCCGAAGATTTGAGGACATTTTTAGCATTTTATATGACTTGGATTAATGATATTTAAATCCATTAGAATGCAAAAAGTCTCAAAATACAATCATAAAATGAAAAATGAGACGATTGATAAAGATAAAGTGAAGGCAATGCTTCATTCGTAATTTCATCTTGTAGGATTGAAATTCCAATATATTTTAGTAGAGGGCCCATTTGTCCTAAAATATTTGGAGAAATTATTTTAACACCAAAGTTGTGATTGTTTCCACTTGAGTAAAAAGTCCCTATTATAGTCCAAGCTAAACAGCAAATTTAAGCTCGTGTTCATCTTTGGTATGAATTTATAATATGTTTTTAAGGCATGCATTTTGTGGATGAAATTATGAAAGCATGTGTTGTCATTCAGAGCTTTGAAAGGTCGAGATTTCTTGTATCGACAATTTGAATATTTATAATTACGGAACTAATATGGACTTGAATAAAGAGAGTAACTTTCTAATAACATTTTTCCGTAAAAGCTTGCTATGAAAGTTTGCACTTGATGTTGCGATATTTTAAACTAGTAAATACAGTCCACGATTAAAAATTAGTTTTCAATTGAAACTATTTGGAGATATTTCATTTACTTTTTCCGGGAATATATGCACTTATATATATATATATATTTCAATGTTCTGGTTATTTGACATGTCAAAAGAATAGAGACTCAATACATTATTTCTTATAGATGCACTCAACTTATTTTTTTATGAGCAAATGGTTCATATTGAAATATTAATCATCATCAGATAGATAAATTTTTGTGGTAAAATTGAGAAGTGTTCCTTTTATATATGATATCAATTAGTTTGAATTTTCATATAAATCTACATAAATTTAGATCTTTGCATTAGTTATTTGTGTTACTAATTTTGATTTACTTCGGAACAATGAAAGGTCGATTGTGATTAACACATTTCATAATAGTTATTTTTATCGTCTTGTATCATATGACTGAGATTATTTGGGAGCAAAGAATGATAAATTATTTTATCATTATTATTTTATCCTATCTCATGTCTTGATTGAAAGCAAAATGAGAACTGAATATCTTGATTAAATTATTCAAAAGAGTAATTTGAGGTTTCTTTTGATAAGACTTTTGAGCTTATGAATCCCTTATAATAAGTAAAAACTTATTATCATAACTAACCTCATTTTTATACTACGAATGTGTGGATTTCATAAGAAAGAAATGTGTTTATATACAATTGATACAAATATTTTAGTAAACCAGAAGTTTACTAATCAAAATACATTTATTATTTGGCATGACCGGTTAGACCATCCCGGATAAACTATAATGCAAGAAAAAAAATATCATTGAGAATTCACACGAATTTTCATTGAAGAACCAGAAGATTCTTCAATTCAAAGAATTCTTTTGTGCTGCTTGTTCTCAAGTTAATTGATTATTAGATCATTTCCATTTAAAAATGGATTAGAATCACCAGCATTTCGAAAACATATTCAAGGTGAAATATGTGGGCTCACTTCACCATGTGGATCATTTAAATATTTTTTGAATTTAATAGATGCATCTTCGACAAATGGTCACACGTGTGTCAACTTGCAATCTGATTCATGCGGGGTTATTTGCGCAAATAATTACATTAAAATCACAATTTTGGATTATTTAATCATTTCAATGTATCTTGATAATGCTGGCGAGTTCATATATGAGGCTTTCAATGACTATTGAATAATAATTGAAAGTCATGTTGCCCATATTCATACACAAAATGGTTTTGCTAGACCATTTTAATGAGAACAAAACTTCTTGTTTCAACATGTATATATGTTGTTTTACATGCAGCAACACTTGTGTGCATCATGCCAATAAGTTACATAATTTCTCCCCATTGAAATTAACGTTTGGTCATGAACCTAACTCCCATCGTAGAAATCAAGGATGTGCAACATATATTGCAAGTGCTCCACCACTACGTACAAAGATGGGTTATGAAAGAAAGTTGAGAATATTATATGAATCCCCTTCTATAATTAATTATCTGGAACAAATGACTAATTTTTCGGTAAGATTGGTCGATTGTCATTTTGATGAAATAATGTTCTCGACATTAGGGGGAGAATATATAATGATGAAATAATGTTCTCGACATTATGGGGAGAATAAAGAGCTGGTAAAAAAAACATTTATATGGAATGCATTATCATTTTACTTAGATCCTCGAACAAACAAGTGTACACTAGAAGTTCAATAGATAATTAATTTGCATAATATTGAAATAAACTGCCAGATGCATTCACTGATCTAAAATGAGTTACTAAATATCATATACCAGCTTAAAATGCTCCAATTATGTCTCTGTAGAACAATCTACTGGTGAAAATCAAAGAAACTCATGTCTAAAACGTGGTAGACAAATTGGTTCCAAGAACAATAATCACTGTAAAATAAAAGGAGCAAATAGTGAAGATGGTCATATATTGGAGGCGAGCACTCTTGAAGAGTTGCAAGACATAAGTAATGATAACACCCCAGAAGAGGTTCAGGTACCTGAAAATAAGAAAATGAAGAGATCTCGATATGTTATGTCAATACGAAAAAAAAATGGAACCGATATAAAATAGTTGTCGACAACACTTTTGCATATAATTAAAAATTTAAATGAGGATCTTGAAACTAAATTTGTTAAAGAATATAAACATATAAATGATTGGCCAAAATGGAAAGACGCAATTCAAGCAGAATTAAGTTCACTTTCAAAAGTGAAGTCTTTGGACCAGTAGTCCAAACACCCAAATGAGTAAAACCCGTTGGATATAAATGGGTATTTGTGCGAAAACGAAATGAGAAAAATGAAGTTGTTAGATACAAAGCACGACTAGTAGCACAAAGGTTTTCGCGGAGATCTAGAATTGATTATGAGGAGACCTATTCTCCTGTGGTGGATGCAATTACGTTTAGATATCTTATTAATCTGGCAGTACGTGAAAAACTAGATTTGCGTCTAATGGATGTTGTTACACCCTATTTATATGGCTCGCTGGATGCAGAAATTTATATGAAAGTCCCTGAAGGATTGAAAATTTCCAATGCATGTGGAAACTCCCGGGAAAATTGTTCAATACGCTTGCGTAAATCTTTATATGGACTAAAACAATCTGGGCGTATGTGGTATAATCGGCTTAGTGAATACTTGTCAAAAGAAGGTTATAAAAGTGATCCGATATGCCCATGTGTATTTATAAAAAGATCCAGATCAGAGTTTGTTATAATAGCTGTTTATGTTGATGATCTGAATATTATTGGAACTCCAGAAGAGCTTCAAAAAGCAGTTGATTATTTAAAGAAAGAATTCGAGATGAAAGATCTTGGAAAAACAAAGTTTTGTCTCGGTCTGCAGATCGAGCACTTATCAAACGGAATTCTTCTTCATCAATCAACTTATATAGAAAAGATTTTAAGACGATTCTACATGGATAAAGCTCATCCGCTAAGTACCCCAGTGGTTGTAAGATCTCTAGATGTGAAAAAAGACCCTTTTCGTCCTCGTGAGGATAATGAAGAACTCCTTGGTCCTGAAGTGCCATATCTCAGCGCTATAGGTGCATTGATGTATCTTGCTAATAGTACACGTCCTGATATATCTTTTGCTGTAAGTTTATTAGCAAGATTTAGTTCTTCTCCTACTCGTCGACATTGGAATGGAGTGAAGCATATATTTCGATACCTCCGAGGAACAATTGATATGGGGTTATTTTATACCAATAATTTAAAATTACAATTGGTTGGCTATGCTGATGCGGGATACTTATCTGATCCACATAAAGCTCGCTCTCAAACAGGTTATGTGTTCACAAATGGAGGAACGGCCATTTCATGGCGTTCTACTAAACAAACTTTAGTTGCCACTTCCTCAAATCATGCAGAAATAATCGCAATGCATGAGGCAAGTCGAGAGTGCGTTTGGCTAAGATCGATGACTCATCATATCCAAGGGATGTGTGGTATAATATTTGAGAAAAATATCCCGACAATTTTATATGAAGATAACACAGCCTGCATAGCTCAACTAAAAGAAGGGTACATTAAAGGAGATAGAACGAAACATATTTCACCAAAATTCTTCTTCACTCATGATCTTCAGAAGAATGGTGATATAGATGTTCAACAAATTCGTTCATCTGAAAATCTAGCAGATTTGTTAACCAAGGCATTGCCAACTGCCACATTTGAGAAATTGATTAATAAAATTGGGATGTGTCGACTTAAATCCATTAAGTGATTTAATTTTGTTATCAGGGGGAGTAAATACATGTTGCACTCTTTTTTCCTTGACTAGGTTTTTGTCCCACTGGGTTTTTCCTAGTAAGGTTTTTAACGAGGCACATAACTATTTTATGGACATCCAAGGGGGAGTGTTGTAAATAATTTAAATTATATGAATGTCCATAACTCCCAAATAATATTCTCACAATTAAATATAATCTTGTAACCCCCAATTTTGTAATCCCCAATTTTGTAACCCCCTAATAAATTGTATATTCTCATTTATGTTATTTTGTAACCTACATTTTGTATTTAAATTTCAAGGCCTATAAATAGTGCCTATGTATGATGCTTGTAAATTAATTCACATGAATAAGAAATACTTTATCTACTATTTTACTCTCTACATTATTAGTTGTCTTATTATTTTAGTATAATTTTATAACATATATATATATATATATATATATATATATATATATATATATATATATATAGATTATCTAAAATCCAATTATAATTTAAGAAATTATCATTCTTTGTCAATATAAATTTTTATTGTTTCATGCAAATAATCAAAATGTCTTAATAATTAAGATCAATGTCAAAAATATAAATCTCAAGTATTCCTCAAATATACATACATTCAAAACAAGACAACCAAATTTAAAGTTCATCTCATTTTCAAAGTTTTGGCTTGTTCATTTGGGTTCTATCGTTGTAAGTTGATGTTTATATGGTAATTGATTTGCATAATTTTATACACAAAATAATATTATACACAATAATGAGAAAATGGTTATATACTTCTTTATGTAAAAGAAAATGTATTATTGCATTGATTGTGAAAGCACTAAAATAATGAATGTTATTCCAATTAAAGTAACTTATGTAATCATATTAAATGTTAAACAAGAGTTCAAATAAATAACAATAACAAAAAATCTCTAAATTTAAAAAAAAAAAAATTAAGTGAAACACTGGTTCACTGGTTTTATCGGTTTTGGAACTGATTTTACCGGTTCAAACTGGTTAATTAGAAGACTGATTTTTAGGGGTGAACCGGACCGGATTGAGAATCGGTTAGCTGTTGAACCGGGTCAACCGGCCGGTCCGGTCCGGTTTTCAAAACACTGGTGGTATTCCAACAATAGAGCAACGATGCCAATGTCAATTCAAGAAAAAATATATATATATGTATATATATATTCACTAGAGAAATATGGAGGTGGGTTTGTGGGAGTCGTACTATCTCTGCGATGTTCATCACGATATATGGAGTATTTCATTCGTTGTAAATTAGATTTTGCCGAACCATTTTAAGAGTTGACATTTTTCAAAGTATTTTTGTTGTCATTCTCATGATTGCAGCCGTTATATGGATTCATTGCTCTGGTACCTTCCCAAATTGTATGTATGCTAAATTATAAGCAAGCAAATAGTCATTTTGAGACCTAAGGCCATCTTCAGCCGTTGGGGCAAAAATACTCCATTTCCCTCTCTCTCCCTTCCCTCTTCCCTCTTCCCTATTCCCCTTCCCCTTCCTAATCGTCTTCAATAGTTAGGGGCATCTTGAACGGTCAAGTTCAAGTCACTTTTACTCGTGGCTACGGTTACCACGAATCCTGCCGAGCCAAGGAACCTTTAATCTGGACATAAAAGTCCAAGCTATGAACGTGGCTTTGACATCGACAACGACCCAATAGTGTGTTCGACTAAGTGTTGTTTTAGTCACTCTATATAATGAAGAACTAGACCGCTAGGACGAAGTACCGTGTTGAATTGATATGTTAATGTCTATGTATTTATGTGTCCTTGATATTGTGTATTGAACTGTTATTGAGTTATTTATTGATTTCGATTAATGGATTGTTATTATATTGTATTGTGCGCAATTGTTCTGTGGGCCATATTCTTGGTGTGTGGAGTCGTTGTTAACCTAGAAAGTTAGGGCCGAAGGGTTACCTCGATCCACTATAGACCCGACTTAACAAATCAAGTATGGAGGTTACACTTAGGAAGTGAATGTCAAACTATCGACATTCGACGTTAATGCGCACAGTTACGTAAGGTAGCTCCTTACTTGGAGTTTTCCGCGGGGGTGTGGGGGAGGGGCATCAAATTATGGACTGGAGGGTAATAGGAGGACAACATCAACAACTCTTGGCTACTTAGTTTATGTGTTAAATTTATTTTGTATGTGTATTATTTACCGAATTGTATATATATGGCCGTTTACGTAGATTATGCTACATTCACGCATCACCATGCACTCGAGCACCACGACCTCACTAAGTTGGACGATTAATTTACGCCATTCGCGTTTCCTTATTTTTCAGATACATGTATTCTAGGTACTGATGTTTAGAGTTGGTGATGTTTGTCTCCCAGATCATGTATGTCGGTCGTCGATGGTCGTCTAAATGTTATCTTTGATTTCACTATGTTGTTATGCTTTGTATGGTTGCTTGCTTAGTACTTAAAACTATGTTTCTTTTGGGTACTTGTTATTGCGCGGGTTGCACTTATTTTGAAGATTGCCCCCACTTCGGCATATAACATTGTTTTGAGTTTTATGACAGTGTATTTGAATTATTGTGTTTAAAAAAAAACTAGTCAGAATATTATTGTATGCCCGAACCAAAGTTAGGGGTGGGACCACATACGACCCGACCCGGGGGCTTGGATCGTTACATAGCAAGTTCACGGTCAAATGGTAAGTGAACGATTGTACACCTCACAATTATTATACATTAAATACCACGTCCCTAAAAATATTCTCAATCAATACATCTCCTATTTTGTTAATCAATTGGCAATATCTCTCTATTTCTTAAGAAAATTAATATTATATTTTCTACTTATTTGGTTATTTCAATTTTAAAATAATATATATTAGAAGAATTGCCCCCATTTCGTGAAAAATAAACTATTTAATTCATTTAGGTGCATTTGATAATAAAAAATGAAAACACTAAGATTTCAAGAATACAATTTATCATTTGATTTAGTAGGTACTAAAAAGTTAGGCTATGTAATAAAATTTTACATACCAAAAATATGCATATATTTTAACAAAACTTTGCTGTCAATACTCAAACATTAAAAACATTTCATTTTTTGCCATTTTTCTGTGTATATATAAGCATCCTACAACCCTTGCATTCCTACACTATTTTGACATACCTTTCAAGGGTACGTACTTTCTTCATCCATCATTTTCATTTCCAAAAATGATTTCTCTTTTCTCTTCTTAACTTGTGCTTATATTTTACCCTTTTTTTTTTCTTTTTGCAGAAAATTATAATACTACTACTGAAGAAATGGAAAGCATTAAGAATTCAACTGAAAAATTGAGTTTGGAGCTTTACCATTCGAATCTCGAGACATGTTTTCACAAGGAAAAGGTTTTAGATTCTTTTACGAAGTTTGTTTTGAACGAAAAAATTCCTAGATCAAAGTTGAATCTAAACAAGTGTATTCAGATTTCAGACAGGTCGCCTCAGTTCAAGTCAGGCTCTTTATATCCAAGTGCCATTGTTAGTTTGAAGGAAACAACTGAAAATGAACTAAAATATGGTAAACGCCAACTGGATCCTAATATGGACATGAAGAAGCTTAGAAGGTCAATTAAATCTTCATTAATTTATATTATGCATACATATATGTATATGCATGCAAACTAACTCTGTCAATTTCATTTTTGGTTGTAGGACTTTATCAAACAGGCTTTCTGCTCAGAGATCTAGAGGAAAGAAAGCTCAGTATATTCTTGATATGGAAAAGAAGGTAGAACTTTTACGGGTAAGTTCTTTTTTTTTTTTTTTTGGGTACAATTCAACTGTATCGATCGGTCATTTGAACTTAGGTACGTAGAAATAAAAATGGATTTAAATTTCGATATATTTCTAGTGAAATCATGAAAATATTTTTATTTTGAATTACTTGAAATCAAATATAAAGTCTTTTGACTTTAGCATGTTTTTTTTTTTAACCAAAAAAACATGTTTTTTATATAATAAATTTTTTAGATGTTTCCGAACTTTTTTAGAAAAGAGTATCTCGAAACATTTTTAATATTTAATTGACAAAAAATATAGCAAGAAATTAAACCAAATCTCAATTTATATTTTAAAACACACATCGGTCGTTGAGGTGTTTCACAGTAAGTCACCGATATTTTAGTTAATTTCAATAATTGTATTCTCCTCGGTGTAAGGTAACGTGTAAGGGTCTGTTTGGACTAGATTTGAATTGATTTCAAAAGTTTGGTTCGGGCAGGAATGTTTGAAATTCTAATTTATCTTTATTTGTACGGAGTGAGTAGTACTTTTAACTTAACCTCCTTCTAATAAAAAGGGGAAAAAAATTCTTTTATTCTTATTCCTTTTTGGAGCAACAAACTACAAAAAAAACACATTTGCCTTCTTTTTCCATTTAGGTGTTTAATTAGAAATAGGTTAGATGAAAATACCCTCAAATATAGTTCTTTGTTTCTAAGAAAAAAAATGCAATATATATTAATGACACAATGTACTAATCCTACCCCTTGACTCCCATCTCAACCTTAATCGGCTCAAGTATCATGAATATCCATGGCCATGACGGCCTAGGTCTCTAGATTTCAGGCCAACACGGTACGTTATGGTATAAGCTAAAAACTCATGAGGTTGATGCGGTCGGCCTAGGGGTGGTTTTTCTATTTTTGTCCTTTAGTTAATGTTAAAATATATTATAATTATACGAATTGTGGGTTTTTTTTTTAAATAAAAATACATTTATAATCGATCATTACATTAAAAATCATTTCAATAACTATCAAAGACTATAACAAACCAGAGAAATATTCACATTATTGGGAGTTGAACCCAAGGCCTCTTAATATAATGGGGTTAAAATGGTATGGGTAAATACCATTAATGGTCCTCCTTATCATTAATTTTTTACCGTGTGGTCCCTCTTGTGTTTTTTTTCCATGTTAGTCCCCATGCACTATGAATTATTTGTTTAACTTTGGTCATTTACAAGGGGTCTTTTACTTTTAGTGTTATACTTTAGTCCCTCATAAAATTATTTCGTATCAATTTAGTCCCTCATGAACTATTTATTTATCAATTTTGTCCCTCATAAATTTGTTTCTTCATTAATTTAGTCTCTCATAAAATTATTTTGGCACTTTAGTTCACTTTGGACCACCTGAAAATGGACAAATTGAAACAAATAATTCATAGTGGAGACTAACATACAAAAAAAATACAAGAGGGACCACTTTGTAAAAAGTTAATGATAAGGAAGATCATTAGTGGTGTTTACTCAAATGGTTTGCCTATTTATAATTATGGCATTAATTAGACAAATAATTACATTGTACAATAGATCGTTTGAGATAATCGACAATATGTTTTATTTATTTATGTGATATAGAGCTAAAGACATAAATATCTCATGTACACGGAACTGACCAAAAAAGAAAGATCCTTTAATCTCATATGTTCTTCTTTTTTTAGCAAAAAACTTCATATGAAATTCCTTTATAATCAATGGATGATTATTGCCAAATTTTTAAGTGAGGGAGGGGGTTATTGCAAATTTATAGGGGAATTATTGTCAATGTTTAGGTGAATAGGAGTGTTTTTACATTTTTTTGTGGGGATTTAATTGTAATTTTTCCTCTAAAATTTGTAATTCAACTTAGGGTTTTTTTTTTGGCTAATAATTGAAAAATAGGAAGTTTGGTTGGTAATAAAAATAACATGCGGGAATATTTCCTAATTAGACAAAACAAAAGGTAAGCGTATTTTTGTATTTTAGTCATATGATATATTGATAAGATTTAGTATTTGGTAACTGAATTGATTACTGTGTACGTAGGACATGATATCAGTTATGACTCCACTAGTGCGAAGTCAGAAGGAAAAGCGAAAGTTCCTATTGGTTGAAAAAGATTCCCTCCAACAAGAAGTGGATAAAGTTTTCAACAAAGAAATGCTCCAGAAAAGTAACCATTCCATGTGTCCCTTGTTTGTTATTTCGGTATTCATTACAAATTAATTGTTATATCCTCGGCAAATTGCATTCAAGTTCTATAAATTTTGAATTCCCAGAAATTAATTTTGTGCAATTTATTAAAAGATGGGACCATCAACATGTATTGCAGCATTAAATGTGAAATATTACCTCCTTATTACGTATTATTCTATAGTTTATATTTAATTCCGCTTTTGTGTATGAATGCAGTGGACCTCAAAAAGCATACACTCGAAATAAACAAGCTCAAAGAACTCGAGAAATTTGTGAACAATGATACACATTATCCAAATCATGTGCCAGGGCATTTTACAGGTTCGAGTTCCAAGATTTTCAAGGTGCAAACGTATCCAAATTTGAACTTTTATCAGCGTCGTCTTCAAAATCTGCAGAAGTTAGGAAATCATAAGAAAATTTCTAAATTTGAACAATGTGGTGTTGAAAACCAGCTGTCAATCATGACGATTAAGAAGTTCCATGATATGATGAACCAAGATGAAGCTGACAAAGATAAATATTTGGACTTCAATGCCATGCATGTCAATCTCTCTGATGATTGATATCAAACATTTGGCTTGTGGATTGTTGTTCTACCTATTTCTTTGATGGATTGTTGTTGTAGTTGTTCTGCCTAATTCTTCGATTGTTGTACGTCAATGTAAGAATTTATATTTTAGTACGAACTAGTACTTTATCGGCACTTTAGGATTTAGATATTTAATCTTGTCGAAAATTTAAGAGTGCGAAACTATGATATGACATACCGGTAACTCATTTGTAATTATTGCTAATGGACATTAAAAATAATTCAAAACATTTTATACATAATACAATGTCTAGACATTTCAAAATCACATTTATTTGTGTCATTTTTATTCTTATAACATATTCAATCTTTAAAAGTCAAAATCATTTATGCACCAAGAAATCAACTACTAAATTGCATTTGAATGCGATACGACAATAATAACAAACAAACACGAAATTAATCAATCGAATAAAAAAAATATAGTTAAATTAACCAAATTTTAGCTTCAAGTTGCTTACAAATATAATATATATACCAACACATATATACATACATAGAAACCTATTTCTTTTTAAAAGGGGACTTCAAATGACTCCGCTCCTAGTAAAGTCCTCATTTATGTATATCATAGAGTAAAATATTGTCAAAATACTCCTTATTATATATCATAGGGGGCAAAAAATATATATTCTCATATCACAGGGTAAGCTGCAAATTAGGCATTTGACTTAGGAACTAACTTACCAAAAGTCCAAAATTTGACTTACTAAAATCGTAACAGTTGAATCATATGTATACAAACAAAAAATTTGCTGGCAACAACTAAACATTAATATCAATTTGTTATAGGGCATCATTTGTAACTGTATTTATAGTGAGGTACAACCGGTGCATTCTTACACTGCTTCAATACACATTTCAAGGGTATTTTCTTCATTCATACACATTTGTAAAATTTCCCTTTTGTTTCCTTAACTTTTACTAATATAACTCCATTTTTCTTTTTTTGCAGAAGATTATCATTTTATAGAAATGGAAAGTATCAACAACTACTCAAATCTTGTTGCAAGACTTGACAAGGGCAAGGGTATTCAGATTTCGGACCAGCCACCTCGGTCCATGTCAAGCTCTCTAAATCCAAGCTCTTACAAGGACAAGCTGGTTTTAGATTCTTTTGCTTGTCGAAATCGAAGCAAAGGTATTCATATTTCAGACCAGCCATCTCAGTACATGTCATCCTCTCTATATCAAAGTGCCATTGGTGGTTTTAAGGAATCAAATGAAACAAACCTTGGTAAACGCAAATTGGATGCTAACATGGATGGTAGGAAAAAGCTTACAAGGTGAATTAAATCTTCTTTTTATATATATATATATATATATATATATATATATATATATATATATATATATATATATATATATATATATATATATATGTGTGTGTGTGTGTGTGTGTGTGTGTGTGTGTGTGTGTGTGTGTGTGTGTGTGTGTGTGTGTGTGTGTGTGTGTGTGTGTGTGTGTGTGTGTGTGTGTGTGTGTGTGTGTGAATGCAAATAAAGTAATTCTTTTCAATTTTGGTTGTAGGTATTCAAACAAGCTCTCAACTCAGATATCCATTGAGGAAAAAAATCAATATATTCTTTACATGGAAAACCAAGCGAGAATTTTGAAGGTAAATTATGAGATTAAAAATTATGTATATTTTCACTGAAGACAAGGAAATGTTTCTAATTTAAATCAATCTAAACGAGAATACAAACTAGTTTCGACTTCAACAAGTTTTTGTCGTATATATATAAATTTTCAGATGTTTTTATTTTTAAATCAATCTAAACAAGAATATACTAGTTTCAACTTCAGCAAGTTTTTGTCGTATATATATTAAATTTTTAAATTTTTAAAAGAGTTACAAAAAAAACTCACGGGAGTTTTTAATATTTATTTTTTGATCAAAACTTTCAAAAAAAATTTAAATATTTTAATCCCGTCTTCGAGACGTTTTGAGTAACTTATTTATGTTTTAGTTAGATCCAATAATTGTATCCCTCTTCTATGTATGTTAAGTGCTAACATATCAGTGTTTGTTTAATTTGGATTGCATCTCGCTTAATTTCAAAAGTTTTAGTTTGATTGGTTGGTACATATGTTTGAAATTAAAAATTTAAATCTATTAATTAATTATGTTCGTTATGCACAATTTAAGTTGTGAATTTGGATTCTACTTACCATGTATGTAGGATACGATAGCAAGTCTCACTTCCCTAGGGGTGGGATCGGTACGGGTTTTCGGGAATTCGGGAATTTCGGGATCGGTATTCGGGTTTCGGGATTCAAATTTTACTTCCCGAAACCCGTTCCGATTAATCCTCTACCCGGTATTTCGGGTTCCCGAAAAAAATCGGGAAATCGGGAACGGGTTCGGGAAACCCGGTAGGGCTGAAATTTTTAATTTTTCAGTTTTTTACTTTTTTTAATTGGACTTTTCATGGCCCAAAATAAAGGAAAAAAAGTTTAGATTGGCCCATAAATCATGTGTTTTTCAAGAAAAAAAAGTTTAGATTGGCCCAAACGTACGGCGGCTAGGGTATGTTTGAGGGAAGTATTTGAATTTTTTATTTGAGATAGAAATTGAATGAGGCATGAGATTCATATTCAGTTTTGGTTTTACTGTTTTAGAATTGAGAGAGAGAAAGCGTTGTTTATAATATAAAACGTGGGTACTGGTGGAGATGAACAAACAAAAAAAACTGAGTGATATAATTGGGAATTGGGTGCATACATGATATATATATAATCGGGTTCCCGATCGGGTAGGACCTCCTACCCGAAACCCGTCCCGATTTATAATAATCGGGAAATCGGGTTTCCCAAAACCCGAAAAATCCATAAATTTTTGTTTTTTTGGTAAAAACCCGATCGGTACGGTTCGGGTTCCCAATTCCCGATACCAAATGCCCATCCCTACACTTCCCGATTAAAATGTGAGCAAGAGAAGCTCAAATCAACAACGCTAGAGATTGAAACCCTCCAAAAAGAAGGAGCGAGTCTTTTTTCGAGAGCAATGCAGTACCATAGTAAACATTCTATATCTTTCTTACTTAATTATAACTTAATTCGTCTTTTTTTTTTCAGGCAAAATTACATGGGAAATTATACTCTTGGTCATTTTGCCCTCTTTTCCTTCCATTTTTTGCATTTTTGATTTCATAGAGTAGTTTTATTATTATTATTTCCCCTATAACTGACTTAGTTTGAATTTATGGTAACAAATTAGGTGAAAAGGGGACGATAAAACTAAAAATGCAAAATATTTTGAATACTAGAATAAAAAAAATGTGGTTTTGTAAAACCATTATTATTGTCTTATTCGAGGTGAGTTGGTTTGTTTGATCCTTTTTTTTTTTTTTTAGAAAAAACAATAGGGCCTGCTTGATTTTAAAGAATCAATCAATTTTTATTTTGTCTGAATGACAAATGGACAAGCTGAATTTCTTTTCTATAATTTCAAAAGCTACAGTTTCTTGTATTTTCCGTACGATGCTTTTGATCGGATCAATAAAAATTATTGAGGATCCAATACTTTGAGACTAGAAAATACTCTCAACTATATTTTTTTTATTACCATATAATATGTATCCGGTTTTGTATGTGTTGCAGGGGAGATCAAAAATCTTAACAACGGTATGCATGTACAAGATTCGAGTTCCAAAGAAAACGTGCAAACGTATCCAAATTTAAAATTTTTTAAGTTTCGTTTCCAAAATCCGCGAAAGATTGTAAATCAAAAGAAACCTTCTGAATTTGATCAACATGGTCGTGGAGATCAACAGAAGTTTGGTAATGGAGATCAGGTCTCAAGCTCTGGGATTAAAGAGTGTGATAACGTGTTCACACAAATGAACCAAGATGAAGAAGATATGGATATAGAAGCCTTAGTGGCCAATCTATATGATGATGGAAATTATAAATTTGTCTAGTGGATTATTGTTCTTCTTCCTATTTCTTTGATTGTTGAACGATCAGAACTAGTATTAGTATTTTGCATTCACAAATGGATTAATTACTACAAACATTAATTGTACTAACACGGAATGGAAATTGACAATCAATCGAACATGTCACGAGTCATTTTTGCATTCACAAATGGATTAATTACTAACATGTGCCACACCACAAATCAATTCTCAAGTGCTTATCTGCATAAGTAATGTCTGGTTCTTGAATGTGAATGAGTAAACCAGAAAATGTTTCTCCTAATAGAACATTGAGTCTCATATATTGTTATTTTAATTTTAAACCAAACACAACCTAAATAAACTTAGAAATTCGAGTTACAAGTAATTACCATCATCTTCCAAGCGAGGTATCCAGCTGGACCACCCTTATTTCCATCATTATCTCCTGCATCCAAACATGAGATACCTCTCCTCAACACCTCTTTAACGTATGCCACCGTTTCTTCTTTTTCCCCTAACTCCCAATACAACGAAATCACTTTCTCGGTCACGCTAAAACTCGTCTTCAAACCAACACAATCTGTATCCGCTAAAAGATCAACCACATCTTCAACCTTACTCTTCCCCTCAATCAACTTCTTCACCCACGTACGCATAATCGACTCCATTAATTCCATAGTCTCTTTATCAACCTTATTCTCCATCTTCAACCAATCAAACACCTCTAATGCAATATATATTAATGATACAATGTACTAATCCTACCCCTTGACTTCCACCTCAACCTCCATCGGCTCAAGTACAGTGAATATCCATGGCCATGACGGCCTAGGTCTCTAGATTCCAGGCCAACACAATATTTTTAGCAAGTATTTGTATTTGTTTAAATGTCTTTAGTATTATTGTCAATGTTTAGATGAATAGGGGTGATTTTACATTTTTTAGTGGGGATATAATTGTAATTTTTCCTATAAAATTTGTAATTCAACTTAGGGTTTTTTTTTTTTTGCTAATAATTAAAAAAATAGCATATTGGGTTGGTAATAAAAATAACACGCGGGAATATTTGCTAAATAGACAAAATAAAAGGTAGGTGTATTTTGTATTTCATTCATATGATATATTGATAAGATTTAGTATTTGATAACTGAATTTGAATTACTGTGTACGTAGGACATGATATCAGCTCTGATTCCACTAGTGCAAAGTCAGAAGGAGAAGCGAAAGTTCCTATTGGTTGAAAAAGATTCCCTCCAACAAGAAGTGGATAAAGTTTTCAACAAAGAAATGCTCCACAAAAGTAACCATTCCATGTGTCCCTTGTTTGTTATTTCGGTATTTATTACAAATTAATTGTTATTTCCTCTGCAAATTGCATTCAAGTTCTATAAATTTTGATTCCCAGAAATTAATTTTGTGTTTACAAATGTCGGTTCTATAGGACTGACTTAATTTTGTGCAATTTGTTAAAAGATGGGACCATCAACATGTATTACAGCATTAAATGTGAAAATTTACCTCCTTATTACGTATTATTCTATAGTTTGTAATTAATTTCGCTTTTGTGTATGAATGCAGTGGACCTCAAAAAGCATACACTCGAAATAAACAATCTCCCACGATTGAAAATTCCTGGATACAGGTGTATCCTTAACATACCGAAATGAAGAACTCGAGAAATTTGTGAACAATAATACACATTATCCAAATCATGTGCCAGGGCATTTTTCAGGTTCGAGTTCCAAGGTTTTCAAGGTGCAAATGTATCCAAATTTGAAATTTTATGAGCGTCGTCTTCAAAATATGCAGAAGTCCAGAAATCTAAATTTGAACAATGTGGTACTGAAAACCAGTTGTCAATCTTGGCGATTAAGAAGTTCCATAATATGATGAACCAAGATGAAGCCGACAAAGATAAATAGTCGAACTTCAATGCCATGCATGTCAATCTCTCTGATGATTGAAATCAAACATTTGGCTTGTGGATTGTTGTTCTTCCTATTTCTTTGATGGATTTTTGTTGTTGTTGTTCTGCCTAATTCTTCGATTATTGTACGTCAATGTAAGAATTGATATTTTAGTACGAACTAGTAATTTATCTGCACTTTAAAGATAGCCTTAGGTCTCAAAATTAGTAGGTAGGGGCATGTTTATGTTTTTAATTTTCACCGTCACTCTCATAATAATAATATTAATAAAATACATAAATGACTTATAAATCAGAGTTAAAATTAACAATTAAAAAACAAAACTTAATATATATATATATATATATATATACCACGTTATACTCGAGGTTGAATCGTATTAAAGCTCATTTATTTGATTAAAAATAATATATGATTCGATTAATTTGTAAACTTTGTCTAAATTATAATACAATTTAAAATATCTAAATTAAACCAACTCCTTTAACAATTTAATTTAAAATATAAATTTATTAACCCTAAGTTTATTAGTTAGATGAAAATTCCCTCAAATATAGTTCTTTGTTTTTAGGTTGATTAAACTGAAAAATCATTAGGAAAAAAGAAAAAAAATGCAATATATATTAATGATACAAAGTATTAACCCTACCCCAACCGTGAATATCCATGGCCATGACGGCCTAGGTCTCTAGATTTCAGGCCAACACGGTATGGTATGGTATAAACCAATAACTCATGAGGTTGATGCGGCCGACCTAGGGGTGGTGTTTCTATTTTTTCATTTAGTTAATGTTAATATATTATAATTATGAGAATGGTGGGTTTTTTTTTTTTTTCAAAAAAAATATATTCATAATCAATTACATTAGAAATCATTTCAATAGCTACCAAAGACTAGTAACAAACTAGAGAAATACTCGCATTATTGGGAGTTGAACCCAAAATCTCTTTAGTATAATGGGGTTAAAATGGTATGGATGAATGACTAAATACCACTAATGGCCCTCTTTATCATTAACTTTTTTACAGTGTGGTATCTCTTGTGTTTTTTTCCCCATATTAGTCTCATTATGAATTAATTGTTTCATTTTAATCATTTACAAGGGGTCTTTTACTTTTAGTGTTATATTATAGTCCCTCATAAAATTATTTTGTATAAATTTAGTCCATCACAGACTGTTTATATATCAATTTAAAATTAAAGGCTACTATAATTCAACACGCAGGACTGAAAATCGAAACCAAGCTACTCGATGATTGACTTGTATGTACAGGCATAAAGGCTCAAGTTGCAACAGTTGAGCAAATGAGCATTGATGCAACACAGAAAGTAGAAGCTCCTGTTGTTACCCAAAGGCTTTACAGAGAATGCTAGATGCTTTAATACAGATCAAAAGTACAAATATATAAGACATCAAACCTTGCATTATAATTTCATCTCTGAGGTCCAATTACATTTGTCTGGCCCAATTGATATTTTTTAACCCAAAATTGCCCCTAGATTTACAAATAATTTCAGCTGAACCTGGGGAAAAAACAAAACAAGTAAAAATTTATTTTCCCCCTCACAGTTCGCAGCCATTTCCAGAGATAAGAGGAAGAAGTGCATATCTTGAGCTTCAATTTTTTTTCCGTTTCTTCATTTTTCTTGCACAACCGTGACATTTGGCAGGTCTTTCAACTAATACTCATCTCGATTTTGCAGATTATTCGATTATTGGAGCAAATATCCGAAGATTTGAAGAACACGGCCAAAGGAAGAAAAACTTGAATCCGAGCTTGTTTTTGGTAAAAATTGAATCTCCTTTATTTGTATGCTTAATTTAATAACACTAATTGGTTTGTTAAGTGTGGGTGTAAGTATTCCCCTAACAAAAATATTTTCCTATACGAATCCAGTATGCTTGCTAGATTTTTATTTTTTTTTAATTTTTTTTTTTTGGAAAAATATGTTTGGTGGTTTTGATGTTTATGCTATTACTTGTTGTAGTATAAACAAAAATCCATATAAAATGTTCATATGCGGCCTGTTGGATATTGCTTTGTCTGGACTTTTTAATAAAATGTTCATATGTTGCCTACTGTTATAAAATGTTCAGGTTATTATATCTTGATTTCAACGGTTGAGATCAATCACGAAGCAACGGACAAGATTAAATCAATTTTATAAGATCAGGGGTATTATGGGGAATTCAAGAATTGCTGGATTTATTGGGCTATCCGAACCGAGAATATATTCTCAGCCCAATTAGTAATCAGCCTATTAATAATATACCAAACACCCAATTATTCTGAGAATTGGACTATAAAGTAGCCCAATATTACAATTTGGGCTATTACTAATAACTCAATCCAAACCCAGCCTAAGTGTTGTCCATATATTATATAATTACGGAATTCTATATGTGTTATCCTTATATTAGTTATGGAATTCTACAAGCCTTATCCATATAATAGTTATGTAATCTGAAATACTTCGTAGCTTGAACACTAGCAAGGCCTCCTCCGATTATGCTCAACCATTATACCCATCTCCTGTTAATGTCGAGATCCATACTTCGGCACTTTAATTCGTTTCTTATCAACTAGGAAAGTGCACGTACGTCGTACATGTCTAATTAATTTTATGAGTATTTTTTATAAATTGGAGTAAAATTAATTTTTTTAATTTCATAAAATAGAGCAAATTAATCCTTTATTTAATTCTTTTTTCACTTTGTTTTTCTGTTTTTTTCATTTTAAATAATTTTTATACCGGTTTCACGTTATTTCACATAGTTTTTATCATCCCATTTACACCTATTTCACACTATTTTTACCTGGTTTCATATGTTCTTTTCTCCAGTTTCACCTAATTTTTTTTTGATTTGACACGTATTCACTGACTTTATTAATTTTTTCACCTATTTCACCTTATTTTCACTGATGTTGTTGTTTCACCGGTTTCTTTCTTTATTTTAGGATTTTACCCGAATTTTTATCGATTTCAAATGTATTTATCGAATTCAGGGGCTCTTTTTTACCGATTTCACCCAAATTTTCACCAACTTCGCTAGTTGTCACCAATTTCACCCAAATTTTAATCGATTTCATATGTTTTCAATGATTTCAAAGTTTTTTTTATTATCGATTTGACAAAATTTCATCGATTTCACCATTTTTCACCAATTTTATGAAAAGAATTCCATGAAAAATCGAGGTTATGCATGTCTTGTTATTTGATATTATTGAATATTCTTTATGTTTTTCTATTTTAGCCAAAGTAAATTTACGTAATTAGCTAAATCATAAGTACTTTATATTCTTTCAACGTTAGATGCGATTAATTTTTTTCGTAACATAATGATATTTAAGAGGATTTTACATTAATTTTTTTATTTAAAGTGGTTATGACTTATGTTGAACTAAATCTTTAAATTAATATTTTCTTACTTAAATAAATATTGATGCTAACATATAATAATTTTTATGTATATTTTAGGGGCTATGTTATTTATGGTTCATTTTTATCTATTATAAGAGAAGATTAAAATTACAAAAATTGATGTAAGAGAGAATTTATAAATTTGTGGAAGTTATGTGTGAGATAATTAAATATAATAAGACTTCATGTCTAATTATATCTTTTTAATTACTTTTATATATTTACCATAGAATTAATTATCACCTTACAATTTAAATAAGGGTATTTTAGTCCGCACAAACAATGAAAATAGATGGCGAGTGCCTGATCGAATTGATCAGGTCATGTAGGAACAAGGTTCAAGTCTACCGGTCTGTTAGGATGCCTCAGCTGCATACATCACTGTACTTCCACTTGACACCTATCGTAATGATAAACGGCTCGTCTCGCCGTGACCTTCTCTTAAATTCTCAAAGAAACATTCATGCTTTTATAATAGTAGAGATAAGGCAACACATCTACTTCTTTCTTCGAGCAATCCTCCTTTCTTTTTCCAACTTTGGCCGCTTCACTCAATTTTCTTACCTAGAACAACCTTTTTACCCTTTTGTTTGATTTGTACAGTCATTTTTTTTCATGAATATATTGTCACATAGCTCGTTTGGAGCTTATTTATGCTCTTATTCTTCTTTTATTATTTGCATCTTTTTCTTTGTTGTATGTTGCCATACGTGAGTGTCATATGTATCATTAAGAAATTATTAGTTTATTATTTTTGGATCATTAGTGAAAAAGTATGAGAACTATATTCCTCTCAAAGCCAACATATTATAAACCTTACAAGTTACAATCTTTGAAATCTTGTAATAGTAGATTCAAGAAATAGTTCTTTAGGGAAACTCTATCTTAGTTCTTAAGTTTATTTCTAAAGTGGATTCAAACTTTTTGCTCATTTAAGAGTAGCTGTTTTTGCAAAAAATTAGGATTAGCCTTATCTAGAAACCAAGGCATTAAATGAACAAAATTAGTTTATTTATACACTTATGACTTATCACCTAATATGTTCCCTACCTGGATTTTCTCTCCGACTTGATTATAAATTGTTCGAAGTACAAAATTGTGTCTTATGACCTTGGGTGAACCCTACCTCAAATGCTAGCTATTAACGTGGGAGAGTGCAAGGTTATATAAATTCCACGTTAGTATCCAATAGTACCGATGTGGGATCAATGTTCGATACCCTTCAACTAGGATCATTACACTATTTTAAAATCATTTGTCAGAAGAAGAAAGTAGTTGGACAACTGTATATATGTACTAAAATCTTGTGGTGAGTTTTATGTGAAGTTTAAATGTATATTACTTATGAACATAGAAGAATTCTTATAAGATAGCTTTAGAAAGTACAATTTGATATTTTTCTTCTTTGGAAAATTGAGGCCAGATTTATGTTGCGTGTTGTTTCCGAGGAACAAAATACAGCAACATTTCCTTTGAATGTATTATTTGGTTGAAATTTACTATTTACCACTTATTATCCGAATGATAAATGTTGCGTACGTAAACAATGATAGTTTTTGTTTCCATATTTATTTGCATCCACATTTTACTTTTTCGTATATGTTTGGAAAAATATTTAAAACGTTTCCTTTTCGGTTTCTATTGCAGATGAAATGGAAGGTAGAAAAGAAGGAAAAAGAGCAAATGAATATCCATCTGGCTGAAGAAACTAGAATGCTAGAATACAAAAAGCCGATTCTAAAGCAAAGTTGTCAAATTTACGCAAAAAACTTCAGATAAAAAGTCAGGTAGCTATGGATGAACGTCGTAGACTCGAAGACGAGCTCTCTCGTCTCCTTTTATCTCAGAAGATTTCAGATATATCACTGGAGGATGATTATTTATTATACAACAGCCCTGAAGCAATATCTTTTGTATCAAGTGCTGAATTTGAATCTTCTTCTAAAGCAACCTTCGGTAATAGAAACTGCATGATATGTTCACAGAATGAAGTTGATGTGGTTTTCTTACCGTGCACACACCAAGTGGTTTGTTTCCATTGCTATGAAGGTAACTGCAAGGTGGGAGCTCGTTGCCCGTATTGTGAGGTCGAGATTGAACAGGGTATTAGAGTTATGGGCTAAGGCCCTAGATTATGATCCTGTTTCATGTTCTTTAGATGTGTTATTTGAGCACATTGGAAATTTTGCACTAGTCGAAAATAGTTTAGCGCGTTTCTATTTGGTTTGATCTTAGTGATGTGTTTTTGACATATTAGTGATGTACATAGATTTGGATATTATATTTGATCACTGCAGAAATCTTGCATTAGTCGAAAATTAGCGAGTTTATGCTCTGTTTGATCTTAATGACGTGTTTTTGACATAATGGAGATGTACATTGATTGTCTGCTGCTGCCACTTAAGGCTGTTCTTGGGTCAAATTCTGGTGAATTTACTTCATTTAGCTGGTTTATTGTTTATTGTATTTGTATTGTTGTTTCATTTTGCTCTTCTGGTTTGTAGTTGTTCTTCATATATATTCCAATCAGATCGGAAGATTGATTTTGATTATATGTATATGCATTTTCAATATATTGTTATTCGGATGAAGAACTAACCATATTTTAATACAAACTATAGTTATATAACTTTGTTAACAGACAGAAGAAGATAATAATAACACGAAGAAAACAAGACCACATGAACAAATTATGGGCCTTTCTCCATTCTCTAAAATTCAAATTATTAATTTGTGATATGTACATATGTATGAAGCAGAAGATTTTTTGGTTTTCGAAGAGTTTAATTCCTCTCGAGGTGTGTCACTCGGTCACATTAAGTGCGAACTTTTCCCAATAGGGATTTGAACTTGTGTTCGTTATTTTATAGTATGAAGCAGAAGTTGTGTTGAGACTATTTAATGTTTCTTTTGCAGTAATTTAGTGTGAAGCAGAAGTTGTTTTGACATTAAATCATACATTAACCTCTACTTGTTCATTTTAGCTTAGTTTTATGACATGTTCGATAAAATAACCCAAATTTCCACATTTTTTCCATTGCAAAGTCCCAATCATCAATTCTACATATATACTGCAGAATTTAATTTATTTACACATATATGTATATATATATAACCAAACAAGCTCAAATTGTCTTCCATGCTAAAGTGGAGTTCAACAAATAAAATTAGATAAATGAAATTAGATGATGCCCTTCTCTCTTGCAACAACATCATTAACCCCAACATGGATAGCAGCAGTGCAAAATAGTTGAGTTCCAGTCACAAGTATTAACATTGTCTCCAAAGTTCTCTGAGTAAAAATTCAGCAAAAAGTATAAGCCAAAAAAATAGAAATACTAATCATATATATGGAATTCCAACTTATCCATCGAAAACATCGAAAATTTTCTGTTTTTGAATCAACCAAAATATAGGTGTATTTCAAGAATCTATCTATGTATGCCTTGAAACTTTCTATTTTTTCTTAATTTAGTAACTTTTTTCTAGTTTTTCCGAAACGAAATCCATGATCATATATATATAGCATTTTGGTGCTTACCAAGTTTGAATCTGTCCAGCCTAAATCAATCTCCTTACATGCAAACCTGCAAAATAAACACAATTCTTATGTTCTAATTATGTCATCCATTAATAAGCCAAATTGGCCGCCGGTTGGGGGTTGTGTGGTGGATTTTTTTTTATTAAAATTTCTGTTTTTTTAATTGTTTACAAATATACCCCTAAGGTTATCTTGAGAAAGGCACATGTCATCGGCGACGCCATATTTTTCCCAAAAATTGATAAGTGAAATAAATAAGTGATATGAGGAACGCAAGTCACACAAGATCTTCAGAGAGGACAAAAAGTGCAATTCACCCTCTTTTGGGGTTTGATGTTAGATACTTAATTGCACGGGCACGCATATTTGTAAGGTTAAAACTTAAAGTATGGGAAGTGTCTACAAGTATGAAAACCTTAGGGGGTGCACTTTCAATTTTATCAAACCTCAGGGGATATATTTGTAATTATTCCTTAGAAAGAATTAACTTGTAGCAATATAGTAAATAAGAATTTACCCCATGGCAAGTAGTGTGAGTAACAATGACACAAGAGCAGATGAAGCAGCTGCATGTAGATTAGGAGAACTCCATTGAATAACATTTGTGATTCCAGAAATTGAAGTAGTGATGCCCACAACACCAGCAATAAGTGACAAAATGACAACAAAACCAGTAGCTTTATTGCCAAAAGGGAAATATATTGGAAATATCTTAGCAGGGAGTGAAAGAACAGATGCTGCATGGCCAAACAAAAAAACACAAAACATAAAACATTATTATTTCATGAATTTAAATTCTTTTTTATACAAAGAAATAAAGAGTATTATCCTCCGGTGAGCAAAAACGAGGCAAAGCGACTCCCTGAGTCCTTTTGTCCTTTTTTACAAGACAGACGGGAGGTAAAATGTTCATTAAACATAATTTGTTATTCAGTGATGAAAAAGTACCTGTTTCGTGGGATCGTTCGATACCGTGATTAACGGCCCATGATGCAATAGCCATGACAGTGAAGTACAAGATAACGTTGAGTGCTAAAAGAGCGATCGCTGCAGATTTTCCTGCTCCTGAAGCCATTGATGTTTAGAGAATTTGCAGTTTTTTGAATTCAAAGAGGAACTATATATATATAGATAGAAGGTTCATTTCTTTTGTTTCTGAACTTGGTTTATAATATTAAAAGAGAAGGGTGGAATAATGTAATTCTTTAGACTTGTTTTGGTATTGTTTCAGGAAGAGGAAAAGAATAACCCTTTCCCTTTGCTTTCCTTGTTGTAATAGAACAACAAAACATAAACAGAGTTTTTATTTTTTTTTAAATAAACAATAATGGCAATTTAACCCACATGGGATATTCATAATGTTCAATTTACCTCCCTATGATTTGAAAAAGAGCACTTTACCTCTCAGAAATCCTATAAGAGTATCAGACCGTCTCCCTGAAATTTGTATATGTAACAATTTACCCCTCTGTGTTATGATAATGTGATTTTTTTACCTCATATGTTATGATAAGTATAACAATTTATCCCCTTTGTTATGATAAATATGACAATTTACACTCTATGTTACAACCATACTTTTCATGTCCGCTCTCAATTTTGGGAAGTGAGTTACACTCTCTGGTTGAACAGGATAAATTATTTCTTTAAAATTTTCATAGTGGGTAAATTGCTATTTTCAAATCACAGAAAAGTAAATTAAACATTATTCATTTCATATGGGATAAATTAACAAGAGCTCATAGAATATTTTTAAAAACATTTGAAGACACTAGAAAATATTGTAAATTAAAGAAAGTCCATATGGAACTTAAGTTATACTTTTCTATTTAAATTTTAATATATATTGGGAATATGGGTTCTTATGTTTATATAGAATATGTATAGAAGCAAGCCAATCTCATTCAATAAAAATCAATAAATAAATATATAGATGAACGGTACTTAGAGTAGGTGGAACGCGATCAAATTGCAAAAGTGCCCTATAACTTTTAAGACTATAAAATAGTCATTCACAATACATGACATATTTTAAGTCCTCCAACTTTAATCACATATCCCACTCAAAAAAAAAAAAAAAAACAAACAAAAAAAAAAAAAAATTTAATCACATTTCAAGTTTGATACGTTTGGTCTTGTAACTTTCAATGAAGTTCAGTTTCAGGCATGCAACAACAAACTAGGTCCTATAATTAATGACAAAGTTCAAATATTTAATTATAGCTAGGTAAAATTGCAAAAAAGGTTCCCAAACTAATTAATGATTTTGAATTTTCGTCCCAAACTTTATCACTTAGTCAAATTCGTCCCGTAACTTTATATTTTTTTGGAATATCTTTCCAAACTATAACACTTAGCCAATTTCGTCCCGTAATTTTTGTATTTTTTTGTCGAATATCGTCCCACTTGCCACATGGCTAAGCCAAGACGTGGTAAATTTTAGCATGAACAATTATCCAAGATTGTAGAATTCGTTCCAAACTAAAATGACCATGTAACAATAATAATTATCAAAGATAACTTGTCATTTTCATTAAATTAGAAATTTAATAATGGACTACATTCACGTAAAATGACAAATTGTGAGACGAAATTCGACGAATTAATATAGTTTGGGAAGAAAAATTAAAATTTATAATTAGTTTGGGACGAATTCTGCAATCTTGCATAATTGTTCATGCTAAAATTTGCCACATCTTGACACGTAAGCAGTCATGTGGCAAGTGGGACGATATTCCAAAAGAATATAAAATTACGGAATGAAATTGGCTAAGTGATATAGTTTGGGACGATATTCCAAAATTATATAAAATTACGGGACGAAACTGGCTAAGTAGTATAGTTTGGGAAAAAAATCTAAAATTACTGATTAGATTGGGATGTTTTCTGCAATTTTGCCTTATAGCTTTCTCATTTGGTGCATAAAGTAACTTGCTAAACGGTAACGTGCAGTAAATTTACACGTCTACACCTTTTATAAGATTAATTTCTAAAAATCAAACTTTATCTCTAATTACAGTACCAATTCTATTAATGCGGGACCAAAATTAAAATGCATTTGCAAGTAATAGGATTTTTTTTTTAACAAGTAATAGGAAATATGTCAAACAAGACTAAAATTGAAATGTATGTCCATTACAACATAACTATTCTTTTATAGAGTCCCAAAGTTACATGATTATTTTCAATAGAGGCCCCATTAAGAGTTGTAACTTATAACCATGATTGCAACAAGAATGGATACCTAAAGAAATTAAACAAAATCAAAATAAAACTTGGTGAAAACAAATTCTTAAAAAGAACTAAAATTTTAGTCATGATGCAATGAAAATGAACCACAATGTTTTAAACTGCCCGAGATTATTCATGAATGCTTGCAAGAACAAATTTTAAGCATGAGCAAGGCCAGTTGCCCAATTTAAATCCTCCCTAATTTACAAAATAATATCTTTAAAGGGATAAAATAGGAATAGAAAAAGAACCAACTTTTAGGCCTACGTGCTTGTTTTTACGGTTTGAAACTTCATTTGATGCTCGTTTTCTTGAACATTTGATTGATTACACCTTCAACGCGAGCTTCTGAGCAGCAAGAGCTTCAGCTTCAAGAGTTGGCTCCCACAAGAGTGTAGTTTCGGCAAGTAGTGCAGTCACAACATACGGGTCCATGTTGGAAGCCGGGCGTCTATCTGCCAAATAACCTATATACAAAAATAATTCGTTTTCAAGATTAGCACGTTCTTAGTGGTTGTTTTATCCTGTCTGAAGGTCATTTATGTTAAAGTTATTGGTTTTATCAATATAAAAATGCAGTGGCGTTTTGGTACCTTTGCCTTCCTTCTCAGTATCAGGTCCCACACGGATCGAGCAACCTCGATTAGCATCTCCCTGCATATAATCGTGAAACAATATAAGTAAAACTAACTCATAGGTACAAAATGAAACATATGGATTTCTAATTGACGGAAACGTATATATCTTTAATCTCACAAGACTACAAACTCAACATTTCAAGTCCTGCCTTTTGTTTACAACTTTTTAATTTATTTGTACATTTCGTCTTTTCTCTCCTTTTGATCCAATTCAGGACCATTAGTACCAAGTGTGCAAAATAGAGACTATCCTATAAGATCAAGGGTGCATAATTTGGATGGAAATAGGGGGTGGGACTAGAAGTGCAATTTTGCCATTTTCAATCATACCCATGAAAATTGGTCGATACTGGCAGTTTCTTGCTTTCCTGTCAATCGTCTCTCGTTTCCTTCTCCATAAGCACTGATATGCTCTTTGTGGCGGAGAGGTAGGTTCAGAATGGCTTTCTTTATTACATCAAAACCTCCTTCTTCTCTCATATTTAGTGTGCTGAAAATCCAAATAAATTATATACATAAACATTTCGGTTTAAAATCAAACTTTAATTGCAACCTCACGCATATTTTCCAACTCCTGTAAATACCGTTGAAATGTGACATATTTTGCCTAAGTTTCTAGAAAGTTCTACATGTATCAAGAAATATCATGATATCACATGTAGATTCAAAACAAGCATATGGTAGAGGAATCTAGAATAATATTTAATGTTCCTAGGAAATCTAAGATAGGAATGAATAGAATAATGAATATCCTAGAAAGTTTAGATAGTTCTAACTACCACATTATAAGAAAGCTATTGAATGAAAAAAAGAATTCTCTCCAAATATCATTCTCCTCCAACTAACTACAAATAATAAACAAACAAATCATCAACTTGATATCAATTTTACAATTAATTCAACCTCAAAAAACTCAACAAATACTAACTTACCTATAGTTGGTGTGGCACCCTGCACCATTCCTATATCCCTGGATTTTACGTATAACAAAAACTCAAAATTTCATAATTTTAGTACTTTTTTCTTAATTTAAAAACGTACTTATCTAATTCATTTCTCATACCTCGATTGGTTTTGGATCAAGAGTAAGAACAACTCCGGCTTGTTCTGTAATTCTCTGTCAAGATAAGAGAAATGCATGTTTGTTAGTCTTTAATCAAATAATACGGCGACGTTTCTACCTCTTCTATAGATATTTCTAGTTTGATAGAATAAATGGTCAATGATGTATGCAAGTTCGAATGTTCTCAGTTCTATGATGACAAATCATGAAGACCGTTCACTAGATGGCATAAAGTTTATAAACTGTAGTTTAATATTCTGATCATATGAATCGGATGAAACCACTTGCAACATTAGTGCGTGGAGAACACTTGCGAATTAAAAAACCACAAGGGAGGTATTCGACAATTCCAAGGAATAAAAGAGTATATTTTTTAGGGTGCACACGGAGGGTGTAAGGCTATCTCCAATTACTAAGGGGGAACACCTTGAAGGTATCGGATGGATATAATCATATCCATTGATTCAAGGAGAGGTCTCATTGAATTCAACCACACATTGCTCAAAAGGGTGGTGCAAGCCAATGTTGACTTGCCTCATCCCCTGAATCTTGAAGGCAATGATTTTTTGTTTTTATTTATTCTTAGTTTATAAAATACTTTCTTTCTTTTTAAATAAAAAATTTCTTTAATTTATGATTAATTTTAAAAAAGGTTAATCTTAATTTAAAAAATATAAACTTTAAATTAAGAAACTTAAAGAAAATTTAATTTTAAAAAATTAAACATTAAAAGAATGTAACTTTGATTTATGAAATTTAACATTAATTATTTGTTAATTTAATAACATTGTAAGAAACTTAAGTATAATTTATTATTATTAAGTGATAGTGAAAAAAAAAATGAGGATTGAAATTAAATGAAATTGATAGATTTAGTCATTGGAAATGACTATGAAAAGGAAAGCGGAAGCTGAACTGAGCTGGGGGGAAGCTGGACTTAGACTGACGGCATCACTGGAGATGCCCTAAATCCAGTTTTCCCTCACTCAGTCCAACTTCACCTCAGATTTCAAGTTCAGCTTCCATTTTCCTTTTCATAAGTCATCTCAAATGATTCAATTTATCAATTCCATTTAATTCCAATTCTCATTTTCCCCACTCTCACTTAATAATAATAATAGCAATATTAATAAAAATTAAACAATAATAAATAAATAAACAATAAAAAATAATAAGATATAATTTAAGATTGACATTAATAATAATACAACAACTAATTACTCATATAAGGAAAGCCACCCTCCCCGACATCGTCGTTGTCACAGTTAGTGCTATCGCCGCCAAATGGCGATCATATGTAATCGTATTTATTGTAGATATCTAACTATTCACCCAAGTGTTTCACTATATAATTGTTAGGGTTAAATATCGTTTTTAATTTAACGAATCGTATGTAAGCTTCATTAATTTCTTTTAAGGTTTCATTTTTATTAATTAAATTAAATTCGAGTTTCTAATAATTAACTTTTTAAAAGGATTTTAAAATTGGTACACAATAATACAACAATTAAATACTTGATTGACATGATTTAGGTATAATAAAAATAATTTAATATTGACATTAACTTTTCCAAAATAATACACAAATTTAAGGATTTTTTTAAAATTAAAACAAAATAAATTAAATTTGAGTTTATTAAATAAGAGTTACATTTTTATACTAAAATAACTTTTTAAAAATAGTACACAAATTAAATAAAACTAAGATTAAATAATAGTTACATTTTATTTAATAAGATATTTTAAAGAATTTTTTTTAAAATAAAAGGGTTTTTATTAAATAAAATAAATATAAACAAAATTTTAAAAAATGGATCAATAGGTGGCCGACAAGTGTAGACCGCCTGCCCAGCGAGTGATCCACCCAGATGGGTGAGGCAAGGCATTCAATCGGTGAATCAACAAATCAAGGCATAATTGCCTTTTCATCCCCTTTATTCATTAAACTTGATGACTTCCACCCCTTTAAATCCAAATCCAGCTTCCCACTCCAACATTAGAGATGTCCTAAGCTACCTATGTTCCATGTTTCGAGGGTGTAGAATGCAGAAAACCCTTCAATTTTTGGTGTATATACACATGGTTTTTTGCACTCTAAATAAAGAGGATTTTTGTATTTTGTATCTTGATTTAAAAGTTAGACTCGAAACACAATTCATTTAGCACTTTGCAACCTAATGTATTTTTTGGGGTGGATAAATTAGTCGATGGATTGGTAAAATAGTTATTTTTCGAGCCTTTCTGGTACTTTGCATCTTGGAAATATAATTTTTGGCACTTTGCACCCTAAAAATATATATTTTGTCACTTTACACACTTTAAATATAAATTTTGGCACTTTACTCATTGAAAATATAGATTATTGGCATGCTACACCAACAAATATAAACTTTTGGCAGTGTACGCCCCGACTTAAAAATTTTGACCCTAGAAATATATTTTGTTTGGCATTTTACACTATAATTTATTTTTCTTTAAAAAAAATATTCGTGAATAGGTAAAGAGATAAATTGGTCATTTTTCACGCACAAAAAATCAAACAGGAAAAATGAAAGCATGACCACGATATTTTAGAAGTATTCACAATTCTTTTATTTTATATTGCAAGAACCACACTGTGGTAAAACTTGATTACATCGTATATACCCCGTCTCAAAGGGCATATTATTAGTGATACGTTATCTACAACCAAAGGCTGATGGAGAGAGGGACAAGGGGGTCTATAGCCCCCCATCAATTTTTTTTTTTTTTTTTTTTTTTTTTTTTTGGGTTTTAGTATAGTTCTAGTTTTAAAAAAAAAAAAATAGTCCCGAAAAATTAGCACAATGAGCAATTCTCTAGCTCAAGTAAAAAATTAATCCAAATAAGAAATTAGTCCAATTAATTCAACTCAAGCTTAATCCATCATAATATTATCTAACTCTACCCAAGCGTCAATTAAAGCTCAATCCCAACAACTTCTCTTTTTTCGAGCTCTCGGCCCATCCCAATCAACTTGAAAATTATATTAGGAATATTCGATCAAATGATGAAATTTCTAGCTTGAAATAGACTGGTGATCTAGCTAAAGAGATGGTTGCAACTAAAAGGCATGTTGCATTCTCTTTTCTTTACAAACTTGTGACATTAACGCTAATTCTATTTGTTGCAACTGCATAAGTAAAGAGTGTTTTTCAGCTAAGAAAAGTAAGAATTAACTTAGTAATCGAATGGGCATATTTAGTTGTATTTCAAACGATGCTATCATGTACCGATTTAAAAAAATGAGAAATCGTCATGCTCAATTATTATTGTAAACGCGTAGATTTTTGGATTCTTTTAACACTATAACGGGATAACATGTGTAATTTAAATATATCGTTAGGGATTATTTTTGTCAAACTCCACCTCCCTATTTTTTTATTGCGTCTATATTTTCTCGTGTATATTACATGCTTTATGTTTGATTATTTTTTGTACTATTTAGCCCCCCCCCCCCCCCGGAACGAAAATCCTGAATCCGCCCCTATCTACAACCTCTACAACTATGTATGAAAATCAAAGTCTAGATTCTCAGTCATAACATATTACCAATAATAAATTCGCAGTAATCATAAAATCTGGCTCAAATAATGGATAATAAATAAAGTGTCACTAAACAATTGGAATAACCTAAAATCCACGCGTTGGAACTATAAAATATCAAAAAATTAACAAATATTATTTAATGAAAAAAAAAAGCTAAAATACCAAGATAATTGTAAAAAAAAATGATTCAATGAGTTCTCAGTATTGAGACGGAAATAGTGAGTGGGATTGTGAGTGATGCTCTTAAAATCTTCAACACTTTCCATCTTATAATGTAATATACATTATGGGGCTGGTTGTTTGGTGTTTGGGAAAGTAGTTTGGGAGAGCAGTAGAAGTTTGTGAAATAATCTCAATTTGCATAATGTTATTTATTTCAGTTTTTAGAGAGTGGTTTGAGAAATAAAGTAGGTATAGATTTTTTTTAGAAGAATTGTGTTGTATGTGTAAGATGTGTAAGACTTTATGTCAAATCATGTTTGTTGTGTGATAAATTGTGTAAGAGATATGATATTTTATGTCAAATTAGGGTAGGGTTTGTATAAGTTTTGTTTAGAGATTAAAAAATTGTTGTTTGTTTGAATTTTGATGAGAGTAGTTTGAGAAAATTAAGAGAGGACAAATTTATTTCAGAAAATAGAAAACTTGTTTGTTTGGCGATTCCCAAACACAAAATTTTTTTGGGAAACGCCAAACAAACAGGCCCTATATTTCTTCAACACTTTTTTTTTTTTATAATTAATTTCTTCAACACGTTCAATCTTATAATGATGAATACATTATATTTGTTGGGTAGATGTGGTCGAGGTTACCTTACTTTCTTGAATTGAGTGCGTGTGGACATCGTATATTTCCACGTGCACGAGCTTTTTTTAAGAAAAATAAATTATGGAGCAAAATGTCATATACATTATATTTGTTGGGTTGTATTTTTGGGGTGTTAAATGTCAATATTTTATATTCAGAAGAGTCTAGAGTACCAAATTTATATTTTGAGGGTGTAGAGTCCTAAAATTTATATTTTCAAGAGGCAAAGTGGCAAAAAAATCGAAAATAACTAATTTACCCTTCCACCGACGAATTATTCCACAAAAAACACACTAGGACACAAAGTGTTAAACGAATTGTGTTTCTAGGGTGCAAAATGTCAAAACTTTTAATTCATGATGCTAAGTACCAAAACTCTCTATTTTTAGGATGCAAAAAGTGCAAAATACACCAACGCATACATTCACCACATTAAGTATGAAATACAATAAAATAAAATAAGTATAGATAATTATTTTCTAATATTTGAATCATTTTGAAAATAATTTTGAATAACGATGTTAAAAAATTGATAAACCTTTTTTAGAAAATAAAATAGTTATTTTAAATAATCTTGAATAATTATTACAAAAAACAAATAAATCCTTTTCGAAAAGTAAAACAGTTGTTTAATAGGAGATCATAATTATTCAAGAACCTAAAATAATTACAATGTTTCTTCTTCCTTCATTTTCTGTTTATTTTACTGTTTATTTTACTAAAATAAGATTAATTAGTAAAATAAGTGTCCAAAAATATAATTTCAAATAAAATTTAATTCTAAATTAACAATATAGTAATTGTTTGAATATTTAAGGAACAAATAAAGTTTCTTGAACCTTAAAGCTCCTTTTAAACGGTGAAGTTCAAATTAATTCTTTTTTGGCAATGATTACAAAATTATGTTATGTGATGTAATGTATCTGGCATGATTTAATACTTGAAATTTTGAGATTATGTTTATTTTGGAAACTTGTTATATAATATCACCTTCATCAATCAAGGGACAATTCGATTAGTCTAAATCATATAGTTATTGCACCCAATACCAAAATTGGGCCGATTTAAATTTTTTGATCAAAAATTATAATCAGTCTTAGAACTGATGATTCAACCAAATTGATATGTTTTAACTAAATTACCCCCAAATTACAGCCATCTAAAATACATTCATTCCAATACTCGAATGTTATTCAGTAGCGGTACAAATTTAAAACAAGATCGGTTTGTGACATGGATCTTAATACAGTTACATTTATGACTAGTATAGTTAGGCATAAAAATCCTAATTCATGGCTGAACAAAATCTCTGATCTTAATACAGTTACATTTAATATTTTAAAATTGCAGATACTGATTTTAAATTTTCGTCCCGAACTATTTAACTTGGCAAATTTCATCCGTAATTTAATATATTTTTGGAATATCGTTCCAAACTAATTACTAATATTGATTTTTCGTCCCAAATTATATCAACTCACCAAATTTAGTCCCATAATTTACCATTTTGTATGAATTTAGTCTCAATATTAAATTTATAATTTAATGAAAATGACGTTCAATCTTGTAATTAATTTGGGACGAACTATGCAATATTATATAATTATTCATGTTAAAATTTATCTTGTCATGACACTTAAGCAGCCATGTGATAATTCATCGACAAATGCGCAATTCCGTCTTATAATTATGGTGGGACGATATTCCAAAAAAATATTAAATTACGGGACGAAATTCGCCAAATTAAATAGTTTGGGACGAAAATCCAAAATCAGTGATTAGTTTGTGACGATTTTTGCAATTTTTCCTTAATAATACATGATGTCTACACCTAACAAGTCCTATTTTGTCAACTTCACACATTTTCTATTGGCACCACCTTCGTCCCCGGTTCATAAGAAACATATGTTACCCGAGCTATAGATAGGAGCAACTCGTCTATAACATCAGGATAATTCTTTTTCAAGTTTTTGAATCCATCTGTTTGCAATACACCTGAAAAAAGAAACAGTTCATTCAAAGCGCGCATTTGAGTTGCATCTTAGCATGGTTAAACAAAAAGATAATAAATTCTAGCTTCTAATTATTTGACCCAACCAAATATCATATGAGACCAAACAGGCCACAAATTTTAAAGATTACCTTTAAGATTGTCAGGAAGTACAATAAATTCAAGGCACGCTGATTTGAGTAGTATACAACCATGTTTCTCTGCTAAACCTAGACTTGATGCTACAGTGTCAATGTCAATGTTTTCGTAAAGTCTTGCCTTACAAAGTGTCTTCAATCTCTCAATTCCATACCGATCCGCTGCAACTAGAAGATGTTGGGTCATCACAGTGGCTTTGAGACCCGCAAGCTCTTCTTCCACATCAGGTATTGCATCATAATATATAAAGTGAAGTAAGGCCTGCAAATTACCAACCAATACAAGAACACGCCAAATAATTTGCAGGAATTTTGTGAACATACGAGTAACGTGCCAAGATTTAGGGTAAAATTTCTGTAATATATTCTAATAAAAGGCAAAATTGCATTTCCACATTTTAGTCTTACAAAATTGGATCCTCATCACTTTTGGCCCCTATTTTCAGAAACTGCACTCTGGTCCTAATTTTAAAAATGTTTTGTACATTTGGTCCAAAAGTTCAAAAATTAAACTATTCTATGGACCAACAATATTAAGGATCATATCATGTGGGACTAAAAATACAATTTTAGAACTTAATAAAAGAATATAGAGATTTATGATGAACCTTGAAAACAGAAGCTTGCATCTCTTTAATTCTAATTCGTTGGGTGTTCTCTTCCTTTAAAGGACCAAAAAATTGTGCTTTAAAAACTGGAGAACGAGTTGAAAGGATTAGCTTATGTGCATTAAATATTTCCCCTTCAACTTCAAAAGATACGTCACTTCCCTCCTTGCTTTCCAATAGCTGACCATAGATTTGTCCGAGGTTAGACAATGGTAGTGGAATAGGTTTCTTCACAACATAAACAGTGCATTGAATCGTGAGACAATCATCTTTTATAAATTGTGATGCTTCAAGTTCAGTTCTTTTGTAGAATTTCGCATAACCCCTGCAAAAATAGACACATATCATCATGAACACTAAACAACAGCAACTATACACATACACATACAACACAGGGAGACAAATGCTATGACCTACCAGCCCTTAACCTCCGTGAATGGCCCGATCATCTTTGACCCCATGGCAAATTTTGCATCACTCTGCTTATGCCACTTATTCCCACTTTGATCCAACAATACATACTCACAGTAAGCCTCTACTCCTTCGTCATACTTGCTAACCAGTGCAATAAATAACGAAACATAAATGTCGCCACTTTCATCTTTTCTGTTCCCATCAGGGTAAAATTGAATTTCCCACAAGTGCCCTCCAACACAGAAAGTATCTGAAGGTATGTACTTCCCGACCCCCATACCCTTTGTGAAAGAAAACCCTCGGATTTTTAAACTCTGAGATCCTTGTACGGTCACAGTTGTCGCTAGATTCAAACTTGCCATTATTAACAATATGCTTAAACAAAACAAGATTATTTAAGTTTGATAAAGAATGGAACTTGACGGGACTAGATAAGTACGGTTCGCGTTAAAAATTGGGGCAGTTGAACTGATTCGTAAATTCTCTCTAACAAAAAACTGATTTATACTTTGATTCGAAAATAATTACATTGGAGATCATAAAGAGCCCTGATTTTTTTTTTTTTCCAAACAGAGTTTTTTTGGAGAAGCTAGTAAAGATGGAATGCGTGTAGATTTTTGTCTGATATTATGATATATCAGCAAATATTCACTTACCAAAATAGTTTCGGAGGAGACACCTTCCTCTCTCACATGAACTGGGTTGTATTTTGATTGGAGATAGTGAAGAGAAGAGCCCTGGTTTTTCGAAATAGGGTTTTGGTTAGGGGTGAACGCGGTCGGGTTTTAGCGGGTGACAACGAAAAAATCAACCCGACCCGATACATGCGGGTTGCCAAAATTTCAAACCGCACCCATATTTTTAAGTTCATAAACCGCGCGGTTCGGGTGAGGCGGGTGTGGGCGGGTGACGGGCGGGTTGGCGGTTTGAACCATTGAATATAGTATATTCAACTAACTTATACTACATAAAATTCAATCTTACTAGGAAGAATAAAAATAAAATAAGATTGCGCAAACTCATGGTTAACCGCCCATTTTGCAACTATAATTCCTAGCTACACAATTTTTCAATCCGGTTTGTTCAACAAAATTAATCATTGGTACGAAGGTACGAGCTTGAAGTGTCCATAAGCTTGAAGCATATAGGGGGTTGATTTTTATGGGTAGGATCAATTCTTACAATTGTTTTATAAGAAGAAACTACATACATACAGTGCAAAAATTAATAAGTTAATTGATGCATAAGTTACGGTACTTTTTTTTTTTATAGAAATAAAAATAAAATTTAAATATATTTTAAACTCAAATATTCTCCAAACTCTTTTTGTGTACTGCAAAAGAAAAGGGATCTACAGTTAACAAGAGCACGTAAAATAAGGTAGGTGTGGCAAGATATTTAAACTAAACATCCAGCAAACGGAATTGGGTACTTGGTTAATAACTATGAATAACTTACACTTAGAAAACTTTGATGTTCCTCTTTCCTCTTGCTCGCTCAAATTTCCTACCCTTGACTCGCACATATGGTTTGGTGTGACTTATGAGTGATGAAAATTGAGAACAAATTTTGAATCTTAATTTTTGAGGAAAGGCGCATTGGAGAATAAAACTGGAGAGTGGAGCAGGCATGAAGCTTAGAGATGGAAAATCCTAATTATTTCTCAATATTTTGTTTGGTAAGTGGTGTTGGGCAGAGAAAACATATAATATTTGGATGGGTCGGGTTAGAGGCGGTTTTTAACAATTAAAACCGCAACCCGACCCATAACTTTCGGGTGGTCACAATTTCAACCCGTTACTAGTTTTATAAAATTAAAAACCGTCGGGTTCGGGTTGGGTCGGGTCGGGTGGAGCGGGTCGGGCGGGTTAGACGGGTTAATGAACACCCCTAGTTTTGGTATTGGAATTGGGATTGGGGATTTACAGAAAGGAAGGAGACCTTTTTTTAACAATAAATTCATTAATCATTATCAATAGTCATATATATCATAAATAATTTCAATATTTGTTCAAATACAAAAAATCACAAAGAATAAGGGCCTGTTTGTTTGGACTTTCGGATAGTGGTTTGAGAAAGTGGTAGAGGTTTGAGAAATAATCTCGATTTGCGTAATGTTGTTTGTTTGGGTTTTGGGAGAGTTGTTTGGGAAAAAAAATAGGTGTAGCCGCAATTTTTGACTTTTCTAATATAGAGATAAATAGAAATAGAGTAGAAAAGTGGCATGTTTGTTTGGCCTTTCGGAGAGTGGTTTGAGAAAAAAATTACTGTAGCTAATTAATTGGGAAAGTGGTTGGGTTGGTTGTTTGGCCTTTCCGAAAACCAAAATTTTTTTTGGAAAAGCGAGACAAACAGGCTCTAAGTTACTAACAAACACATGAAAAAACAAAATTTCAAAGCAATAATTTAAATACTAATTTACACTTATGTTTGTTTCGATATTGGACTAATAATTTTTATGGAATGACATTAAGTTTTCTCTTAACCCAACATTGCATTTTAAAGTTTCCAAAATTACTACAATAACATCGCATAACCCAAAAATAATTGATTTATTTCCATGTTTTCATGCTCCAAAATCATTAACTATATAACATCGGTTCTATATTAGATCTAGAAAAAAATCGACTCAGAAGAATCAAATTTATATAGTGTTAATTAAACTGGGTTATGCCAAAATTGATAAGATAATATTCTCTAATTTATTCTTAGAGTGATATATTAAATTGTTATGTAAAAGAAAAGAAAAAAAAACGATTTTTTTTTCTAATTTGTGACATGATATATAGGAAATGGTGAATTGTTAGGACATCTCCAGCCGAAGGGGGAGGCAAGCAACAGTTCCCCCGTCGGTTGGAGACAAGCTCCCCCCGGATGGCAGACAGGCATCCGGGGGGAGTTGCCTGTCTGCGGGCAGGCAGACTGCTCCTGGACGCGCACGTGCTCCAAGCTCTGTGTAAAAAATATATATAAACTTTTTAATACTTATTAATTATGGTTTAATGTTTTCTTTTAAAAAAACTTAACCATAATTTTGAAAGACATAATGTTTTCTCCTTCAATTTCTTTACATACAAACTTTTCTTTTCACTTCAACTGTGTTAATAATAATTGTTGTTGTTTTTCATTAATTATTTTTACTTATTTTTTATTTTTTTATTTTTTTATTTTTATAAATCCTTTATTATTATTATTATTATTATTATTGTATTTTTGTATTAATAATAATACAATAATAATAATAATACAATAATAATAATAATAATAATAATAATACAAAAAATAATAAAAAAATACTAATAATATTATAAAATTACAGGAGATAAAGTGTTTTATTTTTAATCACAAGGGGGTAAATTGAATATTATGCATTTCATAGGGGGGTGAATTATCATTAACTTTAGAGAAAAATTGGATTTGGTACCAAAGTTGTCAAGTGGTACCAAAGTTGCAAGTTGGCATATCCTATGATACTCAAAAAGCAAATGTCCCTTAATAATAATAAAATATAGTTACAATTAAAATTAAAAAAAACTTAATTTAAAGAAAATTACACAATCATACCAATACTAAGAGCATCTCTAATGACTCCGAGAGGGAATACCCTCTCCCTCTCCCCCCTCTCCCTCTCCCCCTCCCTCTCCCTCTCTTCCTAATTTTTTAGTCATCTCTAATGACTCATTCTATCAAACTCATTTAATAATAAATTTTATCCTTCTCCATTATTATTATTATTATTATTATTATTATTATTATTATTATTATTATTATTACTACACCAAAAATAAATTTAAAATTAATATTAATTTAAAATCAAAAGCACATTAGGGAACTTAGAAAATAAAAAATTACATCAAATATTAAATTAATTCATATAAGAAAATTCATCATCTTCGCCATATTCGTCTATGTTTTAGTCGAACATGATTTCATGATTGTATCGCATTATTTTAAATTTTTAGAAAGAATTATTTTTGGGTGATAAATACAACCCCAAAATTATTAAAACAAATAAATATTAAAATAATAGTGTTAATTTAATGAAATGAAAGTTATATTTTTATAATTAAAAATAATTATCTACAAATAATATACAAATTTTAGGAATTTTTTATTTGTAAATAAAGATAAAAAAAAAGGAATCAAATAAAACAAAACAAAATCACAAAAAAAAAAAAAATAGCATGTGAGGGAGGGGGATTGGATGGGAGAAGCTCCCCCTCCCCCTCCCTTCAAGGTCCCTCTAGGGTCCCTTTAGTCTGTATACCCTCTCCCTCCCCCTAGTCATTAGAGATGAATTTTTTTCCCCCTTCCCCCCATATACCCTCTATGGCATCTCCCCACTAGTCATTAGAGATACCCTAATAGTGATACAAACATTTTCACATTTCGTAGAGCCCGTGCTAATATTTATTCAGGACCAACGCGAAAGGTTAATCCAAGATCAGAAACCCTACCTAAAATAGTAGCATGATAAAAAAATATTTACTTTCATATTTTATCTATTTACTTTCGATCTAAGTATATCATTATTTATTTGGCAACTTTGAATTTAATCAGAGAAGATGAGTTGAACCTAACTCTTGCCCCGATCTTAAATTAAACATAACTCCGAATCACTAAAACAATTCACATCAAAGATGTTACAATACAAATTTGACCCGTGCGATCATATATAAATATATTTCCTTAATTTGACCCATTCATCTTCGACCCAACCCGACTAATTACCACCTTAATCGGATTCAGGTGTCGTAAAATTATTTGGTACTTTGAATCTGAAATACGACACTGCACATGCATGGAATTCGACTCAATTCTGTTTTATTTTATCGATAGTTCATGTTTCATGTAATAAGACTGCCAATGTATTTTTCTGGTATACCGAATGTTAACTCTTAAAGGAAATTGTCCGAGACAAATTTTAGTGGATTACCAGAATTTGTGAAACATCTACCTACTTTAATTTGATATGGCCTGTTTGGTTATTTAACTAGGGAAAAATCATCTATTCATTTACTAAGTTCTTTGAATAAATCGACTTTAGCTTGGATGCCTGGAAATTGTGAAACATGTGGAGATATTTGATGTGGCTAGCTCAATTTCTTTCTTTATTAATAATGTAATTCATTTAACCCAGTACAATGAATTGATCACTTTGTTTGATGTTTGGCTTCTGTTAATTCAAATTAATGTGACCCCTACCGAACTTAATTATTCATTAAGAATTATATGATGCGTCATAAAGCAATACGACGTAGTAGTCAATCGTAAACTTCGGAACGACTTAATTGCCCATGTGTGGGAAAGGCACGGTCGATGATTTTTAGTATGTATTCCTATTTGTTTAAATATTTTAAGTGTTCTATTAAGAAGTTTAACTTTTTAAATATGTAATTTTGTTAAATTAAATCGTATTTATATAAAAGTTTATATTTTAATATTAATAATATTAATAATAATATTAGTAATAGTAATAATAATATGTAATAATAATAATAATAATAATAATTATTATTATTATTATTATTATTATTATAAAATAATCGCAATCACTTATATATATATCAATTTATACTCAAGTTTTAATCATATTAAAGTTCATTTATTTGATTCATTTGTACATTTTATCTAAATTAAAATACAAATTTAAAATATCTAATTAAAACTAATTCATGTGAAGATTTAATTTTTTAAAATGTAAAATTTATTAAATCATACACAAAATTTATAAAAATAAAAAATGAACAAAATACGAAAAAACATATAGCTTGCGAGAGCCGAGGGGTAAAGGAGGAGGGGCAAGCTTTTGCCCTTTCTTTCCCACTCCCACTCCCACTCTCCTCCCCCTCCCCACTCCCCCCACCATTGAAGACCATAGAAAAACCCCAAAATCCCCCTTCCCCGAACGGCAAGTTTCCCCCCTTTCTCTCTCATTCCCCTCCCACTCTTCTCCCCCTCCCCACTCCCCCCCCCCCTCCCCCACTATTGAAGACCACAATTATTTTCCTACTCAAAATACCCTCCCTCTCTCCCTAACGATTAGAGATACCCTAACAGAACAACAAAACATAAAAAGAGTTCTCATTTTTTTCAATAAGTGATGACAATAGTCGGTAAACAGCTCTTTTTCAAATCATAAATAAACATTATTCATTTCACATGGATAAATTAACATTAGCTCATAGAAAATTCTCAAAAATATTTGGAGACCTTAAAAAACATTGTAAATTAAAGAAAGTCCATATTAAAGGCAAATTATACTTTTCTATTTAATATTTAATATATATTGGGAATATGGGTTGTTATGTTTATATAGAACTAGAAAAATGCACGTACGTTGTACGCGTCTAGTTTTAATTTAATAGATATTTTCATAAATTAAGGCAAAATTAGCTTTTTTTTATGTCATAAAGTATCATATATATATGACTGATATTCAATTTATTTTTGTGAAATTTATTTTTATAAATTATTGTTGTTTAAAAAAATGATGACTTCAAATAGTTGTAATAAAATATAAAATGATGATTGATTTAATCATGACATCTTATAAAATTTATTCTAGAATAAGATAATAAGGATATTATTTAGTTCATTCCATAATACGTAGCTTTCATGTTAAGTTTATCCGTTATTCACCGATGACACATGTTTTATCCGTTTCTTCACAAAGTTCACCCGAACTTTCATCTATTTCACATGTACTCATCGATTTCACAAGCCTTTTTTCTTACCGATTTCACCAGTGTTCACACGAATGTGTCATATTTATTTTTCACTATTTCATTATTTTACCAATTAATATATTTATTTTAACAAATTTTTTTATTGATTATAACATTTTTCATTGTTATATTGTTTTTCCATTTTTCATTGATTTTTTTTCCAAGTTAAACCATTTTCCACCAATTTCGTCTTGTTTTATTCGGTTAAAGTTTAATTTCTTCGCCTATTTCACTGATTTCATGTATTCACCTGAATTTTTCATTGATTAAACATGTTTTCACCAACTTCAAGCTTTTTTGATCGATTTTATCATTTTCACTTATTTTATCCGTTTTCATTCGTTTCTTTACAAAAAAATTTCCAATTTTTCATCGATTCGTATGTTCTGGCTGTTTAATTTTTCTTACCAGCTCATATTTTTTTAGCAATTTGTCTTTCTTTTAATCGGTTATAGCATTTTTCATTGTTTTCCCATTTTTTTTAGATTTCTTTTGTTTTATTTTTATTGATTTAAACCATTCTTCTATCAATTTCACCTTATTTTTGTAAGTTAAACTTTTTTTAATTGATTTCACTCATTTTTACCATTTATTCAGTTTTATCTATTTTTCATGTTTTTTCACTGATTTCATTAGTTATTCCCCTGAATTTTTTCAATAATTAAATATGTTTTCATTGACTTTATGTTATTTTTTATCGATTTTATCCTTTTTTCGCCGGCTTTCTTGCTTGTTTTGGATTTCACCGGTTTCATCACTCTTCTTACAAATTTCACTTGTCATAGATTTCACATATTTCACCCCCTTTTTTTTTTATCGATTTCAAATATATTTACGATTTCACATTTTTTAACGATTTCGCTCATTCTTTAACCAACTTCACCAGTGTTCACCAATTCAATCGGATTTTCTTCGATTGCATATTTTTTATTATTGATTTGAGCAATTTTCATCGATTTCACCAGTTTTTTTGACTAATTTCACTCATTTTTTAAAGAAAATAAATTCTTGAAAGTTCAAAGTTGTACACTTCTTGATATTTTTTATATTTTGCTTTTCTAGCCAAATAAACATTAAATATTTAGCTAAGTAATAAGCATTTTTGGTTCATTTATAGGTAAGATGCGATTCTATTTTAACTTTTCATTTTTCAGTTTTTTTTTCTTCTTCTATAGCAGAATGATATATAAGAAAATTTAATTTTAATATTTTGTTTTTAGAATATATGCCTTATATTGTACTAAATCTTTCAATGATATAAATAACATATTTTTTTACTTAAAACGTATGGATTAAAATAATTTTACATATATATTATAGAAGCTATTTGAAATAACAACTTTTTTTTTCATATGATTTTTTATGAGATATATAAGATAATTTCTAAATTTTAGCAGTTAGTAGGAGATAAATATAATAAGATTCCATTTCTAAATATACATTTACCATAATTCATATAAAAAGATCCGTGTTTAATTATATTCTTCTACTATTTTTACATATTTACTATTAAATTAAATATTATTTTACAATAAATTTTAATATATATTGGGAATATGGGTTCTTATGTTTATATAGAATATGTATAGATCGAAGCAAGCCAATCTCATACAATAAAAATCAATAAATAAATATATAGATGAACGGTACTTACATTAGGTGGAACGCGATCAAATTGCAAAAATAGCCCTACAACTTTTAAGACTATATAAAATTTTCATTCACAATGCATGACATATTTTAAGTCCTCCAACTTTAATCACATTTCAAGTTTGTCCTATCTATGACACATTCAAGGCCGGCCCCAGACATTTTGGGGCCCTAGGCGAAAGTAAACTTCGGGGCCCTATATTATAAGAAAATTTTGTAATAAATTTATGTTCGTATATTTTTTAAAATGCAAAACCATTGATTAATACACATTTAAATTTTTACCAACTATCTTTTTCTAAATAGATAAAATGACAAATACTCCTAATTTCAAGTTTGTCCCATGACACATTTGATCTTGTAACTTTCAACGAAGTTCAGTTTCAGGCATGCATTAACAAACATGGTCCTATAATTAATGACAAAGTTCCAATTTTTAAGGTATAAGGGCATCTCCAGTGTTGCATTCAGTCCAAGTCCAGCTTTCCCTCACTCAGTCCAGCTTTCCCTTTCTTTTTCATAAGTCATCTAAAATGTTTCAATCTATCAATTACATTTAATTAAATTCTCATTTTCCCCACTCTCACTTAATAATAAAAATAATAGCAATAATAATAATAATAAAAATTAAACAATAATAAATAAATAAATAATAAATAACAATAAGATATAATTTAAGATTGACATTAATAATAACAATAATAACAATAACAACAAATATTTTTTTTTTTAAAAACACAACAATACAACAATTAAATAGTTGACAACAAATAATTTTTTTTTTAAAATTGATGCACAATAATACAACAATTAAATACTTGATTGACATGATTTGAAAATAACAAAAATAATTTAATATTGACATTAAATTTTCCAACATAATAGTTACATTAAATTTACATGAAATTTAATTTTATTAAATAAAAGTTACATTTTTATACTAAAATTAACTTTTTTAAAATAGTAAACAAATTAAATAAACTAAGATTAAATAAGAGTTACATTTTATTAAATAAGGTATTTTAAATAATTTTTTTTTAAATTATAAGGATTTTTATTAAATAAAATAAATAAAAACAAAAAAACAAAAAAAAAATAAAGGGAATGAACAGGTGGCCGACAAGTGTCGACCACCTGCTGGCTGGGGAAATTAGCTTTTTTCCCCCTTTCTACATTTTTGTTCATATTTTCACCCCCTAGATCCAAATACAGCCTCACCTTGGTACATAGGAGATGCCCTAATTATAGGGACTTCCTATGTTGTTTTGTGCATTTCATGTCCAATCCCCTCCAATAATCATAATTACAATGACCTCCCCTGAGGTTTCAAAAATCTTACATTCATTAGGGTTATGTTAGTTTGTGATGACATCATCGTCCATTTTTTATTGAACTTCCTATTTTACCCTTGTTGTTACTATAGAATTTTAGTGGACTATTATGCCCTTGTTATGTTTGGTACATAGAAGGGTTCTCTTTGTAGTATAAATGTATAAGTATGGATCCATATGTTATAAATTTAAATAAAACTTATAATTGGTTTATTAGTTGCGACCCCCAGGGGCGAAACTCAAGTTCGAATCCTACTGGAGACACCACACTGGGAAGGACCTATACTTTTTGCACTATTTGGTCCAAGTCACAATGGCAACAATGTATCTCTCTGAGGATGTGAAACTGTGGTGGCGGACGCGACATGAGGACGTGCTGGAGGGCTGTTGCGAGATCAACGCATTGGAGGAACTAAATAGGGAGCTCAAGGAAAGGAGTTGTTCCTGCCTGGGAACGTTGCATGGCTCACACAAGAGTCCCTAATGCAGACGGACTGGCACTGTTCGAGAAAATCAAAGCAGACTATAATTATGATTAATTATAATAAAAATATAAATACATTCAACTTTCATATTTTAACCTGTAATTTTGAAAATCATAAGTACAATGATAAATGAATGAATTACGTTTAATCATGAGAAGAAGAAAAAAACGTGAACATAAATTATTGAACATTATAAATGCTCACATGTTCATAATTAATCCATACTATAAAATTTTAACTAAAAAGTATTTTTTTTACAAAAAAATAAAAATACTCATTCCAATACACGTTTTTATAAATATTTATTATAAAATCATAAATATTAAAAAAATTACTATAAATCAATAAAAAGAAAATTAATATATATTATTTTAAAAAAAGACCTCACCACCCCCTAGCCCACCCCACCCACCCTATCGTGAGTTTTACTGCCTACTTCAGTTTTCCAATAACATCTCCTTCAATTGTGGTCGAAATTTTCATTTCCTGATATCATTTTGCTCGTCTCATTCACCCGCACTTCCCTGCTGGATTTATTTTTCATTTTTTCGCTTTTTGCTCAATTGCAGAAAATCCCCAATCTCTAGGGTTTATTGCAATCGACATTTTTTTTCCTATTTCCGTGTGATCCCCATTGGAATCAATCCTTTGAGCAGTTAGTAGGTCCTTTCGCACCTCAATTTACCGTGATTTCGTCCAATTGCAGCAAATTTTTTTTAAAAAATATTCCCAATTTGGAGTTCGCAATCTCGACTGATTCTTGTTGATTTTGTGATTGATTTTGGTTCTTTTTATGTTGTTTCAGATGGAAGTTGCTTCAATTTGTTTCGGTTTAGATGAATTTAGGAATTGGAGTCTGCTGTTATCGTGAAATTGCTTGGGGAAGACGAGTAATTTTGAATCTAACATTACAAATACACCCCGTGACATATAATATATTATAAATACATCCCCTGTGACATGCATATATTACAAATACACCCCTTGGAGTAATTTGTGCATAATTGCAAGGATAAATAAGACATTTCTTAATCAAAAATTTTTACTTTTTTTTTTTAATTAAAAATGACGAGGGTAATTACATCATTTCACAGATTCCGTCCAACTCTGTTGATATCCGTTAAAGTTTTGTAAGGTTTTTAAAACTTCAAGGAAAGTCATTGTAATTATGATTCTTGGAGTGGATTGGACGCAAAATGCACCAAACTACACGGAGTTCATGTAATTATCCCAATTTTTAATTATAGCTTTCTCATTTGGTGCATAAGTAATTTGCTAAACGGTACCCGTGCCCGTAAATTTCCACTTCTACACCTATGATAAGATTAATTTTTAAAAATTTAACTTTGTCTCTAATTACATGACCAATTCTATTAATACGGGACCAAAATTAAAATGCATTGCAAGTAATAGGATTTTCGTTTTTTTTAAACGAGTAATAGGAAATATGTTAAACAAGACTAAAATTGAAATGTATGTCCATTATAACATAACTATTCTTTTATAGAGTCCCAAAGTTACATGACTATTTTCAATAGAGGTCCCATTAAGAGTTGTAACTTATAAACGTGATTGCAACAAGAATGGATAACCAAAGAAATTAAACAAAATAAAAATAAAACTTGGTCAAAACAAATTCTTAAAAAGAACTAAAATTTTAGTCATGATGCAATGAAAATGAACCACAATGTTGTAAACTATCCGAGATTATTCATGAATGCTTGCAAGAACAAATTTTAAGCATGAGCAAGACCAGTTGCCCAATTTAAATCCTCCCTTATTTAGAAAAAAATATCTTTAAAGGGATCAAATAGGAATAGAAAAAGAACCAACTTTTAGGCCTACGTGCTCGTTTTTACGCTTTGAAACTCCATTTGATGCTCGTTTTCTTGAACATTTGATTGATTACACCTTCAACGCGAGCTTCTGAGCAGCAAGAGCTTCAGCTTCAAGAGTTGGCTCCCACAAGAGTGTAGTTTCGGCAAATAGTGCAGTCACGACATACGGGTCCATGTTAGAAGCCGGGCGCCTATCTTCCAAATAACCTATACGCAAAAATAAGTTGTTTTCAAGATTAGCACGTTCTTAGTGGTCGTTTTATCAAGTCTTAAGGTCATTTATGTTAAAGTTACTGGTTTTCTCGATATAAAAATGCAGTGGCCTTTTGGTACCTTTGCCTTCCTTCTCAGTATCACGTCCCACACGGATTGAGCAACCTCGATTAGCAACTCCCTGCATATAATCATGACACAATATAAGTAAAATTAACTTACAAAATGAAACATATGGATTTCTAATCGACGGAAATGTATCTTTAATCTCATAAGACTACACACTCAACACTTCAAGTCCCGCCTTTTCTTAACAACTTTTTGATTTATTTTACACATTTCGTCTTTTCTCTCCTTTTGATCCAATTCAGGACCAAAAGTGTAAATCAGAGACGGTCCTATGAGACCAAATGTGCAAAATAGAGACTATCATATAAGATCAAAAGTGTATAATTTGGATGGAAATGGGGGTGGGACTAAAAGTGCAATTTTGCCATTTTCAATCATACCCATGAAAATTGGTCGATACTGGCAGTTTCGTGCTTTCCTGTCAATCGTCTCTCGTTTCCTTCTCCATAAGCACTGATATGCTCTTTGTGGCGGAGAGATAGGTTCAGAATGGCTTTCTTTATTACATCAAAACCTCCTTCTTCTCTCATACTTAGTGTGCTGAAAATCCAAATAAATTATATACATAAACATGAACATTTCACAAACTTCAATTGCAACTTGTAAATACTAACTTACCTGTAGTTGGTGTGGCACCCTGCACCATTCCAATCTCCTTGGATTTTACATATAACAAAAAATCATATTTTCATAATTTTAGTACCTTTTTTCTTAATTAAAAAACATAGTTATCTAAATTCATTTCTCAGTACCTCGATTGGTTTTGGATCAAGAGTAAGAACAACTCCGGCTTGTTCTGTAATTCTCTGTCAAGATAAGAGAAACGCATGTTTGTTAGTCTTTAATCAAATAATGCGATGACGTTTCTAACTTTTCTATACATATTTCTAGTTTGATAGAATAAATGGTCAATGATGTATGCAAGTTCTAATGTTCTATGATGACAAAACATGAAGAACGTTCACTAGATGGCATAAAGTTTATAAATTGTAGTTTAATATTCTGATCATATGAATCGGATGAAACCACTTGCAACATTAGTGCGTGGAGAACACTTGCAAATTAAAACAACACAAGGTAGGTATTCGACAATTCTAAGAAATAAAAAGGTATATTTCAGGGGTGCAAGGTGCCTATTTTTCATGTTTCGAGGGTGTAAAATGCAGAAAACCCTTTAAACTTTGGTGTATATCTACACATGGTTTTGACACTTTGCAGTTTGCACTCTGAATAAATAGGATATTTGTATTTTGTGTCCTGATTTAAAAGTTAGACTCGAAACACATTTCATTTAGCACTTTGCACCCAAATGTATTTTTTGGGGTGGATAAATTCGTCAATGGAATGGTAAATAGTTACTTTTTGAACATTCCTGGTACTTTGCATCTTGAAAATATAATTTTTAGTACTTTGCACCCTAAAATGTATATTTTGTCACTTCACATCCATTAAATATAAATTTTGGCACTTTACTCATTGAAAATATAGATTGTTGGCATGCTACACCAAAAAATTATAAACATTTGGCATTTTCCGCCCCGACTTAAAAACTTTGACCCTAGAAATATATTTTGTTTGGCATTTTACACTATAATTTATTTTTCTTTGAAAAAAATCGTGAATAGATAAAGAGATAAATTGGTCATTTTCCCGCTTTTTTAGAAGTATTCACAATTCTTTTATTTTATATTGCAACAACCACACTGTGGTAAAACTTGATTATCATTAGTGATACGTTATCTACAACCAAGGGCGGATGGAGAGATGGACAGGGGGTCTGTAGCCCCCCATCAAAACTTTTTTTTTTTTTTTTTTTTTTTTGGGTTTAGGCCATCTCCAATGGTTAGGGCTCCGTGGGGGAATTAATTTCATTTTTTTCCTTTGCCCACTCTCACCTATTAATATTATAGTTTTAATTTTTTTAATACGGAGTATTAATTAAAATAACACATTATTACAACAATACACAACATTAATTACACAAAAATACACAACATAATCAAGAAAAAGAAAATAAAAATAGTCCTAAAGCTCCTTATAAACCTCATAAACATAGTGTTGGAAAAAGTAAGTTAATGGACCATTTTGGACGCATTTTAAGTGGGACCCATTTTGAGTAAAGAGTCGGGTCTTGATGGAATTATATTCTACTCAGTGAGTAGATTAAAATGGTATATAGTACGTCCAAATCGGAGTACGAGTGAATGAGAAATTAAATCTCAAAGTTCACATATGTAATGGGAAAAATTGGAAAGAAATAGACTAATCCCACATTGAAAGTGTGATAAGAAAAAATTGGGTTTATATATGATTTCTAAACCATAAGGATTAAGAAATTATTACTAGAAGGCTCCCTCCTTGCGCGCAGGGGAGGGGGGGTGCAAATCTTGGATCGGATTACTACTTGTGCATGCCCGCGTCCTAATTTCGTATTTTAAAAAAAATTATTTGTATGAATGTTTAATTAAACAATAGCATAACACATTAATTAAACAAGACATTAATTAAAATAACACATTAATTACAATAACACATTAATTAAAATAAAACACTAATTAAAACAACACATTAATTACAACAAAACACAACATTAATTAGATTTAAATACACAACAATATATATAAATACACAACATAAATATATTAATACACACATCAATACAACACAAAATAAAATAAAAAACAAAAAAAAAGGGACGAATCAGGTGCCGCCTGTTTTAAAGAGGGGCGGCCATCACTCCCACTCACGCCCCGATCCCCCGTACGAGCCGCCCCGAGACCGCAGCCCAGCCCCAGCCGCCCCGCAGGCCACCCCGCCCCGCCAGCCCGCGCCGTCTCCAATGGTTTTCCGCGTGAGCCCGAGACCGGGAACGGCCATCTCCATTGGATGGCCTTAGTATAGTTCTAGTTTAAAAAAAAATAGTCCCGAAAAATTAGCACAATAAGCAATTCTTTAGCTCAAGTAAAAAATTAATTCAAATAAGAAATTTGTCCAATTAATTCAACCCAAGATTAATCCACCCTAATATTATCTAACTCTATCCAAGCGTCAATTAAAGCTCAAGTCTTTTCTTAACTTCCAACATCTTCAATCCCAACACACTGAAATGGAATAAATTTGTATGTTGATTTCTAGTTGTTTAATTTCTTTGAATTTTCTTGTTCTAGTTTGTGTACCAAATCCCTAATGTACATTGAATAAGGAGCCTAAGACTAGGCCCTCATATTAACTAACTATTCTGTAAAGCAATTAATTGTTGATGTCCTACCAACCCTTTTAGTAGAACATGCATGTCTTGGAGCAAAAAAATCAACTTTTATCTCCAAAAATCCACATTTGTCTTGAATTGTCATTTTCTTCTCGATTTGGGGATTCAAACAAATATTCATGTTGGTTGGAGCCTGCCTAATTAAGATTTCAAACTGTGAATTACTATATGTTATGTCAAATACTATTTATAATTTAACTCTCACTCCAATTTATGATCACTGATTGAAATTGATTTGACATGTACACAAGAAGTTCTATGGGGAAATGTCAAACATGGTTGAAGCAGAGCGGAGACTACTAGCCAATGATCTTCTCGATTTTTCAAATCAGCATTTTGTTCTCCTTTCAGAATCTTGCATTCCCTTGTACAACCTTTCCACCATCTACACATACCTAATTAATTCCAATACACGAATGTTATTCAGTAGCCATACAAATTGAAGGCAATCCATGTATACTGGCTAAAAGATTATACTACAAATTTGTGTTTTTTCAAAAGAAAAAACAAGACCGGTTTGTGACATGGATCATAATACAGTTACATTTATGGGCTTCACTCCAAACTATTCTTCATGATTAGCAAAATTGCTTTTAAATATAAACAGAATATGAAGGGGAGCTTTAAGGGGGGAAAAGAAAGTAGTATATTTAGTAGCATAACTCAATCATTCTATGCTTTTAGTTTCATCCCCGTGGACAATGCAAAATCTCTAATCTTAATACAATTACATTTAATAATATATGATAACAAGTCCTATTTTGTCAACTTCACACATTTTCTATTGGCATCACCTTCGTCCCCAGTCCATAAGAAACATATGTTATCCGAGCTACACATTTAAGCAACTCGTCTATAACAGCAGGATAATTCTTTTTCAAGTTCTTGAATCCATTTGTTTGCATTACACCTGAAGAAGAAACAGTTTATTCAAAGCGCGCATTTAAGTTGCATCTTAACATGGTTAAACAAAAAGATAACAAATTCTAGTTTCTAATTATTTGACCCAACCAATATCATAGGAAACCAAACAGGCCACAAATTTTCAAGATTACCTTCAAGATTTTCAGGAAGTCCAATAAATTCAAGGCACGTCGATTTGAGTAGTATACAACCATGTTGCTCTGCTAAAGCTAGACTTGACGCTACAGTGTCAATGTCAATGCTTCCGCAAAGTCTTGCCTCACAGAGTGACTTCAGTCTCCCAAATTCATACCGATCTGCTGCAACTAGAAGATGTTGTGTCATCATAGTAGCTTCTAGACCCGCAAGCTCTTCTTCCACATCGGGTATGACATCACAATATATAAAGTGAAGTAAGGCCTGCAAATTACCAACCAAAACAAGAACAGCCACATAATTTTTCAGGAATTTTGTGAAGAAATGAGTAACATGCCAAGTTTTAGGGTAAAATTTCTGTAATATATTCTATGAAAAGGCAAAATCGCATTTCCACATTTTAGTCTTACAAAATTGGATCCTCATCACTTTTGGTCCCTATTTTCATAAACTGCACTCTGGTCCTAATTTTAAAAATGTTTTGTACATTTGGTCCAAAAGTTCAAAACTTAAACTATTTTATCGACCAACAATATTAAGGATCAACTCATGTGGGACTAAAAATACAATTTTAGAACATAATAAAATAATATAGAGATTTATGATAAACCTTGAAAACAGAAGCTTGCATCTCTTCAATTTTAATACCGTGGGTGTTCTCTTCCTTTAAAGGACCAAAAAATTGTGCTTTAAACACTGGAGACCGTGCTAAAAGGATTAGCTTATGTGCATTAAATATTTCCCCTTCAACTTCAAAAGATACGTCACTTCCCTCCTTGCTTTCCAATAGTTGACCATAGATTTGTCCGAGGTTAGACAATGGTAGTGGAATAGGTTTCTTCACAACACCAACAGTGCATTGAATCGTGAGACAATCATCTTTTATAAATAATGATGCTTCAAGTTCAGTTCTTTTGTAGAATTTGTCATAACCCCTGCAAAAATAGACACACATATCATCATGAACACTATACAGCAGCAACTGCACACATACACATTCAACACAGGAGAGACAAATGCTATTCGTAACCACTCATGTATGTTTTGTATTATTACTCGGTTTATGCATACAATACATAGAGACAAATGCTATGACCTACCAAATGTTAGTCTCATCATTAAGCGTGTGTGGCCCATCCATGTTTGACCCCATGGTGAATTTTCCATCACTCTGCATATGCCACTTATTCCCACTTTGATCCAACAGTACATAGTCAAAGTAAGCCTCTACTCCTCCTTCACACTTGCTAATAAGTGCAACATATAACGAAACATAAATGTCACCACTTTCATCAACTTTCCCCCAACCATCAGGGTAAAAATGAATTTGCCACGAATGCCCACCAACAAAGAAAGTATCTGAAGATATGAAATTTTCGACCCCCATACCCTTTGTGAAAGAAAACCCTCGGATTTTTAATCTCTGAGATCCTTGTACGGTCACAGTTGACATTGAGTCTTGATTTAGATTCAAACTTGCCAGTATTAATGGTGAATATATATGTATGATAAATAATGGAACTTGACGGGATTGGATGAGTACGGGTTCGCGTTAAAAATTGGGGCATTTGAACTGATTCGTAATTTCGCTCAAAAAAAAAAAAAAGAAAAAAAAACTGGTTCATACTTTGATTCGAAAAGAATTTACACCGGAGATAATAAAGAGGCCTGAATTTTTCCAAATAGGTCCTTTTTTGGGAGAAGCTAGTAAAGAAGAAGTGCGTGTAGATTTTTGTCTATTAAATAGATGATATTTTCACTTACCAAAACAATTTCGGGGGAGACTCCTAAAATGTTACTTCCACTTTCCTTCCTCTCTCACATGAACTGGGTTGTATTTTGCTAAGGAGATAGTGAAGAGCCCTGGTTTTTCGAAATAGGGCTTGGTTTCGAATTCAAAGAGGAACTTGGTTTTAAATATTAAAGGGGGTAAATGCAAAATACTCCCCCGTTATACTAAACTTGTAATAAATTATCCTGTAAAATTTTTATTGCGTCAATTTTTTTTGTGTTTTCACAAACCTTGCAAAAAACATCAAATATGAAAAAAATAGGTCGTTTTGGATCGATATTTTTCAAGAAATCATTTTAAAAATATACCACGTGAAGTTGTAGAGACCAACTTGAAATGTTTTAAATATTATTTCTTAAAATATGTCGATTCAAAACGACTTATTTTTTATAAATTGGGTGTTTTTTGCAGGGTTTTTGAAAACACACGAAAGTTTGGCGCAATAAAAATTTCACATGGTAGTTTTTTTCAGGTTTAACATAACACAAAGGAGTATTTTGCATTTTCCCCTATTAAAAGAGAAGGATGGAATCTATGAAGCACCGACTCGGCAGAGAATATGAAGAATGCCGAGTCGACTCGTGACGGACTCGGACTCGCGCCGGATTCGCCGTCGACTCGCGCCGGACTCGACATATGGCGCGTTTGGTTTAAAAAACAAATGGATACGCGTCGGACTCTACATCTGGCGCATCTGACTCTACTCGGACTCGCGCCGGATTCTCTGACTTTCTCTTTCTCAATCTGTAGTGTGTTGGGGGAGGTTGATGTGGGGGGCGGCGGCGGTGGAGGTGTGGAAGGCGAGTGCCGGGCGGAGGGTTTGAGCAGCCGGTGCCGCCGCAGGGGCGGCGGATTCGCCTTGAAGCTGGATCCGGACCTTGATTAAATCAAGAGGGTGAGATTTGGTGATGCGTGCGTGTTACATCCATTACCCTTAATTGCTTGAAGATAGATGATGCGAAGGAAGAAGAAGAAGAAAAGAATGAACTGATCAAAGAAGATTACGGGTCGGTCGCGTGGGGTGTTGAGGAGATTGGGCCAGCAGTGGAGGATGGGCCAATTGCAGATTCTGAGTTGAAGAGGGCTGAATTAATAGATGAATTGGGCCAGGCTGATGCGATCAATTAGGCCCAGTTATCTTTATTATTATTATTGGCCCAATGTTAGTAGTTTTGTTAGTCCAGTAATTAATTAAATCAATTGCATGTTTTAGACACACATAATATTTGAATGAGTGTTTATTCAATGACTTTGATGCTAAGATATTTTTTTTTTATATATAACTATATAAATTTATTTTATTAAAATATATGTATCCATGCCGAGTCGTATCTTAATTTTTTTTCGAAAACGAGTCGCCGAATCCGAATCGTGTCGAGTCCGAGTCGCCGAGTCCGTATCCATGCAACGTAGGATGGAATAATGTAATTCTTTAGACTTGTTTTGGGAATGTTTCACGAAGAGGAAAAGAATATAACCCTTTCCCTTTGCTTCCCAGGTTGTGACAGAACAACATAACATACAAAGAGTTTTCATTTTTTTCAATAAATAATGGCAATAGTAGGTAAACAGCTCTTTTTCAAATCACAAATAAACATTATTCATTTAACTAGGATAAATTAACATTAGCTCATAGAAAATTCTCAAAAACATTGGAGACATTAGAAAACATTGTAAATTAAAGAAAGTCCATATGGGGATTCTAGGGTGCCGTTGTGTAGGTGCTGCTAATTTACCACATTAGGTGGTATTATCACGTAATGTGTACCACATTGTATGGTATAATTAATATGTGACAGTATATGCTCACATTACATATTATTAATCCCATATATTTAGTATGACCCCACATCATATAGTATTTATACAAAATTAGTTGGTATTACCACGCAATGTGTATCACATTCTGTGGTATAAATCATATATGACAGTACGGGCAATGTTTTCATAACCGGATCGGACAATGAACCGGCGAGCCGACTGACCACTGGTTTTACCGGTCGAACCGGTTGGACCGTTGATCGGACCGGATGACGTCATAATAATGTAATACATATATTTAATTTTAAAGTATATGTAATATGCATAAAATTTTAAACATTATCCTACAATTGATTAAAAATATAAAATTATTTATAATATACTAAAATTAAATCATATAATATTTATCTAACTTATATCATAACGGTAATATGGTACTAATTTGTATGCTCCTATAAATATAATATGATTATATTTCTTTATAAAAATTTAAAAGTGTAAGTTAAAAATACAACAAACTAATAAATTCATATATCTTAAAATATGGTTATGTATAAAAGTCTAATATTCAAAGTCAAACTTGCATATTATATCGATTTAACTCTTTATCCTAAAAATAATATTGATAAGAAATATTTTATAGAACAAATTTTAATAAAAAATTATTATTTGAGTTTTAATTTTTATTCATAATGTGTAAAATATTTATTTGCGTTAATAATCTAATTTATAAATAAATTTGGCTACATGTTTCTATAATTTATAAATTTTAATTTGTACTAAAAGTTTAACAAAAATGATGTAGTTCAAATGGTAAAGAAGTTATGTTTAACCTTAGAGGTTAGGTGTTCAAATCCCAACTTTACAAGAATTTTTAGTTTATTTTTAACATTAAAAAAATTAAAAAATCAGAAAAAAATCAGAAAAAAAAAAAGAAATTCAGAACCGGGTTGAATCGGTTCACTGGTTCGCCGGTTTTGGACCGGTTCAACCCGGTTCAAACTGGTTTTTGGAGTAAGTGGTTTTAAGGGGTAAACCGGACCGGCACAATCTCCGCGTCGCGGTCGAACCTGTCGGTCCGGTCCGGTTTTAATAACATTGAGTACGGGCTCACATTACATAGTATTAACCTCATATATTTAGTATGACCACATAGGCACATATCATGTAATATGTATTCTACATTAAGTGATACCATGCAATTTGTATCACATTCTATATTATAACTCACATGTGACAGAACATGTTCACATTACATAGTATTAATCCATATATTTAGTATGGTCCCTCATTATGTAGTATTACCACGAAATGTGTATCACATTCTATGGTATAATTCACATGTGATAGTACGAGCACAAATTGCATAGTATTAACTCCATATATTTAATATGACCCCACATCATGTTATATTTATTCTATATTAGGTGATTTATGAAATTTTTTCAAAGTTAATATTAATTATTCAAAAAACTATTACATACTATTTATTTTAAAATATTATTATAACATTCATTTATTTATTTTCATAATAATTTATTAGAAAATAAATTATTATTTGATGTTATTAAATATATAGTATAGTATTATTTGTTGTGGTGTAGTATCGCTTATTGTGGTAATATTACTATGACATGTTGACAACTTATTTTAACAAATTATTAATTAATGACATATCTTATTTCTAGCGACACCTAACGTAGCGGTACCCTAGAATTTTCTTTATAATATATGTATAGAAAAGCAAGCCAATCTCATACAATAAAAATCAATAAATAAATATATAGATGAACGGTACTTAGATTAGGTGGAACGCGATCAAATTGCAAAAATAGCCCTACAACTTTTAAGAATATATAAAATTTTCATTCACAATACATGACATATTTTAAGTCCTCCAACTTTAATCACATTTCAAGTTTGTCCCATGTATGACACATTATATCTTGTAACTTTCAACGAAGTTCAGTTTCAGGCTTGCATTAACAAACTTGGTCCTAATTGACAAAGTTCAAATTTTTAAGGTATAATTATAGGGATTTTCTCTGTGATTTTGTGCATTTCGTGTCCAATCCCCTCCAACATAATTACAATGACCTCTGCTGAGATTTTAAAAACCTTACATCGGTTAGGGTTCTGTTAGTTTGTGATGACATCATCGCCCATTTTTTATTGAACTTCCTATTTTACCCTTGATGTTAGAATTTTGGTGGACTATTATGCCTTTGTTATGTTTGGTACATAGAAGGGTTCTCTTTGTAATGTATATGTATAAGTATGGATCCAAATGTTATGAATTTACATAAAACATATAATCAGTTTATTAGTTGCGACCCTCAAAGGCGAGACTCAAGTTCGAATCCTACTGGAGACACCACACTGGGAAGGACCTATACCCTTTGTAATATTTGATCCGAGCTGTAAATACACAGTCTAGTTGATAAATATATATATATATATATATATATATATATATATATATATATATATATATATATATATATATATATTCTTAAAATAAAAACATAATAACACATCAATTTCTCTTTTTCATAATGCTTTTTCAGTTAAAGTACGAGGAAATTAAATAAGAAGAGTACTTTAAGGCACTTTGTGCCCCTTTTGACCAAGTCACAATGGCAACAATGTATCTCTCTGGGGATGTGATACTGTGGTGACGGACGCGATATGAGGACGTATTGGAGGGTCATTGCGAGTTCAACGCATTGGAGGAACTAAATAGGGAGCTCAAGGAAAGGAGTTGTTCCTGCCTGGGAACGTTGCATGGCTCACACAAGAGTCCCTAATGCAGACGGACTGGCACTGTTCGAGAAAATCAAAGCAGACTATAATTATGATTAATTATAATAAAAATATAAATACATTCAACTTTCATATTTTAACCTGTAATTTTGAAAATCATAAGTACAATGATAAATGAATGAATTACGTTTAATCATGAGAAGAAGAAAAAAACGTGAACATAAATTATTGAACATTATAAATGCTCACATGTTCATAATTAATCCATACTATAAAATTTTAACTAAAAAGTATTTTTTTTACAAAAAAATAAAAATACTCATTCCAATACACGTTTTTATAAATATTTATTATAAAATCATAAATATTAAAAAAATTACTATAAATCAATAAAAAGAAAATTAATATATATTATTTTAAAAAAAGACCTCACCACCCCCTAGCCCACCCCACCCACCCTATCGTGAGTTTTACTGCCTACTTCAGTTTTCCAATAACATCTCCTTCAATTGTGGTCGAAATTTTCATTTCCTGATATCATTTTGCTCGTCTCATTCACCCGCACTTCCCTGCTGGATTTATTTTTCATTTTTTCGCTTTTTGCTCAATTGCAGAAAATCCCCATTCTCTAGGGTTTATTGCAATCGACATTTTTTTCCTATTTCCGTGTAATTCCCCATTGGAATCAATCATTTGAGCAGTTAGTAGGTCCTTTCGCACCTCAAATTACCGTGATTTCGTCCAATTGCAGCAAATTTTTTTAATTCAAAAAAAAGATTCCCAATATGGAGTTCGCAATCTCGACTGATTCTTGTTGATTTTGTGACTGATTTTGGTTCTCTTTATGTTGTTTCAGATGGAAGTTGCTTCAATTTGTTTCGGTTTAGATGAATTTAGGAATTGGAGTCTGCTGTTATCGTGAAATTGCTTGAGGAAGATGAGTAATTTTGAATCAACATTACAAATACACCCCGTGACATATAATATATTATAAATACACCCCTTGTGACATGCATATATTACAAATACACCCCCTTGGAGTAATTTGTGCATTATTGCAAGGATAAATAAGACATTTCTTAATCAAAATTTTTTACTTTTTTTTTTAATTAAAAATGGCGAGAGCAATTAAATCATTTCATAGATTCCGTCCAACTCTGTTAATATCGGTTAGGATTTTGTAAGGTTTTTAAAACTTCAAGGAAAGTCATTATCAGGGACGGATCCAGGATCGGGAAGTTGGGGGGGCCAAGTTTAACCACCATCGAAATTAATTGACAATGATATTTGATATATTTTATTTATTTAAGAATAAAATAAAAATAATACTGAAAAATACATTAAATTCAAAATTCTTAAGTAATTTAGTGAAAAAATTATCGAAGTTCTACACGACGTTCTCATATTTCATAAAATTCATCTACGAATAAATACCAAAAATCTTAACAAATTTATTTTCAATGTTAATAATCAAATAATCCACACAAGATATTGATCTTTCATTTTATTTCCACGCCTATTTTTGACCAACTTCATTATAATTGATAGCTCGATTGTTATGGTTGTAACATGAAGCGTTAATATCAAACGAATCAAACAATTAATTAAAGGTTACATTACATCATCTTTGTGCTTCAATCACAAACATAGCTTATAAATTATGGATGTAATTTAGCATTAAAAGATTAGAGGACTAATGTGAACTATTTATAAAATAATAATACTAAATTAATTTTTTTCAAAATTCTTGGGGGGGCCAGGGCCCCCCCAAAAACTAGCTGGATCCGTCCCTGGTCATTATAATTATGATTCTTTGAGGGGATTGGACGCGAAATGCACCAAACTAGGGCTGAGCCCGATTCGGTTATCCGATCGAACCGGAAAAATGGTTCGGTAATCGGTATCAGCCCCAGAACCGACCCTTTATAGGTGTCGGTTTTCGGTAAAACCGGTCGGTTCCCCGAACCGAACCGGTTGAACCGAAAATTGTTACCTTTTTTTTTCTATTACCATTTACCCAAACCCAAATACCCAATTACCCAATACCTTATCCGATTTTCCTACCAAGTTTTTCCTATTACCCAAAGTCTCAAACCCAATACCCGATTTCATCTTCTTCTCCCAACTCCAGCCCTAATTTTCGGACCCTTCATCTTCTTCTCCTAACTCCAGCCGCCGCCCAAGCCACGGCAATGACGGCAGCAGAAAACGTGAGAGAGAGAAAAGAAGAGGAGATAGGCGGCAGGCAGTGGTGCGAAAGTGATGGAGTGTGTTAGGTGGAGGTTTTGGAGATCCGGTGGAACATGTAGAAAAGAGGGAGGGAGAGGGAAACCGTGAGAGAGAAGAGAAAGATGAAACGATGGTGGTGATTCACGAAGGTTGTGGTTGGCCTGAACGGCGGCGAGAACGAATAGGAGCAGCGGTGGTGGTGGCAGCGGCGGAGGCTAGGGTTTGAGGGTGTGGATGATGATGAAATTAGGGTTTGAAGTTTGGGCTTTGGTATTTATGGCCTTAAGTTGTATTTTGGCCTTGTATTTCGGTACACATGGACCGAATCGGACCGATCGGTTTTTGTACCGAACCGGATCGACTATTTCGGTCCGGTAAACGGTCCATCTTTTTTCAAGACCGAATCGGGACAGAACCGAAATTCAGTTCGGTTCGGTCCGGTTCGAACCGAATGCTCAGCCCAACACCAAACTACAGAAGAAGAGGTCCTGTAACTATCCCAATTTTTAATTATAGCTTTCTCATTTGGTGCATAAAGTAATTTGCTAAACGGTACCCGTGCCGGTAAATTTCCACTTCTGCACCTATGATAAGATTAATTTTTATTAATTTAACTTTGTCTCTAATTTCAGGACCAATTCTATTAATGCGGGACAAAAAATTGAAATGCATTGCAAGTAATAGGATTCCTTTTTTTTTTTTTTAAAACAAGTAATAGGTAATTTGTTAAACAAGACTAAATTGAAATGTATGTCCATTACAACATAACTATTCTTTTATAGAGTCCCAAAGTTACATGACTATTTTCAATGGAGGTCCTTGTAACTTATAACCGTGATTGCAACAAGAATGGATAACTAAAGAAATTAAACAAAATCAAAATAAAACTTGGTCAAAACAAATTCTTAAAAAGAACTAAAATTTTAGTCATGATGCAATGAAAATGAACCACAATGTTTTAAACTGCCCGAGATTATTCATGAATGCTTGCAAGAACAAATTTTAAGCATGAGCAAGACCAGTTGCCCAATTTAAATCCTCCCTTATTTACAAAAAAATATCTTTAAAGGGATCAAATAGGAATAGAAAAAGGACCAAATTTTATACGTGCTCGTTTTTACGGTTTGAAACTCCATTTGATGCTCGTTTTCTTGAACATTCGACTGATTACACCTTCAACGCGAGCTTCTGAGCAGCAAGAGCTTCAGCTTCAAGAGTTGGCTCCCACAAGAGTGTAGTTTCGGCAAGTAGTGCAGTCACGACATACGGGTCCATGTTGGAAGCCGGGCGCCTATCTTCCAAATAACCTATATACAAAAATAATTCGTTTTCAAGATTAGCACGTTCTTAGTGGTCTTTTTTATCAAGTCTTAAGGTAATTTATGTTAAAGTATTGGTTTTCTCAATATAAAATGCAGTGGCCTTTTGGTACCTTTGCCTTCCTTCTCAGTATCACGTCCCACACGGATTGAGCAACCTCGATTAGCAACTCCCTGCATATAATCGTGAAACAATATAAGTAAAATTAACTTAAAGGCACAAAATGAAAAATATGGATTTCTAATCGACGGAAATGTATCTTTGATCTCATAAGACTACACACTCAACACTTCAAGTCCCGCCTTTTCTTAACAACTTTTTGATTTATTTTACACATTTCGTCTTTTCTCTCCTTTTGATCCAATTCAGGACCAAAAGTGTAAATCAGAGACGGTCCTATGAGACCAAATGTGCAAAATAGAGACTATCATATAAGATCAAAAGTGTATAATTTGGATGGAAATGGGGGTGGGACTAAAAGTGCAATTTTGCCATTTTCAATCATACCCATGAAAATTGGTCGATACTGGCAGTTTCGTGCTTTCCTGTCAATCGTCTCTCGTTTCCTTCTCCATAAGCACTGATATGCTCTTTGTGGCGGAGAGATAGGTTCAGAATGGCTTTCTTTATTACATCAAAACCTCCTTCTTCTCTCATACTTAGTGTGCTGAAAATCCAAATAAATTATATACATAAACATTTCCCAAACTTTACTTGCAACCTCAGCATGTTTTCCAACTCCTGTAAATACTAACTTACCTGTAGTTGGTGTGGCACCCTGCACCATTCCAATCTCCCTGGATTTTACATATAACAAAAAATCAAATTTCATAATTTTAGTACTTTTTTCTTAATTTAAAAACGTACTTATCTAAATTCATTTCTCAGTACCTCGATTGGTTTTGGATCAAGAGTAAGAACAACTCCGGCTTGTTCTGTAATTCTCTGTCAAGATAAGAGAAATGCATGTTTTTAAAATAATACGGTGACGTTTCTACCTTTCCTATACATATTTCTAGTTTGATAGAATAAATGGTCAATGATGTATGCAAGTTCTAATGTTCTATGATGACAAAACATGAAGAAAGTTCACTAGATGTCATATGAATCAGATGAAATCACTTGCAACATTAGTCATTAGTGCGTGGAGAACACTTGCGAATTAAAACAACACAAGGGAGGTATTCGGCAATTCTAAGGAATAAAAGGGGATATATTGCATATAACCGTATGAAGAATAGACGAACACATACATTCAATGAACTAAAGAGAACAGCATACCTCAAGGAGGTACCTAGCGCACCAAATGTGATCTCCGGCTTCAATTCCGACACTGGGACCGACTTGAAATTCCCACTTCAAGAATCATATATAAATCAAGTCAATATTTGTAATATAAATAATATGTATGTTCGTTCGCAAAAAAAGAAGAGTAGGGGAAAGGACACCTGGCCAGGCATGACTTCCCCATTGGTACCACTGATATTAATACCAGCATATAAGCAAGCTTTGTAATGAGCATCTGATATATCGCGTCCAAATGACTTATCTGCTCCCGCAGCACAATAATAAGGGCCCTACAAGTTCATCAAATATGAGACCATCAAATCAATTGATCGCTAATCGTTGGATGAAACATTTCTTATTTGATCAGACAAGAAAATACATACCTGAGGACCAGGGTAACCTCCAACGGGCCAACCCAAAGGCCATTTTACGTTAGTTTGGAGCAAGGTGTACTCTTGCTCAATACCATACCTAATTCAAGTTTCCAAAAGTTAAGAATTGATTCTTTTTAGAATAAAAATAGGTCTATGTAAAGGGTAGTTTAGTCTTTTTTTCCTTTCGTGAGTGTAACATAGCTCTAGGCTCCTCCTATCCCATACATTCAAAGACATCCAATTCCTCCGGATATCTTGGGTTTATCAGTAACAATCGAAATACAAAAATTGAACAACAAAAAGTTAACTAGTGAAATGCAAAAATATCCCCTATGCTTTGCCTAATAAGCAAAAAAACCACGTCTTATTTTTATTCATAAAAACCATATGTTGTTCTTTTTATTAGCCAAAAAAAAAAAAAAAAAAAAAAACCTTCCAAGCCTTTATACATATTTTGCAGAATAAATAACAATTGTACCCCCATAAAAAAATTGAAAACACCCTATTAACCTAATAAATCATCAATAATCTCCCTGTTAACTTTGAAAATTGGCAATCCCCCAAAAATTGACAGTAACCTAAATATTGACTTATGAATGAATTTTAAATGGGGCTTTTTTTTTTATTTAAAAAAAACACTGGGGTTTTTTCTAATAAAAATAACAGGGGATATTTTTGCATTTAGCTGAAAAGTAAACTATTGACCTAAACGTCACAATCTAATATTGACCCTTTTTCTTCTCTACTAGGAATGTTACATTGCATAAATTTGTTTTCGGCAAAGGTTCGTGAAATAATGAAGTCAATATTTATACAAATGAGACATTACCATGGAACTTCGGCAACAACTTTAGGGTCACTGAAAATCTGAGCAGCTTTGTAACGCTTGTTGGTAGGAATGGGCTCGCCTGCTGGTGTATATGTATCACATATGACCTGTTTTATAAGAAAGACATATACAATAAGCATAATACAATATGATTCGGAAGTATAGAAGTAAGAGGAAGCAAAAATTACCAAATTGTCTACTCACCAAGATGTTATTGCCACCTCGGAATGGATCCTTAAAGATTGCTTGAGGGCTGCAGAGTAAGTTGTAAAAGAATTACATATCGAAACAAAAAGGGTATAATGGGGATATTATATACTATCTTTTGAATATGATCTTACTATAGGATAACTTCACTATCCTCTCCAGGGGCCTGTCCTGTACTCGATCCATCATAGTTCCATTTTGGAAGCTCGGAAGGGTGTTCCACTGGCTTTGATATGGTCTAAGAACCGTTACAAACGAAGTGTAAACACAAACGAATTCTCTAACTATTCAAGAACAAAAGATCAAAGAAAGAAACTAAATTAGCCTCGTGTACCCTCGATTTACTACGAACGTCGATTCCTGTTCCTCCAATCCTAGATCAAGGAAGATACAAGTGGATTAGTTTAAGGAAAGTTAGTTATTTCAATAAATAATATATAGAATAAACGAGATAGACATTTTCCTCTGGCTTTAATCATTCTGGGTTTCTAACACTAATAAATCAAAACTTCATAAAATTGTGTTTCTAAAACATTTTGCACTTTTGGTCCCTAATTTAACAAAATTGTACTTCTGTTCTCACTTTCTTAAAACATTTTACACATTTGGTCACGTGGAATCGTCTCTCTTTGGCACTTTCGGTCCCATAGGACTATCTGTCTCAAATTGAATGAAAAGGTGGGTGGCGGTATCAAATGCTCAATTTTGTAAAGTGCGGAACTGTGGAAATAAAAATGCAATTTTCTCTAGATAATAAACCGAATGTACAATTTGAAAGGTGTAAAAGAGAAAATGTACCAAATATATTCGGCAATGATCTTATCAGTGTACGGAGTAACGTCCAAGTTTAAAAGCTGCTCGACACGGTTGATAGTGCCGTCACTGGAATTAATGGCAAGAACTCTAAATTTGGTTGAGCTTTTAACTGCTCCTTTCTTGCTTTGTTTCACAACAAGAGAGCTCCACATTTTTGAAGTCAATGGGCTTGCTTTTATCGAGCTTTTTGTAAGTCTCGTTTGCCATTGTACTGAAGGAGCCAATATTTGTGCCATTGGTACCTTTCTTCGCTGAACATGTTGAACACAAAAATGAGTGAATCTACAAAACCAATTCTTAATATATAAAGAAAGACTTAAAGATAATCAAATCTTCAAATTTACCAAGAATGATAATCACTACTCTGATAACAGAATATATACATGGAGAAAACAGCAAATATATGAAGAAAATCAAATCCAACATGTGATTATAATCACAGGGGGGTTTTGCAAATAGAAAGAACACAGGGATTTTTTGCCACTCAAGCAAAGTATTGGGGGTGTTTTTGCATTTACTCTAAGTTCTTCTGGTAATTACAATAAAAATTACTGAAGAGGGGATTAAAATAGTTATTTTAATTTTCTATAAACAGTTTCTTAATAAAGTAGAATTTTGTATCTTTGAAAAGGGTAAAAGACAATTGCATCCCCTGATTCTGAATATATTGACCAAATTCTCCTTATTAGGTGATCATTGTTATCTAAGACTAGTATATATTTTGGGACATTGTTGTCATTTGGTGAGAAGTCAACTATTAGATTCCATTTCGATGCAGTGGGACAATTAAAAAAAGAAAAAACAATAGGGGGTTTTCAAGAACAAAAATAACACTGGTCTTTTTTAAGAAGAAGACAGAGCATAGTCTTTCAAAAAGGTCAAATATTTTATAATGATCAAAGATCAAAGCAAGAGGAAAAGGCAGCAAATAGACTACTGATTTACTCATAAAAATTGAAATGGGAAATCAACTCTGATTAACCTTCTTTGTCAAAAGCTAAAGCAAATGTACTATTTTTCTAGTACAAATTAATAAATCCATCAAAACAAATATTTTTCCCAATATTAAATACAATAATTTTAGCAGATAAAAAAAAATGCACCAAAAGATAGATACAGAATTAGAACTCACCTGGGAACTGCAAGAAAATGGTTGAAGAACAAGACTTTAAACCCAATAGAGAAAGAGAAAGAAACAGAGAAAAACAGGCAGTGGCTAAAATGGGTTCAAGTGTGAAATAAATAGGGATGAAGGGGAAATTTTGTTTTGGCTCTTGCTTAGCAGATAGGGGTAAGAGTGTTGAGTGGAGGAAATCAGTTTTGGGTATTTTTGAGGTCACAATGAAAGTTACTAAAATAATGTACTCTACATATTTTAAGATAAGGCCTCTTTCTCTTACATGTGCTACATTGAAATAAAGACAGAATCTTAATTAAAATATTTAGCAACCAAAGGAATCAAATTGATAATTGCAATGCTAATTCAACTATGCTTTCATCATTTCTGTTTTATGTATTTAATGTTGGTCAAACAAAGATTTAAATGTTATTTTATTCTTTGATTTTTTTATATAGTGAAATCGACTAGTCCAACAAAATAACAAACACAAGTTTGAAACTTTGAATCTCAATTGAGAAATATATCTAGTGCGTTCTTATGCGTCTCGAAAAAAAATGATTTGCATATTGAATTTTGTTAATCCTAATAATGCTATATTGAGAGAAAATAAATTAGGCCATAAAAAAAGAGTTAAGGATATTGATAAATGGCCAATATTAACATTCTATACCATGTTATGGCCAAGCTTCCAATTATATATCCAATCAGGGCCTAAGATTGGTGGTTGGAGATGCTGACATATTCTTTTTTGCACTTTTGGCTTGGGACCACTGAATCGCATTTTCAGATTTAAGGGTATTCTTAATTATTTTTACCTTTTTACTTATTAGTCTTAGATTTATGATCTACTTCCACACATCTTTTGTCAACCAGGCCTGGCATTTTGCACTTTGAAATTATAAGATTTTGGTATTTTACACCCTAATTTAAAAGTTTTGGCTCTTGACACCCTAGAAATACAATTTAGTTGGTACTTTGCACTCTAGTGTGTATTTTGATGAAAAAATTCATTGATGGAAGGATAGAATAATCATTTTCGAATATTTTTTGGCATTTTGCACACTCAAATTATAGATTTTGACATTTTATACACTAAAAATTTAGAATGTTAGCACTTTGCACCCAAAAAATATAATTTTTTTTTTTGCATTTTCTACATCGACTTAACATGATAATCTAAATAACATGCAATATAATAACATGTTAAATTTGAAAACGTGTATTTTAGATATAAAGTAAATAATCTATATGATATTTGAAAACAAAATAAAGACAATATCTTTTTTTTAATCTTAATTTTACTGAGAGAAAATGTTAAAATAAGTTTTTATAAAGTAAAATAAATTAAGAATAACATGTTTATGATTGTTGTGCATAGAATGACCATTTTATCTCTACATCAACGACATTCATGAGTCTTTTTTTTTTAGGAGGGTGCAAAATACGATACAAATTATATTTCTAGGGTGCAGAGCGACAAAAAATTAAAATTGGGGTGAAAAGCGCCAACATTTGATAATTTAAGGGTGCAAAATTCCAACATTCTATATTTTCAGGGTGCAAAATTTATATTTTTAGGGTGCAAAGTGTAAAAAAAAATACTATTCTACCCTTCTACTTATAAATTTTCTTACCAAAACACACATTAAGGTGCATAATGCCAAATAAATTATATTTTCAGGTGCAAAGTGTCAAAACTTTTAAATCAGAGTACAAAATACCAAAACCCTATAATTTCAAAATGCAAAATGCCAAAAACCCTAATAATGCTAAAATATTATAATAGAAGCCAAAACAACGTTAGAACTTTCGAGTACTAACAAGTTCGGAAATGGCTTATTTAAAATCTTTGAATTCTATTAAGAAAATAATGTTAGAATTCATTACGTGGATTGATATAAGTTTATTTACATGGGCTTGACTATCTCAAAATCTAGTTTGTAAGGCTACTGGTTTTGTTGTCATTTCCAATATATTTCCCTTTTGGCAATAAAGCTACTGGAAGGATTTAATATGAGAAAATGGGTTTTAGAAATATAGATCAACATATTATCAAGGCAATATATCATTCTTTCCTTCAATGTGGGATATTGTCTTGTACCACGGCCCACATTTTTGATCCACTCTAGTTAAAGTTGGAGAGTCCATGAACATTTTTCATATTCTTCCTAAAGGCCTCTTTCGGGTGCATGGATAAGATTATAGGGCTGGGTAAATGGGACCGGGTTTCGGGTACCCGTCCCGTCTCGATCGGGTTTTCCCATTTGGAACGGAAGAAAACGGGTTTTTTTCGGGTTCGGGACATCCCGAAACCCGGTAAATAAAAACCGGGACGGGTTTTGGGTTTTGAGCCCATCCCGATCGGGAAACCCGTCCCGATTAACTAGTTCTATTTCTTCGAATTTACTCTACTATCACACATCAAATAGTTATAGTACACATAAAATCATTGCTCTACGATCTTCGAATTTCATTTCTTCCATGACCGGAGAATTCAATTCCTTCACCTGCATATTAACTTTGATCCACCGACGTTAATCCTATAGACAGTTTCTAAAATTTGGTATGAAATATTCTGCTTAAATTCTTGAATTCCATTAGGTGTGATAAAAGCTATTCCACCAGTATCAATGAAAAAATCTTCAGTTACTAAAAACACTTCAATTGCATTCACATATTTTTTTGGAAAGTGACACAGTTGTACATCTTCAATCTCCAGTCACCTCTCTCTTCAGCGGTACTTCAGATCTAGACTTGTGTCCGCCAGTTTTAAACTCCTCTCCGGCGAAGATCTAGTGGTTGAGCTAGATCTGAAGGATTTCTCCCCAAACACATGATTTACAGGCTTGGCGGCAGCGATTGAGGTGGAGGTGGAGGTGGTAGGAGCTAAACACTTCTCGGGACACACGAACCCGTCCCGAAATCCCGAAGTTAAATCGGGTACCCGAAACTCACGGGACCTTGGTTGAGCTACCGGGTTTTGGGACTTAAATTTGAGATCCCAAAACCCAAAATCCCGTCCCGAAATACCCGAATTCCCGAAAACCCGTCCCGATCCCACCCCTAGATAAGAATGTGATGATTTGCTTTAATACCAATTATTATGACTTTGGGAAAACCACACCCATCGACTACCGGCTATTAAAGTTGGAAAGCTCAAAATCACGTTAATATATTATTTTACCACCTTTCAATTAATATCATGACACCTATTTGCAATTCTTTCTTTGAAGAAAAGATTGAAAAAACCCATCATAACACCTATTTGCAATTTGATTTTAATTAGGGAAAAAAAACATCTTAACACCTATTTGCAACTTGAAAATTAAAAGAACCCCATCATATGCAATTTGAGTTTAATTCCGCTTTCTTTCTTTGAGAATTAATATTTTATTTTCAAAAAAAGAAAGAAAATTGACCTTGTACAGCTTTTCGTCTATTATACGGCGTTTACTTTTTAAATTTATGATCTTGTTTCTTGAAAGGAGAAGGGATTCATAATCTGAGAAGATCTTGATTGTTCGAGTCTCTTATGGAACAGCTTATCAACTTCATTATAAGGCCACCCAGGTGACAAATTCGAATATTTTCTCTTTTCTTTGTAATTTATTAACTCTTTGTCTCTAAATGTGTTATTTGCATTTCTTTTAAAAAATTATTATGTATTTTGTATTTATGTTGAAGAAATTTTTGTGGGTTCTAGGTTTTGGGTGTTTATCTCTCATATTCAGTTGTGCAATATTTAAATTTTCCTGATTTAATTCGAAATTTCCTCAAAGTTATTTGAAATGTCTCTCTGATTTTATATGGGGAATATGATGAGAATAATTATTTGAGGTTACAAGTCTTATTCCTACTCTTGTATTACACGAGGAGGTTCATAAAACGATTTCTTATATTAATCATTTATAAGGCTCAAGTTATGATGCTCTTGTCTAAATTAAAAGTTCCTTATGACAACTTTAAGAGCTTCTTGGAGATTGTAAACATTTTCTAAGCTTAAATCTTTGATGTTAAGAATTCAGCTATGTCGATTTCTTCACGATCAAATATGATGGACCAAATTAAGTAAAGCAATATATGTTGTAAAGATAGGCATAGACAATGGATGTTTGTGTAGTTCTACTTTTTTTCCCCAAAGTTGCTTTTAATGCATTTAAGTGCTTGTTTATAGCTTCTGCTTTTGCCAATCTACTTTACCTTGATTCTAGTTTTTGGGTGCTTTAGGTTAGTTTAATAGTCTAGCAGAAGCTATAAATATATAACTTTTCAAAGCCAAAAGCTAAAGATCACTTCCTACAGCCGTAAGAAAGATAACCAGGATTTCATTACTGAAAAGTGAAGATATATTTGGTGAGTTGTTTTTCGAATGAGATGATACAAATTCTGGAGCAATGATTTGAAACGCCTTTCCCAAAGTCATTATCTGGGTTCCATTAGTTGGCAATACTCTTGATTTCCTATGATGCTACTCATGAATAAATATGCATGTTGTAGTCAAAGTAATTAGAGGCTAGACTTGTTAATTTACAAACATGATTTGCATTCTAATTCCCGACATATGCATGCACGTCATAATTGTGTATAATTATAATATATACCGTAAGGATATATTAATTTCTCTTCAATCTAATATACGTATATTCAATAGGCTCTACCATCTTTTTCTCTCTCTTGTTATGTGAATTGATCAGACCAACTTATTTTTTGGTATTGCAGAGCTGAATACAATCCAAAAAATGATTTGTTGGATGAAGAATTTGTACTGAAAGGCAAGTGGTATCAGAGGAAAGATATGGAGGTAAGAGGCCTGATACTTAAATACTCTCTCTCTCTCTCTCTCTCTCTTATTAATTGATAGGTTCAAACGATCAGTGCCTATCAAGACATACTATTGAATTAAGAAACGCCACTTCACTAAATGACACCTCTTTTAGAATTACAAATACAAATGACAAAGTTGAATTCAAATGGATCTGCTAACATGGAAAGGATTGCTTTAGTATTTTGCATCTCTGTTTTGTGAAATTTATATTACATTTTTTGAAACATATAAAATTGTTATGTGTCATATATCCGGTAAATATCATTGTGTAAAATCTCGATTCAAGTCACTTGTGTCAAATGGACTCTTTTATAAAAGTCGCTAAAATCTGTATTGAACTCTGATCTTCTTGGTATATTGAATGAAATTTGAAGATAAAGTTAGAGTTAAATGAGATGTACAAGTCTGGATCAATATAAAAGGTAGTGAAAATGTCTCTATCTTATTTATTTATTTGTCTAATTTGGTTATCATATATGATTATATGTAGACTTTGAGACTTTCAATGTTAATATTTCCCTTTGGTGTTTCTTCCCAATTGTGCTTGAAATTTAAGCTCCTTTTTCATATTCTAGTTGATAGACAAGTACTTGAAGCAATTATCAACCTTTTCCCCAAAAATGTAGTAGTAGCTTAGGTTATTTGCGTGTCATCTCATATACTTGAGTTTTATTCAACCTTCTTTTCGGTTTATTATTTTTCTGAGTCCATTCTTCAACTTGAAGTGTTCTATTTATCCTGCAGGTTGTAAATAGTCGAGGAGACATTCTTCAATGTAGCCATTACATGCCTATGGTCCTTCCTGAAGGAAATGCGCTGCCTTGTGTAATATATTGCCATGGAAATAGGTTAGTGTCTTTATAAACTCGGTATCTAGTACAATTCCTAGAGTAAACGACCAAGACTTTAGTCAACACAAAAAAAGGGTGCAAAAAGGCTGCGCCCATACTAAAATAAATGTACTTTGTATATGGTAGCACATTACAAATACAAGACTATAGATGTGAGGAAAAGAAAAACATAGAAGGAAAAAAGGGACAATTGAACGATTTTTGGCCTTCTCGGAGGATCATTTATGGTCCAATTTCAACTAACTATCTAGAAGGATTCAGAAAAAAGAGCTTTAAACATCTGCCTATTTTAATTTTCATTTGTTCTAATTTCAAGGTGACCCATTAATTTGCTCTTTATGTTAATCTTTCAGTGGTTGCCGAGCAGATGCTAGTGAAGCTGCAATTATTTTGTTACCATCAAATATAACTGTATTCGCGCTTGATTTCTCTGGTTCTGGACTTTCTGGAGGAGAACACGTAACTCTGGGGTGGAATGAAGTAAGTCATTTCTAAGTTATTTCATCTGCATCTCGATCTTATACAACCTCATTAAGGTGTTAATGTGAAAATAGCTATCTTAATTCCTTTAGATGCTATTGCTATACTTTTTACTCAAGAAATGTATTTTATCTTGATTTTTGCAGAAGGATGATCTTAGAGCTGTAGTTGATTATCTTCGGGCAGATGGGAAAGTTTCTTTGATTGGTTTGTGGGGCCGTTCAATGGGTTCTGTCACAAGGTTAGCATGTCTTTTTTTCTCCTTCTGTTGCTTGAATTTGTTGCCATAATGATTGTCATTTAGATTTAGTACATAATGTCTAAGTCGTCATAATTCTCCAATTATGTAAAGATCTAGCAAACTTAACAAATAGTCGAGCTTGACGGTTTTTTGAAAATCTTTATATATCTTAAAAACACATTCTATAAGGCGTACAACATAGGTAAGGCGTTGAAACATTTTTTCTCTAGTAAAGTAGTATTAAGGACTTGGTAAAACATAGGTATGACATTCTGCTTCTTTCAGCTTGATGTATGGAGCTGAGGATCCTTCAATCGCAGGAATGGTTCTGGATAGCCCCTTCTCGGATTTGGTTGACTTGATGATGGAACTAGTTGATACTTACAAAGTTCGCTTGCCCAAATTCACGGTACATGACCAATTTATGCATCTGAACAAAACATCCATGTGAATGCTATATGAACAAATGTTTATTTCATCATCTCTATTCATTTATAGCTTTCTTTCACTTATTTTTGGCTTGCTGATTCTGTAATCTCCCTTTTTAAAAGGTTAAGTTTGCAATCCAGTATATGCGGAGAGCTATTCAGAAGAAAGCAAAATTTGACATAAGTGACCTCAACACAATCAAGGTATCTCCACAGAAACTTTCATCTTAAGTCATGTGCAGGATATTATTACCAAACTTATCATTAATCATTCTCAAAGGTTTTGGTTTGCATAAAAGTCTGTATGCATCTAATTCTCTATTTACTATTTTCAGGTAGCAAAATCTTGTTTTGTTCCAGTGTTATTTGGCCATGCAATTGACGACGATTTCATACAACCTCATCATTCTGATCGTATATTTGATGCTTATGTGGTAATTCTTTTTTTCTGTAAATCATTATTGCAGTTTGTACTTTATAGGTACATATACGCTATTGTACCTTAAATTCTCATGTATATTTTCCCTGTGCTGAAAATGACATACCTTCATAGATCAGTGACTTTTTCAAAGATAGATAAGCTATTTGGAAATAAAAGTTTCCATTTTCAGTTGCTTCTTATACCTTTACCTCATAATTTTGGAATAATGTGTGAAAGGCCTGTACAGATTACGTGACCTCTCAATTGCGAAAAGAAAATGATAAATTCATTGATAAAAAATATTTCTATTAACCATCATTATCTCAACAAGTTACAACTTAGGCATCATACTTAAAGAAAATACTAATAATACTTGTATATTTAAACAAAGATCATGAGCCATGTCTTACAAATACAAATGCATCGATTTTCTCATTCTTCTGATTTTCTCTGTGTTTCTTCGTGATTTATCAATATCTGGTTGTGCAGGGGGACAAGAATATAATCAAATTTGAGGGTGATCACAACTCTCTGCGTCCACAGTTTTATTTTGATTCCATTAGTATTTTTTTCAAAAATGTGTTACAACCTCCAGAGGATGAATTAGGGGGTACATATTTTGACTTGAATCATGACTATGTCGGCAAGGTATTTAGTCTTTATTGCTATGATATTATTGTTCTCGACTGAGTTGTAATGGCTACATCTCTAACTTCTATAAACCTACAGGGTGGTTGGAGTAGTACTTCCCATGAATTATTCGGTTCACCTGCTGGTATGTATTCAATTATATATGTATGTAAGTGCTCATTCTTGAACACGGGCACATACTAATGTTTCGTCAAATTCTGGTCTGGTAGCTAGTAGCTCTGAGAATGCCATTAAGCAACTTCGCTCTCGAAGACCTATGAGTTCAATAGTAGTAAGACATGATTTTCTCTTTTGTTAAAGCGACGTTGTAGCAGTTTACTTTTTGAGATATGTAAACCTGGAGTATTTTTAATGTGCGTTAATTAAATTAATTATGCAGATAAGATGATTGATTGGTATATTCGTTTTTTTTAGGTTCCAGCAGATATTTCATCCACAAATGAACAACCTGATGCCCAGGTACCTTTCCAACGTTTTTGCTGCATAAACTTTCCAAGTTTCCCTTTTTGTAATTTTGATGTTTAATAGCGGAAATGCATTTTTAGTCCCACAAGACTGGACAAAAAGCACCTTTAGTCACACACTTCCAAATAGCACTTCTCTTCTCATTTTTCTTTTGTTTCTGAGTTTTGGTCGTATCACTCCCTTTTCTTCCAATTTGTGACCAGAACTGTAAAAGACTGCTTGTGGGCCAAAAGTGGAAAAAGTGGGTGTCTTATGGGACAAAAGGTGCAAAAATTGGATAGAAATGGGGAAAAGGACAAGATGGCAAAAATTTCTTTTTAAAAGTTGGGTCCAAAGTAATTATATTTTAAACCGAGGGACTAAAACTTTGAGTGGCCAAACTTGCGGGTCTAAAAATGTAATGTTGCCACTTTAATTTAAAAAAACCCTGCTGTTTTGAAATTACTAGATCACCCTTGAGAGATTCGTCGTTTATTTTTTTCTTTTTGTAATTTGACCAAACCTCAAAGTGGTCGTTGTAGATTTCCCATTATGAAATGGTCAAAGGATGCAGTTCTGGAGTGCCACCGACTCACTAAGATCATTTGTCTTTTGCAGGTGGAAAGTAGAGGGTCTGATTCTCATCCATCGTCTTCTAACATGATAAGCTATGAACTGACCGGTGGTAATCCTCACGTGCCCACATCTATAGACGATGACGAATATGTGGAGTACTCCGTCGATACATTAGCAGATTTCCCGAGCAACGCCGAAGAAGAAGAAAGGGTAATTTCCGATTTCTGTATTAATATATAAATCTTCATTTTCTCAAAGAAGCTTGCATTTTTAGTCCCGCAACACTTTTGGACCTGCACTTCACAAAATTGCAAATTGATCCCAATTTTTTAACATGGTTTGCACTTCTATTGCATCCTTTCCGTCCAATTTAGGATCAAAAGTGCAAAACTGAGATACTTCCTCTGGGACCAAAACTGCAAACATAGATTATTCTATTGGACCAAAAGTGCACAATATTTTAAAGGGGCAAAGTGTGGAACCAAAGTGCTGAGGGTTCATCCCTTTGGGACTAAAAATGTAATCTTGCCTTTTATTTGCTAACATTTAGTTGCCAAAATGTCTAGATGTTCATGTTAGCATTGTTCGAGTCACTAAAGGACTTGCCGATGAAAAATCTCCCTACCGAGGAACCAACAACACCCGATAATAAATTGGCATCCCAAATGCCAGCTTCGGATCCAAACAAATTATCATTAGACTCTCCACCAAAACATACTTCATCTTCAGAAGCAGAAACTCAAGAAACTTGTTCTCCTAGTGACACATCAACATGTTACCATAGTTTATCAGATATTGACATTAACAATCATTCAAACGAAACCTCAACACTATCAAAGAACACGTCACATTGTCATAATGATACACTGTCGGAAAATCCTAGTTCATCTGAGGTTGATATGGCTGATCATACTACGGTTACTGTAAAAGTTGAGAAGAACCCAACAAACAACATTGTGGATGGTTTGTTACGTCGTTGGGATCTCAACTTCTTCCGAAACAGATAATTATTCGATTTTTAATATGATAAAAAGTGTATTTTTATCATTATTTTTTTTTGTGAAATAGGGTGGGTTGATGAAGGAACAAAAACAGGAAAAATTGCAATGCATAGAGCTTCTCTTTTAGATGGGATAGAAAGGGGATATTTGTTGTAATTATAGATCAAATACTCATTTTCCAGGTTATGTACAGATGATGCAGATAATGAATATGGAAAATTATGCTGAAAATAAAAGTGGTCATTAGTTTTATGGTATTTTGTCACCTATATTATCCAAATATGCAAGTCACACTTTAATTTTATTGAAACTTGCGCTGAAACACATTCTCATATTGAATAGAATAAATATTTTATTAGAGATTTAATGCCGTGCACACATATAAAATAATAAAGTCCTCATCTATATTATATAAAGAAGGTTCCATCTGAATGTATGTTTATAGGTTCATTTTTGTTCTCTTTGAATTCTTAAATTTTTTATAACAGATTTATCATTCTTCTCATCCCTCCTAAAAAATTTCGTAGTAGATAGATATGTTTCTATCATCAATATAAAGCATTTGTTCCTATTAAATTTAAAATATATCCTTTTATGTATTTTAAATTTAAGGGGACGAATGTGTTACTCTATATTGATATGAGGGACGCATTTGCTACGAAAAATTTAAGAGAGTTATTACGCCACATTAAAAGAAGAACAAATATGCTACGAAAAATTTAAAAGAAATGAATGTGTTAAAACCGATAAGAGGACGAAATCTACGTTCACTCAAAATTAAATTTTATTTATAGCTTTTCAGTCTCAACGCGTAAGTCAGGTAGCCGAAATCCTAACAGAATTTTCGTGCGACTTAGGAGTCAAGTGCACACTTGCACAATTATTTAAAAAAAAGAAATATTACATATCTCATAAACCAAATAAAAAAAAGAAAAAAAATCATAATTAATATACATATGGTTCCATATTTAAAAATCAAAGAAAAGTCTAAAAAAATAACATCAACATAGAATTAAACTCTTCAATTTCTCTCTTCCTCCATCATCTTGATCGCGGTCTCAACCAACGACTGCATTGTAACACTATGCCTACAAAGTCCAACGGTACCAGAAAATATATTAAAACTCTCGAGCTCTGATGTCGTTTCCATAACGGATTCGAGTTCTTTCTCCATTTTCAAACTATCGAAAGATAGTATGTTCGTTTGATCGAATCTCATCATACAAATGGCTAACTCTATTGCATATCTTCTTATATTTGGTAGCTTTATTGAGGGATTTTGATATTTCTTAAGGATCAAGAACAATCTATGAACCAAATCAAATTCTTTAATTTCAGCTTTTCCAAACATGATTTTTGATTCTTCAGGTGTCATGAACTTGAATATACATGCTGCTGCTCCTATCATTACTTCTTGTAATTTGTTATCTTCGTTCATAATAGCTCCAACAATCTGCAAAATTAAAATCATTTTAAGAATAAAAAATTAAAATCAAATTATCTTAAACATCATTCTGTTAAATTAAAAAATAGTAGCTAAAAAAGAATTGCATTACCAAAGAACAAAAAATATTCATAATTTTTCTTTGGCTAGAGAAATAAAACATAAAAAATATCCAAGAATATCAAGACATGCATAACCTTAAATAATCAAGACATGACTAACCTCGAACATAAATACTGGCAAAGTTGGTGGAAAAACATGTGAAATCGATAAAAAAAAATATTCGTGAAATCGATAATTACATACAAAATCGATAAAAATTTGGGTAAAATTCGTGAAAAATGGCTGAAATCAGTAGTACTCAAATTTCATGGAAAACGAGCGTAATTGGTTAATGAAAATTGTGAAATCTATATAAGTCGGTAAAAACATGTGAAAATGATAAAAATTTGGGTGAAATTGGTGAACACAGGTAAATTTGGTGAAAATTGAGTGAAACTGATAAAAAGATGGTAAATATGTGAAATCGGTAAAAAAAAATGTTCGTGAAATCGATAAATACATGTGAAATTCATGAAAAAGGTTGAAATTAGTGATACTCAAATTTTCATGGAGTTCTTTCATGGAAAACGAGCGAAATTGGTTAGGTGAAATCAATAAAAGTTGGTAAAAACATGTAAAAATGATGAAAAAAAATTGGTTGAAATTGGCGAACATTGGTATATTTGATGAAAAATGAGTGAACTTGTAAAAATACGCCTGTGAAATCAATAAATACATATAGAATTGAATAACTTTGAACTAAATTAGTGATAACTTATAAGACCGGTGAAATTAGTGAAAATTACGGATGAAATTGTTAAAATTTGGTGAAAATCAGTGAATCGTGGAACAAATGTTTAGTTGGTGAAAACATATAAAATCAATTAAATATGGGTTGAGATTGGTAAAGAAATATGTAAATTAGTGGGAAAACGTGTGAAATAGGAGAAAATGTGTGAAATCGGTAAAAAGAAAAAATAGTTTAGCCAACAAAAACAGGGTGTAACAGAGACAACATGGTTTAAACCGGAAAACCAAAAATACGATGAAAAATGGGAAAAATAATGATAGTAGGTTAAATAGATAAACGAACAGGTAAACCGGAGAAAAGATATATTAAATTGGTAAAAATATGGGTTAAAACCGAAAAAATGGATTAGCTAATAAATTAAATAGGTGAAAAATGGCTTAAGGATGTAAACAAATGCATTTCAAATGACATGGTATTATTTCAAATTAAAATAAATATGTAATGCTTTTTAAAAGAAAAATATTATAATGGAATAAACTAAATAATTTTGTTATGATCCTATTAAAAAGAAAAAAATTTATAAGATCTTATAAACAAATCATCATCAATATATATTTATTTGATTACAATAATTTAAAGTCATCATTTTTTTACAAAACAATAATTAAATTGAATATTAACCATTAATTTGTTTTAATTTGTGGCATGATAAAGTTAATTTTACTATAATTATAAAGTTTACTCATGAATTTAACTAGACACATGCAACGTACAAGCATTTTTATAGTTGCTTATAAAGCACATATAAGGTAATTTGCACTCAATATCGTCAAAAGTATGAAATTCTAGAAGGTAAAGTACCAAGATTTCAAATATTGGTGCACGGTGAAAAAAAAAATATTTGGGGGTGCAAAATGCAATTGCTCAATCCAAATCTCTCATCAAAATGTATGGAAAAAGAGAAGAGTGATGAACAAAGACTTACAGTAGGTCCAGCTGCAGTTAAACTCTTCAATTCCTCAAAGCAATCATCTCCACTATACGCACACAAATTCCTCAAAACCCTAGCTGCATGAACCCTAAGCAATGGATTCCCCAACCCCTCAATCAAATCTCCATTCACTTTCAATTTCAAAATCCTTTCACAGCTCTTCTTACTCCTAAGCGCAAGCATTGCAATTGCTTCACCTGCACTTTCTCGCACATGACCCCATTCTTCTCCAATTCCGCCATTAAAGAAAATATTAAACAATTCTCTAATTACACCCCCCGTACCCCCAATCTTCTCCGTCACCTCCTCTTCAATCGCCAAATTCGTCAGAATTTCAATACCCAGTATTTGCAATTCCGGTTGCTTTTCGCCGTACTTTAATATATCTCGGATGTAACTTATTGTAAATACACTTTGTGATATATCTTTTCGTAATTTTTTGCCTGCAGAGCCGCATGTACTTGCTAACATCTTCAATACTTGTAGTGATCTTTTCACTGTTTGAATTTGAGATGGAGTTGCTGTTGAATGTGTTAAAAGTCTTTCTTCTGCGTGTATGAAATCGATGATTTTTGGTAATAACCCTCTCGTGTTGCCTATTTTGCCACAAATGTCTTGATCCCTTGCTAATTTCTTTAAAATTTGAAGACCTAATTGGTTGAATGCCCATGAATTGTAATTCTCTTTGTCAAATTTCTTTTCGGAAATTTCGTCACAGGCTCTGTTGTGGGTTCGGGTTGTGTGTAGCAGGGAGGATATAGACTCCATGGCTCCTGGGATACCGGCAATTCGTAATGAGTTTTGTTGCTTACCAGCTAGTTCGGATAGGATCTCTGCAGCAGAGTATCTGATTTCCTCTTCTTCCACGTCCTTCCAGTTTAACATTTCGATTAGTCTTTCCATTGCTGATATGTTGATTCCGATTTTCTGAAGGGTATCTTCGGAAAACTGTGGTTTCGTGGAGAATTTTCGTAAAATTCTTGCTCCAATAAGTTGCTCGTCGGGTGAGTTCGAGTCGAGAAGCTCGATGGAGAAGGAGACCATGTCCATTTTGAGACCGTCAAATATGCTTCCGTTTACGCATCTTGAGTATGCATCGTAGAAGAATCTTTTAATCGAGATCAAACCCGAGTCATCGCCTAACTCGCATTCTTTGCTTACTTGTTTTAGTATGTTTTTGACACTGACTTTCCATTCCCAGTAGGCTTTTTCTAAAAGAAAGAGCAATGCTTCAGCTAAAGCTAAGGAATAGAATATGATGAGTGCTGCTTTTCTGTTCTTTTTATCGCTTTCGTCTTTCTTGACTTCCCCGTAGTTTTGATGAACGAGTTTGATCATTGAAAGAACCACACAAGCAGTGGCTGAAGCTAGTTGAAGCCAGTATAGAATTCTACTTACATTTCTTGATATAAATACCCATTTTGCGTAAGGAAGAAGAGGGACTTCAGAACTCGTCCATATTCTTGTAGGCAACTTTTCTTGTACCCAATTCTTGCGGGTCCCTTGTCGTCTATTACCCGAGAGCTCTCGACTCTGCTGCCTTTTAGACTGGACAACTGGCCTGCAGATCTTCTTCACGGTTTTGATTAAGAAATTTGAGCTGGATTTAATAGCACGGAAACTATTGATCCCCACATCGGTTATAGACCATGTGGCTTGATGTTGCCATTCGAGCTCATGACTTCTGCTGAAAATACGAGTTCCTTCGATTAAAAGGATGACTGTAATGAACCAGAAGTCGGTTTTGTCTAGAGTTATGGCGAAGCCTCCGAGTAAAACTACTGTCGCCCAGATGAACCCGAGAGTTCCAATTCCTGAGGCTGTTTTTTCAAGAACTGCTAGGCGGAGGGCGAAAAGTGTAAGTTTTTTTTCTGGTGCTCGAACTGGTGGCCTAGTTATAGAGGCGGAGTTGGCTGTGCTGCTTTTTTTTGGTCGGGTTTGGGGCTCGAATATTGTGGGACTAATGCTTGTTTCATCGCTGAGTCTTGCATTGAGTTCGGAGATTTGTAGTCGGATGCTGTTTTCACTTTCTATGGGTGATGATTTGTGATCCATTTGCTTGATTTGAAGTTTTCCTTTTTTTTTTTTTTTTTTTTTTGAGTGGATTTGAGGTTGATGATATGAAAATTTGGATTGAGAAGTTGAATGAGAGAATGATTTTTTTTGTTGGTATATTTATGGAAGGGTTTTGTTTTCTTGAAAATGAGCTTAGGGGGCACGTTTTAGGACATGGAAACGGGGAAATAAAATTGTTAAGTTGCGTCTTTTTCCGTTATTTATAATTGGCAAGTTAGTTTTTTTTATGGTTTTTTTTTTTTTTTTTTTTTTTTTTTTTGATAGCCCAGGTGTACAAGCTTACACTCGACTAATCCTGGACCCTCAGAACCCTTGCCCTAGAATCCTGAAGGATGTAAATCGCAGGATGTGCCTCCACCAAGCCCCGGGTTCCCACCATACTGCTGTACACTCTGCGCACAAAGGAGTCTTCACCACAAATGACCCTTAGATAGACCCATAGAAATGCTTCCATCCAAGTTCCAGATGGGATTCGAACCCCCACCCTTGCCGCTGGAGCAAGCCTTATGGATTATTGGTCGACCAGTTGGAGATATGCCCTGGGGACTTTTTTATGGTTTTTTTGTGTCTTTGTATATGGTTTCACGTTTGGCTACCTTTTAACTTATCTTTTTGGTAGGCCCAGAAATTCTGAACTGTTTACATAATTAGGAGAGCGCATCTAAATTATAATTAGATAATATTTCTTCCATCCCATTTATTTTTCTCCCGTGTATGGCAACATGATTGGCTTTATTATAATTATAATAAATAATTTAATTAATATATTTCACTAAAATTAATAATATTATATGACATCATTTATATTAATTTTTAAAAGATTTAATGAATAAAAATGTAAATAATTTAACTTGATAAGTCACTTAAAAATGAAAAGATTGATCGGGTATTGTAATAAAGGGAGCAAAATAAATGAAACGGACGAAATATTACTAATATGAGTTAATATATATTAGTTTGGTGGCATTTATGTCATTCATATTTGATAATACTTCTATAAGAGTAAATTACAATATATTAAATTATATTTGTATTGTGATCAATCAGGTGAGGTCAATTTTGTAGAAAGTCTACAGCTATTCTCCCAACTTGGCCAATTTTTTCTCCGCCCTCTTGAACTTTGTTGTTTCCCACTAAAATAAATACTAGGTCCTTGATGAAGAAATAAAGTTTTATAAAGCCTGTCTTTTTCCATAACAAAAAGGCAATTTAAAGTTGTTCCTTCTTTTGTACTCCATTTTATTTGTTATGCTTTTTTTAGCAAGAGTCTTATATGAATAAGCTGATAAAGAAGCCATTTATTTGTGTCTCCAAATCCTATTATGGAAAGTTATGAATGATTTAATATGCTATGATCATTCAAAATTGTATTCGTCAAGACATAAAAATTGAAATTCTCGTTTCAATAGCACCATAATTATATTATTCATTCTTTTTACAGTTTAAAACCCACCTGTACGGATCGATGTACCTTAATCTAAAATTTATGGATTGCATTTTGATGATCTTTTTCAAATAATCAAGGGTTTTTTTATTTATAATTAATTTCTACTGCAGATTTCATAGGATAACAAAATGCAAATTGTAACAGTCAAACCAAATCAAATTGCATGTGAGTTCACAAGGAAATGACCTCAGTTTTCAATTGCCAAGAAATATTAATTTATAATACATGATTTAGTCACTAGGGTTATTAAAAATAAGGACGACCCTCTTTCTTTTCATGCAAGTTGTTGCATTTAAGAACTTAATTAGTTAAGGGTGGGTGATAACTAACCATTTTAGAAGATAGTTTGTATCTTCTTATTAATAAATGAATATTTGAGTTAATTTGTTCGGATTTTAGTTTGATCTCATTGTTTCACATTTTATTGGGAGTTCTAAAAATTGCCCAAAGTATTGGTGTGAAACTATTGAAACGTGACTTATATGCATTTTAGATGAAAATATTGGGCATGTTTGTTTGGCGTTTCACAAAAAAATTTCGTGTTTGGAAAATGCCAAACAAAGGTGTTTTCTATTTTCTGAAATAAATTTTTCATTTTTCAATTTTCTCAAACTACTCTCTCAAAATCCAAACAAACGACAATTTTCTTATCTCTAAACCAAACATATACAAAATCTATTTTGATTTGACACAAAGTAACTTATTTCTTACACAATTTATTTCACAATAAACATGATTAGACATAAAGTATTACATATCTTACACCTACAATCTAACTCTTCCAAAAAAACCTACACTTACTTTATTTCTCAAACAACTATATCAAAACTCAAACAAACAACATTACACAGATCGGGATTATTTAATAAATCTCTACTAATCTTCCAAACTACTTTCCCAAACACCAAACAAACAGGTCCATTATAATGCGGAAAAATTCGTCACATCAATCAGGTTTATTTGGAAAATGGAATCATGTTGTGTAAAATAAGCCAAGCTGATCCGCACATTGGAGTGGAAAAGCTAATCCAAATTCTATATCAATGGTTTGAATGGATCAAATTTTAAAGAGAATTGATGCAAAAATGATTTTGATATTTCGTTTTGGTTGTATCTGTCTACTAAGGCAAGTTGTTTGGAATTTTGATTAAAAACTAAACTGGAATAGGTTTCAACCAAACCATTACTAGATAACTTCAAAATGATTGAAAGAATATTGACTAGTTCAATGACCTATAGTTTCATGTATGCCTGACAATTGGACAACAACCCATTGGTAGTTTTATATTCTCCTTGACTCAACTTTAATGTAAGAAGTATTATTTATATTTATTTATCTTAGTCAGATTAAATTTAATGAGGCATTTGTAGTTCGGCAAGTAATTTATATTTTTTATATTTTAAGTTATCGTAATTTTAGTCCTAAATTCGTCGAAATTAAAATTAGCGTATATGAATTGCTACACAAGCAAACAAATTGGGAGGTTTTATCCCTCTGGTTGTCATAGGGTGGTAATCCGCCACATCACCTTATCAAATTGGTTTAAATTGGAGGAAAAATAATACGTTGATTTTCTCTTCTTGTTCCCCTACCTACTAATTAGTAGGGCAAAATTTTTATAATGTCTCATTTGATTGCATATGTGGCAATTTATGAACACTAATTTTAATTTCGACGAATTTAGGACTAAAATTGCAACAACTTAAAATATAAAATATAAATGATATAAATTATTTGTAAGAACTAGAAGTGTCACATTTTTTTTTTATCTTTGCTTAAGTTAAAGATTATAATTTGCTTTTTTGCCGTTAACAAAGTAATTACTAGGCAAATAAATAAAATTCATATAAGAAAAGACCGTCTAAAATCCAACTGAATAACCCGACCCGTGTATGACCTCAACCCATTTAATCTTTTCATTCGTTTACCAACAATTTTATTTTATAGTATCAAATCCATCTTCCAACATCATTTTGCGATTGAAAGTCTATCTTGTGTGCAAATTGGGCAATTTAACTGGTCGTGCCTTGCAGTATCGGATAACAAGAAGTCTTCTTGTGTCAAGTTAAAGACTATCATATATGTCCATGACTCATCATTTAAATTTTTCTTTGAGTACAAGGAAACAATTTCTATATATTTTAGTTACAAAATTTAGAATTTAAGTGCAATTTTGTACATAATAAGGCTGTCAATTGGTTGTAACTTATAAATGAACCAAACTAATAATCTTGGAATTCTAAAAAAAAAAAATTCTCGAAGAATTATCGTGTGTTTATTGATTAATAATTAATTAACCAATTCGTTTACATTAATTATTCATTTTTTATTATTTTTCAAGATTCAATTTCTTTTGAGGCGCGTCAGACACATTAACTGATGACCTATCCCAACAGGAATTCAAACCTGAATTCGTTAATTTATAGTGACTAGTCTCTCCACTAGAGCCGTACACCAATTATATTCCTGGTGATCTGTGATTTGCTGATATTTGGCTAGTAGCTTAATGTCTAATGAACAAATATCCAGTCTTTTATTGCTTGTCTTCTTGGCTTTAGTTGGTAAAAATTAAAGACAGAGATATGAATCATATTAAAACAAATCTTAAAAGTTTGTCTTGTGTGTAACCTAAGTCCTAAGGATTGAAATAAATAATATATTATTTGTCAAACTCAAACTTAAATCACACAACCTTTTCTTTCTTAGAGTTTGATTCTGTACAATCTTTTTATTTTCTTTTGATGAAAAAATTGTACAAACTATTTTTAGTTATATCCAAACTTGATTTGAAAATTAAGTAAGCTTCATATATATAATTATTAAGTTTCATATATAAAATTAGTATATAATTATTAAGTTTCATATATAAAATTATTGAGATTAAGGGTGAGTTTGGCCTAGCGATTCGAAAAGCAATTATAGGAAAATTAATTTTACTAAAATTGGAACATTTCGTTTCTGAGCAGAAGAGCCATTTTCAAATAGTGTTCGATCGATTTTTGGTAATAATTTTTTAAATTAATTATAGAATAATTGTTTTTGTTTAATAGCTTTTGCAAAAGTAACACTTTAGCAACTTCTCAAATAAGTTGATTTTTTGCTTCTCGGGATCCCAAAAGCGATTATGATCTTGGGGGGCCAAATACCATGAAAATCACGATTGAGCAAAAGCAATTTTTATAATCTGGACCAAGCACTTCAAAAATCACAATAGAGATCTAAAAGTGATTTTATGAGCTTCAACTGCTAGGCCAAAATTACCCTAAGAAAATAAACTCAAAGATAGACAGCTAACAAGAACAACCAATATAATCTGAAAACAATGATGAATAAGCAAATGGATACGATGTTACTTGTAACTTGATAAATCATTTAATTTTTATTTCTATACACTACATAGTTAATTTGATGGAAAAACATTTGGATCCCCACTCCCTGATCAACACCCCCCAAAAAAAAAAAAAAAAAAGAAAAAGAACAAAAAGGGCAATTAACATTTAAAAACTCACATATTGGCCAATATGAAGTCTTCCAGCACATGAATGATTGCCGTACATGACATCCATGTTTGGTGGAGATTCTATGTACTTGTGTTTAAATAACTAAAAACTTGCATGTCTGAATAATAAGAATACTATATCAAACATTCTAGCCAGTAGCCACACTGTGATTTAGCCTATTTTGTATTTACTAAATCAAATAAATAACTCAGCTAATCAGATTACATGCTTTAACTTTCTCAGGGATGCGGGATCAGGACACATGGTTTTCCGATGAGTAAAGTACATCCTATATATTTTCTGTAACTTCAATTTCAGTCTATTTCGCTGGAAATACATTGTTGTTCTGAAATCACCAACTGTACAAACAATTTGTGCATATGAAGGTTCTTGCATCTTTTTTTAAGGGGAAAACAATTTTGTACAGTTGGCAAATTTATGAACATCGTCATAAATTCCGGTGATATAGGGACTAAAATTGCGGTCAAGTGGATTGAAATTATAGGTACAAAAAAATATAGGATGTAATTTGTTCGCCGGAAAACAAAGTATCCTAATCGCAGAGACCTGTAAAAAAAGGACCTAAAATGCTTTTTTGCCTTTCAATCTTGCTCAACAATATCGAAACATTTTGTAGAAAATATATAGGATGTACTTTACTCATCGGAAAACAATTTTGTACAGTTGGCAAATTTATGAACATCGTCATAAATTCCGGTGATATAGGGACTAAAATTGCGGTCAAGTGGATTGAAATTATAGGTACAAAAAAATATAGGATGTAATTTGTTCGCCGGAAAACAAAGTATCCTAATCGCAGAGACCTGTAAAAAAAGGACCTAAAATGCTTTTTTGCCTTTCAATCTTGCTCAACAATATCGAAACATTTTCAAGTGGCAAGGCACAGCCAAAGTACCTATGTTGTAATAAGACTGACTAAGCCCTGCAGCTGCCCAAGATACCTATGTTGTACGTGGATGAGGCTTGTGATCCTTGTCATACTCCGATTCTACGGAAACAACATACCTAAGGGAGTAGCAATGATTGTTCTCTACAAAAACACACAACTATAGAACAATTCGTATTTCTTTATAAACACTCAATATTAACATCAAAAGAATATCACCTACAATTTTAATAACCTTATAAGAGGCACCACAAATCCTGGAAGATAGATAAGAAAACTGTTAAATGGGATGATTATTAGAATAGTTCATCTAAAAACGTGCAGAGTTGTGTTATTGGTTGAATGGCACATTTCACTGCCAATGGCACAAGAACCATTTAGGGCCACTAAGGACGTTATATAGTAGAGTATAACAGACCCTCAGCCTCGTCTAACCTGCAGCAAAGAAAATAGGCGCTATCAAACTAAGTCAATGCATAGATTTACTGCTATCAGGTCACAGCTATTCCACCACATAAAGTTCGTGATAGGGCGCGGAATATCCTTTTAGCTATACTTCAGGCTACCATAATACATTACAGTAAGCTTGACGTATCATAACATAATTTCAACAAAAAGAGATGAAATTCATGGCAAGAGATTTAGCCATCACCCTAAACCCATGGCAAAGGAAAAAAGTAAAACTATACAAGCAACAAGTAATCAAATTATCAAAACCCTGACCATATCGTAATCCCCTGCATAACAGGGGTAATTAACTAGAGCCAAGCAAATCAAAATAAAAGTCACTTGTGAAAATAACATACTACGTAAAATAATGAATGCCAGAAAGAGCTTACATTACATAGTGCCGAGTTACCAAAATTAATGAACTAAGAATATCAAAATAAAGCCTGGCTCCTGCTACATCCTTCGAAAAATATCAGCAGATGCAAATTGTACTTAGCAACAGAATTGAAAAATGAAGATCTTTAGTTGAAACTCTGAGGTGTAAGACAGTAACCTACGCACATGTATGACAACCTTCACACGAACAACAGTTATGCAAGAAAGTGAATTTAATGATCAACTGATTGACATATAAATGACCTTATGTTTCAACCAACAACACATACTTTGTGACAATAACAACTTTCTACAGGAATTTATCTAAATGACTGCTCTCCTTTGATGCACTTTAGCCTTCTCGGCATCAATAATGGCCTCCACCAACTGCACAGAGTTCTCCAACTCGCCTTCCTTATTCACAACCACATAATCAAATTCCTTCAAATGCCTCAACTCTTCTCTGGCTGCAGAAACCCTCATAAGCAGAGCCTCTGTTGTCTCTGTCTTCCTATCAATCAATCTCTTAACCAAAGCTTCCTCACTCTCCGCCACTATAAACACAAATACCGCGCTATTTCTCAATATCCTTCTCAAAGTTGCAGCACCCTGTATATCTACTCTCAAAACAATGTCACACCCTTTTGCCATGAATTCCCTAATCTGCTGCTTCGGAATTCCCTTATAATCCCCATACACCAATGCATACTCCAAGAGCTCATTTTTCTCAATCATTGACAAAAACTCCTCTTTTCCCACAAAGAAATAATCTTTCCCGTCGACTTCTCCGGGCCGCTTGGCCCGGCTAGTTGCGGTAACTACAAAATGCAAATCTTCTCTCACTTCCCTTAAGCTTTTGATTACAGCATCTTTTCCTACACCACTTGGACCACTGATCACAATGATTAGAGGGTTAGGGTTTGGGACGATTGGTTGAGAGCTGAATGTTGAGCCCAAAGAGGCTTCGAGGGCCCGAAAGACTTCAGCCCGACCCGAAGTGTCTGGGGATGGAATGGGGACTACAGGGGGCCTTCTAGGGCCATCCATGGTGGAATCCGCGGTGTTATCTGAAACAAATGTATGTGAATTTAATGCGACTGTTCTCCGAAACCCTAATCTTAGGGCTTCGAAATTCGACGGAATTATTGGATAAGATTGGGAATTGGCGAAAGGGTTTGTGGATATTGGGGAAAGGAATAATGGGTTGTGGTAGGATTTTGATAAGGAGAAGCAAAGCCTACGGAATAGCATCGAATATGTCGATGTGAACAATGAAAAGTGCGCAAAATACAACTTAAATAATTAAATTGAACGAAATTTCGGAAAGGGAAAGCGTATTTAGAATCTTAGATGTTGATATCAAGAAGAAAGTTGGAGATTTTGCCGCCAATTTGCAAGAATTAGTATTGAGCTCTGAAGTTAAGCTTTTAGGGTTTATCTGATTGTTCCTTCTCCAATTATTATTAAAAAAAAAAAAAAGATTATTTCTTTTCTGATGTAATTTTTTTATCTCATTCTTATTGGGCCATAAACCTCTGTGCTTTGCAATAGCTGCTGTTGGGCTTGCCAAGAGGTTTCTAATGACAATTTTTCCTATTGTCATTTTCTTTTTGGGATATAAATTTGGTTCTCGTTTTCCTTTTTCCCACTAAAATTCATTATTCTATTCAATAACAAAATATAATACTCTTTTGATAAAAATTAAAAAAAATAGTATTAAAATGGCTAAATTGGGAACACACTTAAGAAAATCACTGAAGATTCTACAACCTTTGATAAAAATAATCGTAAATATCAAAGACTTGTTAAGAAAAATATGGGAAAACAAAATACTTGATCAAAAATTTGTTTTGTATGTTTTGACCAATCCAATATTACATATTTTTGGAAAATTCAGAAATGTCAAGGATATTATACATTGTAAAATATATTAAAATAAGAATAAATTTGAGCATTTTCGTATCATTTCTAGATTAGACTCCTATGAAAATATAAACTTATCTATTAAATTTAAGCAGTATCTAAACTTAAAATCAATTATATATAAATTTATAAATCATGATGAATCTATACTATATTAAAAGAGAATTCATGCCATGCTACATTAAATTTTTTTATTTTTTTACTTTATTCTTACATTTAAAGTTATTTAAGGGTAAACACCACATTTGGTCCCTCTTATCATTAACTTTTTACAGAGTGGTCCCTCTTATGTTTTTTTTTTTCCAGTTTAGTCCTTACTATGTATTATTTGTTTCACTTTAGTACTTTTCAGGTGTTCCAAAGCGGTTCCGATAACATGTGATATGCTCATAAGGGCAATTTTGTCATTTCAAGTAAACTAACATGGATATTTTTGTCTTTCTAATCATTTGAAAAAAAACTAAAGATTAATCTCTTCCAAACTAGACTTTCATTCCAGTCCAACTTAATCGTCCATTTCGCTCCAAACTAAAATTTTCTCCCAAAATCTTCTTCAAGCACCAAAATTGCTCACCAATTAAACAATATCTCAAATGGTCTCAATAGCGAACGGACGAAAATGCCCTAAAAAATATTCATATGCATGTCACGTGTTATCAGAACCACCTGATAAGGACTAAAGTGAAACACATAATTCATAGTAGGGACTAAAGTGAAATAAATAATTCATAGTAGGGACTAAAGTGAAATAAATAATTCATAGTAGGAACTAAAGTGAGAAAGAAAACATAAGAGAAACCACTCTGTAAAAAGTTAATGATAAGAGGGATCAAAAGTGATATATACCCGTTATTTAATTATGTAGCTTTTTAACTCCTGAACTTCTTACATTACATTCGTTAATAAAACATACTTTTCACTTTCTTTGAATCAATCCCCAAAAATGAATTTTTATTTTCTGTTAATTTACACCATTTTTTTTCCTTTTTACCTTAATCGTCATTTTAATTTTTCCACATCTCTCATAACAGCTACTGATAAAATTAAAGCTAATGATACACTATCTTTTCTTTTGTGGTTGAAAAAAAACCCTAAGAAATAGGTGATTTACTAAAATACAACTTTATTAAGAAACAAGAGAATTTCCTAAAAACCAAAATTTAAAAAACTCTCCAATATTTTTGTTTCTAAAAAGTAGAAACGTTGTGAAGCTTTTAATCATGGCATGGAAGCACTAATCGAAATTTTCTTCTTATAACTTTTACTTAAACCCAACTACAGATGGAAGTGAAATTTTGGAAGGAGTCTCCTTCTTCTTCAAAAACCCTATTTCGAAAATCCAGGGCTCTTCTTTATTTAATCTTGCTCCAATCAAAATACAACCCATGAATATATTTCATATAAGAAAAGAAGGAAAGTGAATATTTGATAGAAGGAAGGACAATTTTTGAAATTCTCCTAGGAAATTATTTTCGCGGAAAGTGAATATTTATTGATATAAATCATCAACTATTTAATAAATCAATCTACGCACTATTCTCCTGTATTTCTTGCTTCTACCCGCATTCATCTAGTCTCTCTCTCAGAATCAATAATGGCAAATTACGCTCTAATCCAAGACCCAGAAACACCCAAAACATCCACCTGTAAAAATGTCATTATAAAAGGGTCTCACAATTTTCAGATCCAAGGATTTTCTACTACAAAGGGTATGGGGGTCGGGAATCCCTTATCTTCAGATACTTTCTTGGTTGGAGGGCACCGTTGGAAAATTCAATTTTACCCTGATGGTGCTGAGAAAGGTGTTTGGAGTGGTCAAGGTCATGTTTCATGCTATATTGCTCTGGTTAATAATGACTCTAAAAACGTAAGGTATTTTCATGAGTTTGCATTGTTAGATCAACATACGAATAAATGGTATAGCAAAAGTAGCAATTTCAAGAGGATGTACGAGGCTGGGACATACACAAGTCAGTTGATAATGGCTGATGATCGCAAATCGATATGGTAGGACATAATGTGTGAAGTAATTTTGTATGACTGAGACAGTAATCTATCACATTATTGGTAATAAAGCAAAATATAACTTCGGTTGCATAGTTTTCATGAAGAATGTGTTTCTATATATGAATATAGATGAATTGTTGCTGTGAATAAAATCCACGTTTTTCGAGCTAATTAGTTTTTTGCAGGGGTTATGGAAGGTTCTTCAAAAGAACTAAACTGGAAGCATCTCAATTTATAAAAGATGATTGTCTTACTATTCAATGGAGTGTTGGTGTTGTGAAGACATCTATGGAAGCCCCTAAAATGATTGTCCAATTGTCTGACCTTAGACAAAGCTACGAGCGCTTATTGGAAAGCAGGGAGGGAAGTGACATATCTTTTGAAGTTGAGGGGGAAACATTTTATGCACATAAGCTAATCCTTTCAACTCGGTCTTCAGTTTTTAAAGCACAATTTTTTGGTCCATTAAAGGAAGAGAACTCCCACTGCATTAAAATTAAAGAGATGCATGCTCACGTTTTTAAGGTTCATAACACCTTTTGGAAAAAGAAAAAAAAATCTCAATTTTTTTTGTTTTTGTGTTCTTTTTATTTATTTATGGATTTTAATTTGTAGGCCTTGCTTCACTTCATATATTGTGATGTCATACTCGATGTGGGAGAAGTGCTTGCTGGTCTCAACTCGGAGTGGAAAACCCAATTGATGACGCATCATCTTCTAGTTGCGGCAGATCGATATGAAATTCAAACATTGAGGTCACTTTGTGAGTTAAGACTTTGCGAAAACATTGCCATTGATACTGTAGCTTCAACTCTAGCTTTAGCAGAGCAACATGGTTGTTTCCAACTCAAATCCAAATGCATTGAGTTTATTGGACTGCCTGAAAATATCAAAGGTAATATTGTTGGTTTGTTTGGATTGATTTTTCTTTGGTTTTATACAATTTTATAGGTGAATTTTGTTGTTGTTTTCTACGATATTTGGTTGAACGGTTGAACGAAAGCTACTTATTCGCTCTCTCTTTTAGCTCAAATTTGGTTTGACATGACTGCTTTCTTGTTTGTTTTTGCAGCTGTAATGCAGACGGATGGATTCAAGAACTTGAAAGAGAGTTACCCTTATGTTATGGATGATTTGCTGGGATCCTTAGTTCTCCGTGTTGACTCCATAACTATTTCCAACAACCTTAGATGATGTTTTTCTTCTGCACTTAGGTGGTGTTTGGATGTTTGTAATAGTTTATGCAAACTCCTATCTCTTTTCTGATTAGTGGCAAATTCATAGTTATTGTTTGAATATTTATACCAAAAAGTTTGCAATTAAGTGTTTGTTGAGTACTTGGAAAATGAGTAATGGGTTGTGGTAGGATTTTGATGTGTTGTGAGTGGCTACGTGACACACTTTATCAAATACATAGAAATAATTGACATTATATGAAATGCCGAATCAAAGAATGATACTTCTAGAGCAACTAATAATTTATGACATATATGAGATAATTATTAAATCTCAATTTGTCATTCAATCTTAAAATTTCAAATCCAAAGTTTCAGTATTCCAACACCAATGGAACAAATAATTATAAAATGGTAACAAAACTCACGTTCAGAGAACTAAATCTCTATTTCTAATTTTTATCCAATGGTTTTTCTATCAAAAATTGAAAAATAATTTTCACAACTGGGCGTGGAGGCTTGGAGAAAAGGTGGAACAAATTAAAGAGAGAAAGATTACCCCTTTAATGGAAATAATAAGTAGAATGAAAAGTTAATGTTGAAGGGTAAAATTGGATATTTAAATAAATTGCTTTAGCAACAATATTTTTTGTTCTAACAATATGAAATGTGCAACCGTATAGTAGATTATGCCAGAGTTGCAGAACACCAATATATATGGTACCAAAATAGCCACACCTATAATATTGTGTGTTAGGAAGAATACTCATTGACATATAATGATTTACCGTATAATAATTGCAAGAAAATAAAAGATATGTAAATAGACTGAATTATGCAAAAATAAGAAAAATAATATTTACGTAAATAAATTACCTTAGGTCGCATAATAAACAAAATAAAATTAGCAAAAGAATGTAATTCTAATAATGTACTCCCTCCGTATTTTTTTAATTGTCGCTTTGGAGGATTGCACTCGAATTAAGGATAATCATAAATAATCACTTTTTTTAAGCAAATAATCCAAAATACCCTTTTAATCAATTAAGCTTAACATTAATTAGCATTAATGACAAGTATTAGTAAGAAGGGTAAAATTGATAAAATAACAAAAAATTTGCATTGAAATCCTAAAGCGACAAATAAAAGTAAACAAATTTTTTTGCCAAAATCGACAAATAAAAAAAAAAAAAAAAAAAGGGAGTAACTCTTTAAGAAAGTGCACAGATTTTCTAATGGCCAAAAACATAACTTATTAAGAATACAAAATATTTTTTAAGGTTATTATTTAAAAGGTCAAAATTAAATTAGTGATGCGAAATTTCCTATGCTATTCAGTGGTTCCATTTTGAAAAGAAATCATATAATAATAAACACATAGAGCATATTACAAATGCATACTTTTTTTTTTATCTATTAGACCGTGTATATTTAGGTCGGGTCAAAGAGTGCCAAATGCATATTTTCATGATTCAGAATAAGGGTTTTTTGCGCTTTGCACCCCCGAAACATGGTAAATAGGCACTTTGCACCCCCGAAACTTAGATTTAGCACTTTGCACCCTCTTTTATTTTCAAGCAAAAATTCAAGGGCAAAATAGGTAATTCAATAGTATTGGCACTTTGCACCCTCAAAACTTGAGAATTTCGCACTTTGTACCCCCAAAATAAAATTAGCACTTAACACCCTGTAATTAAGAACAAATCACTAACTTCCACCTCCAAAACACAATAAATGGGCACTTTGCACCCCAAAACACAAAATTAACACTTAACACCCTATTTAAAAAATCCAAACCCCTCGTTTTTTTCGTCAAAGTTGACTACCGGAGTGAAAAAATTCTAACGCAAAATAGGTAATTCATTTTTTCACTTAAATTTTGTAAAATACAATTATAAATACTTGAATACTCATTTCTCTCGCAATCTTTCTTTTCAACAATATAATCATAAATAACTAAATAATGTACAAGTAAACTTCTCGAATAAGAACCATTGTCTACTTCAACATATCAAAGACCCATAAATAATTACCTATTTTGCCTTAAAAAAATTCACCTTAATGGTCAACTTTGCCGAAAAAATGAGAGGTTTGAGTTTTTTTTTTCTTTTTAATTTGAGGGTGTTAAGTGTTAATTTTGTATTTTGGGATGCAAAGTGTTCATTTATTGTGTTTCAGGGCTGCAAGTTGTTAATTTGTTCTTAATTGGGGAGTATTAAGTGCTAATTTTATTTTGGGGAGGGGGGGGGGGAGTGCCAAAGATCTACAATAGAATTACATATTTTGCCCTTGAGATTTTACTTGAAAATAAAAGAGGGTGCAAAGTGCTGTGTTTTTCATATTTCGAGAGTGCAAAGTGCTAAATCTAAGTTTCGGGGGTGCAAAATGCCTATTTCCCATGTTTCGGAGATGCAAAGTGCAAAAAACCCTCAGAATAAATAACAAAACTTTCTCCAACAGGGTGTTTCAGTCATTTTGTTATTTGGGGCCTTTTAAGAATAAAATTTACTTCTTAAATTGGATATGTCTTGGGCTGATTATGTAACCAAACTTGTTTCCAAGATTGGGAAAGTCAGCAAAGTACGTTGGATTGTAAAGCCCACATTGTACTGAATGGGTTAGTCATGTATTGTCCCGGATTGACAACCAAACGGGCCCTAAGGCGACCATGAGGAAAACAGCTGCAAGAATACAACTTGAAGGAGATATCAAGAAGTCGGTGATTTTGCCGCCAATTGGCGAGAACTAATATTGAGCCCCCTCCTTTTTTTTTTTTTGTTTGAAAGAATTAATATTGAGCCCAGAAGTTAAATAAAGAATTAAAATAAAGAACATTAATATTATTATTCAACCTTCAGTTTTTGAAGATAAAAATTAATAATGCATTCATAAATTTAATTTTATACATATTTTCACCTAATACATGAATATTAATTAAGAACTTATGATCTAAGTTAAATAAACTTTTTTAATGTTACCAAACTTGTTTTAGTAAAAAATACTATTGTAAATTTTAAAACTGGAGATTTAATTTAATTCAATATCCCATTGAAATCCGTTGATCTAAAAAAATTAGTTTAGAGTAAGATTTAAATTCGACCCGAATCAAATTCAACATAAATGGAGTCAGATATGGGTCAAATCTAATCCCGAATCCGACTCATTGATAGCCCTAATTCCGACAATGAATTTTGGCGAAAAAAGAAAAATGATTTTTCATGATTTGGGATAAAATTGGTTCTCGGTTTTACTTTTCCCACTAAAGTATTCTATTATCTAATAAAGTATATGCACTCATTCTCGATAAAGTATATAAATTGTATTAAATTTTCTAAATAGGGAACACATTTACTTTATTACAAACTTCAAACAAAAACGAGCATATCAAAAAATCATTCAACGAACATAATCATAAATATAAAAAGGCTTGGTACAAAAAATATGGAATTTAAATACATCAAAACATTACAAATTGAAAAATGTATTGAACGATTAAGATCATAAAAATTTCTAACTTTGAGCATTTTCCTATTATGTATAGATTGGTTTCCTATAATAATAAAAATTTAAGCAGTATCTAAAAATTAAAATTCAAGTTATACATATGATATATTTTACTGTGCTTCAACTTTTAATTTAGAAAATACAAGGGCCTGTTTGTTTGGTATTTCCCAAAAAAATTTCGTAGTTGGGAAATGTCAAACAAACATGTTTTCTATTTTTTAAAATAAATTTTCCATCTATCAATTTTCTCAAACTATTCTTTCAAAGCCCAAATAAACAACAATTTTTGTATCTCTAAACAAAACATATACGAACTCTATTCTGATTTGACATAAAGTAATCTATCTCTTCTACAATTTATCTTACAATAAATATGATTTGACATAAAGTCCTACACATCTTACACATAAAACCTAACTCTTCCAGCAAAAAAACATATACCTACTTTATTTCTCAAACCACTCTCTCAAAATCCAATCAAACAACATTATGCAAATTGAGATTATTTCACAAACTTCCACTACTCTCCTAAACTACTTTCTCAAACACCAATCAAACCGGCCCATAATATTTTATACGTGTTCTCAATTTCTAATATACCCAATTCTTTTTGGAAAAAAAATTAATACTATTATTCAAATTAATTAATGTTTGAGTTGAATCACAAGCATTTTATACTTGAATTCTCTTTTCCCAAAAGAAAAGTTGCTCAAATCATGATATACGATTGTCAGTATATTGATAAAAAAACCACCCCAAAACATGTTTATAGCAATAAATAGTATATACCAATATACGTGATTTACACATATTTTTTTTATTTTATCTAATCGACTAAGAAATTAAGAAAACAAGACAGATTTCCAAAAAAATTCTCATAATTAACAGACTATTCAATATTTTTTAAATAAAATTAATAATTACATATTTAGTTAAACTTGTGATGAATCAATGGATCGAATTTTCATTCTTTCATCTTCACATTGATTATCCAAGATTTTTATTCTTTTCCATCAGTTTTAATTTGTATTTTAACTGTTTTTTAACTAACTAGAATTGTGGAAGGAGTCTCCTTCATCTCCGAAAACCCTCAATTCCAAAACCATATTTCAAAAAACCAGGGCTCTTCATCATCTCCAATTGCGCCAAATTTACCGCTGAATGCATTGATATATCTAGTCCTAAAATTCCATTAATCTTTATCAATAATGAACCATTTATTAAATAAAAAATAATAATAAACAAATAATGGCAAATTTCATGTTTATCCAAGACCCAGAAACACCTAACTTAACTTCATCCACCTCTAAAAATGTCATTACAAAAGGGTCTCACAATTTTCAAATCCAAGGATTTTCTTTCACAAAGGGTTTGGGGTCGGGAAATACATATCTTCGGATACTTTCTTGGTTGGAGGGCACTTGTGGGAAATTCGATTTTACCCTGATGGGAAGAGAAATGATGTAAGTGGCGACACTTATGTTTCACTCTTCATTACGCTTGTTAGCAAGTGTAATGAAGACGTACGGGCTTAGTTCGAGTATGTATTGTTGGATCAAAATGGGGACAAATGGTATAAATCCAATACAGCATGTCTCCAGAGGATGGAGAAGGATACGCGGTGCATGTTTGGCCCATACACTCTTCATGACAGCACTCGTCGGACCATGTTTGTCTCTCTTTACTCATTTTTGGTAGTAATGCAAATTGCAAATTAGAGTGGCTTGCATATGTAATATGCTTGTGGTTGTAAATGTTTGTCTATGTATGGTTCTATGTGATCTTAATTGATATGCTTAATTTGTTTGAGATAACATAGAACCATATATACATGTGGTATTCTTGGTAGCTTCTTCAAGAATTTTAAATTCTTTGAGTTAACCCCTTTCCTATTAGCTTATTTCTTGATGTGAAATAAAATTTGAGATCATAGCAAGATATCCATTAGGAATTGTTTTATTCAGGGACGGACCTAGAGGCTTTTAGTTGGGGGACAAGATTTTTTAATAGTAAACTTGATATTTTTTCTGTTATTGAGATAACAACTTAATGAAAATAAGTAATCTTGTATATTTATCTAATAAAAGGTAAAAAATATACTAGTAATTTTTTTGTAATGAGTTTCATTAAACAAATTGTTCAAAATATTGAATAATCTTAAAACACATAAATATTTTTACAATATAAACCCAGTTCTATAAAAAAATTGCTATAAAAAGTACCAAAATTAATATTAGAACTTTTTTTTTTATTTATTGTAATGCATTTTATAAAATCAAATATTTTTATCATAAAATATGATGATTATAATTAAGACATTAATAAATTATTAACATAAAAATAATTACAATAATGTTAGTATACATGCCACATTAATGTTTATAAATTGGTCCATATATTTATAATAATAAAGTGGATGAAAGAATGACAAATAGATTATAATTAAAAATATAAGAACTAAGAGCATCAAGAGAATCGAACCTTGGTCGGCTCCTTGAATATGTGCTACACTATCCACTGCACTACGGCCTATATTTAAGTATAATTGACAAATACCTCATATAAATATTTCTTCCAGATTTTCTTGGGGGGGCGACCGCCCCCCAGCCCCTTAAGCGGTCCGCCCCTGGTTTTATTAGTGGACTTCATGGATACTTCATATGTTACTCCTGATTAGGTTCTTATTGATTTCGACATATTGATGAACGAGCTTATTTTTGCAGTGGTTTTAATCCCTTCTACAAAAGAATAAATCTGGAAGCATCGCAATTTATAAAAGATGATTGTCTGAAGATTCAATGCACGGTTGGTGTTGTGAAGACATCTTTGGATGTTCATAAAACGTTTGCCCAGCCACTACCATTGAATTTGCCTGACCTATGAAAAGCTACGCGCATCTATTAGGAAGAAGGGAGGGAAGTGACGTATCTTTTGAAGTTGAGGGGGAAACATTTTATGCACATAAGACCATACTTTCTATACGGTCTCCCGTGCTTCAAACACAGTTTTCTGGTCCATTAAAAAAAGAGAACACCTGCTGCATTAAAATTGAAAAGATGGATGCTTCTATTTTCAAGGTTCATAAATATCTATATATTCTTTTATTATGTATTTTCAATTTATGTGAAACCACTATGTTCCTTTAGGGCAAAATTGCATTTATACTCCCACATTTTGCCCATTTATAATATTGTCTCAATTAATTTGAACATTTTTGGTCCCAAATTGGAAAGAAAAGGGAGTGATAGCACCAAATGTTCAAACCTTTTAAAAATATGAGATCAAAAGTGACGAGGATACACATTTTTAAGACTAAAAACACATTTTTGCCATTTTTTTCCTGTTAATTAAAAACATATTAGCCTAAAATTTTCAAGTTGTATGTTTCCTCACAGAGTTATGGTCGGTAATTTGCAGACCTTACTTCACTTCATTTATTGGGATGTCGTACATGATCTCGATGCAAAATTGTTAGACATTAAGATGACACAACAACTTCTAGCTGCAGCAAATCAATATGGAATTGAGAGATTGAGGTCACTTTGTGAGGCCAAACTTTGCGAAAACATTGCCATTGTCATTGTAGCATCAAGTCTAGCTTTAGCAGAGCAACATGGTTGTTTTCAACTCAAATCGACGTATCTTGAGTTTATTAGACTGCCTCAAAATCTTGAAGGTAATTTTAATACTCTACTCCATTTTTGCAAAGCTGAAACATTTGCATCCTGTTAAGATTGATTTTAGTTTGGTTTCCTAATATTTGGTTGAACGAAAAAATAAAAAGCTACTTATATGTTTTCTTTTTCTTTTCACTATTGCTATATGATTTAGCTTATTGAATAACTGCTTTTTGTTTGTTTTTAAGCTGTAAGACAGACAGATGGATTCAAGGAATTGAAAAAAAGTTGCCTAGTGTTATCGATGAGTTGCTCGAATCCCTAGTTCGTGTTGACCCCAAACGTTCTTCCAATAAACTTGGATGTTGCTGTTTTTCTTCTCCACTTAGGTGGTGTTTGCAATAGTTCCTTTATTTTTGTTTTTTAGTGTTTTGGAAATAAAACTTTGGATTTTAGTTTTTTATTTTTAAAATAACCTATTTACTATATTAGATGTGCCTATTCTGATTAATGTTTATTTGGATATATATACCAAAATGTTTGCAATATAGGAAAAAGGGGTGTAGATCCTCTATACCACTTTTAGTGTACAACTATTATGTATCACTAATAATTAATTGCCATATGTACATTTGACAATTATTTTAATTGTCACATGTACATGTGGCAATTAATTATTAGTGATACACAATTGTGGTACACTAAAAATGGTACAGAGGATCTTGAGCCAGGAAAAAGGAGTTATGGGTTGTAGTAGAATTTTAAAATAAAAGCAAAGCTTATGAAATAGCATAAGAACAATTATAAGTTGCTGCTACGACACAACTTGAATGAAAGAAGGTGGTTTAGGGCTTATCTAATTATTCCTTTTTCCCCTCCCCTTCCTGGGTATTCATATTGGGCCGTAAGCCTTTATTAGGTGGACTTTGCATTACATTTTTGGGCTTCCTTACGGCCAAGAAGTTAAGTATTGATTTTTTTTTTCTTGGACATCTTTGGTGGTTATTAATGGATTGGATCATGACTGGCCAAAACTCGACTTCATTTGTATATGGTTGGAGTCGGGATTGGCTGCACATCATCCCTACAAAGTTTTCATCTTTGCACTTTTCTCCATATAATTGAAAAGACATACAATACCCCATAATGTTGATAAATAAGTGTATTTTACCCCCGATAATTTTTCAATAAATATCGTACGGTTAAAGCGACACTTAGAAGGTTTATTGCCATAATTAAAACTTTTAAGGTATTAAATGCACAAATTTTCAAAATAGCCAAATTTGACTTGCAATTTGAATTTTTTAAAAAAAAAATATGTCTAATTATACTATTGTACAAAAAATCAAATTTACAAGTTTTTTTGACGAAATTTTCATTAGTGCTGATTATAATCTCTATTTTAAACATGTTTTTAGCAAATCAAATAAATTCGAAAGTAAAACCATAACAATAATAAATATGTTAGAATTCTTAAATTTTACTACGACGTAAAATTACCATGGTAAGGAATTTATGAAACTATGCTTTGAAATGTTAATAAACAATAATTTAAATTAATAAAATCTTCTACGCTTAGGCCCCAAAAATTTCAAATTATTGCACTAAAGACCAAAATTAAACTTCCAATATTTTGATATCCATGATATACCAAATATTCGATGAATGACTTTGGCATATTTCACGTCATATAAATAAATCAATATCATTATTATTTAGTCTGTATACAATGAAAGTGGTTCCATTCGACATCCAGGTTCAGATTAATCTGTTCAATTCGACATCAATATACCATTTTATCAGACCCGGAAAGATCCGACCCAAAAGATCCGACCCGAAATATCCAACTTGGAAATCTATAAATAGAAGGCATTTATGGATTTCCAAGGAGAGGTTTTTTCGAACGACGACTATTATACTTCTGCTATTCTGATAATCAAACTGTACTGACTTTATCATCGGAGGGTTTTCGCCGGATCAATCAACCGGCAACACCTAACGGGTTTCTTTGAACGCAGGATTAGGATCCTAAAGAGGAGTTCCTTTTGATCTGACCAACATAAACTCCTTACTGAAGAACGGATATCAACATCTACGTGGCAAGATATAATTGGACCAAGTATTCAGACGAAATATCCCTTCATCAATCCAAAAGTATATTAACCAAGGTGCAAAGTGCACTCTCTTATAAATTTCTAGAGGGTATTATCATGTTTTTTCAATTATTGGAGGAAAATGTAAATTTTTAAATTTTTCGGGAGCGGTGTGCAAATGTATTTTAATCTATCAAGTTGCTGTTGGATAAGGATGAAGATGAAGAGCACTGAAGACAATTAGTAAAGGGAGGTTTTGATGCATTCCAAAACTTCAGATCTGCTAAGTATAAACTAACTTAGCTGATTTCTCTTTGAAGAATTTTTGACTAAGTAAAGAAGATATCAGAAGAGTCAAAATTCAAGGTCCTAGACTACTGATCTGCTGAAGGAAAGAAATCAGACTGGTGAAGATCAGCCGACTCAAAATAGATTTGTTCAAGTTTGGGATCAACTTTGTTCGCCATCAGAAGTGCACTTTCGTCAGCCAAGTGGAAAGGATCATAAAGTTGCCCCAACGGTAATAAATGCCCCTGAAAGTAATAAATGCTGAAATACAAGGTTATTAAAGACAAATGATTGAAGAAATACTTCGTATCAGCTGGGTGCATTTAATGCTGCCTGCAGAAAAGTACTGTTTACAGTACGGACAGTTGCAGAGAGCCGTTCGCGGAAATTAAGGACCAGAACTCGAGGAATTTGATTCTTGTCTCTCTTCAACGGACATTTTTCAAACCTCAAGTATAAATAGCTGAAAGAGACGAAGAGAAAAGCGAATACAACACAATCTCTGAGAAGAATTTCGAAGCAAAATCTCTTAAGTCTGAAGAACAGCTCACTCATCAGCTTAGTCATTTGTTGACGAAAAGCAGAGTTGAAGAACAACGAAAAATACATCTTCTGAGTGATTTTGTAAACGTGAGAGTTGTGCGAAGGGTAGATCCATCTTTGTGAGTGATCTAACTTCAGAGAATAGGTTTTCTTAGTGATTTCCTATTGCGAGCTTACGGCCAGATTCATTTGTTGTTCAGGCGTAAGTGGAGTGTACTAATTACTTTGTGTTCTTAGTATAACCCAAGATCTTTGTGACTTGGAAGAGTGGACTAAAGGATATTCAAATTCATATAACCACTATAAAAATTACTTGTGTTTTTACATTGCTTTCAACTTGCATATTTTCAGATTGCATAAAACTCATTCAAAACTGTTTGAAAAGAGTTTAAAGAAGTTTACAAAAATGAGGATAAAATTTTCAAACTACTAAGTTTACTTGTGAAAAATACTTTGAAAATCCGCTGCAAGTACTCTAGTATTAAAATTGATTTTAGCAAAAATCAGCTAAGTAATTATCAGATTAGTGGTCAACAAAGCTGTTCAAAGATTTGTTATCGATCAGCCTTGAAAAATTACTGTTTGATAACAGCTTAGTCTGTTTAAGTTAGAACAAAAGTTTTAAAGTGAAATTTGAATTAAAAAGTTTAGAGGTCTATTCACCCCCCCTCTAGACCTCATCCGACCACTTGGGACCAACAAGTGGTATCATAACAGGTGGTTCATTAGAACCTGATCAACGAGCTTGATCCGAGTGTTTTTCAAAGGTTTTCAAACTTTTCAAAAGAGCATATTTTGAAAAACTAAATTTTTTTGGAAAATGGATTGTATCAGCCATGTTCCTCACATAGCTGGTATGAGCTTTGAGGACTGGAAAATCAGAATGGAGATTTTCCTGACTGCTTACAATGATAACATGTATACATGTATCACCAAAGGTCCGTTTAGATTCACCAAGACTATCACGGTTGATGAAGCTGAAATAGTGGTGGAAAAAGACTTAACAGAAATGACAGCCGATGAAATAAAGCTGTTCAATCTGGATAAAGTTGGCCATTTCATCATGACCAAGGCCCTTGACAATGATCGATTTGACAAAGTCAAGCACTGCAAGACTGCCAAAGAGATGTGGGATAAGGTTCGTGACATGAGCGAAGGAGACGACGCCATCAGAGAGCATCAGCTGAGTGTTGCTCTGGAAAAGCTGGACAACTTCAAGATGAAGTCTGCGGAAACCATTGATCAGATGGATACAAGGTTTACAAGGACGCTGAATGAAGTGTTAAAGCTTGGAAAAACCTTCACTGATAAGGAGATAACCGTCAGAGTTCTGAAGGCTCTAACTCCGAAGTTCAACATGAAGGTGACAGCCAAGGAAAAGTCAAGAGATCTGGGCAAGATTTCACTCACCGAGCTGTTCTCAGTACTCAAGGCGTACTAGTATAAACTGCCAAGAATGGGTGTTGAAGAAACTTCTACTTCAAGTCCCACAGCTGCCCTAGTTGCTGCTGAAAATCCTAGAAGTCCAGCCTACAAAAGCAAAAAAGTGGACTCATCTGATGAAGCCACACTACTCAACAAAAAGGAGTACACTGCTGGAGACTTTGCATTGCTGATGAACAACTTCAAAAAGTTCTACAGACGAAAAATGAAGAACAAATATAACAATGCTTCTACTTCTAACCCTGCTTCTTCTTCTTAAGATAAGGATTCTTTTAAATCCAAAATAATGTGCTATAATTGCAGGAAACTGGGTATTTTCATCAGAGATTGCCCGTATCCTAAAGCTGAGAAGTATACAGAAGAGGAAAAGAGAATCAGAAAGGAAAGAAAGCATCAGAAAGGCAAGGTGCTGGTAGCAAAAACAGAAAAGCTAGCTGATGTCTACTCATCTGATTCAGATTCAGACACTTCTGATGAAGAGTCTTCTGATGAAGAGAGTCCTGCTCTTCTCTGCCTGATGGCTAAGGAATCTGATGACTCAGAGGATGATGATGTAACTCCTCTTGATAATGAATTATTTAATTCATTTGAACAAATGATGCTCAACAATACAAGTATTGCTGATGCATTTAAAAAGCTTAAGGAAGAGATGATATTGCTAAAAGAGCAAAACAGTTCACTGAAACTTAAAGCTGAAAAGCCAAAAGAATCAGCTGAATACAAACTGCTTGAGCAAGAGAATTAATCTCTGAAAGCTGAATGTGATGTTTATAAGGGTTAAATTATTGAGCTTGAAAAAGTCATTGAGTCTCATGATAAGTCAACTGTTGCATCCACTCACATGTCTAGTAAACAGAAGACACCTTTAGATCAGGATAAGTTAGAAATGAACCATACTGAAAAATTTATATCAGCCGACAATAGTAAGGTCATTTTTGTATGTTCTGACTACTAAACCTGCTTCACCTGAGAAAGTGTTAAAGGAGACGAAATCTCCTAAGGCTAAAAAGAGTAAAGAGCCTAGTGTAGGAAAACAGACTGGTAAGTCCAAACAGAAAAGTCCTAGGAAGTCTTCTGATAAGGTCAAAACCAATCAGACTAGTGATAAAACTAAGTCGTCTGTTAATGAGCAAGCATTTAGTAAACCAAAGAAGCATAAGAACAATAAAAATCAAAATGCTTGGTATGAAAATGAGTCTTATTATGTGCAACCTGCTGCATATCCTTCTATGTATAATGCACCTCAATTTCCTACTTACTATGCACCATATCCTGCTCATCCCATGCATGTATATCCTGCTTATCATGCATCTTATTCCGCTTTAACATATCCTTATCATGCTAATTATCATCAACATAGCAAATCTGATAAACATGATGAAGATGAAATTGTTCATGCTCCTGCCAAACAACAGAAACCTAAGAAGCCTAAGACTTCATCATCTTGGGTTGTCAAATGTGGAACTAATCCTTCAGGACCCTCTCAATAAGGGTACCTAAAACAATTTAATTTTGTTTTGTAGGTTAGGAGTAGGAGTAGGAGTAAAGTAGAGAAAATCTGGTACTTGGACAGTGGATGTTCAAGACACATGTGTGGAAACATACATGAGCTGATTGATGCTGTTGTTGTGGATAGTCCTAAAGTTACTTTTGGAGACAACAAAGAAGGCAAGATTGTAGCAAGTGGAAAGCTGATCAAAGGCAACATTGAGATATCTGACGTCTCTTATGTTAAAGGCCTCAAATACAATTTGCTGAGCATAAGTCAATTTTGTGACAAAGGATATTCAGTCATCTTCTTAACATATAAGTGCTACGTTGAACAGATTGGCACAAAGAAGGTAATTTTATCTGGAAGACGACAAGGGAATGTCTACACAGTGGACTGGAATTCTGCTGACAAGAATTCGAGTGTTTGTTTGGTGGCATCAACACCAAGTGAAATCAGTTGGCTGTGGAACAAAAGAATGAATCATGTGAATTTCAAGACCATCAACAGACTTATCAAGAACAATCTAGTAGAAGGAGTTCCAAAGACAGTCATGAGCAAAGATAAGCTTTGTGACGCTTGTCAGAAGGGTAAACAAATCAAGTCATCATTCAAGAGCAAGAAGCATCAATCTTCTGGAAGAATATTGGAGCTGTTACACATGGACTTATTTGGACCCATTGATCCTGTCAGCAATGGTGGAAAGAAATACTGCCTAACTGTTGTGGATGATTATTCAAGATACACTTGGGTGATTTTCATGAAGAAAAAAAGTGAAACCAAGGAGCATCTTACAAATCTGATGGAAAAGATTTAGAATGAGAAAAGTATGAAAATACGTAAGATCAGATCAGATAGAGGGACTGAGTTTACAAACTCTACTGTTGAAGAGTATTGTAATACTAGAGGAATCAGTCATGGGTACTCTGCTGCCAGAACCCCTCAACAAAATGGAGTTGCTGAAAGGAGAAACAGAACTCTAAAAGAAGCTACAAGGACAATGATAGCTGAAGCTAAACTGCCTCAAAGATTTTGGGTAGAAGCAACAAATACAACATGCTTTACCCAAAACAGATGCATGATCAACAAGCACCAAAACAAGACTCCATATGAAGTTTGGAACAACAGGAAGCCAAACATTCATTACTTTAAGATATTTGGTTGTAAATGCTTTGTTTTAAATAATGGGAAAAATCATCTTACTGCCTTTGCAGAAAAGGCTGATGAAGCAGTATTTGTAGGATACTCTACTGTTAGTAAAGCTTATAGAGTCTTTAACAAAAGAACTTTACTTACAGAGGAATCCATTCACGTAGTATTTGATGAACCAAATCAATCTTCTGAAAAGAATCAAAGTAATAATCAAGATCTGTCTACTGATTTACAGAAGTTGAATGTTGGAAAGAATGAAGAATATGTTCTCATCATACTACCTGATCTCAACCCGGCTGCTAACTCAAGTGCTGTTCAAAATCACAGTGCTGATTGTCTAACAGACGAGTTACAAACAGCTGACAGACCAGAGACTGCTCAACAGACAACAAATGTTCAACAGACTACTACTGGAACTCCAACAGTAGTGTTGCAAGATCAAAACAAAGGACAACATTATGATTTGCAACCTGATCTTAGATGGCTCAAGAATCACCCACCAGAGCTGGTGATTGGTGATCCTTTGGATAAAGTGAAGACAAGGAGAGCTGCTGCAAGTGAAGCAATGTTTGTCAGCTTCCTATCTCAAATTGAGCCCAAACAGATTGAAGAAGCTCTTAGTGATTCAAACTGGATTGAAGCTATGCAAGAAGAGCTAAATCAATTTGAAAGGAATGAAGTCTGGTACTTAGTTCCTAGACCAAGTCATCAAAGAGTCATTGGCACTAAATGGGTATTCAAAATAAATGAATGAAGATGGTGAAGTCACCAGAAACAAAGCAAGATTAGTGGCCAAGGGTTACTGCCAAGAAGAAGGCATTGACTTTGATGAAACTTTTGCACCAGTAGCAAGATTAGAGGCAATCAGACTCTTTCTTGCCTATGCTGCTCACAAGAATTTCACAGTCTATCAGATGGATGTGAAATCAGCTTTTCTCAATGGAGAATTGCAAGAAGAAGTTTATGTTGAACAACCACCTGGATTTGAAGCCTATCAAGAAGAAGACAAGGTGTATCGTCTGAAGAAAGCCCTCTATGGACTGAAACAGGCTCCAAGAGCATGGTATGATACCTATCTGATTTTCTTTTAATTAAAGGATTTCGTAAAGGTAAGGTAGACAAGACCTTGTTCACTATTGAATGGGAAGAACATATTTTGCTTGTGCAAATTTATGTGGACGATATTATTTTTGGTTCAACTAATCAACAGATGTGTGATAAGTTCTCAAAGCTGATGCAGAACAAGTTTGAAATGAGCATGATGGGAGAACTTAATTATTTTCTTGGTTTGCAAGTAAGACAGTTGCCTGATGGAATTTCATCAGCCAAGCAAAATACACAAAGGATCTGTTCAAGAAATTTGGTATGGAAACTAGCTCTACTGCTAATATTCCAATGTCTACTAGTCTTCGTTTGGATAAAGATGAAGATGGCAAATCAGTGGACATAACCAAGTACAGAGGAATTATTGGGTCACTGTTATTTAACAGCTAGCAGACCTGATATTAAGTACTCTGTTGGGGTTTGTGCGAGATTTCAATCAAATCCTAAGGAATCTCACCTCTTAGCTGCCAAAAGGATACTCAAGTATCTTAAAGGTACTGAAGATTTGGGATTGTGGTATCCTAGGGAATCTGGATTTGAACTTATTGGATATTCAGATTCTGACCTTGCTGGCTGCAAGATTGACAGAAAAAGCACAACAGGTGCCTGTCAGTTCTTAGGTAGTCGTCTGATCTCATGGATGAGTAAGAAACAGACTTCAGTATCCATATCAACTGCTGAAGCTGAATACATAGCTGCTGGAGCTTGCTGTGCACAAATATTATGGTTGAAGCATCAACTTGAAGATTACAACATAAAAATCAGTGGAATACCTATCTACTGTGACAATACAAGTGCAATCAGCCTTACTCAGAATACTACAAGTCATTCAAGGACTAAGCATATTGAGATCAACATCATTTATTAGAGATCATGTGGAGAAAGGAAATGTCATGATAGAATATGTGTTTACTGAAAATCAGATTGCTGACATCTTCACAAAACCTCTAAGTGAGACAAGGTTTTCAACTCTAAGAGCTGAACTAGGTTTATTAAAATTGGATGCATAAGCTGAGGGGGAACTCATCAGAAGACTGAAGTTCAACAGCTTACTCATCTTATTTATCTTCAAGGATTAACTCTCAACAGACTAGTTAACTTATGAATTCTTAAAGTCAGGGGGAACGTGTAAGACTAGCGGTACTTCTGATTAAAAGATGAAATTTGTTGATGACAGTTAGTTGAAGTTATGTTTTCAACAGAAGATTAAAGTCTTGAAGAATGGAGATTTATTATCTAGCTGGATTGACAAACAGCTGATGAAGGTTGTCAGCTATTGGCTTTCACTGATAACAGCTTTGTCATCAGGACAGTAGTCCATCAGATAAGTATTTATTTTACTCATCTGATCGCTTGTGTAAAAGCTTACTGTTTAAAACGTTATTTTAAAACACGCTTTTACAAGTGTAAAAGAGCGTACATATTCCCGCTCCTCATTTAATGCGATTTGAATTTGAAAGGTCGTAACTGACGCCGCACGATCAGCACTGACAAGAAACGGATCTAACGGTTAGCTGGTATCACGGAAACCAAATACCCTAACTCTATAAATCCAATCTGATCAGCTGTGTAGCTCTTTACGCACCCAAATATTCAAAGAGCACTTGTGAGAAATTTAGCAATTTTCTGCAAAATTCTTCTTGTTTCTCTAACTTCAACAGATTCGATGGCTGCTGAAGGTATGTACTTGATCTATGATCCTACTACCAATCTGGTACGATTTGATGAAGGAACTGCTGGAGAAGTTCAAGTCGGCTTCATTGGTAAATTTCATGGAGTACAACGAAGGGTAATCTGGACTGACCAAGTGTTGGAATACTACAAGACTGCTACTGTTGATTTCACCACTCGGGAAATCAAAGCTACTGTAGGAGGCAAATCCATCGTCATTACCCCCACCCTTCTTCACGAGATTTTTGGAGCTTCCGAATAAAGGACAACATGATGTCACTGTGCTGACGGAGGAGAAGCACCAACAATTCTGGGCAATTTGTGCCAAGGAAGGGGAGATGTTGTCTGGCAACATCAAGAAGAGACAGCTGAAGGATGAATATCAGCGGATGGCTGATATGGTCTCTAAGCTGATTGAAAACTTAGTCAGAGAAAGTCCTCAAACAGCAGAGAGGCCTGTTGGAGCTGAAGAGGCTTTTGTTGCTGAACAGACTGATGTGCAACAGATTACTCAAGCTAAACCAACAATTGAGATTGCTAAACCTCAGGATGATACTGACGTGATGATCATCCAACCCATTGCAGCTGCACCTCTTGCATCTGCTGCTCCTCAACCTGCCTCAGCTGACAAGGGAAAGAGAAAGATTCTGATAAAGAAGAAAAAGGTCTCTGCAACTGATAAGAAGAAAAGGGAGGAAGCTGAGCAGAGAAAAAGAGATGAGTTGGAAGAGAAGAAGGCATTAGAACTAAGCAAGATTCAGGAGGCTAAGGATGCAGAACGAAGAAAAATGTCTGAAGCTGAAAGAAAGGCAGCTGAAGATGCTGAGCTTGCTATGGTCATTAAGCTAAGTAAAACTGACGCTCATGGACCAGTTCATGGCGGAGGCATCAAAATTGATGGAGAAGATGAAGACAAGCCAAAGAAGCCTAAGATGCCTGCTGGAGAGGTCAAGCCAAAGGCCAAATTTGAAGTAAGAAGAGCTTTTGACATCATCCATTCTGATAAAGCTCTCTTCAAAAGGTTTGAAAAGGCCGTGGCTTACTATGACCAGAAGCTGATGCTGAAGACTCTATTCACCCATGAAAAGCCAAGATACATCAAATGGAGGGATTACAGGCTGAACAGATCTGTTCCAGAGCTTCAGAGTTGGAAAGAATTAGTGATGAAGAACAATGGGTTCTCAATTGGCTAAGGACTGACTCCATTCAAAAAGCTTTGGATCCTCATTTTGTAAGGGATGCTATGCATCAATACGCTAAGGATTTTGCCTTGGAGGAGCCAAGATTATTCAGAACACTTTGCCACCTAAGAGAAGAAAATCTGATGATGCTGTTGAGAGAGCAATCAACATAGCTGTTATGACCGCCTTGAAGAGATGGTCAGAAAGGTCAAGATATCAGCAAGGATGTTCAAGTGACTTGCCTCAGCTGCCAAGCATTCAACAGATTTTATTTGGCAAGGAAGTGAAGGAGTACTGTGAAGTGCCTAAGGGAAACAATGCTTTTACAAATCCATGGATTATTGTGCGACAAATACGTCAAACAACTTCCTTTAATGATGATGGCACTATCACAAGTTTGGTCTATGATGATGTAACTGATCAGCACAAAGCTGCTGATGAATCCTTAGCAATTGAGTGGAATGCTAAGGCGACCAAAGCTGATCAGGAGGCTAAACTGAAAGATGCACTGTCACCAGGAGACTGAAGCACGGGAAGCTGCTACTTCTGCTTCATCAAGTGACTTACATTCATCACTGATGGAAGCCTTCCAATTATTAATGGAGTATTCGATGAAAGAACTGAAAGAGAAGAACAACCTGCAGATGAAGAACTAAAGGAAGAGTTGGCAGAGTCCAACAACTTTAGTTGAAAAAGTTGCATCAAGATTTGGCAGAGTCAACAGGCAACAGCTGGAAAGCTTACATCTCTTAACTGCAGAAACTATCAGGAAATCCATAGATAGTTTTCCATGCCCGAAGATCATTCAAAGCAGTTGCTGCAAAGTTTTGTTGATGTGGGCAGGAATGTAGAAGATGTGAAGGCTGATGTCAATCACCTTCATGCTGCCTTACAGAGAGCTGACAAAAGATTGTTGATTTAACTGCGAACTTCATCAAGATCAGTGATGAAGAGAAAGCTATTAATGTTGGGTTGTTGCAGGAAGTTAACTAAGCTGGAGATGTTATTCAAGAAGAACTTTCCACCATGCAACTCAATATTGACTGCCTGAATGACAAGAATGACACCATCAGCACCACTCTTCATCATTTAATTCCCAGCCATGATGTAGCCATGATGTAGCCAATCAGAATATCAAAGCTTTTTGCTGCTATGAAGATTCCTACTGTTGCACTTAACCCGGCTGCTGAACCTGATAATGTCACCAAATCTGATGATGACAAAAAGGGGGAAGATAAAAAGGGAAGAACCAGCAAAGGAAACTGCTGTTGCTAAGAAGACTGATGAAACTACTGAACCTGGAGTGGTTGAAGGCAAAGAGATATCTGCTGAAGTTTCTAAGGAAAAAGCCAAGTCTGCTGAAGTAAAGGCTGCTTCCAAGGATTCTGATGAAGACAACTCAGAGCCTTTTACAAAATTTAAGGATGAAGACAGATTAAAAAGGAAGATTGAAGAGATAGCTGAAGAAGAAGCAATGAAAGCAAAGATGGAAGCTGTCAAATCAAATATCCTTTGAGATGCTGATGATGATGAAGAAGAAGATGATGAAGAATCATCTTATGAGTATGAAGAAGTGCTAGAAGGATTTGATGAAGAAGCTGATAGTTAGGAAAGACAAATCCATTTGTAATCAGTTTACTTTATCTATCTTTCAGACATCTCATCTGATAAACTTGTACTTGTAATATTTTCATCATAAATCAAGTTTACTCCAACACATCTTTTCTATCTCAGAAAATTTTGAGGATTTCAATCTTTATTATAGGTATAACAGGTACTTAGTTGAAGTTTTGTCATCATCAAAAAGGGGGAAATTGTTGGATAAGGATGAAGATGAAGAGCACTGAAGACAATTAGTAAATGGAGGTTTTGATGCATTCAAAAACTTCAGATATGCTAAGTATAAACTAACTTAGCTGATATCCCTTTGAAGAATTTTTGACTAAGTAAAGAAGATATCAGAAGAGTCAAAATTCAAGGTCCTAGACTACTGATCTGCTGAAGGAAAGAAATCAGACTGGTGAAGATCAGCCGACTCAAAATAGATTTGTTCAAGTTTGGGATCAGCTTTGTTCGCCATCAGACGTGCACTTTCGTCAGCCAAGTGGAAAGGATCATAATGTCGCCCCAACGGTAATAAATGCCCCTGGAAGTAATAAATGCTGAAGTACAAGGTTATTAAAAACAAATGATTGAAGAAATACTTCGTATCAGCTGGGTGCATTTAATGCTGCATGCAGAAAAGTACTGTTTACAGTACGGACAGTTGCAGAGAGCCGTTCGCGGAAATTAAGACCAGAACTCGAGGAATTTGAATCTTGTCTCTCTTCAACGGACATTTTTCAAATCTCAAGTATAAATAGCTGAAAGAGACGAAGAGAAAAGCGAACACAACACAATCTCTGAGAAGAATTTCGAAGCAAAATCTCTTAAGTCTCAAGAACAACTCACTCATCAGCTTAGTCATTTGTTGACGAAAAGCAGAGTTGAAGAACAACGAAAAATACATCTTCTGAGTAATTTTGTAAACGTGAGAGTTGTGCGAAGGGTAGATCCATCTTTGTGAGTGATCTAACTTCAGAGAATAGGTTTTCTTAGTGATTTCCTATTGCGAGCTTACGGCCAGATTCATTTGTTGTTCAGGCGTAAGTGGAGTGTACTAATTACTTTGTGTTCTTAGTATAACCCAAGATCTTTGTGACTTGGAAGAGTGGACTAAAGGATATTCAAATCCATATAACCACTATAAAAATTACTTGTGTTTTTACATTGCTTTCAACTTGCATATTTTCAGATTGCATAAAACACATTCAAAACTGTTTGAAAAGAGTTTAAAGGAGTTTACAAAACTGGGGATAAAATTTTCAAACTACTAAGTTTACTTGTGAAAAACACTTTGAAATCCGATGCAAGTACTCTAGTATTAAAACTGGTTTTAGCAAAAATCAGCTAAGTAATTATTAGATTAGTGGTCAACAAAGCTGTTCAAAGATTTGTTCGCGATCAGCCTTGAAAAATTAATGTTCGATAACAGCTTAGTCTGTTTAAGTTAGAACAAAAGTTTTAAAGTGAAATTTGAATTAAAAAGTTTAGAGGTCTATTCACCCCCCCCCCCTCTAGACCTCATCTGACCATTTGGAACCAACAGTTGTCGTTGCATTAATATTCAACGTGGCTCAAATTTTCAAAATTACTTTATAATTCATTAAGCTTTGATAAGGAAAAGATTAAACCTAGACACATTTAATCACTTACCTGAAAATGATTTAGCAAAGTACGTTGGGAAAACATTGGAATTGATGTTGATGAATCAATAGTAATTTATATTAGGTGGAAATGCTTAAAATTTGAGATTATGAGCAAAATAATTGTTGGTCCCAAGTGGTCAGATGAGGTCTAGAGGGGGGGGGGGGTGAATAGACCTCTGAAAATTTTTGAACTTAAAAACTTTTCAATGTTCTGTCAGCAGACTAAGCTGATGAAGAACAGTAAGCAGACTAATCTGTTCGTGAACAAATCTTGAACAGCAGACTGACCACTCTTCTTACGAATACTTAGCTGTTTTTCAGAAAAACAGTTTTCCAAAGAGTATACTTGCAGCGGATTGTTTTAAAGTGTTTTTCACAAGTAGACTAAGTTCTTAAAAGATTTTATCCCCAGTTTTTACAAACTCCTTTTTAAAATCTTTTAAACAATTCAAAGTGTTTAAATGTGCAAACTTTAAATATGCAAGAAAAACTTTAGATGCAAGATAACACAAAGAATTTTTATAGTGGTTATATGGATAAAAATCCTTTAGTCCACTCTTCCAGATCACACAGATTCTGGGTTATACTATAATCACTTAGATTACAATATTTCTCCACTTACACCTAAACAACTAATGAGAAGGCTGTAAGCTCACAATAGGAAATCACAAAGAAAACCTATCCTCTGAAGTAGAATCACTCACAAAGATGGATTCTCACTTCGCACAACACTCAGCTATTACAAAATCACTCAGAAATGTTTTTCTGTTTTCTTCAACTTGGTTTCTGTCAACAGATGACTTCCACCAGACGAGTGAGCTGTTCGAGCTTTTGAGACTTAGAGAAATTCTGCTTCAAAATTTCGATCTCTGATTGTTGTTGTGTATGTCTCTCTTCGAACTTTGCTCTATTTATACTTGGATTTGAATTTATGACCGTTGAAGGAAATCACATCTTCAAATCCAATCTTCAGCTCTTTTAAAACGGCTCCCTGCAGCAATTCGTACAGTGTACAGTACCTTTCTGTCCATCGCATTTAATGCTGCATTTAATGCACTCTGCTGATCCGGATATCTTCAATCATTTGCCATTACTACCCTTCTCTTTCAGCATTTATTACACCAGGTGCATTTATTACCGTTGGACTAATCTCTTGATCTCTTCCACTCTGCTGATCGATAGCAACCCTTCTGATAGGTACTCTGCTGATCAAATACTGAACTCATCTGATTTGACTCGGCTGATAACCTACCCTTCTGTTCGCTGTTTCAGCAAGAGATCACTAGTCTTCTGAGCTTTGAACTTTGAACTCTTCTGATGTCTTCTTTTACTTGTTCAAAATTCTTCTAAGGGAACTAAGCTTCCACACTTAGCTGATTATGATGTTTTGGAAATCATCAAAACCTTCCCTTAATTTCTGACTTCTTTCATCTTCATCTTCATCTTCATCCAACAATTTCCCCCTTTTTGATGATGACAAAACTTCAGCTAAGTCCTGTACCTAAACTAAAGTTTTGATCCTCAAAAATTTCTGAGATAGAAATAATCTGTTGGATTAAAACTTGCAATTTTATAGATATTGAATTGATTACAAATTACAAGTTTGTTCAGATGATATGAAAAAAATTACAAGGATTTTAAGATAAAGTAAGTTCTAGTCTAAACTAGTCTTCTTCTTTCTTTTCTTCTTCAGCTTCCTTGTCTTCTTTTTCTTCTTCAGCAGGTTTGGAAGTTCCAACTTCCAATTTCTGCTTCAACAGCTCTAACTTTTTCTTTTTAGTATCAGGATCAAGCTGTTCTTCAGCTGAATCCTTAGCAGCAGCTATTTCCTTATCTGATTTAGCTTTTGCTTCAGCTTCAGTTTCTTCATATTCTTCAGCTATCTCCTTATCATCTTCTTCTTTTTCTGTGATCTTTTCATCTGCTGATCTGCTNTGTTCAAGTTTGAGATCAGCTTTGTTCGCCATCAGACGCGTACTTTCATCAGCAAAGTGAAGAATATCATGAAGTGTTCCCAACGGTAATAAATGCCCCTTGGAGTAATAAATGCTGAAGTACAAGGTTATTAAAGACAAATGATTGAAGAAATGCTTCGCATCAGCTTGGTGCATTTAATGCTGCATTTAATCCTGCCTGCAGAATAGTACTGTTCATAGTACGGACAGACTGCAAAAGAGCCGTTCGCGGATTTTAAGGACCAGTACTCGAGGAATTTGAATATTGTCTCTCTTCAACGGACACTTTTCAATCCTCAAGTATAAATAGCTGAAAGAGACGAAGAAGAGTAAGCAACACACTTTCTGAGAGAAATTTCCGAAGCAAAATTCTTTAAGTCTCAAGAACAGCTCACTCATCAGCCGAGTCATTTGTTGACGAAAGCAGAGTTGAAGAATCACGAAAAATACATCTTCTGAGTGATTTTGTAATCGAGAGTGTTGTGAGAAGTAGATATCCGTCTAAGTGAGTGATATTACTTCAGAGAAGTAGGATTTCTTTGTGATTTCTTACTGCGCACTTGTGGCCGTTTCATTTGTTGATTGGCGCAAGCAGAGTATACTGTAAACTTAGTGATTATAGTATAACCCAAGATCTGTGTGACTTGGAAGAGTGGACTAAAGGATATTCAAATCCATATAACCACTATAAAAATTACTTGTGTTTTTACATTGCTTTTAAATCTGCATATTTTCTGTTTGCATAAAAACACATTAAGTTAACTGTTTGAAAAAGAGTTAAAAAGGAGTTTATAAAACTGGGGAAACATTTTTTTTCAAACTACTAAGATTACTTGTGAAAAACACTTTGAAAATCCGCTGCAAGTACTCTAAGTATTAAAACTGATTTTGGCAAAATCAGCTAAGTAACAATCAGACGAGTGGTCAACAAGGCTGTTCAAAGATTTGTTCGCGAACAGAGTTGTAACTAACTAATCTGATCAGCTTAGTCTGTTTAGTTAAAGTGAAAGTTTTAAAGTTAGATTGAAGAAAAAATTTAAAGAGGTTTATTCACCCCCCCCCCCCCCCCTCTAAACCTCTTCTGACCACTTAGGACCAACAATGGCTTTTGGCTAGACATCGACCATGAAGTGTAGGTACTCCTGAGTTAATAGAGGATTTGATTCTAGGAGTGGTCAATTAAAGGTTGTTTAATTGACCGGAGCAATTTATTGTTCATAAATTAAATCACGAGGAATTCGTGGGCCTGCTGCCAATTGATGGTGAACCCAGAGGGTCACACACAATACAATTGGACGGTGACTGTTGAAAAATAAAAGGAATTAATTGATTTAAAGGTAATTAAATCAATTAAATGAATTAAAATGTGGAGATTAATTAATTGGCTGACTTAATTAATTAAATACTTAATTGAGTTGCTAATTAATTATATAAAAGAAATAATGATTTATTGGATTGGGCATTTAATTAAGTAGTTAATTAAATGAAAGGCTTGCAAGACATGGGCCTTTAATTAAAAGCCCATAAGGAGTCTTGCAAACCTAGGTCAAAAGGAACTCTTATAAATAGAGTTCTACAAGAGCTCAGAAAGAATATAACCTAGCAAAAAAAACCCTAGCCTCTTTCTCTGCACTTAAGCGCCGCCCCTCTCCTGCGCCGCCACCAATAGCAGCCGTGAGCTGCTATAGTGCCGCCGCACATCCTCCCTTGTTCCTTCGTGCTCGATCTTGCTCTGCCAAGTAGATCTGCACAGTCCTCCATTGACAAATCTCCTAGATCCAGTTCTGAGCCTAAGACTAGGAGGTGTTGCCAGAATCCAATTGGTGTGGACTAACTTTGGAGGTGAGACGCTTGGATCACTTCTGTGAACCAGATCCAGATCCAGATCCAGATTCAGAATCAGAACTGAAGGTTGTTACCACCTAGCCTCTGGTGAGGTAAATCGCAAAACTCCCTTTGTTTTATTACTTTGTGTGTTTTGTTCTATGCTTTTGTATATATAATATGGAGAGTCAAATATATGGGACCTTGGGTGCTTCGAAAAATTTTAAATTCCGCACTGTCGTTGTTTTGACAATCGAGGCATCCCAACCACTATCCCAACAGTGGTATCAGAGCCAATTCCATCATTATTATACGAAAAGCCTGAACATAATGTGTTTTCACCGTATATGTTTAATTATGAATATGTAAACACGTGATAATTATGTTCTGTAAATTGATTCTTACTTGTTATGACTGGATCTATGATTGGGTAAAACTGTTTTTTTAGATCTGTGCCGTTTTTATAGTTTTTGAAAACTGCAGGTCTCTTTGAACTAAAAAATCGAGATTATGGTTTTTGTGGGCTGAAAAATTCGAATTTTTGGATCTGGAAATTTCAAAATTTCTGGACTACTTTGCAAATCTGATCGCACGGTTTTTGGGGTCAATTTGTAATTTCCAAAAACTTTGTGGCTGTTTTGCAATTACCGAAACTTGAGGGGTCAATTTGAAAAATCAAAAATTTTCAGAATTCAAAATATAATTTTCTGGTAGCTGCCCAAATCTGCCCAGGGGTGTTTTTGTAACTTTTAAAAAAGTTTTGGGGTCAAAGTGCAATTTTCAAAAGTTGAGGGGCGAAAATGCAATTTTCAAAAGTTGAAAAACAGAATCTGAATTTGAGCGGAAAATTTATTTTTGTTTACCCGAATATTCATTTTGTCATAATTAGTAGTGACTAAAAAGTAAGAATCATAGGAAGTTAGTTTTAAAAGGTAGTTTTAAAATTAAGAAAGAAATATGTAAAGGATGTTTGCTTGTTTCTTGCTCTATGTGAATTGTTTACGTGGTTTTCGATCGAGCCGAGCCTTGACCTTAGGTTAGATGTGATTGGTTTAATTTATTGTTTGGTTTTTTATTGGGCCTGCGAGCCTATTATGTTTTTTGGCCACTTTGAGCCTTTGTAATAGAATAAGGCTTTACTGCTTTCCTAGTTTAGGATGGAGGCCCGTTTACAATCAAGGTGGGAACCCAAGAAGATATGAAGGCCATGTATGCATGGTACATTGTGTAATAGCATAGGCCTATATGAGAACCCTTTAGATTGAC
>CM064884.1:16514346-16535515 GCA_003313485.2 Penstemon barbatus | reverse complement strand
CAGCTAAATCTTCAGTAAATCATAAAGATTTTGATGGATATAATAATATACGAATAAATGATAAAGCTTAAACATTTAATATTTAGACTCGTAGCTTGTTCTCAAGGCACGAATCACCAAATAAAGTTACTTTAGTAATTTTAACATCAATTAGTAATTCAGATTTATCTGTATGTTGATTAGTTCGACGATACTTTAATAGAATAGATTAAGGAAGGAGTAACTGAACTGGGGTCACGAACGGATGCTTTGACAGTGTAGCCCTTCTCGAGCAAGAATTTGACGAGCCATGAAGCTATGTAGCCCGATGCTCCTGTTACAGCAACTGTACTCATTATTCCTAGCTTTCTCTTTTTCTGTTGGGTTGTATAGCAGTTTAATTTCTATTTTTCATAAATCTTCACGAGCAGTATTTATACTAGTTAATTTAATTATTCCAACATTAAGTACAAGTATTATTAGAGCTTCACTCAGTCAATGCCATGATCTGTCACTATTTAATATTTTAGTATGATCAAATCGCACCTAGTACCTCATTTTTTACCAGATTTTTTTTATAATTAAATTTTATTGAAACATTAATTAAATAAATGAATTTACAAAGTGGGAAACCTTCGCCACAATAAACATTAACAGGAATTAAATGTAAAGAAATACCAATCTGAGTCAAATATCCACGCGGTGGAGTGAAATGGCCAACAAAGTCCAAAGTTTCCAGATTTCATTAATCAAACCATGAGCTGGTCAATCTAGAAGCTTCCAAGGATTGTTAAGTTCAAAAATAGCTTGATGGCAATTATTTTCAATACAAGCATAAAGGAGCAAGCAGCAATCAAATGAGGTGCTTACGAAAGAGCTAGCATGGGACTTTCATTTGGGCAGCAAGATATGACAAGAGGCCTTTTTCTCCAGTAAATTAATTAATGAACTTATTTTGTTCAATAATGGGTTTGTCATGGCAAATGCAATTACGAAAACTCCAAATAGATTCCATTGCCAAGGCAGCAAATGAGAAATCCACTCGGAAAAAGTATGGACTTGGGATCCAAGAGGGTGTTAAGCAGCCCGAGATTGGTTCATGTCTAAATTTGATTCAAAGGCTTGTTTCTTTGACTTTTTATCAATATTATTTCAAACAAAAATATTTATTATATTCTAATATATTCAAATTACTTTCTCAAAACTCGAACAAACAATAATATTCTTAACTAAATAATCTACACAAACTCTATTTTGATTTGATCTAAAGTAATTACTTCCTTTTTCTTAATTTGTCGCTTTAGAAAAAGATTACTTTTATTAGTCGTGATCAATTATTAATGTGAACATATAGATATAGATGTAGTGGGTTCTTTTTTAGTCAAGATGAGGTATTATATAATTAAGTAACTTATAAATGAAATATAATTTTTAAGTTTGATTGATTCTTGACAAAAAAAGATAGTACCCGAAATTGATCACGATGAAGTTGAAAATGTCTTTTTTTATAGTGGGTTCATTCAATTTTTAAAAAAGATAGTACCCATCAATTTTTAAAATATAATTCAAGTTGAAAATTAAAAATTGAATGTCATTCAATGTCATTCAAGTTAAACCCATCAATTTTTAATGTCATCCAAGTTGAAATTTTTTAAAAAAGATAGTACCAAATTTTCATAAAAAAAGACATTGAATGATCAAACTTCACATTCTCATTTTTATATTTGTCATATAAATGAAATATAATTTTTAAGTTTGATTGAATTTTTTTTTTTTTTTTATTCCTAGATGAAATTTTTATTCCTGGAGAGAGAGAGATAGATAGTACTCCTCTTTATTTGTAGGTGGTATCAGTTTTTCTATGGGATTATTGCATTTTTTTTACCACAACTATAGTAAACGGACAATTCTACTTCGTAATTTTTTAGGCCGATACATTTAGTGTCACAACTTCAATATTAGTGTCAATTTAGGCTTAATTTCAAAATTGACCCGAAATCCCCTCATGTATAGGCTAATTAACATAAAAATGAAGATTTTGATCATTCAATGTCTTTTTCAATGAAAAAAAGATACCAAAATTCAAAATACTGACTTTTCCTATAAAATAAATCACCTAACATTCCCTTAATTAAATTGTTATCCGCATTCTCCTTCTCCCCCAAACAAAAATATCCAATTAACATAGTACTTGGTGGATGTAAATAATTTTTTTAATGAAAAAGTCTTTGAATGGTTGAAATCCCCAATTTTCTTGTCACATGTCCCGTACATGAGGGAATTTCGGACTAACTTTGAAATTGGACCTAAATTGTGATTGATGTTGAAGTTGTGACATTAAATGTGTAAGTCCAAAAAGTTACGGGATAGAAACGTCAGTGGACTATAGTTGTGGCACCAAAAATGCAATAATTCCTTTTTTTCTATTTTTCAAAAATGTTCACAAATTATTATATTGCATTGAAGTAGTATTAGTAATTAATTTATTGAATCAAGAGAAAATTAAATACTCCATTATTAGAGCTTAATCAATGGCATGTTTTGTCACTATTAATTAATACTATGATAGAATCTCACCTAGTGGCTAGTACCTCTTTTATGACCGTCTTCAGGTGCGAATCCAGAAATTTGGGTCAGGGGGCTAAACTTATACACAAAAAAAAAAAAAAAAAAATTAAACAGTTAAACATAAAGTTTATGATATTCACATAAGAACCCAAAATATCTACATATTTACTTTAATAATTGACCACGACGGTTTTTCATCTTTTGAAACCGGTCCATGATAGCATCATTTGAAATACTACTAAATATGTCTCTCTCTATAAAGACAACTAAACTATCATTTAGCCATTGATCGCACATTCGGTTACGAAGTCGATTCTTTACTATCTTCATAGCCGAAAAAACTTTCTCCACTGATGCACTTGCAACGGGTAGAATAAGCGCCAGTGTCACAAGTTTGTAAACTATCAAGAATACGACATTTCTTTTAGTTGCAACCATCTTCTTAGCAAGATCACCAATCCCTTTCAAACTAGAAAAATCATCACTTGATCGAACATCCCTAATATAATTTTCAAGTTGATTGGGAAGAGCCGAGAGCTCAAGAAAAGAAAAGTCATTTGGATAAAATTCGGCAAGACGAACGAGTTTTCCTTTGTCAAAAGCTCCAAAGTGATTGGATGGGTTTAAGCATGCAACACAAAGAAGCAACTCCGTGTTTACTTCATTGAAACGGTTGTTGCAATTGTCTATTTATCACCGAATTGAATCTCTCAACTTTGTAATGATGTTCGATAGTCACTTGTTCAATCCTACGCTTTGGCCTCCCATATGGAACATAAACATTACTCATTGAAGGAACGTCAATTTCATGTTTAGAGCAAAAAAAAGTAACATCCTCCAACAAAGTTTCTCATCCATCATCTCTTGTCTCTTGAAGACGATCTTTCGCTAATTTGACTAATTTCATAGCATTCACTATATCTTGATCTTTTCTTTGTAAAGCTTGAGACAAGTCATTAGTGGTCCCCAATATCGACGCCATCAAATGTAAATTGAAGATAAAGGAAAATGATTGCAATATTACCAATAGATTGCTTGCTTCTCCATTCTTATCGGTGCACTCCTCAACTATGAAATCAAGAATGTCAATCACGGAAGATAACATGTGAATTACACTCATCAAAGTACAATAATGTGATCCCCAACGTGTGTCACTGGCACGAACCATAGTTCTCTCTTGGTTGAGACCTTTACCACTTTCAATTTCATTATTTGATAAAGCCTCGACTACTTTTTCGAATTGCTTGTCAAGAAGAATATCTCGACGTTTAGGAGATCCTCCAAAAATATTGACCACCATAGTAACCGAACCAAATAGTCCGGCCATATAAGGGCATTTCCTTGCTACCGCAACAAGAGCAAGTTGAAGTTGATGTACAAAGCAATGGACATAATATGCACTTTGATTTTCATTTAGAATTAATGCCTTTAATCCATTAAATTCACCTTGCACGTTGCTCGCCCCATCATAACCTTGCCCACGTAATCGATCAATACTCAATCCATGTGTAGCAAATAATTCATCAATTGAGTCTTTGAGAGATCAAGCCGTATTACTCTTAACATGGTTGATGCCAATAACACTTTCATTCACATATCCTCGTAAATCAATATATCTCAAAACAATCGCCATTTGCTCCTTACAAGATATATCACGAGATTCATCGACAAGAAGAGCAAATAACCCATCTCCAAGCTCTCTAATAATAGCATTGATAGTTTCAATTGAAAGAGCATTGACAATGTCTTTTTGAATTGATGGAGCCGTTAACTTAAGATTTTCCGGGGCATTCCGTAAAATAATGGCTCTAGCACTCTCATTTTGTTCCGCTAAAAAGCTTAAAAGCTCAAGAAAATTCCCTTGATTGCTTGAAGATTCCGATTCATCATGTCCACGAAATGCAAGTCCTTGTTTAAGAAGAAATCGAATGCAATCGATTGATGCATTCAATCGAATTCGGTAGTCATTGCTATTTTCATTAACCTTCCTAAGTAACAAAGGCTCAACTTGTTGTTTTTGATCCAACAATGCTTGACATTTTCCCCATGCTTGGTTGTGGATACTATTACATTTTCCCACATGTTGTGCCAACTTTTCTTTCTTTTTCCAATTTGAATATCCTTCGGTAACAAACGAATCCCCACCTCCTTGGTATGCAATTTCGGGTTTGAAAAGATAACAACAAAGACAAAATACGGCATCTTTGTTTTCACTATACTCCAACCAATTTTCATTTCCACTATACCAAGAAGGACTAAATCTTCTAAGTTGACCTCAAATTAACGTTTGCCGAAACTCAAGGTTGCGTGGTTGACATGGACCTTTGAGCAAGTAAGCTCTACGAACTCTCTCTCTAATGTTAGAATCATATAAATTTATATGAGGTCGTAGCCCGGGATCACTCGGAAGCTCGGGGAAGTTCGTTTCAATATGAAAGTTTGGAAGCTCAATGTTGGTCCCAAGTGGTCAGATGAGGTTTAGAGGGGGGGGGGGTGAATAAACCTCTTTAAAAATTTCTTTCAATTTTAACTTTAAAACTTTTTCTTTAACAGTGAGCAGACTAAGCTGATCAGAGTAGTAAGTTATAAGTCTGTTCGCGAACAAATCTTTGAACAGGTTTGATGACCACTCGTCTGATAATTACTTAGCTGATTTTGTTAAAATCAGTTTTAATACTTAGAGTACTTGCAGCGGATTTTTCAAAGTGTTTTTCACAAGTATTCTCAGCAGTTTGAAAAATGCTTCCCCAGTTTTATAAACTCTTTTTAAGTATTTTTCAAACAGTTAACTTAACGTGTTTTTATGCAATCAGAAAATATGCAAGTTTAAAAGCAATGTAGAAAGACAAGTAATTTTTATAGTGGTTATATGGATGTAAATATCCTTTAATCCACTCGTCCAAGTCACAAAGATCTTGGGTTATACTAGAAACACAAAATAATCAGTACACTCTGCTTACGTCGATCAACAAATGAACAGGCCGTAAGTGCGCAGTAAGAAATCACAAAGAAATCCTACTCTCTGAAGTAATATCACTCACTTAGATGGAATCTACTTCTCACAACACTATATTTTACAAATTCACTCAGAAGATGTGTTTAGCTTTGTTCTTCAACTTCGCTTTTCGTCAACAGATGACTAAGCTGATGAGTGAGCTGTTCTTGAGACTTAAAGAATTTTGCTTCGAAAATTTCTCAGAGATTGTGTTGCTTGTATTCTCTTCGTCTCTTTCAGCTATTTATACTTGAGGTTTGAAAAATGTCCGTTGAAGAAAGACAAAATTCAAATTCCTCGAGTACTGGTCCTTAAAATCCGCGAACGGCTCTTTTGCAGTCTGTCCGTACTGTGAACAGTACTATTCTGCAGGCAGCATTAAATGCACCCAGCTGATGCGAAGCATTTCTTCAATCATTTGTCTTTAATATCCTTGTACTTCAGCATTTATTACTTCCAGGGGTATTTATTACCGTTGGGAAGACTTTATGATCCTTTCCACTTGGCTGTCGGAAGTGCAAGTCTGATGGCGAACTAAGCTGATCTCAAACTTGAACAAATCTGATTTGAGTCGGCTGATCTTCATCAGTCTGATAACTTTCCTTCAGCAGATCAGAAGTCTTGGACCTTGAAATTTTGACTCTTCTGATGTCTTCTTGTACTTAGTCAAAAATTCCTTCCAAAGGGATCATCAGCTAAGTTACTCCATACTTAGCAGATTTTGAAGTTTTGGAATGCATCCAAACCTCCCTTCTAAATTTGTCTTCAGTGCCTTCATCTTCATCCTTATCCAACAATTTCCCCCTTTTTGATGATGACAAAACTTCAGCCAAGTACCTGTTAAAACTTAAGCTAAAGGTTGTAATCCTCAAAATTTTCTGAGATAGAAAAATTATATTGGATTGAACTTGTCTTTTTTATTGATATTGAAAAAGAATTACAAGTACAAGTTAATCAGATGAGATGTCTGAAGAATGGATAAAGTGAACTGATTACAAAGATTTTATAATTTCTAACTATCAGCTTCATCATCAGATTCTTGAAGCACTTCTTCGTATTCATAAGATGACTCTTCGTCATCTTCTTCTTCATCTTCATCAGCTTCTTCACCTTGAAGGATAACTTCTTTAGCAGCTTCCATTTTCTCTTTAAGTTGCTGCTCTTTCAGAAGTTCCATTGCCTTTCTAGCTGATTCAGTATTCTTGTACTTGGTTAACGGCTCTGATTGATCAGCAGCAGAGTCTTTGGATTCAGCCATTACTTCATCAGTTTTGGCTTTTTCCTTAGTCTCTTCTTCAGACTTGTCTTTGCCTTGTACCTTTCCAAGTTCTTCTTCAGCCGTCTTGGTCAGTTCAGTAGTTTCATCAGTTTTCTTGTCTTCAGCAGCAGAGGTTTCCTTGGTTGATTCTTCCCTTTTATCTTCCCCCTTTTTGTCACCATCAGACTTGATGACTTCTTCAGGTTTAGCAGCAGGGTTGAGTGCAACTGTTGGAACCTTCATAGCAGCACCTATAGTCTTCAAATTCTGATTCACTACATCATGACTTGCTGTTAGGCGATGAAGAGTTGTGCTGATGTTGTCAGTGTGATCATTGAAGTTGTCAATGTTAAGGTTTATATTTGCTATTTCATTTTGTAGTTCCTTTGCAGCATTTGATACTTCTAGCAACATCCCTAAGTTGACTTCCTTCTCTTCTTGACTGACTTTGATGAAGGTTGCGGTTAAGTCAGCAATCTTGTGCTCAGCTCTTTGTAAGGTAGCATGAAGTTGATTGACATCAGCCTTCACATCTTCCACGTTTCTGTTCATGTCATTTAAGCTGTTCACTAACTGCAAGGAGTTGTCTTGAGGAATAGGAAAACTATCAACTTCTTTCTTAATGATCTTCTCTGTTGACTGTTGCATAGTTTCCAGCTGAAGCTTATTTGACTCTACCAACTCTGCATTAAATTTATTCTTCAGCTCCTCTTTTACCTTCATCAGCTGCTGATTATGCTTCTCTTCCAGTTCTTTTATTGAATTCTCCATTAGCATCTGGAAAGCTTCCATCAGTGATGAGTGTTCATCACCTGATGAAGTAGAAGCAGCAGCTTCCTTTTCTTCAGACTCCTGGTGGACAGGAACGTCTTCCATCTTGGTCTCCTGATGATCTTCAGAAGCCTTAGCATTCCACTCAATGGCTAAGGTCTTGTCAGCAGACTTGTCAGCAGTCTTGTCAGCTGTTTTATGCTCATCAGTTACGTCATCATAGAACAGATCAGTGATGGTGCCATCATCATTGAAGCAGGTTGTTTGTCTAATCTGCCTCACAATGATCCAAGGGTTTACGAAGGCATTATTCCCCTTGGGCACTTCACTGTACTCCTTTACTTCCTTGTCAAAGATAATGTGCTGGATACTTGGCAGTTGGGGCAACTCACTTGAGTGACCCTGCTGATATCTTGACCTTTCTGCCCATCTCTTCAAGGCGGTCATAACAGCAATGTTAACTGCTCTTTCTTCAGCATTGTCATTCTTTCTTCTCTTGGCAGGCAGGGAGTTGTCAATTTTCTTGGCCTCCTCCAGTGCAAACTCCTTTGCATACTGATGCATGACATCTCTGACATAACTGGGATCCAGGGCCTTTTGAATGGAGTCTATTCTTAGCCAATTAAGAACCCATTGTTCTTCATCAGCTAACTCCTTTGAGTTTTGAAGTTCAGTTATAGATTTGTTCAATCTGTTGTCTCTCTAATTGATGTATCTTGGCTTCTCTTGATTGAACAAAGTCTTTAACATCAGCTTCTGATCATAGTAAGCTAAGGACTTCTCGAATTTCTTGAAGAGTCCCTTGTCAGCATACACTATGTTGAAGGCTCTTCTAACTTCAAACTTCTCTTTGGGTTTGGGCTCAGCAGCAGGCATCTTAGGCTTCTTAGGCTTGTCTTCATCATCAGCAGCCTCATTTATTTTGATGCCTCCTCCATGGACATGTCCATAGGCATCAGTCTTGCTGAGTTCAATGGCAATAGCCAAATCAGCAGCCTCTGCAGCTTTCCTTTCAGCCTCAGACATCTGTCTTCTGGCTTCATCCTTAGCAGCTTGGGCCTTGCTTAGCTCAAGGGCCTTCTTTTTCTCTATTTCATCTTGCTTTCTCTGTTCAGCTTGTTCCCTTGCTTTCTTATCAGCTTTAGAGATTTTCTTTCTCTTAAGCACAATTTTCTTCTTTCCTTTATCAGCTTGGGTAGGGGCTGGACCAGCAGAAGAAATGGGAGCAGCAGCTATAGGATTGATGATCATCACATCTGGATCATCTTGAGGTTGAGCAGCCTCAGCTGTTGGTGCAGATTGAATCAACTGTTGCGCATCAGCTTTGTCAGCAACAGAAGCCCCAACAGCTTCAATGGGTCTTTCAGCAGATTTAGGACTAGATCTCACTAAGTCTACCAACTCAGTGTCCTTTTCTACAAAAGTCATCTGCTCCTTGCTGACTTCTTTGACAAACCCTGAATGGGTCTTGAAGCAGCAGTATCCCTTTGTTGGCTCCTTGTCCTGTGAGAGACATTCTCAGCAGGTTTTTCAGCAGACGGAGTCCTTGAAGGTGATGCAAGGGACATTCCTCTTACATCAGCAGTGGTCTGACTTATAATTTGATCAACAACAACGTCAGCCATGGTCTTCACTCTCTTGGAAGCCTTCTCCTTAGGTTGATCAGCAATCTTCTTCTTCTTAGTCTCAACGGCCAAGTCAGCTGTTTTGACTAGTCTCCTTTGCCTTTTGGCAGGAACCTCCTTTGGTTCCTCATCTTCATCCTCTTCAGGCTCACCAGCCTTCCTCTTCATAACAAGCAAGTACTTAGACATTGCCTTAGACTTGTGGATCTCCTTTCCATTCAGCATAACACAGCCCAGTTTTGACAGCAGATAACTGAGTGTGATTCTATGGTTGGTGTTGGGGCCTTTTCCTTTCTTCACTTCAAGGAAATCAGCGAAGATGTACCAAATTATGATGGACCAGTTGACTTCCAGTCCATAGTAGATAGCAGCCATGATGCTAAACCTTTTCATGGTAACAGTATCCAGAGAAAAAGTACAGTTCTCTATCAGCTTCGAGACCATATCAGCCATCCTCTGATATTCATCCATCAGCTATTTCTTCCTTATGTTGCCAGTCAACATTTCTCCTTCCTTGGCGCAGATCGCCAAGAATTGTTGGTGCTTTTCTTCAGTCAGCACAGTAACATCGTGTCTTCCTCTGTTTGGGAGACCAAACGTCTCGTGAAGAACAGCGGGTGTGATGACCACAGATTTGTCACCGACTATCGCCTTGATTTCCATAGAGTTGTAATCAGCAGATGCCGTCTTGTAATACTCCATAACCTGGTCAGTCCAGATTATACCTTCGTTATACTCCATGAAGTTCACCAGTGAGGCCTTCTTGAATTTTTCCAGCAATTCTTTCATTACATCTGTTCCAGTCTGATAGTATGACTCATACACTAGATACATACCTTCAGCGGCCATCTTAATCTGTTGAAAGTTAGAGAAATAGGAAGAATTTTGCAGAAAATTGCAAGTGAATTTTTCTCTCAAGTATGCTTTGAATGTTTAGGGTTCGTAAAGAACTACACGGCTGATCAGATTGGAATTTATAGAGTTAGGGTATCTTGGAATTCGTGATACCAGCCAACCGTTAGATCCGTTTCTTGTCAGTGCTGATCGTGCGGCTTCAGTTACGACCTTTCAAATTCAAATCGCATTAAATGAGGAGCGGGAATTTGTACCGCCGTTCTGTCACTTGTAAAAGCGTATTTTAAAATGAAACGTTTTAAACAGTCAGCTTTTACATAAGTGATCAGATGAGTAAAATAAATACTTATCTGATGGACTAATGTCCTGATGACACAGTTGTTATCAGAGAAAGCCAATAGCTGATAACCTTCCTCGGCTGTTTGTCAATCCAGCTAGATAAATAATCTTCATTATTCAAGACTTTAATCTTCTGTTGAAAACATAACTTCAACTAACTATCATTAACAGATTTCATCTTTTAATCAGAAGTACCGCTAGTCTTACACATTCCTCCTGACTTTAAGAATTCATAAGTTAACTAGTCTGTTGAGAGTTAATCCTTGAAGATAAATACGATGAGTAAGCTGCTGAACTTTAGTCTTCTGATAAGTTCCCCCTCAGCTTATGCATCTAATTTCAATAAACCTAGTTCAGCTCTTAGAGTTGAAAACCTTGTCTCACTTGAAGGTTTTGTGAAGATGTCAGCAATCTGATTTTCAGTAAAAACATATTCTATTATGACATTTCCTTTCTCCACATGATCTCTAATAAAGTGAAGCTTGATCTCAATATGCTTAGTCCTTGAATGACTTGTAGTATTCTGAGTAAGGCTGATTGCACTAGTATTGTCACAGTAGATTGGTATTCCACTGATCTTGATATTGTAATCTTCTAGTTGATGCTTCAACCATAAGATTTGTACACAGCAAGCTCCAGCAGCTATGTATTCAGCTTCAGCAGTAGATATGGATACTGAAGTCTGTTTCTTACTCATCCATGAGATCAGACGACTACCTAAGAATTGACAGGCACCTGTTGTGTTTTTTCTATCAATCTTGCAGCCAGCAAGGTCAGAATCTGAATATCCAATAAGCTCAAATCCAGATTCTCTAGGATACCACAATCCCAATTCTTGAGTGCCCTTAATATACTTCAGTATTCTCTTGGCAGCTAAGAGATGAGATTCTTTGGGATTTGATTGGAATCTTGCACAGACCCCAACTGAGTACATGATATCAGGTCTGCTTGCTGTTAGATACAACAATGACCCAATAATGCCTCTATATTTGGTTATGTCCACTGATTTACCATCTTCATCTTTATCCAAGCGAAGACTTGTAGACATTGGAATAGTAGCAATAGAGCTAGTCTCCATACCAAATTTCTTGAACAGATCCTTTGTGTATTTTGCTTGGCTGATGAAAATTCCATCAGGCAACTGTCTTACTTGCAAACCAAGAAAATAATTAAGTTCTCCCATCATGCTCATTTCAAACTTGTTCTGCATCAGCTTTGAGAACTTGTCACACATCTGTTGGTTAGTTGAACCAAAAATAATATCGTCCACATAAATTTGCACAAGCAAAATATGTTCTTCCCATTCAATAGTGAACAAGGTCTCGTCAACTTTACCTTTGCGAAATCCTTTAATTAAAAGAAAATCAGATAAGGTATCATACCATGCTCTTGGAGCCTGTTTCAGTCCATAGAGGGCTTTCTTCAGACGATACACCTTGTCTTCTTCTTGAAAGACTTCAAAACCAGGTGGTTGTTCAACGTAAACTTCTTCTTGCAATTCTCCGTTGAGAAAAGCTGATTTCACATCCATCTGATAGACAGTGAAATTCTTGTGAGCAGCATAGGCAAGAAAGAGTCTGATTGCCTCTAATCTTGCTACTGGTGCAAAAGTTTCATCAAAGTCAATGCCTTCTTCTTGGCAGTAACCCTTGGCCACTAATCTTGCTTTGTTTCTGGTGACTTCACCATCTTCATTCATCTTATTTCTGAATACCCATTTAGTGCCAATGACTCTTTGATGATTTGGTCTAGGAACTAAGTACCAGACTTCATTCCTTTCAAATTGATTTAGCTCTTCTTGCATATCTTCAATCCAGTTGGAATCACTAAGAGCTTCTTCAATCTACTTGGGCTCAATTTGAGATAGGAAGCTGACAAACATTGCGTCACTTGCAGCAGCTCTCCTAGTCTTCACTTTGTCCAAAGGATCACCAATAACCAGTTCTGGTGGGTGATTCTTGAGCCATCTGAGATCAGGTTGCAAATCATAATGTTGTCCTTTGTTTTGCTCATGCAACACTACTGTTGGAGATCCAATAGTAGTCTGTTGAACATTTGTTGTCTGTTGAACAGTCTCTGGTCTATCAACTGTTTGCAACTCATCTGTTAGACAATCAGCACTGTGATTTTGAACAACACTTGAGTTATCAGCTGGGTTGAGATCAGGTAGTATGATGGGAACATATTCTTTTCAGAAGATTGACTTGGTTCATCAAATACTACATGAATGGATTCTTCTATTAGTAATGTTCTTTTGTTAAAAACTCTATAAGTTTTACTAACAGTTGAGTATCCTACAAAAACAGCTTCATCAGCCTTTTCTGCAAATGCAGTAAGGTGATTTTTACCATTATTTAAAACATAGCATTTACAACCAAAAATCTTAAAATAATGAATGTTTGGCTTCCTGTTGTTCCAAACTTCATATGGAGTCTTGTTTTGGTGCTTGTTGATCATGCATCTGTTTTGGGTAAAACATGCTGTGTTTGTTGCTTCTGCCCAAAATCTTTGTGGCAGCTTAGCTTCAGCTATCATAGTCCTGACAGCTTCTTTCAGTGTTCTGTTTCTCCTTTCAGCAACACCATTCTGTTGAGTGGTTCTAGCAGCTGAATACTCATGATGTATTCCTTTGATGTTACAACACTCTTCAACAGTAGAGTTTGTAAACTATGTCCCTCTATCTGATCTGATCTTCAATATCTTTATGCTTTTCTCATTCTGGATCAGCTCCATTAGATTTGTAAGATGTTCCTTGGTTTCACTTTTCTTTTTCATAAATATCACCCAAGTATATCTTGAATAGTCATCCACAACAGCTAGGCAGTATTTCTTTCCACCATTGCTGACTGGATCAATGGGTCCAAATAAGTCCATATGTAGCAGCTCCAATATTCTTCCAGAAGATTGATGCTTCTTGCTTTTGAACGATGACTTGATTTGTTTACCCTTCTGACAAGCGTCACAAAGCTTATCTTTGCTCATGACTGTCTTTGGAATTCCTTCTACCAGATTATTCTTGATAAGTCTGTTGATGGTCTTGAAATTCACATGATTCATTCTTTTGTGCCACAACCAACTAACTTCACTTGGTGTTGATGCCACCAAACAAATACTTGAATTCTTGTCAGCAGAATTCCAGTCCACTGTGTAGATATTCCCTTGTCGTCTTCCAGATAAAATTACCTTCTTTGTACCAATCTGTTCAACATAGCACTTATCTGTTGAGAAGATGACTGAATATCCTTTGTCACAAAATTGACTTATGCTCAGCAGGTTGTACTTTAGGCCTTTAACATATGAGACGTCAGATATCTCTATGTTTCCCTTGATTAAGCTTCCTTTTGCTACAATCTTGCCTTCTTTACTGTCCCCAAAAGTAACTTTTGGACCATCCACAGCAACAGCATCAGTCAGTTCATGTATGCTTCCACACATGTGCCTTGAACAACCACTGTCCAAGTACCAGATCTTCTCTACTTTACTCCTACTCCTAATCCTAACATACAAAACAAAATAAAATTGTTTTAGGTACCCTTATTGAGAGGGTCCTGAAGGATTAGTTCCACCTTTGACAACCCAAGATGATGAAGTCTTAGGCTTCTTAGGTTTTTGAGTTTCAACAGGAGTATGAACAGCTTTGCCTGTACCACGTTCATCAGATTTGTCATATTGTTGATGATCAGCATGATAAGGATAATGTTCAAATGCAGAGTAAGGTGCATGATAAGGAGGATATGCATGCATTGGATGAGCAGGATATGGTGCATAGTAAGTTGGAAATTGAGGTGCATGATACATAGGATGATATGCAGCAGGTTGCACATAATAAGACTCATTTCCATACCAAGCATTTTGATTTTTCTTATTTTTATGCTTCTTTGGCTTACTAGTTGCTTGCTCATTAACAGACGACTTAGTTTTATCACTAGTCTGATTAGTTTTAGCCTTATCATAGGACTTCCTAGGACTCTTCTGTTTAGGCTTACTAGTCTGTTTTCCTACACTAGGCTCTTTGCTCTTTTTAGCCTTAGGAGTTTTCGTCTCCTTTACCACTTTCTCAGGTGAAGCAGGTTAGTAGTCTGAACATACAGTATGACCTTACTATTGTCAGCTGATACAAATTTTTCAGTATGGTTCAATTCTTGCTTATCCTGATCTAAAGGTGTCTTCTGTTTACTAGACATATGAGTGGATGCAACAGATGACTTCTCATGAGACTCAATGACTTTCTCAAGCTCCATGATTTTTCCTTTATAAACTTCACATTCAGCTTTCAGAGACTCATGTTCTTGCTCAAGCTGTTTATATTCAGCTGATTCTCTTGGCCTTTCAGCTGAGAGTTTCAGTGAACTGTTTTGCTCTTTTAGCAATATCATCTCTTCCTTAAGCTTTTTATATGCTTCAGCAATAGTAGTATTGTTAAGCATCATTTGTTCAAATGAATAATAATTCATTCTCAAGAGGAGTTACCTCACTATCCTCAGAGTCATCAGATTCCTTAGCCATCAGGCAGAGAAGGGCAGGGCTCTCTTCATCAGAAGACTCTTCATCAGAAGTGTCAGAATCTGAATCAGATGAGTAGACGGCAGCTGGCTTTTCTGCTTCTGCTACCATCGCCTTAGCTTTCTGATGCTTTCTTTCTTTTCTGATTCTCTTTTCTTCTTCAGTATACTTCTCAGCTTTAGGATATGGGCAGTCTCTATGAAATGACCCAGTTTCCTGCAATTATAGCACATCATTTAGATTTATAAGAATCCTTATCCTGAGAAGAAGAAGTAGGGTTAGAAGTAGAAGCATTGTTATATTTGTTCTTCATTTTTCGTCTGTAGAACTTTTTGAAGTTGTTCATCAGCAATGCAACGTCTCCAGCAGTGTACTCCTTTTTGTTGAGTAGTGGCTTCATCAGATGAGTCCACATCTTTGCTTTTGTGAGCTGGCCTTCTGGATTTTCAGCAGCAACAAGTGCAGCTGTGGGACTTGAAGTTGAGGTTTCTTCAACACCCATTCTTGGCAGTTTATACTCGTACGCCTTGAGTACTGAGAACAGCTCGTGAGAGAAATCTTGCCCAGATCTCTTGACTCTTCCATGCTGTCACCTTCATGTTGAACTTTGGAGGTAGGCCTTCAGAACTCTGACGGTTATCTCCTTGTCCGTAAAGGTTTTTCCAAGCTTTAGACTTCATTCAATGTCCTTGTAAACCTTGTATCCATCTGGTCAATGGTTTCCGCAGACTTCATCTTGAAGTTGTCCAGCTTTTCCAGAGCAACACTCAGCTGATGCTCTTTGATGGCGTCGTTTCCTTCGCTCATGTCACGAACCTTGTCCCACATCTCCTTTGCAGTTTTGCAATGTTTGACTTTGTCAAACCGATCATTGTCCAGGGCTTTGGTCATGATGAAACGGCCAACTTTATCCAGATTGAACAGCTTTATTTCTTCGGCTGTCATCTCTGTCAGATCTTTTTCCACCACCAGTTCAGCTTCATCAACTATAATGGTCTTGGTGAATTTGAATGGACCTTTTATGATACATGTGTACATGTTATCATTATAGCAGCTAAGAAATCTCCATTCTGATTTCCAGTCTTCAAACGACATACCAGCAATGTGGGGAACATGGCTGATACAGTCCATTTTTCAAAAAGTTTTATTTTTCAAAAAGATGCTCTTTTGAAAAGTTTTAAAACCTTTGAAAAACACTTGGATCAAGCTCGTTGATCAGGCAGCTGATTCAAATGAACCACCTGCTCTGATACCACTTGTTGGTCCCAAGTGGTCAGATGAGGTTTAGAGGGGGGGGGGGTGAATAAACCTCTTTAAAATTTTCTTTCAATTTTAACTTTAAAACTTTTCTTTAACAGTGAGCAGACTAAGCTGATCAGAGTAGTAAGTTAAAGTCTGTTCGCGAACAAATCTTTGAACAGGTTTGACCACTCGTCTGATAATTACTTAGCTGATTTTGTTAAAATCAGTTTTAATACTTAGAGTACTTGCAGCGGATTTTTCAAAGTGTTTTTCACAAGTATCTCAGCAGTTTGAAAAATGTTTCCCCAGTTTTATAAACTCCTTTTAATATTTTTCAAACAGTTAACTTAAGTGTTTTTATGCAATCAGAAAATATGCAAGTTTAAAAGCAATGTAAAAACACAAGTAATTTTTATAGTGGTTATATGGATGTAAATATCCTTTAATCCACTCGTCCAAGTCACAAAGATCTTGGGTTATACTAGAAACACAAAGTAACCAGTACACTCTGCTTACGCCGATCAACAAATGAACAGGCCAAGTGCGCAGTAAGAAATCACAAAGAAATCCTACTCTCTGAAGTAATATCACTCACTTTGATGGATATCTACTTCTCACAACACTCTATTTTACAAATTTACTCAGAAGAATTTTGCTTCGAAAATTTCTCAGAGATTGTGTTGCTTGTATTCTCTTCGTCTCTTTCAGCTATTTAAACTTGAGGTTTGAAAAGTGTCCGTTGAAGAGAGACAAGATTCAAATTCCTCGAGTACTGGTCCTTAAAATCCGCGAACGGCTCTTTTGCAGTCTGTCAGTACTGTCAACAGTACTATTCTGCAGGCAGCATTAAATGCACCCAGCTGATGCGAAGCATTTCTTCAATCATTTGTCTTTAATATCCTTGTACTTCAGCATTTATTACTTCCAGGGGCATTTATTACCGTTGGGAAGACTTTATGATCCTTTCCACTTGGCTGTCGGAAGTGCAAGTCTGATGGCGAACTAAGCTGATCTCAAACTTGAACAAATCTGATTTGAGTCGGCTGATCTTCATCAGTCTGATAACTTTCCTTCAGCAGATCAGAAGTCTTGGACCTTGAAATTTTGACTCTTCTGATGTCTTCTTGTACTTAGTCAAAAATTCCTTCCAAAGGGATCATCAGCTAAGTTACTCCATACTTAGCAGATTTTGAAGTTTTGGAATGCATCAAAACCTCCCTTCTAAATTTGTTTTCAGTGCCTTCATCTTCATCCTTATCCAACACTCAACATTATTTGAAGACTCCTCATGAGGTGTAGGTGTAGGTGTAACCTTAAAATATCTCTCCATATTTCTAAGATCATAAAATGTACAAAACATAACTATCTCAAAATTAATGACATACTCAAGAAGTAGAAGTTAAATATAATAGAGATATAACAATGCCAAAGCTTATTTTTCGTTCCATTTGATAAAACAAGAGAGGTTGAATCTCAATATGCCAATAAATGCTAATAAAAGACTATTAATAATATAAGATTAGTGCTTGCCATTTTAATAAATAAAACTATTAACCATCTAAGATAGTCTTTAATATATAAATAAATACTATTAACTCTATTGCATATTGATTTAAGCATCATATTATTTTAATATAATTGGTATCCTCATATCTTTATCATTTATATATGAAAATCTTAACAAGTATATAACTTTATGCAAATATGAAACTTGAATCTAAAGATTGATTTTGAAAAGTAATATAAACATCAATAATGAATATAACAATATTAGTATATTACATAAACACAATTGCACACACATAAATATAAATAAAAATAGAAAAAATTACTAACATTCACAATTGGGGCTTTTTGTGCTCAAGACTTCAATGGGTTGGGACTTGGGTTGGGTATAGCCGGAGATGGGGCGGCAGGCGGCGGCGGCGGCCTCAGGCGGGCAGCAGGCGGCGGCTGGTGGTGGTAGATGGTGCAATGGTAGCTAGGGTTAGGGTTTGGAGATGTTGGGAGTAGGGGAAAATTGGGCTTAAAATTGGGGCTTACAATTGGAAGAGTAAGTTATTGTTAAAGTGAATATATTAATTGGACTTAAAATTATATTTGGGCTATTGGACTTATATATTAAATTTTTTGTTAAAATAAATTACAACACATATATATATAAAAAAAATAAAAAAATCCAAGGGGGGCTATAGCCCCCCCTTGCCCCTATGTGGATCCGCCACTAGAGACGCGTACGACAAGTCCTCTGGAGTATCCTGATTAAATTAAATGATTAAAAAATAATTCAGATGTGAGTATCAATACGTATTTTTGGAGTTTTTGCACGTTTTGAATACGCACAGGTGTTTTTGTCAATTTTTCAAAGTTAAGGGTTATAGTTAATAAACTAAAAAATGTGTATTTTGAATGGTCTTGGATAATTTTAGTATATAACTTCTATGTAATGTTGTACAATCCAAAATTAAACTAGTAGACAATATGTATTTAAATTTGAACATTTGTTTTTGTGGTATAATAGAAGGATCAAAATAGATATGTTATGTATAATATAAAATTATTTTATTTTATATGCATATTTTTGTTGTATCAAATCAAATAAATATTAAAAATTTGTGACGTATCCGATCGTATCATGTTGTCGTATCGTCGTATCCCTATCCGTGCAATCTAGATCACTACACACGGATAATTTTTACTTAAACCAGGTCTATAAACTTGGGGGTTCTAGAAGCAGTTCAACTTGTGGAAAACTGCTGGCAGTTCATGCTTCATAGCTGCTAAATAGGTAAAAATTGCCGGTCATATTTTGTGTTGATTTAGGAGATATTACCATAATATCCTTGACTTCCCAAACCCACAACACATAAAATTGGAAAATTAAAATTTCTTGCCAAATTTACTGAAGATTATCATATACATGTATATATCTAATGTGCTGAAAACACAGAATTTGAAATTGGTAAATCGCATAACAGGATCCCTATCACTGGAACTAATATTTGTTGAAACCATGAAGATTATCATAACAGAAGCTATATACATGTACAGAAGATTATCATAACAGAAGCTATCATAACAGATTTATCGATTTGAAGAAACGTGGCTATCTATGAAGCACCGACTCGGCAGAGAATATGAAGAATGCCGAGTCGACTCGTAACAGACTCGGACTCGCCCCGGATTCGCCGTCGACTCGCACCGGACTCAACATCTGGCCGTCTGGTTTGAAAAACAAATGGATACGCGCCGGACTCTACATCTGGCGCATCTGACTCTACTCGGACTCGCGCCGGATTCTCTGACTATCTCTTTCTCAATCTGAAGTGTGTTGGGGGAGGTTGATGTGGGGGGCGGAGGGTTTGAGCAGCCGGTGCCGCCGCAGGGGCAGCGATTCGCCTTGAAGCTGGATCCGGACCTTGATTAAATCAGGATGGTGAGATTTGGTGCTGCGTGCGTGTTACATCCATTACCCTTAAATGCTTGAAGATAGATGATGAAGGAAGAAGAAGAAGAAAAGAATGAACTGGTCAAAGAAGATTACGGGTCGGTCGCGTGGGGTGATGAGGAGATTGGGCCAGCAGTGGAGGATGGGCCAATTGCAGATTCTGAGTTGAAGAGGCCTGAATTAATAGAGGAATTGGGCCAGGCTGATGCGATCAATTAGGCCCAGTTATCTTTATTATTATTATTGGCCCAATGTTAGTAGTTTTGTTAGTCCAGTAATTAATTAAATCAATTGCCTGTTTTAGACACACATAATATTTGAATGAGTGTTTATTCAATGACTTTGATGCTAAGATATTTTTTTATATATAACTATATAAATTTATTTTATTAAAATATACGTATCCATACCGAGTCGTATCTTAATTTTTTTTTCGAAAACGAGTCACCGAATCCGAATCGTGTCGAGTCCGAGTCGCCGAGTCCGTATCCGTGCAACGTAGGTGGCTATATAATTAATCATTGTTGAAAATTAATCTTCAAATCCCAGAAACAATTCAACAAAAGAAACGTTGCTATATAATTCCAGAAACAATGATAATCAATTTTAAAATATAGCCCGAAACTTGAATAAAGCAAAAGCCCAAAAATGTTATTCGTGGCCCGAATCTTCAAATCCACTAATTCCGAGCTGAAAACACAAAATTAAAGCCGATCAATACGTTTAAACAGCTCCAGAAATAGAAATCCGGAAGGAAATGCAACGAAACGTGAAAAAAGCAACAGCCCGAAAATGTTCTTCGTGACCCGATCTTCAAATCCACTAATTCCGAGCTGAAAACACAAAATTGAAGCCGACCAATGCGTTAAATAGCTCTAGAAACAGAAACCTGGAAGGAAACGCAACGAAACATTAAGAAATCAAAAACTAAGTTCTTTTTTGGTTTTTTATAGATCTGAAAATTAACAACGAAAAACAAAGAGAAACAAAAATTGAAACCATCAACGTAATCCTGATGAAGAGACGAAGAGAATGAGACTAATCTTGCAAAATTATGTTGAGAAATGAAAAAAATCAATTTAGTCGTGTAGAAGAAAAATGATGTTTGGGAGAAAAGAAGAAATTTGGGAGAGAAGGAATAAGGGTATTTAGGACATTTCCAAAGTCCTAGCAGTATAATTACATAACAGTTACAAGTCAATTTGTTGCTACAAGGCGCTCATTGAGTGGTAAACTGCTGGCAGTTCTGTCAAACCTGAACTGCATTTAGCAAGCCCGTATAAACTTACTTATAGACCTCATGATCTAGGTTTGCCACCTCATTTAAGATTTAAGAAAAACTTAAAATTATTAAATTTAACTAAATTAACCTAACCATTTTAAACTAGAGTTAAGGAAAAATAAAACATCACTTTGTGGATTCCATCAAAAATTTGACAGATTTTTTTTAAGCAAATTTTCATGATTATCTTTCTTTACACATTAAATTAACATTAAAATTTAAAATTTGTAGTTAAAATATATAACCTAATACATTGACTTTTATAGAGAATAAACTAAAAATAATCCGAAAAATAATTAGAGAA
>CM064884.1:16455232-16514333 GCA_003313485.2 Penstemon barbatus | reverse complement strand
AAAATTCGGCAAGACGAACGAGTTTTCCTTTGTCAAAAGCTCCAAAGTGATTGGATGGGTTTAAGCATGCAACACAAAGAAGCAACTCCGTGTTTACTTCATTGAAACGGTTGTTGCAATTGTCTATTTATCACCGAATTGAATCTCTCAACTTTGTAATGATGTTCGATAGTCACTTGTTTAATCCTACGCTTTGGCCTCCCATATGGAACATAAACATTACTCATTGAAGGAACGTCAATTTCATGTTTAGAGCAAAAAAAAAGTAACATCCTCCAACAAAGTTTCCCATCCATCATCTCTTGTCTCTTGAAGACGATCTTTCGCTAATTTGACTAATTTCATAGCATTCACTATATCTTGATCTTTTCTTTGTAAAGCTTGAGACAAGTCATTAGTGGTCCCCCAATATCGACGCCATCAAATGTAAATTGAAGATAAAGGAAAATGATTGCAATATTACCAATAGATTGCTTGCTTCTCCATTCTTATCGGTGCACTCCTCAACTATGAAATCAAGAATGTCAATCACGGAAGATAACATGTGAATTACACTCATCAAAGTACATAATGTGATCCCCAACGTGTGTCACTCACGAAGCCATAGTTCTCTCTTGGTTGAGACCTTTACCACTTTCAATTTCATATTTGATAAAGCCTCGACTACTTTTTCGAATTGCTTGTCAAGAAGAATATCTCGACGTTTTAGGAGATCCTCCAAAAATATTGACCACCATAGTAACCGAACCAAATAGTCCGGCCATATAAGGGCATTTCCTTGCTACCGCAACAAGAGCAAGTTGAAGTTGATGTGCAAAGCAATGGACATAATATGCACTTTGATTTTCATTCAGAATTAATGCCTTTAATCCATTAAATTCACCTTGCACGTTGTCGCCCCATCATAACCTTGCCCACGTAATCGATCAATACTCATCCATGTGTAGCAAATAATTCATCAATTGAGTCTTTGATAGATCGAGCCGTAGTACTCTTAACATGGTTGATGCCAATAACACGTTCATTCACATATCCTCGTAAATCAATATATCTCAAAAACAACCGCCATTGCTCCTTACAAGATATATCACGAGATTCATCGACAAGAAGAGCAAATAACCCATCTCCAAGCTCTCTAATAATAGCATTGATAGTTTCAATTGAAAAAGCATTGACAATGTCTTTTTGAATTGATGGAGCCGTTAACTTAAGATTTTCCGGGGCATTCCGTAAAATAATGGCTCTAGCACTCTCATTTTGTTCCGCTAAAAAGCTTAAAAGCTCAAGAAAATTCCTTGATTGCTTGAAGATTCCGATTCATCATGTCCACGAAATGCAAGTCCTTGTTTAAGAAGAAATCGAATGCAATCGATTGATGCATTCAATCGAATTCGGTAGTCATTGCTATTTTCATTAACCTTCCTAAGTAAAAAGGCTCAACTTGTTGTTTTTGATCCAACAATGCTTGACATTTTCCCCATGCTTGGTTGTGGATACTATTACATTTTCCCACATGTTGTGCCAACTTTTCTTTCTTTTTTCAATTTGAATATCCTTCGGTAACAAACGAATCCCCACCTCCTTGGTATGCAATTTCGGGTTTGAAGAGATAACAACAAAGACAAAATACGGCATCTTTGTTTTCACTATACTCCAACCAATTTTTCATTTCCACTATACCAAGAAGGACTAAATCTTCTAAGTTGACCTCCAATTAACGTTTGCCGAAACTCAAGGTTGCATGGTTGACATGGACCTTTGAGCAAGTAAGCTCTACGAACTCTCTCTAATGTTAGAATCATATAAAGTTATATGAGGTCGTAGCCCGGGATCACTCGGAAGCTCGGGGAAGTTCGTTTCAATATGAAAGTTTGGAAGCTCAATGTTGGTCCCAAGTGGTCAGATGAGGTTTAGAGGGGGGGGGGGGTGAATAAACCTCTTTAAAAATTTTCTTTCAATTTTAACTTTAAAACTTTTTCTTAACAGTGAGCAGACTAAGCTGATCAGAGTAGTAAGTTAAAGTCTGTTCGCGAACAAATCTTTGAACAGTTTGATGACCACTCGTCTGATAATTACTTAGCTGATTTTGTTAAAATCAGTTTTAATACTTAGAGTACTTGCAGCGGATTTTTCAAAGTGTTTTTCACAAGTATCTCAGCAGTTTGAAAATGTTTCCCCAGTTTTATAAACTCCTTTTAATATTTTTCAAACAGTTAAGTAAAGTGTTTTTATGCAATCAGAAAATATGCAAGTTTAAAAGCAATGTAAAAACACAAGTAATTTTTATAGTGGTTATATGGATGTAAATATCCTTTAATCCACTCGTCCAAGTCACAAAGATCTTGGGTTATACTAGAAACACAAAGTAACCAGTACACTCTGCTTACGCCGATCAACAAATGAACAGGCCGTAAGTGCGCAGTAAGAAATCACAAAGAAATCCTACTCTCTGAAGTAATATCACTCACTTAGATGGATATCTACTTCTCACAACACTTATTTTACAAATCACTCAGAAGATGTGTTTAGCTTTGTTCTTCAACTTCGCTTTTCGTCAACAGATGACTAAGCTGATGAGTGAGCTGTTCTTGAGACTTAAAGAATTTTGCTTCGAAAATTTCTCAGAGATTGTGTTGCTTGTATTCTCTTCGTCTCTTTCAGCTATTTATACTTGAGGTTTGAAAAATGTCCGTTGAAGAGAGACAAGATTCAAATTCCTCGAGTACTGGTCCTTAAAATCCGCGAACGGCTCTTTTGCAGTCTGTCCGTACTGTCAACAGTACTATTCTGCAGGCAGCATTAAATGCACCCAGCTGATGCGAAGCATTTCTTCAATCATTTGTCTTTAATATCCTTGTACTTCAGCATTTATTACTTCCAGGGGCATTTATTACCGTTGGGAAGACTTTATGATCCTTTCCACTTGGCTGTCGGAAGTGCAAGTCTGATGGCGAACTAAGCTGATCTCAAACTTGAACAAATCTGATTTGAGTCGGCTGATCTTCATCAGTCTGATAACTTTCCTTCAGCAGATCAGAAGTCTTGGACCTTGAAATTTTGACTCTTCTGATGTCTTCTTGTACTTAGTCAAAATTCCTTCCAAAGGGATCATCAGCTAAGTTACTCCATACTTAGCAGATTTTGAAGTTTTGGAATGCATCAAAACCTCCCTTCTAAATTTGTCTTCAGTGCCTTCATCTTCATCCTTATCCAACAATTTCCCCCTTTTTGATGATGACAAAACTTCAGCCAAGTACCTGTTAAAACTTAAGCTAAAGATTGTAATCCTCAAAATTTTATGAGATAGAAAAAGTATATTGGATTGAACTTGTCTTTTTATTGATATTGAAAAAGAATTACAAGTACAAGTTCATCAGATGAGATGTCTGAAGAATGGATAAAGTAAACTGATTACAAGATTTATAATTTCTAACTATCAGCTTCTTCATCAGATTCTTCAAGCACTTCTTCGTATTCATAAGATGCTTCTCATCTTCTTCTTCATCTTCATCAGCTTCTTCACCTTGAAGGATGACTTCTTTAGCAGCTTCCATTTTCTCTTTAAGTTGCTGCTCTTTAGAAGTTCCATCGCCTTCTAGCTGATTCTGTATTTTGTACTTGGTAAGGCTCTGATTGATCAGCAGCAGAGTCTTTGGATTCAGCCATTACTTCATCAGTTTTGGCTTTTTCCTTAGTCTCTTCTTCAGACTTGTCTTTGCCTTGTACCTTTCCAAGTTCTTCTTCAGCCGTCTTGGTCAGTTCAGTAGTTTCATCAGTTTTCTTGTCTTCAGCAGCAGAGGTTTCCTTGGTTGATTCTTCCCCTTTATCTTCCCCCTTTTTGTCATCATCAGACTTGATGACTTCTTCAGGTTTAGCAGCAGGGTTGAGTGCAACTGTTGGAACCTTCATAGCAGCACCTATAGTCTTTAAATTCTGATTAACTACGTCATGACTTGCTGTAAGGTGATGAAGAGTTGTGCTGATGTTGTCAGTCTGATCATTGAAGTAGTCAATGTTAAGGTTTATAGTTGCAATTCATTTTGAGTTCCTTGCAGCATTTGATACTTCTGCAACATCCCTAAGTTGACTTCCTTCTCTTCTTCACTGACTTTGATGAAGGTTGCAGTTAAGTCAGCAATCTTGTGCTCAGCTCTTTGTAGGCAGCATGAAGGTGATTTACATCAGCCTTCACATCTTCCACGTTTCTGTTCATGTCATTTAAGCTGTTCACTAACTGCAAAGAGTTGTCTTGAGGAATAGGAAAACTATCAACTTCTTTCTTATGATCTTCTCTGTTGACTGTTGCATAGTTTCCAGCTGAAGTTTATTTGGACTCTGCCAACTCTGCTTTAATTCATTCTTCAGCTCCTCTTTGACCTTCATCAGCTGCTGATTATGCTTCTCTTCCAGTTCCTTTACTGAATTCTCCATCAGCATCTGGAAAGCTTCCATCAGTGATGAGTGTTCATCACCTGATGAAGCAGAAGCAGCTTCCTTTTCTTCAGTCTCCTGGTGGACAGGGACATCTTCCATCTTGGTCTCCTGATGATCTTCAGAAGCCTTAGCATTCCACTCAATGGCTAAGGCTTGTCAGCAGACTTGTCAGCAGCTTGTCAGCTGTTTTATGTTCATCAGTGACGTCATCATAGAACAGTTAGTGATGTGCCATCATCATTGAAGCAGTTGTTTGTCTAATCTGCCTCACAATGATCCAAGGGTTGACAAAGGCGTTATTTCCCTTGGGCACTTCACTGAACTCCTTTACTTCCTTGCCAAAGATAATGTGCTGGATACTTGGCAGTTGGGGCAACTCACTTGAGTGACCCTGCTGATATCTTGACCTTTCTGCCCATCTCTTCAAGGCGGTCATAACAGCAATGTTAACTGCTCTTTCTTCAGCATTGTCACTTTCTTCTCTTGGCTGGCAGGGAGTTGTCAATTTTCTTGGCCTCCTCCAGTGCAAACTCCTTTGCATACTGATGCATGACATCTCTGACATAACTGGGATCCAGGGCCTTTGAATGGAGTCTGTTCTTAGCCAATTAAGAACCCATTGTTCTTCATCAGCTAACTCCTTTGAGTTTTGAAGTTCAAGTTATAGATTTGTTCAATCTGTTGTCTCTCCAATTGATGTATCTTGGCTTCTCTTGATTGAACAAAGTCTTTAACATCAGCTTCTGATCATAGTAAGCTAAGGACTTCTCGAATTTCTTGAAGAGTCCCTTATCAGCATACACTATGTTGGAAGCTCTTCTGACTTCAAACTTCTCTTTGGGTTTGGGCTCAGCAGCAGGCATCTTGGCTTCTTAGGCTTGTCTTCATCATCAGCAGCCTCATTTATTTTGATGCTCCTCCATGGACAGGTCCATAGGCATCAGTTGCTGAGTTCAATGGCAATAGCCAAATCAGCAGCCTCTGCAGCTTTCCTTTCAGCCTCAGACATCTGTCTTCTGGCTTCATCCTTAGCAGCTTGAGCCTTGCTTAGCTCAAGGGCCTTCTTTTCCTCCATTCATCTTGCTTTCTGTTCAGCTTGTTCCCTTGCTTTTTATCAGCTTTAGAGATTTTCTTTCTCTTAAGCACAATTTTCTTCTTTCCTTTATCAGCTTGGGAGGGGCTGGACCAGCAGAAGAAATGGGAGCAGCAGCTATAGGATTGATGATCATGACATCTGGATCATCTTGAGGTTGAGCAGCCTCACTGTTGGTGCAGTTTGAGTCAACTGTTGCGCATCAGCTTTGTCAGCAACAGAAGCCCCAACAGCTTCAAGGGGTCTTTCAGCAGACTCAGGACTTGATCTCACTAAGTCTACCAACTCAGTGTCCTTTCTAAAAAGTCATCTGCTTCCTTGCTGACTTCTTTGACAACCCTGAATAGGTCTTGAAGCAGCAGTATCCCTTGTTGGCTCCTTGTCCTGTGAGAGACATTCTCAGCAGGTTTTTCAGCAGATGGAGTCCTTGAAGGTGATGCAGGAGACATTCCCCTTACATCAGCAGTGGTCTGACTTATAATTTGATCAACAACAACGTCAGCCATGGTCTTCACTCTCTTGGAAGCCTTCTCCTTAGGTTGATCAGCAATCTTCTTCTTCTTAGTCTCAACGGCCAAGTCAGCTGTTTTGACTAGTCTCCTTTGCCTTTTGGCAGGAACCTCCTTTGGTTCCTCATCTTCATCCTCTTCAGGCTCACCAGCCTTCCTCTTCATAACAAGCAAGTACTTAGACATTGCCTTAGACTTGTGGATCTCCTTTCCATTCAGCATAACACAGCCCAGTTTTGACAGCAGATAACTGAGTGTGATTCTATGGTTGGTGTTGGGGCCTTTTCCTTTCTTCACTTCAAGGAAATCAGCGAAGATGTACCAAATTATGATGGACCAGTTGACTTCCAGTCCATAGTAGATAGCAGCCATGATGCTAAACCTTTTCATGGTAACAGTATCCAGAGAAAAAGTACAGTTCTCTATCAGCTTCGAGACCATATCAGCCATCCTCTGATATTCATCCATCAGCTATTTCTTCCTTATGTTGCCAGTCAACATTTCTCCTTCCTTGGCGCAGATCGCCAAGAATTGTTGGTGCTTTTCTTCAGTCAGCACAGTAACATCGTGTCTTCCTCTGTTTGGGAGACCAAACGTCTCGTGAAGAACAGCGGGTGTGATGACCACAGATTTGTCACCGACTATCGCCTTGATTTCCATAGAGTTGTAATCAGCAGATGCCGTCTTGTAATACTCCATAACCTGGTCAGTCCAGATTATACCTTCGTTATACTCCATGAAGTTCACCAGTGAGGCCTTCTTGAATTTTTCCAGCAATTCTTTCATTACATCTGTTCCAGTCTGATAGTATGACTCATACACTAGATACATACCTTCAGCGGCCATCTTAATCTGTTGAAAGTTAGAGAAATAGGAAGAATTTTGCAGAAAATTGCAAGTGAATTTTTCTCTCAAGTATGCTTTGAATGTTTAGGGTTCGTAAAGAACTACACGGCTGATCAGATTGGAATTTATAGAGTTAGGGTATCTTGGAATTCGTGATACCAGCCAACCGTTAGATCCGTTTCTTGTCAGTGCTGATCGTGCGGCTTCAGTTACGACCTTTCAAATTCAAATCGCATTAAATGAGGAGCGGGAATTTGTACCGCCGTTCTGTCACTTGTAAAAGCGTATTTTAAAATGAAACGTTTTAAACAGTCAGCTTTTACATAAGTGATCAGATGAGTAAAATAAATACTTATCTGATGGACTAATGTCCTGATGACACAGTTGTTATCAGAGAAAGCCAATAGCTGATAACCTTCCTCGGCTGTTTGTCAATCCAGCTAGATAAATAATCTTCATTATTCAAGACTTTAATCTTCTGTTGAAAACATAACTTCAACTAACTATCATTAACAGATTTCATCTTTTAATCAGAAGTACCGCTAGTCTTACACATTCCTCCTGACTTTAAGAATTCATAAGTTAACTAGTCTGTTGAGAGTTAATCCTTGAAGATAAATACGATGAGTAAGCTGCTGAACTTTAGTCTTCTGATAAGTTCCCCCTCAGCTTATGCATCTAATTTCAATAAACCTAGTTCAGCTCTTAGAGTTGAAAACCTTGTCTCACTTGAAGGTTTTGTGAAGATGTCAGCAATCTGATTTTCAGTAAAAACATATTCTATTATGACATTTCCTTTCTCCACATGATCTCTAATAAAGTGAAGCTTGATCTCAATATGCTTAGTCCTTGAATGACTTGTAGTATTCTGAGTAAGGCTGATTGCACTAGTATTGTCACAGTAGATTGGTATTCCACTGATCTTGATATTGTAATCTTCTAGTTGATGCTTCAACCATAAGATTTGTACACAGCAAGCTCCAGCAGCTATGTATTCAGCTTCAGCAGTAGATATGGATACTGAAGTCTGTTTCTTACTCATCCATGAGATCAGACGACTACCTAAGAATTGACAGGCACCTGTTGTGTTTTTTCTATCAATCTTGCAGCCAGCAAGGTCAGAATCTGAATATCCAATAAGCTCAAATCCAGATTCTCTAGGATACCACAATCCCAATTCTTGAGTGCCCTTAATATACTTCAGTATTCTCTTGGCAGCTAAGAGATGAGATTCTTTGGGATTTGATTGGAATCTTGCACAGACCCCAACTGAGTACATGATATCAGGTCTGCTTGCTGTTAGATACAACAATGACCCAATAATGCCTCTATATTTGGTTATGTCCACTGATTTACCATCTTCATCTTTATCCAAGCGAAGACTTGTAGACATTGGAATAGTAGCAATAGAGCTAGTCTCCATACCAAATTTCTTGAACAGATCCTTTGTGTATTTTGCTTGGCTGATGAAAATTCCATCAGGCAACTGTCTTACTTGCAAACCAAGAAAATAATTAAGTTCTCCCATCATGCTCATTTCAAACTTGTTCTGCATCAGCTTTGAGAACTTGTCACACATCTGTTGGTTAGTTGAACCAAAAATAATATCGTCCACATAAATTTGCACAAGCAAAATATGTTCTTCCCATTCAATAGTGAACAAGGTCTCGTCAACTTTACCTTTGCGAAATCCTTTAATTAAAAGAAAATCAGATAAGGTATCATACCATGCTCTTGGAGCCTGTTTCAGTCCATAGAGGGCTTTCTTCAGACGATACACCTTGTCTTCTTCTTGAAAGACTTCAAAACCAGGTGGTTGTTCAACGTAAACTTCTTCTTGCAATTCTCCGTTGAGAAAAGCTGATTTCACATCCATCTGATAGACAGTGAAATTCTTGTGAGCAGCATAGGCAAGAAAGAGTCTGATTGCCTCTAATCTTGCTACTGGTGCAAAAGTTTCATCAAAGTCAATGCCTTCTTCTTGGCAGTAACCCTTGGCCACTAATCTTGCTTTGTTTCTGGTGACTTCACCATCTTCATTCATCTTATTTCTGAATACCCATTTAGTGCCAATGACTCTTTGATGATTTGGTCTAGGAACTAAGTACCAGACTTCATTCCTTTCAAATTGATTTAGCTCTTCTTGCATATCTTCAATCCAGTTGGAATCACTAAGAGCTTCTTCAATCTACTTGGGCTCAATTTGAGATAGGAAGCTGACAAACATTGCGTCACTTGCAGCAGCTCTCCTAGTCTTCACTTTGTCCAAAGGATCACCAATAACCAGTTCTGGTGGGTGATTCTTGAGCCATCTGAGATCAGGTTGCAAATCATAATGTTGTCCTTTGTTTTGCTCATGCAACACTACTGTTGGAGATCCAATAGTAGTCTGTTGAACATTTGTTGTCTGTTGAACAGTCTCTGGTCTATCAACTGTTTGCAACTCATCTGTTAGACAATCAGCACTGTGATTTTGAACAACACTTGAGTTATCAGCTGGGTTGAGATCAGGTAGTATGATGGGAACATATTCTTTTCAGAAGATTGACTTGGTTCATCAAATACTACATGAATGGATTCTTCTATTAGTAATGTTCTTTTGTTAAAAACTCTATAAGTTTTACTAACAGTTGAGTATCCTACAAAAACAGCTTCATCAGCCTTTTCTGCAAATGCAGTAAGGTGATTTTTACCATTATTTAAAACATAGCATTTACAACCAAAAATCTTAAAATAATGAATGTTTGGCTTCCTGTTGTTCCAAACTTCATATGGAGTCTTGTTTTGGTGCTTGTTGATCATGCATCTGTTTTGGGTAAAACATGCTGTGTTTGTTGCTTCTGCCCAAAATCTTTGTGGCAGCTTAGCTTCAGCTATCATAGTCCTGACAGCTTCTTTCAGTGTTCTGTTTCTCCTTTCAGCAACACCATTCTGTTGAGTGGTTCTAGCAGCTGAATACTCATGATGTATTCCTTTGATGTTACAACACTCTTCAACAGTAGAGTTTGTAAACTATGTCCCTCTATCTGATCTGATCTTCAATATCTTTATGCTTTTCTCATTCTGGATCAGCTCCATTAGATTTGTAAGATGTTCCTTGGTTTCACTTTTCTTTTTCATAAATATCACCCAAGTATATCTTGAATAGTCATCCACAACAGCTAGGCAGTATTTCTTTCCACCATTGCTGACTGGATCAATGGGTCCAAATAAGTCCATATGTAGCAGCTCCAATATTCTTCCAGAAGATTGATGCTTCTTGCTTTTGAACGATGACTTGATTTGTTTACCCTTCTGACAAGCGTCACAAAGCTTATCTTTGCTCATGACTGTCTTTGGAATTCCTTCTACCAGATTATTCTTGATAAGTCTGTTGATGGTCTTGAAATTCACATGATTCATTCTTTTGTGCCACAACCAACTAACTTCACTTGGTGTTGATGCCACCAAACAAATACTTGAATTCTTGTCAGCAGAATTCCAGTCCACTGTGTAGATATTCCCTTGTCGTCTTCCAGATAAAATTACCTTCTTTGTACCAATCTGTTCAACATAGCACTTATCTGTTGAGAAGATGACTGAATATCCTTTGTCACAAAATTGACTTATGCTCAGCAGGTTGTACTTTAGGCCTTTAACATATGAGACGTCAGATATCTCTATGTTTCCCTTGATTAAGCTTCCTTTTGCTACAATCTTGCCTTCTTTACTGTCCCCAAAAGTAACTTTTGGACCATCCACAGCAACAGCATCAGTCAGTTCATGTATGCTTCCACACATGTGCCTTGAACAACCACTGTCCAAGTACCAGATCTTCTCTACTTTACTCCTACTCCTAATCCTAACATACAAAACAAAATAAAATTGTTTTAGGTACCCTTATTGAGAGGGTCCTGAAGGATTAGTTCCACCTTTGACAACCCAAGATGATGAAGTCTTAGGCTTCTTAGGTTTTTGAGTTTCAACAGGAGTATGAACAGCTTTGCCTGTACCACGTTCATCAGATTTGTCATATTGTTGATGATCAGCATGATAAGGATAATGTTCAAATGCAGAGTAAGGTGCATGATAAGGAGGATATGCATGCATTGGATGAGCAGGATATGGTGCATAGTAAGTTGGAAATTGAGGTGCATGATACATAGGATGATATGCAGCAGGTTGCACATAATAAGACTCATTTCCATACCAAGCATTTTGATTTTTCTTATTTTTATGCTTCTTTGGCTTACTAGTTGCTTGCTCATTAACAGACGACTTAGTTTTATCACTAGTCTGATTAGTTTTAGCCTTATCATAGGACTTCCTAGGACTCTTCTGTTTAGGCTTACTAGTCTGTTTTCCTACACTAGGCTCTTTGCTCTTTTTAGCCTTAGGAGTTTTCGTCTCCTTTACCACTTTCTCAGGTGAAGCAGGTTTAGTAGTCTGAACATACAGTATGACCTTACTATTGTCAGCTGATACAAATTTTTCAGTATGGTTCAATTCTAACTTGTCCTGATCTAAAGGTGTCTTCTGTTTACTAGTCATATGAGTGGATGCAACAGATGACTTCTCATGAGACTCAATGACTTTCTCAAGCTCCATGATTTTTCCTTTATAAACTTCGCATTCAGCTTTCAGAGACTCATGTTCTTGCTCAAGCAGTTTATATTCAGCTGATTCTCTTGGATTTTCAGCTGAGAGTTTCAGTGAACTATTTTGCTCTTTTAGCAATATCATCTCTTCCTTAAGCTTTTTATATGCTTCAGCAATAGTAGTATTGTTAAGCATCATTTGTTCAAATGAATTGAATAATTCATTGTCAAGAGGAGTTACCTCACTATCCTCTGAGTCATCAGATTCCTTAGCCATCAGGCAGAGAAGGGCAGGGCTCTCTTCATCAGAAGACTCTTCATCAGAAGTGTCTGAATCTGAATCACATGAGTAGACGGCAGCTGGCTTTTCTGCTTCTGCTACCATCGCCTTTGCTTTCTGATGCTTTCTTTCTTTTCTGATTCTCTTTTCTTCTTCAGTATACTTCTCAGCTTTAGGATATGGCCAGTCTCTGATGAAATGACCCAGTTTCCTGCAGTTATAGCACATCATTTTGGATTTGTAAGAATCCTTTTCCTGAGAAGAAGAAGTAGGGTTAGAAGTAGAAGCATTGTTATATTTGTTCTTCATTTCTCGTCTGTAGAACTTCTTGAAGTTGTTCATCAGCAATGCAACGTCTCCAGCAGTGTACTCCTTTTTGTTGAGTAGTGTGGCTTCATCAGATGAGTCCACATCTTTGCTTTTGTGAGCTGGCCTTCTGGGATTTTCAGCAGCAACAAGTGCAGCTGTGGGATTTGAAGTTGAGATTTCTTCAACACCCATTCTTGGCAGTTTATACTCGTACGCCTAGAGTACTGAGAACAGCTCGGTGAGAGAAATCTTGCCCAGATCTCTAGACTCTTCCATGGCTGTCACCTTCATGTTGAACTTTGGAGGTAGGGCCTTCAGAACTCTGACGGTTATCTCCTTGTCCGTAAAGGTTTTTCCAAGCTTTAGCACTTCATTCAATGTCCTTGTAAACCTTGTATCCATCTGGTCAATGGTTTCCGCAGACTTCATCTTGAAATTGTCCAGCTTTTCCAGAGCAACACTCAGCTGATGCTCTTTGATGGCGTCGTTTCCTTCGCTCATGTCACGAACCTTGTCCCACATCTCCTTTGCGGTTTTGCAATGTTTGACTTTGTCAAACCGATCATTATCCAGGGCTTTGGTCATGATGAAACGGCCAACTTTATCCAGATTGACCAGCTTTATTTCTTCGGCTGTCATCTCTGTCAGATCTTTTTCCACCACCAGTTCAGCTTCATCAACTATAATGGTCTAGGTGAATTTGAATGGACCTTTTATGATACATGTGTACATGTTATCGTTATAAGCAGCTAGGAAAATCTCCATCCTGATTTTCCAGTCTTCAAACGACATACCAGCAATGTGGGGAACATGGCTGATACAGTCCATTTTTCAAAAAGTTTTAATTTTTCAAAAAGATGCTCTTTTGAAAAGTTTGAAAAACCTTTGAAAAACACTTGGATCAAGCTCGTTGATCAGGCAGCTGATTCTAATGAACCACCTGCTCTGATACCACTTGTTGGTCCCAAGTGGTCAGATGAGGTTTAGAGGGGGGGGGGGGGGGAGGTGAATAAACCTCTTTAAAAATTTCTTTCAATTTTAACTTTAAAACTTTTTCTTTAACAGTGAGCAGACTAAGCTGATCAGAGTAGTAAGTTATAAGTCTGTTCGCGAACAAATATTTGAACAGGTTTGATGACCACTCGTCTGATAATTACTTAGCTGATTTTGTTAAAATCAGTTTTAATACTTAGAGTACTTGCAGCAGATTTTTCAAAGTGTTTTTCACAAGTATTCTCAGCAGTTTGAAAAATGTCTCCCCAGTTTTATAAACTCTTTTTAAGTATTTTTCAAACAGTTAACTTAACGTGTTTTTATGCAATCAGAAAATATGCAAGTTTAAAAGCAATGTAGAAACACAAGTAATTTTTATAGTGGTTATATGGATGTAAATATCCTTTAATCCACTCGTCCAAGTCACAAAGATCTTGGGTTATACTAGAAACACAAAGTAACCAGTACACTCTGCTTACGCCGATCAACAAATGAACAGGCCATAAGTGCGCAGTAAGAAATCACAAAGAAATCCTACTCTCTGAAGTAATATCACTCACTTTGATGGATATCTACTTCTCACAACACTCTATTTTACAAATTTACTCAGAAGAATTTTGCTTCGAAAATTTCTCAGAGATTGTGTTGCTTGTATTCTCTTCGTCTCTTTCAGCTATTTAAACTTGAGGTTTGAAAAGTGTCCGTTGAAGAGAGACAAGATTCAAATTCCTCGAGTACTGGTCCTTAAAATCCGCGAACGGCTCTTTTGCAGTCTGTCAGTACTGTCAACAGTACTATTCTGCAGGCAGCATTAAATGCACCCAGCTGATGCGAAGCATTTCTTCAATCATTTGTCTTTAATATCCTTGTACTTCAGCATTTATTACTTCCAGGGGCATTTATTACCGTTGGGAAGACTTTATGATCCTTTCCACTTGGCTGTCGGAAGTACAAGTCTGATGGCGAACTAAGCTGATCTCAAACTTGAACAAATCTGATTTGAGTCGGCTGATCTTCATCAGTCTGATAACTTTCCTTCAGCAGATCAGAAGTCTTGGACCTTGAAATTTTGACTCTTCTGATGTCTTCTTGTACTTAGTCAAAAATTCCTTCCAAAGGGATCATCAGCTAAGTTACTCCATACTTAGCAGATTTTGAAGTTTTGGAATGCATCAAAACCTCCCTTCTAAATTTGTTTTCAGTGCCTTCATCTTCATCCTTATCCAACACTCAACATTATTTGAAGACTCCTCATGAGGTGTAGGTGTAGGTGTAACCTTAAAATATCTCTCCATATTTCTAAGATCATAAAATGTACAAAACATAACTATCTCAAAATTAATGACATACTCAAGAAGTAGAAGTTAAATATAATAGAGATATAACAATGCCAAAGCTTATTTTTCGTTCCATTTGATAAAACAAGAGAGGTTGAATCTCAATATGCCAATAAATGCTAATAAAAGACTATTAATAATATAAGATTAGTGCTTGCCATTTTAATAAATAAAACTATTAACCATCTAAGATAGTCTTTAATATATAAATAAATACTATTAACTCTATTGCATATTGATTTAAGCATCATATTATTTTAATATAATTGGTATCCTCATATCTTTATCATTTATATATGAAAATCTTAACAAGTATATAACTTTATGCAAATATGAAACTTGAATCTAAAGATTGATTTTGAAAAGTAATATAAACATCAATAATGAATATATAACAATATTAGTATATTACATAAACACAATTGCACACACATAAATATAAATAAAAATAGAAAAAATTACTAACATTCACAATTGGGGCTTTTTGTGCTCAAGACTTCAATGGGTTGGGACTTGGGTTGGGTATAGCCGGAGATGGGGCGGCAGGCAGCGGCGGCGGCCTCAGGCGGGCAGCAGGCGGCGGCTGGTGGTGGTAGATGGTGCAATGGTAGCTAGGGTTAGGGTTTGGAGATGTTGGGAGTAGGGGAAAATTGGGCGTAAAATTGGGGCTTACAATTGGAAGAGTAAGTTATTGTTAAAGTGAATATATTAATTGGACTTAAAATTATATTTGGGCTATTGGACTTATATATTAAATTTTTTGTTAAAATAAATTACAACACATATATATATAAAAAAAATAAAAAAATCCAAGGGGGGCTATAGCCCCCCCTTGCCCCTATGTGGATCCGCCACTAGAGACGCGTACGACAAGTCCTCTGGAGTATCCTGATTAAATTAAATGATTAAAAAATAATTCAGATGTGAGTATCAATACGTATTTTTGGAGTTTTTGCACGTTTTGAATACGCACAAGGTGTTTTTGTCAATTTTTCAAAGTTAAGGGTTATAGTTAATAAACTAAAAAATGTGTATTTTGAATGGTCTTGGATAATTTTAGTATATAACTTCTATGTAATGTTGTACAATCCAAAATTAAACTAGTAGACAATATGTATTTAAATTTGAACATTTGTTTTTGTGGTATAATAGAAGGATCAAAATAGATATGTTATGTATAATATAAAATTATTTTATTTTATATGCATATTTTTGTTGTATCAAATCAAATAAATATTAAAAATTTGTGACGTATCCGATCGTATCATGTTGTCGTATCGTCGTATCCCTATCCGTGCAATCTAGATCACTACACACGGATAATTTTTACTTAAACCAGGTCTATAAACTTGGGGGCTTCTAGAAGCAGTTCAACTTGTGGAAAACTGCTGGCAGTTCATGCTTCATAGCTGCTAAATAGGTAAAAATTGCCGGTCATATTTTGTGTTGATTTAGGAGATATTACCATAATATCCTTGACTTCCCAAACCCACAACACATAAAATTGGAAAATTAAAATTTCTTGCCAAATTTACTGAAGATTATCATATACATGTATATATCTAATGTGCTGAAAACACAGAATTTGAAATTGGTAAATCGCATAACAGGATCCCTATCACTGGAACTAATATTTGTTGAAACCATGAAGATTATCATAACAGAAGCTATATACATGTACAGAAGATTATCATAACAGAAGCTATCATAACAGATTTATCGATTTGAAGAAACGTGGCTATCTATGAAGCACCGACTCGGCAGAGAATATGAAGAATGCCGAGTCGACTCGTAACAGACTCGGACTCGCCCCGGATTCGCCGTCGACTCGCACCGGACTCAACATCTGGCGCGTCTGGTTTGAAAAACAAATGGATACGCGCCGGACTCTACATCTGGCGCATCTGACTCTACTCGGACTCGCGCCGGATTCTCTGACTATCTCTTTCTCAATCTGAAGTGTGTTGGGGGAGGTTGATGTGGGGGGCGGAGGGTTTGAGCAGCCGGTGCCGCCGCAGGGGCAGCAGATTCGCCTTGAAGCTGGATCCGGACCTTGATTAAATCAGGATGGTGAGATTTGGTGCTGCGTGCGTGTTACATCCATTACCCTTAAATGCTTGAAGATAGATGATGAAGGAAGAAGAAGAAGAAAAGAATGAACTGGTCAAAGAAGATTACGGGTCGGTCGCGTGGGGTGATGAGGAGATTGGGCCAGCAGTGGAGGATGGGCCAATTGCAGATTCTGAGTTGAAGAGGCCTGAATTAATAGAGGAATTGGGCCAGGCTGATGCGATCAATTAGGCCCAGTTATCTTTATTATTATTATTGGCCCAATGTTAGTAGTTTTGTTAGTCCAGTAATTAATTAAATCAATTGCCTGTTTTAGACACACATAATATTTGAATGAGTGTTTATTCAATGACTTTGATGCTAAGATATTTTTTTTATATATAACTATATAAATTTATTTTATTAAAATATACGTATCCATACCGAGTCGTATCTTAATTTTTTTTCGAAAACGAGTCACCGAATCCGAATCGTGTCGAGTCCGAGTCGCCGAGTCCGTATCCGTGCAACGTAGGTGGCTATATAATTAATCATTGTTGAAAATTAATCTTCAAATCCCAGAAACAATTCAACAAAAGAAACGTTGCTATATAATTCCAGAAACAATGATAATCAATTTTAAAATATAGCCCGAAACTTGAATAAAGCAAAAGCCCAAAAATGTTATTCGTGGCCCGAATCTTCAAATCCACTAATTCCGAGCTGAAAACACAAAATTAAAGCCGATCAATACGTTTAAACAGCTCCAGAAATAGAAATCCGGAAGGAAATGCAACGAAACGTGAAAAAAGCAACAGCCCGAAAATGTTCTTCGTGACCCGATCTTCAAATCCACTAATTCCGAGCTGAAAACACAAAATTGAAGCCGACCAATGCGTTAAATAGCTCTAGAAACAGAAACCTGGAAGGAAACGCAACGAAACATTAAGAAATCAAAAACTAAGTTCTTTTTTGGTTTTTTATAGATCTGAAAATTAACAACGAAAAACAAAGAGAAACAAAAAATTGAAACCATCAACGTAATCCTGATGAAGAGACGAAGAGAATGAGACTAATCTTGCAAAATTATGTTGAGAAATGAAAAAAATCAATTTAGTCGTGTAGAAGAAAAATGATGTTTGGGAGAAAAGAAGAAATTTGGGAGAGAAGGAATAAGGGTATTTAGGACATTTCCAAAGTCCTAGCAGTATAATTACATAACAGGTTACAAGTCAATTTGTTGCTACAAGGCGCTCATTGAGTGGTAAACTGCTGGCAGTTCTGTCAAACCTGAACTGCATTTAGCAAGCCCGTATAAACTTACTTATAGACCTCATGATCTAGGTTTTGCCACCTCATTTAAGATTTAAGAAAAACTTAAAATTATTAAATTTAACTAAATTAACCTAACCATTTTAAACTAGAGTTAAGGAAAAATAAAACATCACTTTGTGGATTCCATCAAAAATTTGACAGATTTTTTTTAAGCAAATTTTCATGATTATCTTTCTTTACACATTAAATTAACATTAAAATTTAAAATTTGTAGTTAAAATATATAACCTAATACATTGACTTTTATAGAGAAACCTCTTAATAAAAATTCATAAAAATAATTTAGAAGGATTATATACTGAAGAGATGCTTATAGAGAAATAAACTAAAAATAATCCCGAAAAATAATTTAAGAGAATTAAATAAGTACTGAAGAGATGCTAATATAAATGTTGCACTCTATTAACATTATATATCCAATTTACAATTCAAAATAACATCTCTACATTTAATTACAATAGAGATGTAACTAATCAATCCTATTGAAAAATCAAAATCTCTGCTTTTGCACCTTCATCATCACTATTTAGGTGTTCCTACACATGTCAAACACAAATTGGGATGACAATCCAAAATACAAACAACAAAAATAAGAAACTTTAAACGGAATAAAGAGATTTGTTGGTCCCAAGTGGTCAGATGAGGTCTAGAGGGGGGGGGGGGTGAATAGACCTCTGAAAATTTTGAACTTAAAAACTTTTCAGTCTTCTGTCAGCAGACTAAGCTGATGAAGAACAGTAAGCAGACTAGTCTGATCGTGAACAAATCTTGAACAGACGACTGACCACTCTTCTTACAGTAACTTAGCTGTTTTTCAGCAAAACAGTTTTTCAAAGAGTTTACTTGCAGCGGATTGTTTCAAAGTGTTTTTCACAAGTAGACTAAGTTCTTAAAGATTTTATCCCCAGTTTTTACAAACTCCTTTTGTTTTAAAATCTTTTTAAATAATTCGAAGTGTTTAAATATGCAAACTTTAAATATGCAAGATAACACAAAGAATTTTTATAGTGGTTATATGGATAAAAATCCTTTAGTCCACTCTTCCAGATCACACAGATTCTGGGTTATACTATAATCACTTAGATTACAATATTTCTCCACTTACACCTAAACAACTAATGAGAAGGCTGTAAGCTCGCAATAGGAAATCACAAAGAAAACCTATCCTCTGAAGTAGAATCACTCACACAGACGGATTCTAACTTCGCACAACACTCAGCTATTACAAAATCACTCAGATAATGTTTTTCTGATTTCTTCAACTTGGTTTCTGTCAACAGATGACTTCCACCAGACGAGTGAGCTGTTCGAGCTTTTGAGACTTAGAGAAATTCTGCTTCAAAATTTCGATCTCTGATTTTGTTGTGTTATTTCTCTCTTCGAACTTTGCTCTATTTATACTTGGATTTGAATTTATGACCGTTGAAGGAAATCACATCTTCAAATCCATTCTTCAGCTCTTTTTGAAACGGCTCCCTGCAGCAATCGTACAGTGTACAGTACCTTTCTGTCCATCGCATTTAATGCTGCATTTAATGCACTCTGCTGATCCGAGGATATCTTCAATCATTTGCCATTACTACCCTTCTCTTTCAGCATTTATTACACCAGGTGCATTTATTACCGTTGGACTAGTCTCTTGATCTCTTCTACTCTGCTGATCAAAACGACTCTGCTGATAGATACTCTGCTGATCAAATACTGAACTCATCTAATTTGACTCGGCTGATGACCTACCCTTCTGTTCGCTGTTTCAGCAAGAGATCACTAGTCTTCTGAGCTTCGAACTTTGAACTCTTCTGATGTCTTCTTTTACTTGTTCAAAATTCTTCTAAGGGAACTAAGCTTTCCATACTTAGCTGATTATGATGTTTTGGAAATCATCAAAACCTTCCCTTAATTACTTGTCTTCTTTCATCTTCATCTTCATCCAACAATTTCCCCCTTTTTGATGATGACAAAACTTCAGCTAAGTACCTGTACCTAAACTAAAGTTTTGATCCTCAAAAATTTCTGAGATAGAAATAATCTGTTGGATTAAAACTTGCAATTTTATAGATAGTGAACTGATTACATATTACAAGTTTGTTCAGATGAGTCATGCAAAAAGAAATTACAAGGATTTTAAGATAAAGTAAAGTCTAGTCTAAACTAGTCTTCTTCTTTCTTTTCTTCTGCAGCTTCCTTGTCTTCTTTTTCTTCTTCAGCAGGTTTGGAAGTTCCAACTTCCAATTTCTGCTTCAACAGCTCTAGCTTCTTCTTTTTAGTATCAGGATCAAGCTGTTCTTCAGCTGAATCCTTAGCAGCAGCTATTTCCTTATCTGATTTAGCTTTTGCTTCAGCTTCAGTTTCTTCATATTCTTCAGCTTTCTCCTTATCATCTTCTTCTTTTTCTGTGATCTTTTCATCTGCTAATCTGCTTGTGCCTTCATTTGCTGCTTCATTCCTATCATTTTCATCAGCAGACTCTTCTAAGACTTCTGTTCCTTCAGCATTATCTTCAGCTTCCAATACAGGAGAAGTCCCAACTCTTTTCTGTCCAAATATCCTCTCTTCCCCCTTTTTGTCATCATCAGCAGGGTTGATTTGATAGTTTGGTAAGATTGGAGTAATTAGAAGTGAATCACAGAGAAGCTTGATGTTCTCTTCCATAGCATTAATCTGAGCTTGTTGTTTAAGTTGATTGGCCTTAACAGTTTTGACTTCCTTAAGCAAGTCTTCTCCTTGATCACCTAACTGAATTTGAGATCCCAAAATCCAATTTGATGAAGCAGTGAAGTCTTTCATCATGTTGCCCATGACTTCATCTTCTGCTTGGAGAGCCAATTCAACAGTTTGTTCAATCTGCTTCCAACCTTCAGTAGTGCTCTGAGTCCGTCTTCTAAGAATATCCATGTCCTGACAGATGGATTTAACATTGTGAGCAGTGTCTTCTATCAGATCTGTTGGGACAGCAGCAGCTTTCTGAACTGGTTGTTTAACAGCAGCTATCACTTCTGCAGCTAATTCTTTCTTCATATCCTTCAGAGAGTTGGTGATCATTTGCTGGATGGAGTCCAACAAATTTGTTTGAACACCATGAGAAGTTGAAGGCATATATGAAGTAGCAGCAGGTGAATCTTCCATGAGTTGCTCAGATGATTGAATTGTTAATGCAAGGGATTGATCTGCTGGTTCATCAGCATGGCTCGGAGTGCTTTCCTTCTCCTGAGCTTGATCATCTCCTTCAGCAGCAACTTCTTTTTCCTTTGACTGATCTGCTGGAATTTCTTCTTCCTTCTTTGATTCATCAGCAGCATCAGACTTATCATCCTGCACTTTGTCTTGATCAGATGGGTCTGATGTACCCTCAATTTGCTTTGGTTGATCAGAGGACTCTGCTCCTTCTTTCTCAGCAGGTGATATAATCTTCTTGACAGTTTCAACTGTCCTCATCAATCCTTCATTGTCCACTGCTGACCTGTTAGAAATCCAAGTAAAATTATCAAGAGGTATAAAAGTGGATGTTGGTTCCTCAGGCAGCTCTTCATAAGGTTTTATGTTTGGCCCGTAGACAATATGTTTGATGTTTGGAAGTGGGACCAGTGAGCTTGGTTGTCCCCTTAACTTCCTTGCTTTCTTTGCCCAAAGCTCCATTGCTTGAGCAATAGCCAACTTGATAGATCTTTCTTTGAGATCTACTGAGTCATCAAAATCCTCAGAAATGGATGCAAAGATCTTCTTAGCTTCTTCCTTGACTATGTGACATATCCTCATCCTTAATCTGTCCAGAAAGAATTCTGAATCAAGTGCTTGAATGAGTGAATTTGTCTCCAGCCACTTAAGTATCCAGTCTTCTGTAGCCTTGAATTCTTTCCATTTGGCCATTTCAGCAGGACTCTTTGTCAATCTGAATTCTCTCCACCTATTATATCTAATCTTTTGAGAATGGAAGAGTGTCAGACGATTGACTCTTTCATTTTCAGCATCAAGTCTTCTGAGAAATTCTTCAAAAATTGTAGGATCTTCCCTAACAATTTCAAGAGATAGTCTGATTTCTTCTCTTTTCTTCTCTTTTATCTTGGGTGCAGGCATAGCTGGGATTGGTTTGTTTGGATCCCTTGGTTCACCAATAGCTATCCCACCAGTATGCTGATGTCCATGAGCATCCTTGATGCTTGCTTCAATAACAGCAGCCAACTCTGCTGCCTCAATAGCATCTCTCTGCTCTTGAGTCATTTTGCTGGCTTCTTCCTCCAGCCTTTTTAATTCTAGGCTTTTCAGCCTATCCTCTTCTGCTTTCTCTGCAGCTAACCTTTGCTTCTCAGCATCATCTAACTTTTTCTTTTCTGCAGCAGTTACATAAGTTGAAAATTTCCCAGTCCTTTGTCTGATTGGATCAGGACTTTCAACTGATTGTATTGGAGTTGCAGCAACAGGATTTGGATGCAGAAGGAGTGTCTCTCCTTCACCTATTGTGGCAGTCTGCTGATCTTCTCCAGCTTCAGCAGATACTACAGCAGAAGAGTCTGTAGTAGGAACTCCAATTTTAGAAGCAACTTCTTCAGTAGATGCAACAACTGGTTCTTTAATAACCAAAGGTCTTTCAGCAGATGTTGTTGTTTCTCTAACAGTTGCAACAGGCTCTTCAGAGAAGGTGATATTTCTCTTAGCCTTTGACTTTTTAATCCTTTTGGCAGGGATGTTGGCAGTTGGAGGTCCCCTTGCCTCACTTCTTGTTCTCATTCTCTTCAACCTTTGAAGAGGAATTGCCTCCTCAGATTCAGTCCTTTCAGGAGAAGAACCTGTCTCCATCTGTTCAATCTCCTTTGTGAAATCTTCAATTACTTTCTCTGGGACTGCATCTTCAGATTGTGCTGATTCAGTCTCAACAGCAGACTGTGCTGTTGGCTCAGCAGGTTGACTAGTCTCACCAACCTTCTTGCTCTTCTTAGAAGGGCCCTTTTTGGATTTTGCAGGGGCTTTTCTTTTAGGTTTCTCCACTATCTTTCTGACTGGTTCATAGAGTTTGAACTCTTTACTTCCATGAGTTTGCTTCCCACCACCCATAGGGCAATTTAGTGAGGCAAACAGATTGCTCAGTAAAATAGCATGAGAATGCCTTTTATCACTTAACAGCTCATACACGTGAGCAGCCCAGTTAACCTTAAACCCATAATAGATACACACCATTGTGTAGTATCTTTTCCTTGGCAACCCATCCAAAGAACCTGTAGCACAATCCAGAATCTTTGCTATGATATCAGCAAATCTCTGGTATTCATCCTTCAGCTGAGTCTTCATCAAAGACCCAGTCATCTCTTCTCCCTGTTTAGCACAAATAGCCCAGAACTCTTCTTCCTTTTCTGACCCTAAACTGGTCACATCTCCTCCCTTATCTGATAGTTTATAAATTTCACTAAGAACAGCAGCAGAGACAGCAATTTTCTTACCACCGATGACAGCAGTCATCACAGTTTCATCATCATTGAATTCCCTGGTTGTGTAGAAGTGATAGACGTCTTCTACGTAAACCCTGTTCTCATGTGCTTCCAAAACTGGGACCAAAGATGCTTCCTTGATCTTCTCCAAGAGAGAGCGCATCAGATCAGTACCCGAAAAGTGAAATTTGTTGTAGCTGAAGTATCTTCCATCAATAATCTTCTCCATTTCTGGGATTAGTGAGTAGAATCTACAAAAACAGTAAGCTTTTTCGAAACAAGAGAGTTTGAGAGTTAGAGAGCTTGAGAATATTTGAGTGCGTAAGACGACTGTACTGTTTCAGATCGGATTTTATAGGTTTCCTTTTGATTAGGTTTCCGTGATTTATCTGAACCGTTGATCTAATCTGACAGTTTTTAATCGTGTGGATAGGAGAAGCGGATTTCAATTTTATTATTTTAATGTCAGATGGGCGGGAAACTCTATCGACACTAATCTGTTACTTATAAAAGCGTGTTTCTTATGATACGATTTATGACCATGCTTATATAAGACATCAGATGAGTAGAGTTTAACTTATCTGACAGACGAGTGATCTGTTATCTGATATTACTAGAGAATGCCAATAGCTAGTAATCTTCCTCTGCTGTTTGTCAATCCAGCAAGATAAAATAATCTTCAGTCTTCAAGAATTAAGAACAGATCTTCAGATAATATAACTTTCACTAACTGACATTAACAGATTTCATCTTTAGAGCAGAAGTACCGCTAGTCTTACACGTTCCCCCTGTCTTTAAGAATCCATAAGCTAACTAGTCTGTTGAAAGTTAATTCTTGAATAAATAACGGATAACTAAGCTGTTGAACTCCAGTCTTCTGATGAGTTCCCCCTCAGCTTATGCATCCAAATCAAGTAGTCCTAACTCAGCTCTTAGAGTTGAGAACCTTGCTTCACTTAGAGGTTTGGTGAAGATATCAGCAATCTGATTGTCAGTATGAACATACTCTATCATAACATTGCCTTTTTCCACATGATCTCTAATGAAGTGATGCTTGATCTCTATATGTTTAGTCCTTGAATGACTTGTAGTATTCTGAGTAAGTGAGATTGCACTTGTATTGTCACAGTAGATTGGAATTCCACTGATCTTGATGTTATAATCTTCTAGTTGATGCTTCAACCAAAGTATCTGTGCACAACAAGCTCCAGCAGCTATATATTCAGCTTCAGCAGTAGATATAGAAACTGAGGTTTGTTTCTTACTCATCCATGAGATCAGACGACTACCTAAGAACTGACAAGCACCTGTTGTGCTCTTTCTGTCAATCTTGCAGCCAGCAAGGTCTGAATCTGAATAACCAATAAGCTCAAATCCAGATTCTCTAGGATACCACAATCCCAATTCTTGAGTGCCTTTAACATATTTCAATATCCTCTTGGCAGCTAAGAGATGAGATTCCTTGGGGTTTGATTGAAATCTTGCACAGACTCCAACTGAGTACATTATGTCAGGTCTGCTTGCTGTTAGATATAACAGTGACCCTATAATGCCTCTATATTTGGTTATGTCCACTGATTTGCCATCTTCATCTTTATCCAAACGAAGACTTGTAGACATAGGAATAGTAGCAGTAGAGCTAGTTTCCATACCAAACTTCTTGAACAGATCTCTTGTGTATTTTGCTTGATTTATAAAGATTCCATCAGGCAACTGTTTGACTTGTAAACCAAGAAAATAATTAAGTTCACCCATCATGCTCATTTCAAACTTATTCTGCATCAGCTTGGAGAACTTATCACACATCTGTTGGTTAGTTGAACCAAAAATAATATCGTCCACATATATTTGCACAATTAATATATGATTCTCCCATTCAATTGTGAACAATGTTTTATCTACCTTACCTTTATGAAATCCTTTAATTAAAAGAAAATCAGATAGGGTATCATACCATGCTCTTGGAGCCTGTTTCAGTCCATAGAGGGCTTTCTTCAGACGATATACTTTGTCCTCTTCTTGATAGACTTCAAATCCAGGAGGTTGTTCAACATACACTTCTTCTTGCAATTCTCCATTGAGAAAAGCAGACTTCACATCCATCTGATAGACAGTGAAGTTCTTGTAAGCAGCATAGGCAAGAAACAGTCTGATTGCTTCAAGTCTTGCTACTGGTGCAAAAGTTTCATCAAAGTCAATTCCTTCTTCTTGACAATAACCCTTGGCCACTAGTCTTGCTTTGTTTCTGGTAACAATACCATCTTCATTCATCTTATTTCTGAAAACCCACTTAGTGCCAATTACCCTTTGATGACTTGGTCTAGGAACTAAGTACCAGACTTCATTTCTTTCGAATTGATTCAACTCTTCTTGCATAGCTTCTATCCAGAAGGAATCATTTAGAGCTTCTTCAATTTGCTTAGGCTCTATTTGAGATAGAAAAGTGACAAACATAGCATCTTGTGCAGCAGCTCTTCTTGTTTTCACTCTATCTAATGGATCACCAATCACCAACTCTGGTGGATGGTTTCTGAGCCATCTGAGATCAGGTTGCAGGTCTGAATGTTGTCCTCTGTTTTGATCTTGCAACACTACTGTTGGAGTTGCAGTAGTAGTCTGTTGAACATTTGCCGTCTGTTGAACAGTCTCTGGTCTGTCAGCTGTTTGCAACTCGTCTGTTAGACAATCAGCACTGTGATTTTGAACAGCACTTGAGTTATCAGCTGAATTTAGATTAGGTAGTATGATGGGAACATATTCTTCATTTCTTCCAATGTCTAACTTCTGTAGATCAGTAGACAGATCCTGATTTACACTTTGATTCTTTTCAGAAGATTGACTTGGCTCATCAAATACTACATGGATAGATTCTTCTATTAGTAATGTTCTTTTATTGAAAACTCTATAGGCTTTACTAACAGATGAGTATCCTACAAAAACAGCTTCATCAGCCTTTTCTGCAAATGCAGTAAGGTGATTTTTCCCATTATTCAATACAAAACATTTACAACCAAAAATCTTAAAGTAATGAATGTTTGGTTTCCTGTTGTTCCAAACTTCATATGGAGTCTTGTTCTGATTTTTGTTGATCATACATCTGTTCTGGGTATAGCATGCTGTATTTGTTGCTTCTGCCCAAAATCTTTGAGGCAGTTTAGCTTCAGCTATCATAGTTCTGACAGCTTCCTTTAGTGTTCTGTTTCTCCTTTCAGCAACACCATTCTGTTGAGGGGTTCTGGCAGCAGAGTACTCATGATGTATTCCTTTGATATTACAATACTCTTCAACAGTAGAGTTTGTGAACTCTGTCCCTCTATCTGATCTGATCTTCAATATTTTGATAGTCTTCTCATTCTGGATCAGTTCCATCAGATTAGTAAGATGTTCCTTGGTTTCACTTTTCTTCTTCATGAAAATCACCCAAGTATATCTTGAATAGTCATCCACAACAGCTAGGCAGTATTTCTTTCCACCATTGCTGACTGGATCAATGGGTCCAAATAAGTCCATATGTAATAGCTCCAAAATCCTTTCAGAAGATTGGTGCTTCTTGCTTTTGAAGGATGACTTGATTTGTTTACCCTTCTGACAGGCGTCACAGAGCTTGTCTTTGCTCATGACTGCTTTTGGAATCCCTTCTACCAAATCATTCTTGATTAATCTGTTTATGGTCTTGAAGTTTAAGTGATTCATTCTTTTGTGCCATAGCCAGCTAACTTCACTTGGTGCAGATGCAACCAAACAAACACTTGAATTCTTGTCAGCAGAATCCCAGTCGACTATGTAGACATTCCCTTGTCGTCTTCCAGATAAAATTACCTTCTTTGTACCAATTTGTTCGACAAAACACTTATCTGTTGAGAAGATGACTGAATATCCCTTGTCACAAAATTGACTTATGCTCAGCAGATTATATTTGAGGCCTTTGACATAAGAGACGTCAGATATCTCTATGTTTCCTCTGATTAATCTTCCTTTAGCTTTAATCTTGCCTTCTTTGCTGTCTCCAAAAGTAACCTTTGGACCATCCACAGCAACTGCATCAGTCAGCTCATGTATGTTTCCACACATGTGTCTTGAACATCCACTGTCCAAGTACCATATCTTCTCTACTTTACTCCTACTCCTAATCCTAACCTACAAAACAAAAATAAAATTGTTTTAGGTACCCTTATTGAGAGGGTCCTGAAGGATTAGTTCCACCTTTGACAACCCAAGATGTTGAAGTCTTAGGCTTCTTAGGTTTCTGAGTTTTCACAGGAGTATGAACAGTTTTATTTTCATCATAATTATCAGATAAGTCATGTTGATGATCAGTATGATAAGAATAGTGTTCATAAGCAGGGTAAGGTGCATGATAAGCAGGGTATGCATGCATTGGATGAGCAGGGTAAGGTGCATAGTAACTAGGAAATTGAGGTGCATGATACATAGGATGATATGCAGCAGGTTGCACATAATATGACTCATTTCCATACCAAGCATTTTGATTTTTCTTGTTCTTATGCTTCTTTGGCTTACTAGGTGCTTGCTCAACTTGTTTAGACTTAGCTTTACCACTAGTCTGATTGACTTTAGCTTTATCAGCAGACTTCTTAGGACTCTGCTGTTTGGTCTTACTAGTCTTATTTCCTACACTAGGCTCTTTGCTCTTTTTAGCCTTGGGAGATTTCTTCTCCTTTAATTCTTTCTCAGGTGAAGTAGGTCTAGCAGTTTGAACATACAGAATGACCTTACTATTGTCAGCTGATATGAATTTTTCAGTATGATTCAACTCTTGCTTATCCTGTTCTAAAGGCATCTTCTGTTTACTAGATGTATGCGTGGATGCAACAGATGATTTCTCATGAGACTCGATAATCTTTTCAAGTTCCATGATTTTTCCTTTATAAACTTCACATTCAGCTTTCAGAGATTCATGCTCTTGCTCAAGCTGTTTATACTCGACTGATTCTCTTGGCTTTTCAGCTTTAAGTTTCAGTGAGTTATTTTGCTCTTTTAGCAAGCTCATCTCTTCCTTAAGCTTAACAAATTCTCCAGCAATAGTAGTATTATTTAACATCATTTGCTCTAGAGAATCAAACAGTTCATTGTTTTGAGGAGTTACCTCATCCTCAGAGTCATCAGAGTCCTTTGCCATCAGGCACAGGAGAGCAGGTTTTTCTTCATCAGAAGATTCTTCATCAGACGAGTCTGAATCTGAATCAGATGAGTAGACAGCAGCAAGCTTTTCTGCTTCAGCCATCATTGCTTTCCCTCTCTGATGCTTTCTTTCTTTTCTTACTTTCTTCTCCTCTTCAGTGTACTTTTCTGCTTTTGGATATGGGCAGTCTTTGATGAAGTGTCCCAATTTCCTGCAGTTGTAACACATTAGTTTTGATTTATAATCATCTTTATCTTGAGAAGGAAAGTTAGGTTTAGAAGTAGAAGCATTGTTGTATTTGTTCTTCATTTTTCTTTTGTAGAACTTCTTGAAATTGTTCATCAACAGTGCAACGTCTCCAGCAGTGTACTCCTTCTTGTTGAGTAGAGTGGCTTCATCAGATGAGTCCACTTCCGCAATTCTTTGAGCTGGTCTTCTTTGATTTTCAGCAGCAACTAAGGCAGCTGTGGGTCCTGAAGTTGAGGTTTCTTCAATTCCCATTCTAGGCAGTTTATACTCGAATGCCTTGAGTACAGAAAACAGCTCTGTAAGAGAGATTTTTCCCAAATCCCTTGATTCTTCCATTGCTGTCACTTTCATGTTGAACTTTGGGGGTAGAGCCTTTAGTACTCTGACGGTGATCTCCTTGTCAGTGAAGGTCTTTCCCAACTTTAAAACTTCATTCAGAGTTCTGGTGAATCTGGTATCCATCTGATCAATGGTTTCTCCAGACTTCATCTTGAAGTTATCAAGTTTTTCCAATGCAACAGTGAGCTGATGCTCCTTGATAGCATCATTGCCTTCGCTCATATCTCTGACTTTGTCCCACATCTCCTTTGCAGTCTTGCAATGTTTGACCTTGTCAAACCGATCATTGTCCAGGGCTTTAGTCATGATGAATCTCCCAACTTTATCAAGATTGTAAAGCTTTATCTCCTCTGGAGTCATCTCATGAAGGTCTTTTTCCACAACCGTATCTACTTCATTTATTTTTATGGTCTTTGTGAATCTGAATGGACCTTTAATGATACATGTGTACATGTTGTCATTATAAGCAGCAAGGAAAATCTCCATTCTGATTTTCCAGTCCTCAAAGGACATACCAGCAATGTGGGGAACATGGCTGATACAATCCATTTTTCAAAAAGTTTTAGTTTTTCAAAAAGATGCTCTTTTGAAAAGTTTTAAAAACCTTTGAAAAACACTCGGATCAAGCTCGTTGATCAGGCAGCTGATTCAAATGAACCACCCGCTCTGATACCACTTGTTGGTCCCAAGTGGTCAGATGAGGTCTAGAGGGGGGGGGGGTGAATAGACCTCTGAAAATTTTGAACTTAAAAACTTTTCAGTCTTCTGTCAGCAGACTAAGCTGATGAAGAACAGTAAGCAGACTAGTCTGATCGTGAACAAATCTTGAACAGACGACTGACCACTCTTCTTACAGTAACTTAGCTGTTTTTCAGCAAAACAGTTTTTCAAAGAGTTTACTTGCAGCGGATTGTTTCAAAGTGTTTTTCACAAGTAGACTAAGTTCTTAAAGATTTTATCCCCAGTTTTTACAAACTCCTTTTGTTTTAAAATCTTTTTAAATAATTCGAAGTGTTTAAATATGCAAACTTTAAATATGCAAGAAAACTTTAAATGCAAGATAACACAAAGAATTTTTATAGTGGTTATATGGATAAAAATCCTTTAGTCCACTCTTCCAGATCACACAGATTCTGGGTTATACTATAATCACTTAGATTACAATATTTCTCCACTTACACCTAAACAACTAATGAGAAGGCTGTAAGCTCGCAATAGGAAATCACAAAGAAAACCTATCCTCTGAAGTAGAATCACTCACACAGACGGATTCTAACTTCGCACAACACTCAGCTATTACAAAATCACTCAGATAATGTTTTTCTGATTTCTTCAACTTGGTTTCTGTCAACAGATGACTTCCACCAGACGAGTGAGCTGTTCGAGCTTTTGAGACTTAGAGAAATTCTGCTTCAAAATTTCGATCTCTGATTTTGTTGTGTTATTTCTCTCTTCGAACTTTGCTCTATTTATACTTGGATTTGAATTTATGACCGTTGAAGGAAATCACATCTTCAAATCCATTCTTCAGCTCTTTTTGAAACGGCTCCCTGCAGCAATCGTACAGTGTACAGTACCTTTCTGTCCATCGCATTTAATGCTGCATTTAATGCACTCTGCTGATCCGAGGATATCTTCAATCATTTGCCATTACTACCCTTCTCTTTCAGCATTTATTACACCAGGTGCATTTATTACCGTTGGACTAGTCTCTTGATCTCTTCTACTCTGCTGATCAAAACGACTCTGCTGATAGATACTCTGCTGATCAAATACTGAACTCATCTGATTTGACTCGGCTGATGACCTACCCTTCTGTTCGCTGTTTCAGCAAGAGATCACTAGTCTTCTGAGCTTCGAACTTTGAACTCTTCTGATGTCTTCTTTTACTTGTTCAAAATTCTTCTAAGGGAACTAAGCTTTCCATACTTAGCTGATTATGATGTTTTGGAAATCATCAAAACCTTCCCTTAATTACTTGTCTTCTTTCATCTTCATCTTCATCCAACAAGATTTATACAGCAACAAAAATAAGACAGTGGAAATGGCATGGCAATAGTTACATTTATTCATATATATGGCATTTTATCAAACAGATGATATGCACTTTGAATCTCTCTAAAAAAGCTAGCAAATAAATGCATTATAGAGGTCATTTCTCATTTTCATGTTCCAAATGTAACAAAGAGTGATTCAGATAGATGAAAATTACATTACATTCTCCGTGTGATGATAGAAGTATCCCAAGTTGAAAACAAAAATATTGGAAAAAATTAATATTCCAAAAATGGAAGAGATTATGAGATATTTTTAGTTTAATTGTAAGAGAGAAGAACAAATTCCCGCTAAAAAAATTAGTGTTCCTCATCTTTAATCTCCCGCTTTAATTTCCCGCTTTATCTTTTATTTTCTCTTTTAACTCTGGTTTAGTATAATTAGGTTATTTAGTTGAATTTAATAATATTGAATTTTTTTAAATCTTAAGTGGGGTGGCAAAATCTAAACCACAAGGTCTATATGTAAGCTTATAGACCTGGTCTATGTAAGAATTTTCCACTACACACTATTTATGTTTGAACTTTGAATCGCACTAAATGCCTCTTTATTACACTAGAGGCTAAAATCAATACGTTTCGACCAAATTTTTCCATTTTTATTTAAAACATAGAATCAAAAACCCAAATATTGATAATAAATGAATCTCAATCAGGACATTCATCATACGGGTTAATTAGTAATTTTCATAATGCGTTCCGCGTGCATAAATATTTTTAGGTACAAAAAATAAGGAATTCCTTTTGGGAATTGATCCAAAGAAAAAGTGAGAGATAACTTTTTATTAAAGGTTAATTACCAGCCTTAATCACCGAACAATGTAATGGTTTTGCCTTGCCTTGGGCTCCTCAGCTCCAGATCCCGACCAGGTTTGGGTAGGGTTGGCCTAGTCCCCTATTCACTGTCAATTCCAGGAACAGCGACAAGCTCCCCGTATTTAACCGGGTCGGCCTGTCTGGACTCTGAAGGGGATGTGGCTTTGGCTACGCCACAACCTTTCTGGAGCCTTTCTTACACATTCGGATTCATCCACCAGCAATTGTCCGTCTTTCAATACCGCTGTCACGCGGGGCGTGACATTCTCCCCCACCCAACTCCGTGTACGCCCTCGTACACAGCCACTCGCCCGAGGTGTCCGACTCTCGCTGCCCCGTACCGCTCGGAAGTGCCCCTTGAACCGCTTACATGCTCGGATGGCTCCTTCATGGGTTTCATTGAGGGGATACCTAAGACCGTCCAACAGTGCTCGCCCCTTGCCGAACTCGACACTGTGCTGTGAGTGCATTCCCTCGCTAATCCGACACCACTTCCCGTTGTGTGAGTGCAGGACGCTACAACGCTACGTGCTGGTACGGCTCTGAGTTTAGCTAAAATCTTTTGATTTAAAGTTTGTTGCAAATTTTTGCAAAAATGGATATTCTTAAAAGTTTAGGGGTTGTTTTGAAAATCTGAAAAAATTAAGGCAAAAATTTATTCTTTTGGAGTTGTCTTATTTAATTAGTATTTTTGAGTTTTGAAAATAATATCTCTTAATTGAAGCTGATGTCATAAGTTCTAAGCACTTTTGTGTGATGTGTTAATTTAGGAAATCCTTGTGATGGATTTTCTTTAATTATATTTAAGTAAGATTATAAGATAATTTATTAGCCGTATACGTAATTGCTCAGGTTTCGGATACACTTCACTGTGGAATTTTGATCGCTGTAATAAGCTTTTCAGGTGAGTGCTATGTGTTACTTGTGTGCAAGTTTAAATGTGCTAGTAGGTCGAGTCATAACTGTAACTTAGTTACTAAACGAACAAGCATGTGATGTATGATAGCATAAAGAACTCGGCTGCAAGGACAAGTTACACGTTGAATTATTGTTTATGTCTATGTGCTTATGAGTCATTGATATAGTATGTTGAACTGTTATTGAGTTGTTTACCGATTTCCTGTTACTGAATCGTTACTGTTACTGTTACTGTAATGTATTGTTCACTGTTCACTGTTCATTATTACTGTACTGTTTACTGTTACTGTGTGGGCCCCTATTTTTGGTGTGCGGAATCGTGGTTAACCCGAAAGGTAAGGGCCGGAGGGTTACCTCGATCCACCGTAGACCTGCTTCACGAGCCAAGTGTCGAGGTTACACTTGGGGAGTGAATGTCAAACTCCTGGCATTTGATGTCAATGCGTACTGTTATGTAAGGTCGCACCTTATTTGGAGTGTTTGGTGGTGATTTTTCTGACTGTGGATTGGAGGGTAAGAGGAGGACGGCATCAACAAATACTGGTTACTTGTTTAACGTGCTTAAATTGTTATAGTATATGTTCATTTACTATACTGTTGTATATGCTCATGTATATTATGTTGTATCTACGCACAAGTGCACTACAGCCTCACTAAGTTGGAAGATCAACTTATGCATTCCATGTTTCAATCTTTTCAACTACAGGTGTTTGGGGTATCGATAGTTCATATTGCGGTTAGGTCATCACAGTTGCGGTCCCACCCTAGCTCCAGAGAGTAGTTGAACTTTTGTTTAAATTCATATTTGATTTTAAAATTGCCGTTTGAACTCGTGTTTTAAATCTCCTATAATGTCTAAGTTCATTTTTTTTAAATCTTGCTAAATATCTTAGTATTTTAGCTAATTTTGTAAAATGGGAATATCTATCTAAAATGATTTTAAATTTTATCAAATATTAATCTTAATCTTCTAGTATTTCTTTGGGTCCCACAAGATGTTTCACCATGTCAGGACCTTCCCTTAGGCTTGGTGTAATTCAATCCCCTCAAAAAATCATAATAACAATGACCTCTCCCGAGGTTTCAAAAACCTTACAAAATCCTAATGTGCAATAGCGGAGCCGGATGGAATCTGTGAAACGACTTCATGGCCTTAATCAATTTTTAATTTAGTGTCCTATTTACCTTTGCAGTGATGAACAAAATTATCATATTACCCTTGCAAAATTTAATTATGAATAAATATAAAAAAAAATCATAATTGTACAGTGGTACCGCCGGCCTTTGATCTACGATTCCAGGCTGGTGACAAATTGGAAGGAGAAGTCAGGCCGGCAGCACAATCGAGGAGAAGAGGTGCCAGTAAGGTAGGGTGGAGGTTAGGGATGGTGAGTTGTTTTTTTTTTTTTAGACAATATATATTAAAATTATTTATTGATTTATTAATATTAGTAAATATGTGTATAAGGTATGATTTTCTATTTTATAGAAAATATTTTATTAATCTTTAATATTATTGTACAAGAAAGCAATATTAAAAAATCTTATAATAATTATTTTATTAAATTTGATATTGAGTAAGTATTTTTAATTTTTGTAATTTTTTTTAAATATTTACTATTTTTTTTAGAATTGGTTAATTATAAACATGTGATCATTTTTATAGTGTCTAATGATTTTTGTTCAAGTTTTTTTGCTTCTCATGATTAAGAGCAATTCATTCATTTATCCTAGTACTTTAGTTATAATTTTTTTTAAATTATTAAAATTACGGGTTAAATGTAAAAGTTGAATGTATTAACATGTTTATTTATGTTCTACGATTTTTCTTCTTCTTATAATTAACTATAATTTATTTACTTTAATTGTAAAAGCATTATAAAAAAAAACATTGACATGTATATATTTTTATTTTAAGAATATATGTGCACTAATAAACTGTTTATAAGTTTCATGAAAATTTACAACATTTTCATCCATTCATAATTATAAACCTTACAATGAACATCCTCCCATATATAAAACATAACCAATGCCATAACTGTCTATAAAAATTGCTACAATAATATCAAGGGTACAATGGAATTTTCAATAAAATTAAGGGAATAACGTCAGCAAAAACTAATGGATGTAAGGTTTGGAAACCTCAAGAGAGGTCATTGTAACTATGATTCTCGAAGGGAATTGAGTGCGAGTTACACCAACACTCATGATAAAATAGAAAAATAAAAAATTAGTATATCATTACATAACTTCTCTTTTTATATACTCCTTTCGTTTTTTTTTTTTTTTTTTTTTAATTTGTAGTTTTAGAGAATTGTACACAAATGAAGATATGTAATAAATAATCTATCTTTTAAGCAAATCTTCTTCTCCCAAAAATACCCTTTTAACCAACTAATCACATTATTTATTATTATTAATTATAAGTATTAATAAGAAGTATAAAATTAATTAATTTTATATCAAACTCCTAAAACGACAAATAAAAGTAAATAATTTTTTATTGTCAAAGCTACAAATATAAAAGAAAGAAAGTACAGAGGAAGTAGATGAACTCGGTGGTTAGGTCTTAGATAATTCATTGTATAAGTTTTTTATTGTACCTATCAATTAGCCAAATATATTAATATTTTAAACTAATAAATTAAAACACTTATTATAATTTTTTTACTTTTAAATTTGATATATCGTGTCCGCGTCATGTTCTCTGTTAGTTCAATTTTTTCAATTAATTTTAATTTTCAATCACGCCACAATATTCTTTTCAGAACACATGTAAACACCACATATAATATAGAACAAGGGTAGACATCACCGATGTGGTTATATTTATCATTAAACTTTTATTGAGTCTTCTCTTTTATGAATTTTTTTCCACATTAGTCTTCAATACTGGTTATTTTCACATTGGACCTTCTAAATAGCTAAGGCGGTTTTGAGCTCATGTGACTTGCACTTGCAAATTCTAAAGAATATTTTTTTTCCATTTATTTTTACACTTAAATCCCTCATAAAATTTGTTCGTATCGATTTAAACTTTTATATGAGAAATAATAATATTGAAAAAAAAATTAAAATAATCATTTTCGGATGGGCCCAAGCTGGAAAATTACTTTATAAAATTTGTTTCACATATAATTATGAATTCTAATTGACTCTAAGATCCTATCTCGACCGTATATGCATATTTTGGTAATGACGTTTTGGTCATGGGGAAGGGGGAGAGGGTGGAGGAGAGGTTGCTGATTTGTTATTTTTTTATAGCTTTTTTTTAATCATTTTTTAATTATTTTGTATATTATATTGATACAATTAAGTGAATAATTAATTATTTATTCTTCTAATTAATTTTTAATTTATATTGATACAAATAGGTATTATTTGAAAAAAAATATTTTGAATTTTTTATTCTTTAGAATGATTTTTGATTCAATAAGATTATTTTTTAATGATTTATTTTTTGTTATTTGAAATTATAATTTTTTTTCATAAAAATCAAGGACTAATTGATACAAACATGTCTTATGGGGACTTAAGTGTAAAGGTATCATATAGTAAATGGACAAAAATACCTTAAATTTATGCGGTAACGTGAGCTCAGCGCCGCCGTTGACGCCTGAAAAGTCTAAAGTGAAATAACTAACCCATAGTCGGGATTAATGTAGAAAAAAATACAAGAGGGACGACTCTGTTAAAAGTTAATACGAGACCATATAAACGAAATTAATTTGGAGCTAAATATTGAACGATCCATTCTTTTCAGATTCAGTATCTTCCAGCTTGAGTACCAGTTACGTAGATTCTCCTGTGTAAACCTCTTATTTTCGTCAAATAATGTTTTTGTTTTCACTTTTGCTAGGCTAACTGCAAACTTATAGGCATGATATAAAGCAATACACATTCTTATTATTGAAACATTGAACAAAACTTATAGGCATGATATAAAGCAATACACATTCTTATTATTGAAACATTGAACAAAAGGTCGCACACAGAATGTTTATAAGTCCAAGGGAATTACAAAAATTAAAGATTGTTGAAATGAAATGAAATTGATGCCAACAGTCGTCACTGGAACATGGGGCATTTAGGCTTTGAATAAGTTCTTCTCTTTCAAGCTTTCGACAGTTTCCTTAATGGTTTGTTTAAGAGAAGTGAATTCAACTCCTATGCTTTTTGCTCTTTCATTTGAGACATTGAATATAGCAGCATATGGCTTGTCATCGGCACACCTGTATATATATATATATATATATGAGAATCCCCAATGACAAATAAGCCTTACAACAGCATAAGCAGAAAATTCCAAGTACAAATATTAAGTAAATATTCAAAGGTTATCAATCAGTCATATTAATTAAAGGACTTACTTTGCAGGAAGTTTTAAAGTAGGGTATAGTTCACGCAATATGTTGACGACATCTGCGTGATGCACTGTTTGATTCACCGTAAGATACCTTCCATTAGCCGAAGGACTCTCAAATGCCAAGATATGCGCATACGCAACATCTTTGACATTTACCCACGAAAATATAGAATTTGGGAATGTTTCCGCACCTGCATAATGAAGAGGTAAGTTAGCAACACATATATATATACAAGTAGACTCAAATTCAAAAACCAAAACAATTAATGTATGGATATCCATCAAGCATCTATTTCCTCCATGTAACTATGTAAGTAAATCGAAATTCTCACTGAGAAGCAATCTTTTATAAAAACACTTTGTTACAAGTTCACTGAGAAGCAATATATCTTACCATTTATCAAGTTCAAAATTGAAGCAGAACTCGTGTTGAGTGTCGGCTGCAAGAGTGGACCAACTACCAATGCTGGATTTATGGCAACCATGTCAATACCTTTCTCTTTTGCAAACTTCCAGGCAGCTTCCTCAGCCAATGTCTTTGAAAGAATATACCACATCTGGTAAAAGCAATATGACTAAAATTGTTACAAACAATTAAAGTAACATTTAACTTCTTAGAAGTGGTTACTCTTTCATAAAATGCAAATGTTGGGCTGGGAAAGGGGAGTCCATCGATCATTTTAATCAATTAATCAGCATTTCTGAATAAAAGAATTAGAAGAACAAACACTGACCTGATTTTCTCTGCAAAGATCAGCGTTGGACCACCAGGTCTCATCAACTACGACTTCAGGTGTTAGAGGCTTACCATTAAAAGCAACCGCAACAGCGGAAGATGTCAAAACAACCCTTTTAACAGAGGGTGTTTTTGCACATGATGCAAGAACATTTAGTGTGCCCTTTAGTGCAGGATCAATCAAATCTGCCTGAAAATTAAAAGATATATATAAATATATATCATATGTTTGTAAAATATTGTGTCAATAATGATTCTTGTTGAGAAAGTGTACAAGAAAGATTTAATTTAACTAAGAGAATTGGCATCAGATTAACCTGTGGGTTGTTGGTTTCGAAGAAAAAAGGAGAAGCGGTGTGAAAAACACCAACACAGCCATCAACTAAAGCATCAAAAGAACTTTCTTCCAATAGATCTGCTTTTATCAAATGAAGCCTCTCCTTTGCGCCATCCAGTTCGAGTAAGTGCTGTGTCTTCTTGGGATCACCTGCAGATATTATTCCAGCTAAATCTTCAGTAAATCATAAAGATTTTGATGGATATAATAATATACGAATAAATGATAAAGCTGAAACATTTAATATTTAGACTCGTAGCTTGTTCTCAAGGCACGAATCACCAAATAAAGTTACTTTAGTAATTTTAACATCAATTAGTAATTCAGATTTATCTGTATGTTGATTAGTTCGACGATACTTTAATAGAATAGATTAAGGAAGGAGTAACTGAGCTGGGGTCACGAACGGATGCTTTGACAGTGTAGCCCTTCTCGAGCAAGAATTTGACGAGCCATGAAGCTATGTAGCCCGATGCTCCTGTTACAGCAACTGTACTCATTATTCCTAGCTTTCTCTTTTTCTGTTGTGTTGTATAGCAGTTTAATTTCTATTTTTCATAAATCTTCACGAGCAGTATTTATACTAGTTAATTTAATTATTCCAACATTAAGTACAAGTATTATTAGAGCTTCACTCAGTCAATGCCATGATCTGTCACTATTTAATATTTTAGTATGATCAAATCGCACCTAGTACCTCATTTTTTACCAGATTTTTTTTATAATTAAATTTTATTGAAACATTAATTAAATAAATGAATTTACAAAGTGGGAAACCTTCGCCACAATAAACATTAACAGGAATTAAATGTAAAGAAATACCAATCTGAGTCAAATATCCACGCGGTGGAGTGAAATGGCCAACAAAGTCCAAAGTTTCCAGATTTCATTAATCAAACCATGAGCTGGTCAATCTAGAAGCTTCCAAGGATTGTTAAGTTCAAAAATAGCTTGATGGCAATTATTTTCAATACAAGCATAAAGGAGCAAGCAGCAATCAAATGAGGTGCTTACGAAAGAGCTAGCATGGGACTTTCATTTGGGCAGCAAGATATGACAAGAGGCCTTTTTCTCCAGTAAATTAATTAATGAACTTATTTTGTTCAATAATGGGTTTGTCATGGCAAATGCAATTACGAAAACTCCAAATAGATTCCATTGCCAAGGCAGCAAATGAGAAATCCACTCGGAAAAAGTATGGACTTGGGATCCAAGAGGGTGTTAAGCAGCCCGAGATTGGTTCATGTCTAAATTTGATTCAAAGGCTTGTTTCTTTGACTTTTTATCAATATTATTTCAAACAAAAATATTTATTATATTCTAATATATTCAAATTACTTTCTCAAAACTCGAACAAACAATAATATTCTTAACTAAATAATCTACACAAACTCTATTTTGATTTGATCTAAAGTAATTACTTCCTTTTTCTTAATTTGTCGCTTTAGAAAAAAATTACTTTTATTAGTCGTGATCAATTATTAATGTGAACATATAGATATAGATGTAGTGGGTTCTTTTTTAGTCAAGATGAGGTATTATATAATTAAGTAACTTATAAATGAAATATAATTTTTAAGTTTGATTGATTCTTGACAAAAAAAGATAGTACCCGAAATTGATCACGATGAAGTTGAAAATGTCTTTTTTTATAGTGAGTTCATTCAATTTTTAAAAAAGATAGTACCCATCAATTTTTAAAATATAATTCAAGTTGAAAATTAAAAATTGAATGTCATTCAATGTCATTCAAGTTAAACCCATCAATTTTTAATGTCATCCAAGTTGAAATTTTTTAAAAAAGATAGTACCCAATTTTCATAAAAAAAGACATTGAATGATCAAACTTCACATTCTCATTTTTATATTTGTCATATAAATGAAATATAATTTTTAAGTTTGATTGAATTTTTTTTTTTTTTATTCCTAGATGAAATTTTTATTCCTGGAGAGAGAGAGATAGATAGTACTCCTCTTTATTTGTAGGTGGTATCAGTTTTTCTATGGGATTATTGCATTTTTTTTACCACAACTATAGTAAACGGACAATTCTACTTCGTAATTTTTTAGGCCGATACATTTAGTGTCACAACTTCAATATTAGTGTCAATTTAGGCTTAATTTCAAAATTGACCCGAAATCCCCTCATGTATAGGCTAATTAACATAAAAATGAAGATTTTGATCATTCAATGTCTTTTTCAATGAAAAAAAGATACCAAAATTCAAAATACTGACTTTTCCTATAAAATAAATCACCTAACATTCCCTTAATTAAATTGTTATCCGCATTCTCCTTCTCCCCCAAACAAAAATATCCAATTAACATAGTACTTGGTGGATGTAAATAATTTTTTTAATGAAAAAGTCTTTGAATGGTTGAAATCCCCAATTTTCTTGTCACATGTCCCGTACATGAGGGAATTTCGGACTAACTTTGAAATTGGACCTAAATTGTGATTGATGTTGAAGTTGTGGCATTAAATGTGTAAGTCCAAAAAGTTACGGGATAGAAACGTCAGTGGACTATAGTTGTGGCACCAAAAATGCAATAATTCCTTTTTTTCTATTTTTCAAAAATGTTCACAAATTATTATATTGCATTGAAGTAGTATTAGTAATTAATTTATTGAATCAAGAGAAAATTAAATACTCCATTATTAGAGCTTAATCAATGGCATGTTTTGTCACTATTAATTAATATTATGATAGAATCTCACCTAGTGGCTAGTACCTCTTTTATGACCGTCTTCAGGTGCGAATCCAGAAATTTGGGTCAGGGGGCTAAACTTATACACAAAAAAAATAAATTAAACAGTTAAACATAAAGTTTATGATATTCACATAAGAACTCAAAATATCTACATATTTACTTTAATAATTGACCACGACGGTTTTTCATCTTTTGAAACCGGTCCATGATAGCATCATTTGAAATACTACTAAATATGTCTCTCTCTATAAAGACAACTAAACTATCATTTAGCCATTGATCGCACATTCGGTTACGAAGTCGATTCTTTACTATCTTCATAGCCGAAAAAACTTTCTCCACTGATGCACTTGCAACGGGTAGAATAAGCGCCAGTGTCACAAGTTTGTAAACTATCAAGAATACGACATTTCTTTTAGTTGCAACCATCTTCTTAGCAAGATCACCAATCCCTTTCAAACTAGAAAAATCATTACTTGATCGAACATCCCTAATATAATTTTCAAGTTGATTGGGAAGAGCCGAGAGCTCAAGAAAAGAAAAGTCATTTGGATAAAATTCGGCAAGACGAACGAGTTTTCCTTTGTCAAAAGCTCCAAAGTGATTGGATGGGTTTAAGCATGCAACACAAAGAAGCAACTCCGTGTTTACTTCATTGAAACGGTTGTTGCAATTGTCTATTTATCACCGAATTGAATCTCTCAACTTTGTAATGATGTTCGATAGTCACTTGTTCAATCCTACGCTTTGGCCTCCCATATGGAACATAAACATTACTCATTGAAGGAACGTCAATTTCATGTTTAGAGCAAAAAAAAGTAACATCCTCCAACAAAGTTTCCCATCCATCATCTCTTGTCTCTTGAAGACGATCTTTCGCTAATTTGACTAATTTCATAGCATTCACTATATCTTGATCTTTTCTTTGTAAAGCTTGAGACAAGTCATTAGTGGTCCCCAATATCGACGCCATCAAATGTAAATTGAAGATAAAGGAAAATGATTGCAATATTACCAATAGATTGCTTGCTTCTCCATTCTTATCGGTGCACTCCTCAACTATGAAATCAAGAATGTCAATCACGGAAGATAACATGTGAATTACACTCATCAAAGTACAATAATGTGATCCCCAACGTGTGTCACTGGCACGAACCATAGTTCTCTCTTGGTTGAGACCTTTACCACTTTCAATTTCATTATTTGATAAAGCCTCGACTACTTTTTCGAATTGCTTGTCAAGAAGAATATCTCGACGTTTAGGAGATCCTCCAAAAATATTGACCACCATAGTAACCGAACCAAATAGTCCGGCCATATAAGGGCATTTCCTTGCTACCGCAACAAGAGCAAGTTGAAGTTGATGTGCAAAGCAATGGACATAATATGCACTTTGATTTTCATTCAGAATTAATGCCTTTAATCCATTAAATTCACCTTGCACGTTGCTCGCCCCATCATAACCTTGCCCACGTAATCGATCAATACTCAATCCATGTGTAGCAAATAATTCATCAATTGAGTCTTTGATAGATCGAGCCGTAGTACTCTTAACATGGTTGATGCCAATAACACGTTCATTCACATATCCTCGTAAATCAATATATCTCAAAACAACCGCCATTTGCTCCTTACAAGATATATCACGAGATTCATCGACAAGAAGAGCAAATAACCCATCTCCAAGCTCTCTAATAATAGCATTGATAGTTTCAATTGAAAAAGCATTGACAATGTCTTTTTGAATTGATGGAGCCGTTAACTTAAGATTTTCCGGGGCATTCCGTAAAATAATGGCTCTAGCACTCTCATTTTGTTCCGCTAAAAAGCTTAAAAGCTCAAGAAAATTCCCTTGATTGCTTGAAGATTCCGATTCATCATGTCCACGAAATGCAAGTCCTTGTTTAAGAAGAAATCGAATGCAATCGATTGATGCATTCAATCGAATTCGGTAGTCATTGCTATTTTCATTAACCTTCCTAAGTAACAAAGGCTCAACTTGTTGTTTTTGATCCAACAATGCTTGACATTTTCCCCATGCTTGGTTGTGGATACTATTACATTTTCCCACATGTTGTGCCAACTTTTCTTTCTTTTTCCAATTTGAATATCCTTCGGTAACAAACGAATCCCCACCTCCTTGGTATGCAATTTCGGGTTTGAAGAGATAACAACAAAGACAAAATACGGCATCTTTGTTTTCACTATACTCCAACCAATTTTCATTTCCACTATACCAAGAAGGACTAAATCTTCTAAGTTGACCTCCAATTAACGTTTGCCGAAACTCAAGGTTGCATGGTTGACATGGACCTTTGAGCAAGTAAGCTCTACGAACTCTCTCTCTAATGTTAGAATCATATAAAGTTATATGAGGTCGTAGCCCGGGATCACTCGGAAGCTCGGGGAAGTTCGTTTCAATATGAAAGTTTGGAAGCTCAATGTTGGTCCCAAGTGGTCAGATGAGGTTTAGAGGGGGGGGGGGGTGTGAATAAACCTTTTTAAAAATTTCTTTCAATTTTAACTTTAAAACTTTTTCTTTAACAGTGAGCAGACTAAGCTGATCAGAGTAGTAAGTTATAAGTCTGTTCGCGAACAAATCTTTGAACATGTTTGATGACCACTCGTCTGATAATTACTTAGCTGATTTTGTTAAAATCAGTTTTAATACTTAGAGTACTTGCAGCGGATTTTTCAAAGTGTTTTTCACAAGTATTCTCAGCAGTTTGAAAAATGTTTCCCCAGTTTTATAAACTCTTTTTAAGTATTTTTCAAACAGTTAACTTAACGTGTTTTTATGCAATCAGAAAATATGCAAGTTTAAAAGCAATGTAGAAACACAAGTAATTTTTATAGTGGTTATATGGATGTAAATATCCTTTAATCCACTTGTCCAAGTCACAAAGATCTTGGGTTATACTAGAAACACAAAATAACCAGTACACTCTGCTTGCGCCGATCAACAAATGAACAGGCCGTAAGTGCGCAGTAAGAAATCACAAAGAAATCCTACTCTCTGAAGTAATATCACTCACTTTGATGGATATCTACTTCTCACAACACTCTATTTTACAAATTTACTCAGAAGATGTGTTTAGCTTTGTTCTTCAACTTCGCTTTTCGTCAACAGATGACTAAGATGATGAGTGAGTTGTTCTTGAGACTTAAAGAATTTTGCTTCGAAAATTTCTCAGAGATTGTGTTGCTTGTATTCTCTTCGTCTCTTTCAGCTATTTATACTTGAGGTTTGAAAAATGTCCGTTGAAGAAAGACAAGATTCAAATTCCTCGAGTACTGGTCCTTAAAATCCGCGAACGGCTCTTTTGCAGTCTGTCCGTACTGTCAACAGTACTATTCTGCAGGCAGCATTAAATGCACCCAGCTGATGCGAAGCATTTCTTCAATCATTTGTCTTTAATATCCTTGTACTTCAGCATTTATTACTTCCAGGGGTATTTATTACCGTTGGGAAGACTTTATGATCCTTTCCACTTGGCTGTCGGAAGTGCAAGTCTGATGGCGAACTAAGCTGATCTCAAACTTGAACAAATCTGATTTGAGTCGGCTGATCTTCGTCAGTCTGATAACTTTCCTTCAGCAGATCAGAAGTCTTGGACCTTGAAATTTTGACTCTTCTGATGTCTTCTTGTACTTAGTCAAAAATTCCTTCCAAAGGGATCATCAGCTAAGTTACTCCATACTTAGCAGATTTTGAAGTTTTGGAATGCATCAAAACCTCCCTTCTAAATTTGTCTTCAGTGCCTTCATCTTCATCCTTATCCAACAATTTCCCCCTTTTTGATGATGACAAAACTTCAGCCAAGTACCTGTTAAAACTTAAGCTAAAGGTTGTAATCCTCAAAATTTTCTGAGATAGAAAAATTATATTGGATTGAACTTGTCTTTTTTATTGATATTGAAAAAGAATTACAAGTACAAGTTCATCAGATGAGATGTCTGAAGAATGGATAAAGTGAACTGATTACAAAGATTTTATAATTTCTAACTATCAGCTTCATCATCAGATTCTTGAAGCACTTCTTCGTATTCATAAGATGACTCTTCGTCATCTTCTTCTTCATCTTCATCAGCTTCTTCACCTTGAAGGATAACTTCTTTAGCAGCTTCCATTTTCTCTTTAAGTTGCTGCTCTTTCAGAAGTTCCATTGCCTTTCTAGCTGATTCAGTATTCTTGTACTTGGTTAACGGCTCTGATTGATCAGCAGCAGAGTCTTTGGATTCAGCCATTACTTCATCAGTTTTGGCTTTTTCCTTAGTCTCTTCTTCAGACTTGTCTTTGCCTTATACCTTTCCAAGTTCTTCTTCAGCCGTCTTGGTCAGTTCAGTAGTTTCATCAGTTTTCTTGTCTTCAGCAGCAGAGGTTTCCTTGGTTGATTCTTCCCTTTTATCTTCCCCCTTTTTGTCACCATCAGACTTGATGACTTCTTCAGGTTTAGCAGCAGGGTTGAGTGCAACTGTTGGAACCTTCATAGCAGCACCTATAGTCTTCAAATTCTGATTCACTACATCATGACTTGCTGTTAGGCGATGAAGAGTTGTGCTGATGTTGTCAGTGTGATCATTGAAGTTGTCAATGTTAAGGTTTATATTTGCTATTTCATTTTGTAGTTCCTTTGCAGCATTTGATACTTCTAGCAACATCCCTAAGTTGACTTCCTTCTCTTCTTGACTGACTTTGATGAAGGTTGCGGTTAAGTCAGCAATCTTTTGCTCAGCTCTTTGTAAGGTAGCATGAAGGTGATTGACATCAGCCTTCACATCTTCCACGTTTCTGTTCATGTCATTTAAGCTGTTCACTAACTGCAAGGAGTTGTCTTGAGGAATAGGAAAACTATCAACTTTTTCTTAATGATCTTCTCTGTTGACTGTTGCATAGTTTCCAGCTGAAGCTTATTTGACTCTACCAACTCTGCATTAAATTTATTCTTCAGCTCCTCTTTTACCTTCATCAGCTGCTGATTATGCTTCTCTTCCAGTTCTTTTATTGAATTCTCCATTAGCATCTGGAAAGCTTCCATCAGTGATGAGTGTTCATCACCTGATGAAGTAGAAGCAGCTTCCTTTTCTTCAGACTCCTGGTGGACAGGAACGTCTTCCATCTTGGTCTCCTGATGATCTTCAGAAGCCTTAGCATTCCACTCAATGGCTAAGGTCTTGTCAGCAGACTTGTCAGCAGTCTTGTCAGCTATTTTATGCTCATCAGTGACGTCATCATAGAACAGATCAGTGATGGTGCCATCATCATTGAAGCAGGTTGTTTGTCTAATCTGCCTCACAATGATCCAAGGGTTTACGAAGGCATTATTCCCCTTGGGCACTTCACTGTACTCCTTTACTTCCTTGTCAAAGATAATGTGCTGGATACTTGGCAGTTGGGGCAACTCACTTGAGTGACCCTGCTGATATCTTGACCTTTCTGCCCATCTCTTCAAGGCGGTCATAACAGCAATGTTAACTGCTCTTTCTTCAGCATTGTCATTCTTTCTTCTCTTGGCAGGCAGGGAGTTGTCAATTTTCTTGGCCTCCTCCAGTGCAAACTCCTTTGCATACTGATGCATGACATCTCTGACATAACTGGGATCCAGGGCCTTTTGAATGGAGTCTGTTCTTAGCCAATTAAGAACCCATTGTTCTTCATCAGCTAACTCCTTTGAGTTTTGAAGTTCAGTTATAGATTTGTTCAATCTGTTGTCTCTCCAATTGATGTATCTTGGCTTCTCTTGATTGAACAAAGTCTTTAACATCAGCTTCTGATCATAGTAAGCTAAGGACTTCTCGAATTTCTTGAAGAGTCCCTTGTCAGCATACACTATGTTGAAGGCTCTTCTAACTTCAAACTTCTCTTTGGGTTTGGGCTCAGCAGCAGGCATCTTAGGCTTCTTAGGCTTGTCTTCATCATCAGCAGCCTCATTTATTTTGATGCCTCCTCCATGGACATGTCCATAGGCATCAGTCTTGCTGAGTTCAATGGCAATAGCCAAATCAGCAGCCTCTGCAGCTTTCCTTTCAGCCTCAGACATCTGTCTTCTGGCTTCATCCTTAGCAGCTTGGGCCTTGCTTAGCTCAAGGGCCTTCTTTTTCTCTATTTCATCTTGCTTTCTCTGTTCAGCTTGTTCCCTTGCTTTCTTATCAGCTTTAGAGATTTTCTTTCTCTTAAGCACAATTTTCTTCTTTCCTTTATCAGCTTGGGTAGGGGCTGGACCAGCAGAAGAAATGGGAGCAGCAGCTATAGGATTGATGATCATCACATCTGGATCATCTTGAGGTTGAGCAGCCTCAGCTGTTGGTGCAGATTGAATCTACTGTTGCGCATCAGCTTTGTCAGCAACAGAAGCCCCAACAGCTTCAATGGGTCTTTCAGCAGATTTAGGACTAGATCTCACTAAGTCTACCAACTCAGTGTCCTTTTCTACAAAAGTCATCTGCTCCTTGCTGACTTCTTTGACAAACCCTGAATGGGTCTTGAAGCAGCAGTATCCCTTTGTTGGCTCCTTGTCCTGTGAGAGACATTCTCAGCAGGTTTTTCAGCAGACGGAGTCCTTGAAGGTGATGCAGGGGACATTCCTCTTACATCAGCAGTGGTCTGACTTATAATTTGATCAACAACAACGTCAGCCATGGTCTTCACTCTCTTGGAAGCCTTCTCCTTAGGTTGATCAGCAACCTTCTTCTTCTTAGTCTCAACGGCCAAGTCAGCTGTTTTGACTAGTCTCCTTTGCCTTTTGGCAGGAACCTCCTTTGGTTCCTCATCTTCATCCTCTTCAGGCTCACCAGCCTTCCTCTTCATAACAAGCAAGTACTTAGACATTGCCTTAGACTTGTGGATCTCCTTTCCATTCAGCATAACACAACCCAGTTTTGACAGCAGATAACTGAGTGTGATTCTGTGGTTGGTGTAGGGGCCTTTTCCTTTCTTCACTTCAAGGAAATCAGCGAAGATGTACCAAATTATGATGGACCAGTTGACTTCCAGTCCATAGTAGATAGCAGCCATGATGCTAAACCTTTTCATGGTAACAGTATCCAGAGAAAAAGTACAGTTCTCTATCAGCTTCGAGACCATATCAGCCATCCTCTGATATTCATCCATCAGCTATTTCTTCCTTATGTTGCCAGTCAACATTTCTCCTTCCTTGGCGCAGATCGCCAAGAATTGTTGGTGCTTTTCTTCAGTCAGCACAGTAACATCGTGTCTTCCTCTGTTTGGGAGACCAAACGTCTCGTGAAGAACAGCGGGTGTGATGACCACAGATTTGTCACCGACTATCGCCTTGATTTCCATAGAGTTGTAATCAGCAGATGCCGTCTTGTAATACTCCATAACCTGGTCAGTCCAGATTATGCCTTCGTTATACTCCATGAAGTTCACCAGTGAGGCCTTCTTGAATTTTTCCAGCAATTCTTTCATTACATCTGTTCCAGTCTGATAGTATGACTCATACACTAGATACATACCTTCAGCGGCCATCTTAATCTGTTGAAAGTTAGAGAAATAGGAAGAATTTTGCAGAAAATTGCAAGTGAATTTTTCTCTCAAGTATGCTTTGAATGTTTAGGGTTCGTAAAGAACTACACGGCTGATCAGATTGGAATTTATAGAGTTAGGGTATCTTGGAATTCGTGATACCAGCCAACCGTTAGATCCGTTTCTTGTCAGTGCTGATCGTGCGGCTTCAGTTACGACCTTTCAAATTCAAATCGCATTAAATGAGGAGCGGGAATTTGTACCGCCCTTCTGTCACTTGTAAAAGCGTATTTTAAAATGAAACGTTTTAAACAGTCAGCTTTTACATAAGCGATCAGATGAGTAAAATAAATACTTATCTGATGGACTAATGTCCTGATGACACAGTTGTTATCAGAGAAAGCCAATAGCTGATAACCTTCCTCGGCTGTTTGTCAATCCAGCTAGATAAATAATCTTCATTATTCAAGACTTTAATCTTCTGTTGAAAACATAACTTCAACTAACTATCATTAACAGATTTCATCTTTTAATCAGAAGTACCGCTAGTCTTACACGTTCCTCCTGACTTTAAGAATTCATAAGTTAACTAGTCTGTTGAGAGTTAATCCTTGAAGATAAATACGATGAGTAAGCTGCTGAACTTTAGTCTTCTGATAAGTTCCCCCTCAGCTTATGCATCTAATTTCAATAAACCTAGTTCAGCTCTTAGAGTTGAAAACCTTGTCTCACTTGAAGGTTTTGTGAAGATGTCAGCAATCTGATTTTCAGTAAAAACATATTCTATTATGACATTTCCTTTCTCCACATGATCTCTAATAAAGTGAAGCTTGATCTCAATATGCTTAGTCCTTGAATGACTTGTAGTATTCTGAGTAAGGCTGATTGCACTAGTATTGTCACAGTAGATTGGTATTCCACTGATCTTGATATTGTAATCTTCTAGTTGATGCTTCAACCATAAGATTTGTGCACAGCAAGCTCCAGCAGCTATGTATTCAGCTTCAGCAGTAGATATGGATACTGAAGTCTGTTTCTTACTCATCCATGAGATCAGACGACTACCTAAGAATTGACAGGCACCTGTTGTGTTTTTTCTATTAATCTTGCAGCCAGCAAGGTCAGAATCTGAATATCCAATAAGCTCAAATCCAGATTCTCTAGGATACCACAATCCCAATTCTTGAGTGCCCTTAATATACTTCAGTATTCTCTTGGCAGCTAAGAGATGAGATTCTTTGGGATTTGATTGGAATCTTGCACAGACCCCAACTGAGTACATGATATCAGGTCTGCTTGCTGTTAGATACAACAATGACCCAATAATGCCTCTATATTTGGTTATGTCCACTGATTTACCATCTTCATCTTTATCCAAGCGAAGACTTGTAGACATTGGAATAGTAGCAATAGAGCTAGTCTCCATACCAAATTTCTTGAACAGATCCTTTGTGTATTTTGCTTGGCTGATGAAAATTCCATCAGGCAACTGTCTTACTTGCAAACCAAGAAAATAATTAAGTTCTCCCATCATGATCATTTCAAACTTGTTCTGCATCAGCTTTGAGAACTTGTCACACATCTGTTGGTTAGTTGAACCAAAAATAATATCGTCCACATAAATTTGCACAAGCAAAATATGTTCTTCCCATTCAATAGTGAACAAGGTCTCGTCAACTTTACCTTTGCGAAATCCTTTAATTAAAAGAAAATCAGATAAGGTATCATACCATGCTCTTGGAGCCTGTTTCAGTCCATAGAGGGCTTTCTTCAGACGATACACCTTGTCTTCTTCTTGAAAGACTTCAAAACCAGGTGGTTGTTCAACGTAAACTTCTTCTTGCAATTCTCCGTTGAGAAAAGCTGATTTCACATCCATCTGATAGACAGTGAAATTCTTGTGAGCAGCATAGGTAAGAAAGAGTCTGATTGCCTCTAATCTTGCTACTGGTGCAAAAGTTTCATCAAAGTCAATGCCTTCTTCTTGGCAGTAACCCTTGGCCACTAATCTTGCTTTGTTTCTGGTGACTTCACCATCTTCATTCATCTTATTTCTGAATACCCATTTAGTGCCAATGACTCTTTGATGATTTGGTCTAGGAACTAAGTACCAGACTTCATTCCTTTCAAATTGATTTAGCTCTTCTTGCATATCTTCAATCCAGTTGGAATCACTAAGAGCTTCTTCAATCTGCTTGGGCTCAATTTGAGATAGGAAGCTGACAAACATTGCGTCACTTGCAGCAGCTCTCCTAGTCTTCACTTTGTCCAAAGGATCACCAATAACCAGTTCTGGTGGGTGATTCTTGAGCCATCTGAGATCAGGTTGCAAATCATAATGTTGTCCTTTGTTTTGCTCATGCAACACTACTGTTGGAGATCCAATAGTAGTCTGTTGAACATTTGTTGTCTGTTGAACAGTCTCTGGTCTATCAACTGTTTGCAACTCATCTGTTAGACAATCAGCACTGTGATTTTGAACAGCACTTGAGTTATCAGCTGGGTTGAGATCAGGTAGTATGATGGGAACATATTCTTTTCAGAAGATTGACTTGGTTCATCAAATACTACATGAATGGATTCTTCTATTAGTAATGTTCTTTTGTTAAAAACTCTATAAGCTTTACTAACAGTTGAGTATCCTACAAAAACAGCTTCATCAGCCTTTTCTGCAAATGCAGTAAGGTGATTTTTACCATTATTTAAAACATAGCATTTACAACCAAAAATCTTAAAATAATGAATGTTTGGCTTCCTGTTGTTCCAAACTTCATATGGAGTCTTGTTTTGGTGCTTGTTGATCATGCATCTGTTTTGGGTAAAACATGCTGTGTTTGTTGCTTCTGCCCAAAATCTTTGTGGCAGCTTAGCTTCAGCTATCATAGTCCTGACAGCTTCTTTCAGTGTTCTGTTTCTCCTTTCAGCAACACCATTCTGTTGAGGGGTTCTAGCAGCTGAATACTCATGATGTATTCCTTTGATGTTACAACACTCTTCAACAGTAGAGTTTGTAAACTATGTCCCTCTATCTGATCTGATCTTCAATATCTTTATGCTTTTCTCATTCTGGATCAGCTCCATTAGATTTGTAAGATGTTCCTTGGTTTCACTTTTCTTTTTCATAAATATCACCCAAGTATATCTTGAATAGTCATCCACAACAGCTAGGCAGTATTTCTTTCCACCATTGCTGACTGGATCAATGGGTCCAAATAAGTCCATATGTAGCAGCTCCAATATTCTTCCAGAAGATTGATGCTTCTTGCTTTTGAACGATGACTTGATTTGTTTACCCTTCTGACAAGCGTCACAAAGCTTATCTTTGCTCATGACTGTCTTTGGAATTCCTTCTACCAGATTATTCTTGATAAGTCTGTTGATGGTCTTGAAATTCACATGATTCATTCTTTTGTGCCACAGCCAACTAACTTCACTTGGTGTTGATGCCACCAAACAAATACTTGAATTCTTGTCAGCAGAATTCCAGTCCACTGTGTAGATATTCCCTTGTCGTCTTCCAGATAAAATTACCTTCTTTGTACCAATCTGTTCAACATAGCACTTATCTGTTGAGAAGATGACTGAATATCCTTTGTCACAAAATTGACTTATGCTCAGCAGGTTGTACTTTAGGCCTTTAACATATGAGACGTCAGATATCTCTATGTTTCCCTTGATTAAGCTTCCTTTTGCTACAATCTTGCCTTCTTTACTGTCCCCAAAAGTAACTTTTGGACCATCCACAGCAACAGCATCAGTCAGTTCATGTATGCTTCCACACATGTGCCTTGAACAACCACTGTCCAAGTACCAGATCTTCTCTACTTTACTCCTACTCCTAATCCTAACATACAAAACAAAATAAAATTGTTTTAGGTACCCTTATTGAGAGGGTCCTGAAGGATTAGTTCCACCTTTGACAACCCAAGATGATGAAGTCTTAGGCTTCTTAGGTTTTTGAGTTTCAACAGGAGTATGAACAGCTTTGCCTGTACCACGTTCATCAGATTTGTCATATTGTTGATGATCAGCATGATAAGGATAATGTTCAAATGCAGAGTAAGGTGCATGATAAGGAGGATATGCATGCATTGGATGAGCAGGATATGGTGCATAGTAAGTTGGAAATTGAGGTGCATGATACATAGGATGATATGCAGCAGGTTGCACATAATAAGACTCATTTCCATACCAAGCATTTTGATTTTTCTTATTTTTATGCTTCTTTGGCTTACTGGTTGCTTGCTCATTAACAGACGACTTAGTTTTATCACTAGTCTGATTAGTTTTAGCCTTATCATAGGACTTCCTAGGACTCTTCTGTTTAGGCTTACTAGTCTGTTTTCCTACACTAGGCTCTTTGCTCTTTTTAGCCTTAGGAGTTTTCGTCTCCTTTACCACTTTCTCAGGTGAAGCAGGTTTAGTAGTCTGAACATATAGTATGACCTTACTATTGTCAGCTGATACAAATTTTTCAGTATGGTTCAATTCTAACTTGTCCTGATCTAAAGGTGTCTTCTGTTTACTAGTCATATGAGTGGATGCAACAGATGACTTCTCATGAGACTCAATGACTTTCTCAAGCTCCATGATTTTTCCTTTATAAACTTCGCATTCAGCTTTCAGAGACTCATGTTCTTGCTCAAGCAGTTTATATTCAGCTGATTCTCTTGGCTTTTCAGCTGAGAGTTTCAGTGAACTATTTTGCTCTTTTAGCAATATCATCTCTTCCTTAAGCTTTTTATATGCTTCAGCAATAGTAGTATTGTTAAGCATCATTTGTTCAAATGAATTGAATAATTCATTGTCAAGAGGAGTTACCTCACTATCCTCTGAGTCATCAGATTCCTTAGCCATCAGGCAGAGAAGGGCAGGGCTCTCTTCATCAGAAGACTCTTCATCAGAAGTGTCTGAATCTGAATCACATGAGTAGACGGCAGCTGGCTTTTCTGCTTCTGCTACCATCGCCTTTGCTTTCTGATGCTTTCTTTCTTTTCTGATTCTCTTTTCTTCTTCAGTATACTTCTCAGCTTTAGGATATGGCCAGTCTCTGATGAAATGACCCAGTTTCCTGCAGTTATAGCACATCATTTTGGATTTGTAAGAATCCTTTTCCTGAGAAGAAGAAGTAGGGTTAGAAGTAGAAGCATTGTTATATTTGTTCTTCATTTCTCGTCTGTAGAACTTCTTGAAGTTGTTCATCAGCAATGCAACGTCTCCAGCAGTGTACTCCTTTTTGTTGAGTAGTGTGGCTTCATCAGATGAGTCCACATCTTTGCTTTTGTGAGCTGGCCTTCTGGGATTTTCAGCAGCAACAAGTGCAGCTGTGGGATTTGAAGTTGAGATTTCTTCAACACCCATTCTTGGCAGTTTATACTCGTACGCCTAGAGTACTGAGAACAGCTCGGTGAGAGAAATCTTGCCCAGATCTCTAGACTCTTCCATGGCTGTCACCTTCATGTTGAACTTTGGAGGTAGGGCCTTCAGAACTCTGACGGTTATCTCCTTGTCCGTAAAGGTTTTTCCAAGCTTTAGCACTTCATTCAATGTCCTTGTAAACCTTGTATCCATCTGGTCAATGGTTTCCGCAGACTTCATCTTGAAATTGTCCAGCTTTTCCAGAGCAACACTCAGCTGATGCTCTTTGATGGCGTCGTTTCCTTCGCTCATGTCACGAACCTTGTCCCACATCTCCTTTGCGGTTTTGCAATGTTTGACTTTGTCAAACCGATCATTATCCAGGGCTTTGGTCATGATGAAACGGCCAACTTTATCCAGATTGACCAGCTTTATTTCTTCGGCTGTCATCTCTGTCAGATCTTTTTCCACCACCAGTTCAGCTTCATCAACTATAATGGTCTTGGTGAATTTGAATGGACCTTTTATGATACATGTGTACATGTTATCGTTATAAGCAGCTAGGAAAATCTCCATCCTGATTTTCCAGTCTTCAAACGACATGCCAGCAATGTGGGGAACATGGCTGATACAGTCCATTTTTCAAAAAGTTTTAATTTTTCAAAAAGATGCTCTTTTGAAAAGTTTGAAAAACCTTTGAAAAACACTTGGATCAAGCTCGTTGATCAGGCAGCTGATTCTAATGAACCACCTGCTCTGATACCACTTGTTGGTCCCAAGTGGTCAGATGAGGTTTAGAGGGGGGGGGGGTGAATAAACCTCTTTAAAAATTTCTTTCAATTTTAACTTTAAAACTTTTTCTTTAACAGTGAGCAGACTAAGCTGATCAGAGTAGTAAGTTATAAGTCTGTTCGCGAACAAATATTTGAACAGGTTTGATGACCACTCGTCTGATAATTACTTAGCTGATTTTGTTAAAATCAGTTTAATACTTAGAGTACTTGCAGCAGATTTTTCAAAGTGTTTTTCACAAGTATTCTCAGCAGTTTGAAAAATGTCTCCCAAGTTTTATAAACTCTTTTTAAGTATTTTTCAAACAGTTAACTTAACGTGTTTTTATGCAATCAGAAAATATGCAAGTTTAAAAGCAATGTAGAAACACAAGTAATTTTTATAGTGGTTATATGGATGTAAATATCCTTTAATCCACTCGTCCAAGTCACAAAGATCTTGGGTTATACTAGAAACACAAAGTAACCAGTACACTCTGATTTCGCTGATCAACAAATGAACAGGCCATAAGTGCGCAGTAAGAAATCACAAAGAAATCCTACTCTCTGAAGTAATATCACTCACTTTGATGGATATCTACTTCTCACAACACTCTATTTTACAAATTTACTCAGAAGAATTTTGCTTCGAAAATTTCTCAGAGATTGTGTTGCTTGTATTCTCTTCGTCTCTTTCAGCTATTTAAACTTGAGGTTTGAAAAGTGTCCGTTGAAGAGAGACAAGATTCAAATTCCTCGAGTACTGGTCCTTAAAATCCGCGAACGGCTCTTTTGCAGTCTGTCAGTACTGTCAACAGTACTATTCTGCAGGCAGCATTAAATGCACCCAGCTGATGCGAAGCATTTCTTCAATCATTTGTCTTTAATATCCTTGTACTTCAGCATTTATTACTTCCAGGGGCATTTATTACCGTTGGGAAGACTTTATGATCCTTTCCACTTGGCTGTCGGAAGTGCAAGTCTGATGGCGAACTAAGCTGATCTCAAACTTGAACAAATCTGATTTGAGTCGGCTGATCTTCATCAGTCTGATAACTTTCCTTCAGCAGATCAGAAGTCTTGGACCTTGAAATTTTGACTCTTCTGATGTCTTCTTGTACTTAGTCAAAAATTCCTTCCAAAGGGATCATCAGCTAAGTTACTCCATACTTAGCAGATTTTGAAGTTTTGGAATGCATCAAAACCTCCCTTCTAAATTTGTTTTCAGTGCCTTCATCTTCATCCTTATCCAACACTCAACATTATTTGAAGACTCCTCATGAGGTGTAGGTGTAGGTGTAACCTTAAAATATCTCTCCATATTTCTAAGATCATAAAATGTACAAAACATAACTATCTCAAAATTAATGACATACTCAAGAAGTAGAAGTTAAATATAATAGAGATATAACAATGCCAAAGCTTATTTTTCGTTCCATTTGATAAAACAAGAGAGGTTGAATCTCAATATGCCAATAAATGCTAATAAAAGACTATTAATAATATAAGATTAGTGCTTGCCATTTTAATAAATAAAACTATTAACCATCTAAGATAGTCTTTAATATATAAATAAATACTATTAACTCTATTGCATATTGATTTAAGCATCATATTATTTTAATATAATTGGTATCCTCATATCTTTATCATTTATATATGAAAATCTTAACAAGTATATAACTTTATGCAAATATGAAACTTGAATCTAAAGATTGATTTTGAAAAGTAATATAAACATCAATAATGAATATAACAATATTAGTATATTACATAAACACAATTGCACACACATAAATATAAATAAAAATAGAAAAAATTACTAACATTCACAATTGGGGCTTTTTGTGCTCAAGACTTCAATGGGTTGGGACTTGGGTTGGGTATAGCCGGAGATGGGGCGGCAGGCGGCGGCGGCGGCCTCAGGCGGGCAGCAGGCGGCGGCTGGTGGTGGTAGATGGTGCAATGGTAGCTAGGGTTAGGGTTTGGAGATGTTGGGAGTAGGGGAAAATTGGGCTTAAAATTGGGGCTTACAATTGGAAGAGTAAGTTATTGTTAAAGTGAATATATTAATTGGACTTAAAATTATATTTGGGCTATTGGACTTATATATTAAATTTTTTGTTAAAATAAATTACAACACATATATATATAAAAAAAATAAAAAAATCCAAGGGGGGCTATAGCCCCCCCTTGCCCCTATGTGGATCCGCCACTAGAGACGCGTACGACAAGTCCTCTGGAGTATCCTGATTAAATTAAATGATTAAAAAATAATTCAGATGTGAGTATCAATACGTATTTTTGGAGTTTTTGCACGTTTTGAATACGCACAGGTGTTTTTGTCAATTTTTCAAAGTTAAGGGTTATAGTTAATAAACTAAAAAATGTGTATTTTGAATGGTCTTGGATAATTTTAGTATATAACTTCTATGTAATGTTGTACAATCCAAAATTAAACTAGTAGACAATATGTATTTAAATTTGAACATTTGTTTTTGTGGTATAATAGAAGGATCAAAATAGATATGTTATGTATAATATAAAATTATTTTATTTTATATGCATATTTTTGTTGTATCAAATCAAATAAATATTAAAAATTTGTGACGTATCCGATCGTATCATGTTGTCGTATCGTCGTATCCCTATCCGTGCAATCTAGATCACTACACACGGATAATTTTTACTTAAACCAGGTCTATAAACTTGGGGGTTCTAGAAGCAGTTCAACTTGTGGAAAACTGCTGGCAGTTCATGCTTCATAGCTGCTAAATAGGTAAAAATTGCCGGTCATATTTTGTGTTGATTTAGGAGATATTACCATAATATCCTTGACTTCCCAAACCCACAACACATAAAATTGGAAAATTAAAATTTCTTGCCAAATTTACTGAAGATTATCATATACATGTATATATCTAATGTGCTGAAAACACAGAATTTGAAATTGGTAAATCGCATAACAGGATCCCTATCACTGGAACTAATATTTGTTGAAACCATGAAGATTATCATAACAGAAGCTATATACATGTACAGAAGATTATCATAACAGAAGCTATCATAACAGATTTATCGATTTGAAGAAACGTGGCTATCTATGAAGCACCGACTCGGCAGAGAATATGAAGAATGCCGAGTCGACTCGTAACAGACTCGGACTCGCCCCGGATTCGCCGTCGACTCGCACCGGACTCAACATCTGGCCGTCTGGTTTGAAAAACAAATGGATACGCGCCGGACTCTACATCTGGCGCATCTGACTCTACTCGGACTCGCGCCGGATTCTCTGACTATCTCTTTCTCAATCTGAAGTGTGTTGGGGGAGGTTGATGTGGGGGGCGGAGGGTTTGAGCAGCCGGTGCCGCCGCAGGGGCAGCGATTCGCCTTGAAGCTGGATCCGGACCTTGATTAAATCAGGATGGTGAGATTTGGTGCTGCGTGCGTGTTACATCCATTACCCTTAAATGCTTGAAGATAGATGATGAAGGAAGAAGAAGAAGAAAAGAATGAACTGGTCAAAGAAGATTACGGGTCGGTCGCGTGGGGTGATGAGGAGATTGGGCCAGCAGTGGAGGATGGGCCAATTGCAGATTCTGAGTTGAAGAGGCCTGAATTAATAGAGGAATTGGGCCAGGCTGATGCGATCAATTAGGCCCAGTTATCTTTATTATTATTATTGGCCCAATGTTAGTAGTTTTGTTAGTCCAGTAATTAATTAAATCAATTGCCTGTTTTAGACACACATAATATTTGAATGAGTGTTTATTCAATGACTTTGATGCTAAGATATTTTTTTATATATAACTATATAAATTTATTTTATTAAAATATACGTATCCATACCGAGTCGTATCTTAATTTTTTTTTCGAAAACGAGTCACCGAATCCGAATCGTGTCGAGTCCGAGTCGCCGAGTCCGTATCCGTGCAACGTAGGTGGCTATATAATTAATCATTGTTGAAAATTAATCTTCAAATCCCAGAAACAATTCAACAAAAGAAACGTTGCTATATAATTCCAGAAACAATGATAATCAATTTTAAAATATAGCCCGAAACTTGAATAAAGCAAAAGCCCAAAAATGTTATTCGTGGCCCGAATCTTCAAATCCACTAATTCCGAGCTGAAAACACAAAATTAAAGCCGATCAATACGTTTAAACAGCTCCAGAAATAGAAATCCGGAAGGAAATGCAACGAAACGTGAAAAAAGCAACAGCCCGAAAATGTTCTTCGTGACCCGATCTTCAAATCCACTAATTCCGAGCTGAAAACACAAAATTGAAGCCGACCAATGCGTTAAATAGCTCTAGAAACAGAAACCTGGAAGGAAACGCAACGAAACATTAAGAAATCAAAAACTAAGTTCTTTTTTGGTTTTTTATAGATCTGAAAATTAACAACGAAAAACAAAGAGAAACAAAAATTGAAACCATCAACGTAATCCTGATGAAGAGACGAAGAGAATGAGACTAATCTTGCAAAATTATGTTGAGAAATGAAAAAAATCAATTTAGTCGTGTAGAAGAAAAATGATGTTTGGGAGAAAAGAAGAAATTTGGGAGAGAAGGAATAAGGGTATTTAGGACATTTCCAAAGTCCTAGCAGTATAATTACATAACAGTTA